>OV702283.1:278976062-280176062 GCA_916181665.1 Avena sativa | reverse complement strand
TAAATATTTGATTTATATTTTATTTGTAAAACTCTAAGTTAGTATTTTTATAAAATAGTAAAGTTATTTTTATACACAAAAATGATTTTTATTTATTTTTAGGATTTTTCTTTAATAAATTTTCCTTATGATTTAATAGTGTTTAATCTTTATTTGCATTTTATTAGATTAAATAAGTAAAATTATATTTTTCTTAGGTGGATATTATTTTTGTGATAATTTTAATATATTACATATATTTTTGAGATTTTTGTATAATTTTCTATAGCTGGAAATGTTTAAAGGTTATTTTGGTAGTTTATTTATTTTTCTTTTATTTGAGTTCTTATTTTATTTTGAAATGGGTCGTTTGCTTGGGGTATATGGGCTGGCCTGGCCCAGCTAGACCGGGCCTGGCAGTACACACCGACCCACCCCTCTCCTCACCCCCACGCACGCACACAGACACAACCCTATCTCTCGCGCATTCCTCTCCGTGCGCGATGCGCCGCCAGCGCGGCCGCTTGTCGCCACCGGCCGCCTCCGGCACCGACGCAGGCTGGTGCTGTCTCTCCACCTGTTCTTTCTTATTTTCCCCCTTTGACTTGGCTTGCACGCCCCCCATTTGCGCACTCGTCGGGAACCCTAGCTCTGCCATGGTGTGGTGGCTATCGATTCTGGTGGTGTTGCTATTCGTCCACGACGTTCTCCGTTCTACTGCCACTGGTGAGACAGCTCGGTGCGGTGCAGGTGCCTTGGTGCCCACCGTGCCGCCATACTGCTACCCTAGTCGTCGACCTCTCTACTTCCTCGTCGGTTAGCTTTGGCTCGCCCCAGGTAGGTTGCTCCTTCTACCCTCTGTATAGTTGGTACTGCTACCCTATCTACTGAAGATTGTAGATCCCTAGAATCATTCGTTGAAGATTTATGTGGTGACAATTTCCCTTATCTTTGATCTGTAAGATCTGTTAGAGTGTGTCAACAATGATTCACTATTGTTAAGTGCTTGTGTTTAGATTTCTGGAAATGCTTGCGACAAAGAGATCATGTGATATTCAAAGATTTCTCTTTGAATGTTCTCTCTTGATTAGTAGATAAAACAAGCATGTGTAATTGTGCCTGGACTGTCACTGTTGTGCTCAACTGTGTGAGAAATATAATTAGTTGGATAATACTTTGACTTCCTGTTATTTTGGGCATTGAGTACATATGTGCTTAATTCCTGAATTTGCAGTATGTTCTATACTGACCAACTGATTCAATATAGGTTGAGGTTGATCATGCTCTGTCCTTTATTGATAGTTAGCAATTTTCTAACTGATTCTTGGGTATAATGCTTAAGGAAATGATGTGTTTTATACTGGTTATTGTTTATGGATGAAATGGTATATCATCTATGGCTGGTCCATATGGCAGTGATGCTTTTAGAATGATTCCTAATCTTCATACTTAGTAAAATGATTTGAAAACCACACTTTTTTAAATGAATGTTGTCTATAAAGTAAATAATGGCTGCTACTGTTTTTGTGTTGTTATTGTGGTGCCTTATAATATGAGTGTGCATAGTAATAATCAGATAGCATGATATGCTGTGATAAAATGCTACTGTGATGTAACCTGAGTGGTAACATAGGGAAATAGTCTTATAGCTAGTGATGCAAAAGCCTGAAGCTATAGTTGTTTTAAATTGGCTGATATACAGAATGGAACCTTCCTTCCTATGATTTAATTGCTAGATCAGATGATCCACCACACAGCTGATCTATCTGATGAACTACATACACAGGAATGTATGCAGATGTGCAAAGTGACCCCTACTGATCTCCTAGACTAGATCTGGAGGATGTTTAGTTGGATTAGGTTGCTTGTACACTCTGGTACCAATTCCTTGTGTGTACTACTATATTGGGAGACAAGTTAAATAAAGTCAGATACTTTTATTGCTTCATAAATCTGCCCATGATGCATTAGGTTGAGGCCAAATTGAATATAAGAATAAATACTAAAGTGTGGCTACCAGATTCTCTATGATGACTCAACATAGCATTTCTATGTGGATCTGAGAGAAATACTTTTACCAATCTCCTGTTTTACTTTGGAATTCATATGCAAATATAAACAGATACTATATGATGATCTTGGGGTTGGGTAGTAACCTGATGCTGATCTTGAGGTTTCTATGCTGGTACCAACACTTGATCAGTTAGCCTATTTTTCCCTTGTGATGTAATTATTGCCTGCTCCTCCTGATGTGGATTTTTTATAACCTTGCTTGTGCTCTGTAATGAGCTACTCACCAGTTCCTCCTAGTGTGTTGCCTTCCCTATGAATTTCTCCCCTCCTAGCTCTTGGATGGCTCCTGGGAGCAACCAGAGCTAGAGATGGTGTGGTATGTAACTCTGATGGTAGTGTTGTGTATATTTTCTGTTGTGTTGATCTGGTACAAGCTAGGACTACTTGTGGTGTTCTTGAGGCGAGGAGTGTGGCTTTGAGAAGAGGATAGGACTATGGCATGTCTAACTAGTGATGGTGGCTGTGCTTTCCTTTTTCTAGTTCTGGTGTTGTCTTGCTGTGTCGACAACACACATTCTCCATGCAGTGACTGTGCTGCTTACCTGGTTGCTGTGATGTGTGGATAAGATCAAGTGAATGCCTGATATTTTAACATTAAACAATGTTTCTTTATTTGTTGATTATCTTACAGGAATGAAGATCAAGAATATGACAAGAAATTTAGTTAGGTTTTCTTTTTTTTAATCTGGTTGTAATTTCCCTTTTATTCACATGTGTAAAGATTTTGTATAATTATTGTGTTTGTAAATTATAAACTATTTATTTATTATTTCTTCCTTTGTAAATACTGATTGTAAAGACAATGTCATGTATATATAAATATATTGTTGTAGTTAAGAATTCTTTTATTTATTATTAATGTAATCATTTTATTTCAAGTTATTTAAATATTTCTAATTTCCACTTGTGTATTCTATAAATTCATTTGAATTTTATAATTGAAATTCAAATACATATTTGAACAAATTTCCTCTCGAATCAAAGAATTCTACAAAGGTCATGTCGAAATATATCACACTTGCTCCGAAGTTTCCTTCAGTACAAGAGAGATCCCGATCCCTCTGTAGCTCTTTTAGTTTTGCGCGAAAATTCCCCGGATTTTCTTATGCATGAATGCAATGCACAAACCTGTGGCCTCTCTATTTATAGGTGCTAATCCTGGGGTGTTACAACCCTAAACACTCCATCCATGAGTTGACCACGAGATACTCTGTGTGTTGTTTAGTTTGCTTCCCTCTTATCTTTAGAGTGACCCTGTTTCTTTCTCTCTTCGTTTCTCTTTCTACCTTTGGAATCTCGGGTCGAGATTCTCGTAAGGGGGATAGAGCTGTAACACCCCAGTTTTAGTAAATCTATAATTAGGTTATGATTGTGCATTGCATAAGCATCATCTCTTAAATTGCATCGAGGAAAATTAAGGCAAAACCCTAAACCCTAATCTTTCCCCTCTCTTTGAAATTCCTTCAAAGTCATTATGAAAATATTTGAAAATCCAAAATACTTGGAGCCCAATTGGACTAAAAAGGGCCCCTTCAATATTTGATATATTTTATAAAGCCTTTGGTATTTTTGAAATAATCTAAAACAGATTTGAAATGGTTTTATAAATGGAAAATAGAAAAATAGAAAATAAAAAGCTTTTGCTTAAAAAAATGCAGCAGAGCCCAACCAGGCCGCTTAGCCCACTCCCTTCCTCACTTTCTCCCGTGCAGTGCGGAACCCCGCAGCCCAGTTGGCCCATACGCGGCCCACCCCTGGCACGTACCTCTTCGCGATGTCCCTGTCGTCGTCTTCCTCGTCGAGAAGCAGCTGGCTGGCGCAGCGGAGGCCATCGCCGTGCGCCACGATGTGCGCTGCCTCCGCGATACTCGTTGCCGCCCCCTAGCGCCTACAAGTACCCCGTGCCGCCACTCGTCGAACCCTAGCCTCTTTCTTCCCCAATTTTTCCCCTCCGGCCAAACCCTAGCTTCGCCAGGCGTCCTGCCGCCCACCGTCTTCGGCCTCCCCTCGACTAGTTGTGGGTACCGTCATGACCCCCTCGCTCTCCTCGTTCATCCCAGACAAGCAGCAAAGTCGGAGAAGCCTCGGATAGGGAGAATCGAGTTGTCATGTCCGACGCCGCCACCGCTTTCGTCGCTGATTCCGGTCACACCCGACCTCCCCCTGCCTGGACGACCTTCCCACGGGCATCCTGGTGAGCTGGCGGTTCTTTGGAGCCTTCCCACCGTCTTCCTCTCTCTCTATAGCTCGCTCCCGCTGTGCATCGCCGCCCGCCGTCGCAGTATCGCTCGCCGCCGGTGATTCCCGCGACCAACTTGCCCAGCGCCGCCAGTTTTTGGCTCCTCGCACCCGTGCGCCTCTAACGCCCCAACCACGCACATGCGCGATCCCCCAACCTCCTGCCCCGTGCTTGATCTGAGAGCATCCCCATTGCTGACGTCAGCATGACATCAGCATGATGTAGTAAAGCTTTCCTTTTCTTTTAATCTTTTCTGGAATATAAATAAACCCCTGTGGGCCCGGTCTATCAGCTTTTTAATAATTATCTAAATTAATTCTTGAAATGAATAAAACTATGACATGTGGGCCCAAATGAATAAATATAAATATAATCCAAAAATGTTTTATAATTCCCTAAAATGATTTAAAATGGATTTAAATTGAGAAAAATCATAACTAATTCATTTTAAATCAGAAAAATATGTATAATATATCAAACTGTTTAGAAAAATGAGAACTATCTATTAAAGCAATAATCATGCATTGTTCAACAACTAAAATGACAAGTATAATTAGAAGAACATAGTAACCCCTCATAGGTGATTCCGGAGTTTCATGCAATTAGGGTTTTCAACCCTCGGAACCCCGATTAAGTTGTCGAGCATCTTCTATGATTTATTATAGGAGTTGTGCTTATGGTTTCATTTGTACCCGAAGTTTGACCTTTACTTGATGATTGATTTCTCGAACATCAAGGAGAACATTTAAAGTAGTATTGCTAAATGTCTCTCGGTCAATCCTCTAGACCCTTTTATGATAGCAAGCATTTTTTTGTGACAATAAATTGAAGTCTGAGAATGAAGTTTCTTTCTTCTCGTGTCATCAGGAATCTTCTTAACTATTCATCCTAGAGGTGTAAAGCAATATCATAATCTTGGCAAAGATTTTGATAAATCTAGATGAATAAAGAGTTCCCTTCGTTTTCTCAACCATGTTTTAACAGTGACTATGATTTTGGTAATTAGAAGTTTCTCTTGTTACATGTTCTTTGTGACTCTTACGAGTCCTCGTCACCAAAACACCTTTCTGTCTTAAGCCTTCTGTTGAATGAAAGAGTGACCCTTTTGTGTCAAAAGTAGTTCAACAGCTTGGTTTTATTTATCCATATCTTGGCAACCTGAAATCTCTACTTAAGATGTTTAGTAGAGGTTCTCTATCGAAGTCTGTGGTCGTGTTCTTTCTGTTGGAAGCTTTCCTTTCCAGAAGCTTAAACCCTTCTGTGAGCTCCATAGTCTCAATCCTTATGAAGACCATCTATCTAACAACTTGAAACCTTCTCCTCTTGTTTCCTCTGTCACCTTGGAGTGTCTCATGTTTGTCATCTCAGAGTTTTTTCTAAACACTCCATCCATGAGTTGACCACGAGATACTCTGTGTGTTGTTTAGTGTGCTTCCCTCTTATCTTTAGAGTGACCCTGTTTCTTTCTCTCTCCGTTTCTCTTCCTACCTTTGGAATCTCGGGTCGAGATTCTCGTAAGGGGGATAGAGCTGTAACACCCCAGTTTTAGTAAATCTATAATTAGGTTTTGATTGTGCATTTCATAAGAATCATCTCTTAAATTGCATCGAGGAAAATTAAGGCAAAACCCTAAACCCTAATCTTTCCCCTCTCTTTGAAATTCCTTCAAAGTGATTTTGAAAATATTTGAAAATCCAAAATACTTGGAGCCCAATTGGACAAAAAAGGGCCCCTGCAATATTTGATATATTTTATAAAGCCTTTGGTATTTTTGAAATAAATCTAAAACAGATTTGAAATGGTTTTATAAATGGAAAAGAGAAAAATAGAAAATAAAAAGCTTTTGCTTAAAAAAATGCAGCAGAGCCCAACCAGGCCGCTTAGCCCACTCCCTTCCTCGCTTTCTCCCGCGTATTGCGGAACCCCGCGGCCCAGTTGGCCCATACGCGGCCCACCCCTGGCCCATACCTCTTCGCGTTGTCCTCGTCGTCGTCTTCCTCGTCGAGAAGCAGCTGGCTGGCGCTGCGGAGGCCGTCGTCGTGCGCCACGATGTGCGCTGCCGCCATGATACTCGCCGCCGCCCCCTAGCGCCTACAAGTACCCCGTTCCACCGCTCGTCAAACCCTAGCCTCTTTCTTCCCCAATTTTTCCCCTGTGGCCAAACCCTAGCTTTGCCAGGCGTCCTGCCGCCCACCGTCTCCGGCCTCCCCTCGACCAGTTGTCTCATCGATCAAGCACATCCCAGGAACGTTCCCTCTTGGCACGCGTATGTGTGTACAGTGCCGGCACATGTGCCATGCCGTGTCCACTCCGGGCCACACGCGCCATGCTCCACATGTCCCGCCACTGACTAGCACACACCCGTTTTAACCGCGAGGATCGGCTCTGATACCAATTTGTAACACCCCCGGTCACTCCGGACCGACGGCTGTCACTTCTGGCAGCTCAATAGGATCTCTAGACTAATCCCACAGACCAACACTAGTCTTTTCTGCGCAATTTGTCCTTACTCGTGCGCACCTGGTACCCACTTCCTGGTCGGTCACCCATCCTAGAATTGCTCTAGGCCAAGCACGCTTAACCTTAAAGTTCTTTTCGAATGAGCTTCCGGAAAAGAAGTTGCAACTTGTTGGTATGGGTTTCCTATCAATCCTATTGAGCCATGCGCCAGGGTCTCACACCTTTGTACTAAAATGCAAAGAAACAGACAGAAAATAGGTTGCAAAACCATGTGTACTCCGCTAGATTGATACAAGCTAAGTTGTCAAATACAGTCATTCCTATACAATTCATAATATGGTTTGCTTATTGTACCATCTCCGAAAAGGTGTTATTTGCAAGCGATCCTACCAATTAAGAAACAAAAAGAAAAATGAGTAGATATTAGAAGCTAGTAATAGCTAATCAAGCTCAAAGTACATCACGTGCTGTATATTGTGCGACAAGCCAAAATTATATACGATAATTAGCAAACAGAAAGTACATCAATCTGTATATTTTGACCAATTGTTTTGCATTAATTGACAACTGATGTCAGTTCTATCCAAATGGAACTATCTTGTAAGTAAAATCAATCAAACTTACATACTAAATATACATATTGCAGGCAGTATAATTATTGTTCAATATCATGAATAATACTCCCTCCGTCCAGGAATAATATCTAAATGCATTTTAATATAAGATATGTTTTGAATTTAGACAAATCCAAGTCAGTTATTTCTAGACGAAAGGAGTACTAATATCCACATGAGTGAAGCGTGTTGATGCCACAAAAATTAGGGGTGGGCAATCAATTCCCCTAAACCAAACGGGGTTGAATCATATGAAAGGTTCAACCCTTATTTCTTAGTCGATGAGTCAGATAATTTGCTAGTGACGGAGAAAAAAAATATACATATATAGAGAGAGATTGAGACACAAGAAAGCTATTTTTTAAAATAATACGATTTATTTAATAAATTCCATGAATGTGACAATTTCCAATTCTAGCGCGGCCTCGGCGGATGATGAAGTCCCGACAGGAGCCCGTCACCAAGCAGTCTGTTATAGGGCCGCCTGCCACTGCACAAAGGTCGTCGGTGATTAAACCACCAAAAGGACTAATCGGGTCCTTAACTCACGAATATCGTAGATGCCCTCTGAAGTTTGCATAGATCATGCGACGTGTTTCATTAGCTTAATAAATTTGATCAGTTTTTGGTTCCTGCCATTTTGTCCCGCTAGACGATTCTTGTCAATATTCTCCCGCCACTATTTCGCGTCGTTTATATCCCGTCACCACTTCTCACTGTTTTTTTCCGCCGTTTGTTTCCGCCTTTTTCTCCCGCCTATTCTTCCTAGTGCCTCTATAAATCCAGCCAACGAGATGTTTTCTCTTCCACCAGTTCATCTGTCCCTCCTCTTTCTCTCGCATTTCCTTCTCCTCTCCATCATGAGTGTGGCCTGTTCGGACCCAGAATATATGCCTAGGAATATGAAAGATACCAGGTTGCCACAACGGGTGACACACGAGTGTTGTTGGTGCGGCCATCTCTCCAAGTTCAAGGAGTCAGTCGATTTCTCCACTTGCATGGGCATGAAGTTTTTCATGTGTCCCAACTACGACGCAAGCCCGCCCCGGCAAGCGAGTTCATCGTACGAGAGGCCTCCGGTATGTTCCCAAAGCATGGTGAATATGAATGAATCACGTTATTATGTATTCTTTTATCCATTCCATTGTTTTGCTTGTAGTCTCCTCCTCCTCTTTGCAAGTGGTACCATTGGATTGACACAGAGCAGCTGACTTGGGCCATGCAAGAGATTCGTGATAAGAGCCGAGCTGTGTGGGCTGCCTTTCATGAAGAGGAACATGCCGAAAGGAGGGCCGAGCAGGACAACAAGGAGCATGAGAGAAAACTGAAAAAATTAAGAGAGGAGAGAGCTCAGAACCGGGAGATAAACATGAAGAGGAGGACGGAAAAGAAAGAGCACAGTTATGCGGAGGAACAAGTGTGCAAGGAGGCCCGCGAGGCGGAAAGAAAGAGATTAAGAGAAAGGGCTTGTGAGGCGCAGGCGGAAGAGGAACACGAGGATAAGACCGGAAAGTACCCGCGCTAGACTGGAGAAGGTATATGTAGGCGTCAGTACCAATGTATCTGCATTTCAGTTGTAGTTCTCCGACGTATCTTAATTTCAGTCATAGGTGTATCTTAATTTCCTCATTGTATTGTAGTTGTCAGTTAATATTTGGAGATAATGTATCTTCAGTTTTCCTGCCAAAATTGTTTCCCGCTCAGTTCTTTCTGCTTAGTTCTTCCCGCCATTTATTGTTCGTTTACTGTATAAAACCCCCTCCTCACGAAGCTCTGTAAGAACACCATTCTTGTCAAGAGAACCAATATGTCGGTGGCATTTCCCTGGTGAAAGATGTCTGAATACCTTTTTTATTTATCCAGGACTTGTAGGATAGACAATAATCCAGCCAAATTGGAGGAACTCCTTGCTAGTGATTATCTTATCACTGAGCTAGGTGAGGCAGTACATAGGAGAGGGTGGCATCGGACGACCCTAGAGGAGGTACGACAAGAGCTTCTTAGGATCAATGGAAGGTGGAACAAGCTTGAATTTAAGAGTGAAGCTGACAAGCTGAGGAAAGGCTAGGAACCCTTCATTTTGGATAGAAGAGAGCGAAGATGAGGATGATATCTTCATGCCACTAGCCATTGGTATCAGGTCAAGAGCTGAGTGGGACAAGAGGCAGGCCATGAAGAAGGCACATGCCAAGAAGAGAAATGACAAGAAGAGGAAGGATGAGAACTTTTCATCTTGGTTAGAAGAGAGTGAAGATGAAGGTGATCTCTTCATGTCGCCGACTGTTGGTACCAGAGCGAGAGCTGAGTGGGACAAGAGGCAGACCAAGTGAAATGGATCGTATGGGCACCTAGCGGGGGGTGAGTTGGTGATACTCCAAATTTTAGTTCTTTTTCAATTTTAGGCTTGACACAAATGTAAATTCTCTAGATATGAAATTACGAGAATTTCCCTATATGCAAACCTAGATACTAAGCGTGTAAAATGAGGAGCGAAGAAACCATAGTGGAACACGCGGAGACAAATGGATTTTTCTGACTGTAGTTCCCTCCTTGTTAAGGGAAGTACGTCCATGTTGGAGGGATTGGCGGTTCTAAGACCACCACGCCACAATAGGCCTCACCCTATTCTCCGATGGATCTCACCACCAAAGGCCTGATCCACCTTTCCACTATTGGTAACCTTCGAGGCGGGAACCAGTGCCTTTACAACGCTAGCGGGGAACACATCCACCACTGAATTAGAGGCTCCCGTGATGACAACAATATGCCACAATAACAAGGATTATCCCATAATCAAAACTAGGATCTAGATATTTGCATGAAATACTAGATCAAGAACCCTCCAAGTGAATGGAGGGGAAGTGAAGCGCTTGATTATTGTTGATGAAGATCAAGGCCTCCTCCTTCGATTCCCCAAAGATCGAAGTCTTTGGGAGGATGAAGATTGAGATCTCGGATTGGAGTTTGAAGAATAGGTCTGAACTTTTTCGAATGAATCAAGAGTTCTGGCAGGAGGACCAATTGGGGTATTTATACCCCTTGCCAAAACAAGCCGTTGGACACTTTGGGGGCCGGATTATCCGGCCTAGGAAAAAATCCGCCCTGGAATCTGAATTTCCGGGGGAAATTCTACCCCCCATCCAGTAGACCGCGCCTTGTCTCCCTTCACAAAACTCCTTGAGGGGGACGGATTATCCGCCCCAGGAAAAAACTCTAGCCCTGGCCGGACAACCGGGGGAAATGCCGCCCCCATGCAATGCGATGTGCCTTTGATACCTTTGCAAATTCCTTGGGGGCTTATTATCCGGCCCCTTGAGAGGCGGATTATCTGGCCTTGGCCAGACAATCCCGGGGAAATTTTTCCCCCATGTAGTGCGCCGCCCATTGGCTGTTCTTGGAGATTGGGGCGGATAATCCGCCTCCCCCAACACACAGTTTTGCTGCTTTTGAATAGACCAAGATCTGCAACACTTCAATACACAATAAATATTCCTTGGTATTGTTATCTAACACACAAAACACTAGATATCATGAAATGTTCTTTCAATCTCCCCCTTTTTGGTGTTAGATGGCAATACTAGGATTTGCAATAAAGACCTACTAACAACATCATTCCAAAGGTGAAGGAGGCTCCCCCTAAATGTGTGCATATAGATAATTTGCATTTGAATAAAAATGCACACAAGAAGGTACAAGCCTATTTCATTGGATTGAAGGCTACACACAAATGATGAGTTAGATCAAAACATCATACCACCGGGATAAAGACGTCCTCAAAGTAATATAAAGATAGCCAATATGATAAGCATTATTGGAGGCCCTGAAACATCACACCACTTGGATGCAGCCATAGATATAATTCCAGAATTCCATAGATATGCCAGAATTCCATAGAATAGATAAATACACAAAGGCAATTCCAATGATAAATCCACGCATGAACCATAGTGTCACACAAACCACATAGTCTCATGCAAAACAAGCTCACACATAAAAGTTGAACGCTAAATGGGCAAACGCAATTATAAAGAAAAACGATAAAAATGCAAGTTCTTGCGCCCGACCCATGCAAATCCACGGAAAACATAAATAGAACTACTTCTCCCCCTTTGGCATCGAAATGCCAAAAAGGAAGAAGAGCGATGCTAATGCCCCAAGAGATCACTCATCATAGTCCTCCTTGTCATCGTCCGCGTCCCTGTCCCCTTCCTCATCATCATACTCGTCATTGTCCTCATCATTAGCCAGAGGGGTAGGCTCCCTCGCCGGGGCAGGAAACAAGTGGCGCTCGACCTCTCCATAGTTGAGTCCTGAAGTGTTCCACTAATCATATGGAGTTGGAGGTGAAGAAGCTGGAGGGTGGTGACGAGGTTCGATCTCGTCAATGCCCATTGTTATGGACTTGGGTTTTTGAGAAGGTGGGGATGCTAGAGATCACAGAATGGTTAGCAAACAAGCAACACGGGGACACGAGGTTTACCCAGGTTCAGGCCCCCGGAGGGAAAACCCTACTCCTGCTTGTTTGCTCTGATTATGGTGGAACCGAATGTTACAGGGGTGCGCAGATGCAATCTGGCATGGAGGTGTGTATGCGAGAGGTTATCCGAGAGCCTCCTCGTCGTGCCCTCCTAGCCTTTATATAGAGGCAGGCAGGTCCCAGGCACATATCTAGTCAGTTACAGGTTTTAGGGTTTACCCTTTTAAATTTCCTATCTACTCTAGTCTTGCTCTCCAAGGATCCGAAAGCGTCATGGGCCTTGGCCACTCGAAAGTCTTCATGGGCCGGCGTGTATTTGCCGTGGGCCTTCCTTGGGCTAGACTAGGTATGCTGAGATCGTGTACCCGCGGGGTATAACCATGTCAGTAGCCCCCGAGTGTTCAGTCGAATCATAGATTCGGCTGAGGACTCTTCAATCCTTCGGGTGCAACTCTGTCTTTCACGAGAATGTGTAGGGATTGTTGATGCGTGTGTTTGACTCTCCCGACGGATCAGGGTCAGTTAACTATCTTAGGAAAAAACAACACGATCCTCTTCAGATTCGAGTCCCTCGACTCGAATCCGGAACTGATGCTGGCGTAATTCGACTCAGGCCGCGGAGTTCTTACAGGAGTGGAATTCTAGTCAAATAAATGATGTACCCAACGCGTCCGTCGGGATTTTTCATCGCACCTGCTGGCACGGATTTTCACTAGCAGAGCGTAGTCGTGTGCGTTGTCGGGCCATCAGATGATATATGTAGGTCTTATCTTTGTGTCGTAGACACAACATCCGAATTTTTATCGCCGCAGAGGCGTTTCGGGTGGCCGGGGAGGATGGTTCTCACTTAGCGTTATTCTGGGCAGAGTTGCCAAAAAGTTTTTGCATTTTGATCCGAAGGATCACAGTCGAAGAATTCATAGGGTGCGCGGCCAGCGCTCCCTATGGGAGTAGCCCCCGAGTGTCTGTTCAAGTCGTAGACTCGAGCAGAGACTTTAGCTCAGCCATTGATTGACTCCAGGTCCGTAGGACACAAATTTTTTGGATGCTTAAATCCAGCCTCCCTATGGGAGTAGCCCCCGAGTCCGTAGTGGAGTCGCAGACTCGACATAGGACTCGAAGAATACCTTTGCAGTGTGATATCTTGATTATATTTCGGGTGCTCGGCCAGCGCTCCTGATAGGAGTAGCCCCCGAGTAGTTAGTCGAATCATAGATTCGAGTGAGTACTCTGAGTTGTGTAGTCGAAGAATTGTAACCGTTGCTAGTATAGCTTTTGATGACGTCAGTGCTAACGATCGGTGTCCTCAAGCGTCTGCTACGCCAGAGATGACATGACTGGACGAACATGGGTCCCACCTTCTGACCTTGAATTGACCGGTCACGCGTGGCGTGGAGATAATTACGGTGCCGCCTTGATTTCCGCGCGTAGTGGATGGCGTGTGAGCGACGGTTCGCTGCTGGGCTGACACGTGGACGGTCAGATCTTGCAGTTGGCTCTAGGTCTTCCCGATGGACGGTTGTCGTGCATCGTCTTCGTCCTTATAATCATTGGGGAAAAGTTAATCTGTTTTCACCGCAGCCATTCGTGTTTCACTGCTTCCATCTTCTCTGAGCTTTCTTGCTGCGCGCTGGAATATCCGCGAACATTTCCTTCGTTGATCCTACGTTCTCTCCGCCGGCGCTGCCGCACCGCGATGGGGAATCCCAAGAAGTCCTCTTCTGCGGTTGGCACCAGCGCTGCTGGTGGCAAGAAAAGTTCCACAGCTGCCCGTCTCACCGACGGTGGCCGGCGGCAATTGGAGACGCGGGAGGGTGATCTCCGCAAGTTCCGTGAGCGGGGCTTGATCCCGCAGGATAGGGAGGCCGTCAGGCTCCCTGGTAACGAGGTAATTTCCCGTCCCCCCGCTGGGTTTCGGGTTATGTTCCTCACATTTGTTCTTCGGGGATTTTCCTTCCCAGTACACAATTTCCTTCGTGGGCTGCTTTTCCTTTACGGCATCCAACTGCATCATCTTTCCCCCAACTCTTCTTCACATTGCTTGTTTCATCACTTTCTGTGAGTGCTGGCTCGGTATCGAGCCGCACTTTGGCCTCTTCCGGAAACTCTATTCTGTGAAGAGGCAATATGGTTCTGATGGTGTCTATCCCATTGGGGGTTGCATCATCTCCCTTTAATCCAATCTTCTTGTCTTCTTCTTTTATATGTCCGAATCTGTCCAGTACTGGTGGAGGTGATGGTTTTACATCCGCGACTCCACGGTGGCTGGGCAGGATTTTGTTCTTGCTCCTTTCGACCCTTCCTAGAAAATCGAGCCGAAAAGGTCCTGGAAAAACCAGATCTTGGATGGCGAGGTGGCGGAGATAGAGGGGCTCTATCGTTGGGTGGAGGATCTCCAGTTGACTCCGGAGAAGGAGGTGAACAGTGTGGATATCATCCGCACCTTTCTCAAACGTCGGGTGCAGCCACTACAGGCTAGGGCGCACCCGATGTTTATTTGGGTCGTCGTGATCCGACTAGGGTTTCGGATGAGGAGTTCTCCAAGGGGGGCCTTGACGGGATTCTTCGCCCGCTGCTGAAGTTCAAGGCTGGCGAGGATCTTCCAGGGAGGTCGCTGACTTCTCCGTTCTCCGCTTCTCGTCCGGTTCCGCAGGTGTAGAGCTTGGATATGCGCGTATCGCTATTTTTCGACTGTGTTTTACTTGTTATTTATTTGTCTGCTGACAAATTTTCTTCTTTTTGCGCAGGAGTTCAAGGTGCCAGGCATGTCTCCTCCGTTGTCCGAAGTATTCCCGGATGCTCCGGACAATGAGGTGGTGGACTCCATGTCCGAACTGAGGTCGGCTCGATCTCCGGTGGAAGAGGCCAACAAGTCGAGTGAGGATCACACTCTCAAGCGGACGAGGAGCTCCAGCGAATCAACAGATGCCTCGACTCCGCCGACTCCTAGGAACCCGCTTTTCCTTGAGCGTCATAGTGATGGGTAGGGGGGCTCTTCTTCTCCAATTCCTGCCATTCCTGTGCGTGCTGTGTCACCGCACCCGCCGGCGAAGCGGAAGAAGGAAGAGAAGAAGGGCAAGAAGACCCCTCCTGTCTTCGACCTTAGCGACCTCGACTCGTAAGCTTCCTCAATTTCTTTGTGCCATTTTTCGATTTTGCTTTATTGTCCTTGGCTGACTTTTTTCTTGTGCAACCACTCTTCTGACGGCTCCTCCAGCGATGGCGCTCGAGAGATGGTGGGGGAGTCGAAGATTCCTTCTCCTCCTCCTTAGAAGGTGGCCACCTCTGAGGGCGCTGCTCCGAGGTCTTCTCCGCAGGAGGCTTTGGTGGTGTTCCCTTAGAAAACTGCAGGCGAACCTTCGGAGTCGCCGTCTATTCATGTAAGTAATATCTGTTTTCTGCCGCAGGGGGATCCCCCGAGCCTTTTCGGATGATCTGTTGATTATTGATTTTTCGTGCCTCGGGGGGAGCCCCCAAGCGTCTGTAGGGTGTTTTGTTGTTCGTTAATCCTTCGAGTCTCGAGGGGATCCCCCGAGCATTTTGCTCGTTCTTTTGGGCGTAGCCCCCCAGCCGTTCTTTTTACTAGTAGTTCTTTTTGCAGCCTTTTGTGCAAGGCACCAATCAGCTGGTGCAGCAGCACCTGGCATTGGAGGCCAAATTCAAACAACTGCAAGGTATGTTTACAACTTTGGCTTTCTGCTTCTTCTTGTATTTTGTCCTTCGATCTGATAGGTGTGTTGCTGACTGCAGAGGACCACAACACTTCTCTCCGTGAGCTTGATGCTCTCAAAAAGAGCCTTGGGCAGGTGGAGAAAAAAGCCGAAGCCGCCGTTGGTGCGAAGGAGCGCCTCGAACTGGAGCTAGCCAATGCGGCCGAGGCTAGGGAGCGTCCGCAGCAGGAGGCTACAGACCGCGAGGAGCAGCTCGCCACTGCTACGGCTTCGCGCGAGAGAGAGGTAGCATGCAGGCTGATGGAGGCTGCCAAGGCTATTTCGGGTGAGTTTCTCTGTCTTCTCTTTTCAGATTCCTTGGCTTTCCTTGTAGTGCTTTTTATTTATGCTGCTTCCTTTGTTATTGTAGATGCCGCGGGCATCGAGTTTGATCATGGTGCTTTGGAGCATGGTAGTGCTCTGGATGATGCTGCCGCGGCGGTCGAAGACCGCTGCGGTACCGTGGTCGGCTCGCTTGCCAAAGCCAAGGAGGTCCTCGGGCGCTTCTACAAGGAGCTCGTCCCCAAGGGCGTGGCCCTTGAAGATGTCGATGCCTTGGCGGAGGCGCTGTCGGCCGAAGCACCTGCGGTGTACAAGCGCAAGAAGAAAGGCATCGGCGCGTCCGTTGGGCTGGCGATGGCCTTGGCGGCTGGAGCGGAGCTGGACCTTCCTCAGATCACCTCCCGGATGCCGACGGCTACTGACGGGTCCGAGGTAGCCTTTGCCATCTACTCTGCTTGCTGTAAGCATTACGGCCCAAAATTGATTGATCTGCTGGCCGAGTACGCGGTAAGGCAGCAGGGAGAAGCCAAGGCGAGGCAGTCCAGCTCTGAGGCTACTCAGGGTGCCGCTTCATAGGCTTTGTAGTTGTAGGATAGTTTTTGTTTGAGCTTTTGTAATTGTGTTTGTGAAAAATCCTTGCGCCACGTAGTGGCTTTTTGCAGTACATAATGAATTTACGAGTTTTGTCTTCATTTGTCTGCTTGTTCATATCGTTGTCTTCTTCTACTCTAGGATCCTTCGGGTGATGCTCCCGTAGACACTTCGTCTGCAGTGCAGCTACGGCCATCTTTGGATGGTGCGTCACATCTTGTGTTTCTTCGAGACCGCATCCGTAGTCTTGAGAGGGAATTACTTGGAGTGCGTGGCCACGCTGATGTTTGGAACTCGAAGGCGGAGCGAGGCGCTGCCCGAGAGGAATTTTTGATGGGGGAGCTGCGTCGTCTGGCCGACAGCTTGAGTGTGAGTTTTTCGAGATGCTGCTCATTGCTTTGGATGCGCCTGTTAGTCTTGCATCTTACTTTGTGAGTATTACAGGTGCTAACCTTGCTCCGAAGGAGGAAAAGGAGCGTGTTGTTGTTCGGATTAAATGCTTGACCCGGCAAGACATGGAGGCCGGCAGGTTTTTCTGGATGGATCGTGATCGTGCGATGGTTCTTGCGACAATGCAGGATCGTGTCCACCAGGTATCACGGGTGCTTCGTCAGGTGCAGTCTTTGTTGGCGTCAGTTTTGCATGTAATGTTTCCGTTGGATGGCATGCCGTCGACTCTTTCTAGCCTGCTGGCGAAGTTTAGAAATGTTCGTCGTGTCGAAGAATTGGTATGACATCAGCTTGTTGCGGGGGTGAAGGCCGCGCTTTCCCTTGTGCGTTTGCATCATCCTGAGGTAGATCTGTCTGCTCTAGCAGATGGGCCACCTCCTCGTCCGGATGGCGATGAGTGGGATATGCGCCCGCATTATTAGGCTGTAAGGCAGTGTGCTGAGCGAATTGTAGATTTGTTTGAGCAGCGTGTCCAGGCTATTCTTCAGAATAGGCAGGACCTGTAAAAGAGATAGATGTAAAATTTGTATATATACGACTTGGCGTGTTATGCCCTTTATTATTGTAGAGGTTTCTTGTTGTGTAGCATGTGATGCTTTGTTTTCATACGTGCCCTTTTCGTTAGCCTGACGTGGTCAGCTACTCAGGTGTACACGCGCTTTTCTCAGTCGACGAAGTCGTGAGGTAGGGGGAGCCCCCGAGTGTGTTGTAGTATGTAGTATGTAACACCCTCAGAATCGGCCCTATGCAAGTTTTAGCGAAACTCGCCAAACCCGCATAGAAACGATTCGAAGGTGCCCACTAGGCACTTTCGTGCAGGTGGAAAGCAAAGTAATAACATTACACAACAGTCCTCGAGGGGACCCACAGAACAGATATATATATAACAGCGACTCAAAGAGCCAAGAATACAGATACAATATACAAAGATCCTAATCACCTTGAAAATGACAGAGCGTCCGACTACGGACAAGATGCAAATGGGGCTAAGAGCCCTGAAGAATAACCAATGGCGTCCATAACCCTGCACAGGCCAAGCCGGAAGGGTAACCCTGCTAACGGCGTCGATCTCAAACCTGCTTAAACAAAAGGGGTGCCGACAAAGGGCAAAGGAAAAAGAAGGAGCGTCAGTACTGAGGCCAGTACACGGCGAGACTAGAATTCGGCGGTCCTCGCCTACAAAGGTATGGTGGACTGAGCGGCAGTGGCAGCATGCACTAAACAACCTATAGAGACTCGATACAACTGGCGACTATCAGAGAGGGGTGAGAAAGACCTATCCGGAACCAACCTGATACTATCATCAAACAAACCCATCCTGGCGTTTCCCCCTCGAGACCAAACGAGGAAGTCAACCGAGGAACTCACACAGTTGGCAGTTTTACTTATTCAGTTATAGTTGCGGCACTTTACTAGTCAGGTTTAGATAATCATCCTGATAAAATAAGCAGTGGGCACTTTTAGTTAACCATTCCGTTATAGTGGCAACACTTACTAGTCAGATATAATTAGCATGAGATAAACCATAACCCAGCAGTTGTTGGTGCTTTTACTTAGCCATTCCGTTGTAGTGAAGCTGATTACTAGTCATATCGGATACAAGTCAATTTATAACAGTAAACTTTAGTTATAGTTATCTATGATCAAGCACTGTGCTCCAAGTCGTCCATAACAGCGGACACGGCTTCTCGAAAAGATTTAACCCTGCAGGGGTGCACCAAAGTATCCACAGGCACTTCGACCCTTTTTGCCAGATCAGTTAACATACACCCATCGGTATGTCAGCGGGGCCTAAGTCACGACGTTCCCAGACCCAAAGCAAGTACGTGGGGGCCACCCCACCAAGTCGACACCCGTAACGAAGTCGGCCGGTGTCCGAGACGGACTTAGGGTTTGGGTAGACGGCAGTGAGCGACAGCAAATCCCCAAACGGGGACTGTCGACACCGCGAAAACGTGTCCCGATCCTAAACAGTACAGGTGCTATATGTCGCACAATTTAAATAAAGCAGTAAAGCATGGCATAAAACCTCAAACTAGTTTGTGGCCCCCAGTACAATACTTTGAAATCAGGTAATAATCAATGGGGGGCCCATATTTCCCCACCTGTGGTTAGCGCGCTCGATCTCGGAACAGGTGTCAAGAACTCGGGGTCCTACGGGACACAAGTGGGCGGTCGGAAACCAAATGTTATCTATCACCCACCGATGCCTCTGCTTAATTCAATTTTAGTTGTTAAACAGGAATTAAAGTGAAACAATAATTAAAGCCATGATCATCTCCAACGTCAACATGCGGCAATCCTCCAACAATTGTGGTACTTGCCGACAAGCAAAACACTTGGGCAAGCGACTACGACACGCGGGTCCAACTATCTACCAAACAACAGGTAATAGGATGTGTCCAAGGCTATATATGGCTGCAAGGGATATCACGGGTACGAATCTAGAGCATCGCAACACAGATAGCAAAGATCAACAGGAGGGAATAAATACTAGAAAAGTAAGATAGGTAGAAAGGGGAGATGCTCGCCTGAAAACATTGCCGAAGGTTCAACCGAAGATCGGGTCGACACTCGCATCAACTCAACGGCCCAATCCGCGAAGAAGCAAAACACTAGGAGGAACACCGGATGCAATATTTAATACAACGGCAGAAGGTCGGCATGCTTATGATATGATGCATGGCATGGCAAAGTGCGGTGCAATTAGGTCATATTAAGCGGAACCAGGGGTCCCGACAATTAATTAGGCGGTTCAAGTTGTTTAGATACCCCGCAGTTTAAATGTTGTTATAACAAGGCAAGAAACGATACCGGTTCGCTACACAAGTTTAGATGAGGCCGATATGAGACTAGATACGCCCACATATGGGCCCCATATTTAGTTATTAGGTGAATCGGCATAAGGCCCCCAAACCACATGATTATGCATGCAAGTATGGCAGTTAATATGCAACAAGTTGTTATATATGATAAAATAGGGTTTCGGGGAGGGGTTCACACATTGAGGGGTCTCGACGAACTTGGGGTTCCGGGGTTCGGGGTCGGTCTCAGGGTTCGACGGATCTGGGGTTCGGGGTTCGACGGAAGCGGTCTCGGATAGCGGGGGTAGATCTTGTTGTCCTGTGTCGGTGACCTCGGCATCCGGGAAGAAGGACTTGGTTCGGCGCCGGGGGCGCATCGGACTCTCCTGGTCGCTGTCGTTCTTGTCGTCGGGCAGATCTTGCCGGGTCCCACGGGGTCGATCTTGCCGTTGCGAGGGTCTTGTCGGGTCCGTGTATCGGGTCGGTCTTCGGTCATCGAATCCCAGAAGGGGTTCTTCGTGTCCTTGTAGTAGAACTTGGGGTCTTCGGATTCGTGAACCGTCTTGGGGGTGACCCTGAATGTCCTCGGTCGATCTTGCAGGGCAAGCAGGTCTTGGCGATGGTCTTGTGGGCGAGAAGATCTTGGCGAGGGATTCGGGTTCCGGGCGCCGGGATCGGTCTTCGAATCCATGCATTAGTCCTCGTCAGCTCCATGTCGACGGCCTTGTGGTTCATGAAGAGGCCGCCACCAACGTGCACACACGGGACGGAGGTCATCGCGTACGGGTGCTCGGGGCGATGTAGAAACGGGTCGCGGGCAGGGACATGGAGACCTCAGGAAACGCACGGTCGGGAACGGGGCGAGCTGCCGCGGATCGGACCGGCGGCGGCCTGCAGCGCTCAAGCAGAGGAGGTGGCGGCGGTGGCCCGGGCCCAGGGCGGCGGACGGAAGGTGACCAGGGCGGCACGGTCGGGCCCGCAGCGGAGGAGGTCGGACGGCGGCGCTGCACAGGGGGGGTCAGCGGCGGTCCTGCGGGCCGGGCGGTGGCGAGCGGGGTCGACGGAGAAGCGACGCCCGCAGACGGCGGTTGGCGGTTCCGGCGAGGACGAACGGAGGGGGCGGCGCCGGCGTGGAGGCGCGCTTGAGGTGGCCGGCAGCGGCGGAGGTGGTTCTGTGGCGAGCACGCGGCCGAGGCGGGGCAGACGCGGGCGTGGTCGGGCGCTCCGGTGCGGGGCGGAGGAGGAGCGGGGAGGAGCGGCGTGCAGAGCGGGAGGGGTGGCCGGAGGAGCTGCGCGGCTCGCGGTTGGAGGCGAGGGCGGCGCGACGGGGGCGGCGTCGCGGGCGGCGTCACCGGCGTGCGTGCGGAGGGGGAAGCGGGGATGCGGCGGAGCGGCGGAGGTTGGGGCGAGGAAGGCGGAGGGAGGCGCAGCGCGGGAGAGCTTGGGGGGCGCGAGCGGGCGCGCGGAGAGCGGCGTGCGCGGCGCGGGTGGAAGGAAGAAGAAGAACAGGGGACGCGGTAGGTGGGTGGGGCGTGGGGCCCAGGGGTGGGTCCCGCGTGCTGGGCGTGCGTGTGTGGGCAGGGCGGCTGGCGTGTGAGTGCGTGCGTGCGTGCTGTGTGTGGTGTGAGTTGTGTGTGGCCCAGGGTTGTGTGGTGAATGAGTGGGGGGTGGAGAGGGGTGGTGATGTGGAGGGCTATGAGTGGTTGGGGGAAGGGAGAGGGGTGAGGTGGCAGCAGGCCATTGGGCAGGGTGAGGTGGAGGGGTTGGTGTGGGTAGGTTAGTTGGTAGTTTTAGGAATTGTGGGGGCGGACCGATTTAGAAATGGGGGTGGTCGTTCGGGTCGATTCGGCCCGTTCGACTGCCCCCGCTAAAAACAATTGAACTTTTGATTTGATTTAAACGGGCCGTGTGCAAACCGATAGCGGCCAAAATAATTAATCCGGAGAACCGGGCTTTGCATTTGAATGAAGATGGGCCGTTTTAGAAAACAAAACGGGCTTTGCGAAAAATAGTTTTAGGCAAACAATGCATGATGATGACGATGCAATGCACAAATTCAGCGCGATTTTCTAGTAGTGGTTTTTGCGGGATGCCACAATTCGACACCACTAACAATGGATCTCGCCCTCGAGATCCGCCTCATGGTACCGGAAGGAAGGTCGGCGATCTGTATCTTCTCGCTTCGTGTAGATCCTCGCGACACCACTAACGAGGGTTCCTTCTTCATCTGGGAATCGGCGACACCACCAACAAGGTTCGTTGTTCACGTTCGTCCAGAGAGCACTCCGGATAAACAACAGACGAAGTTAAAGGTAAGGCCACCTCTAACTTCAGCGGAAGGAGTAAATTGCATCGATCCACCATTCAATGTACAAAAGAGAATGATAAGAGTAGTGGTATGGTCGCGACTCCATCCCGCACTCAAAGCATTACTATGTACACGAATAGACAGATTATGCAACCAACCCTCAGGATTCAGACTAAAGATCTCGACAAGCGAGGTTCGGAACAACGGAGTGATGCAGACTCTGCATCGGATCTGGCGTAGATGAGGTCGTCGCGTCGGAAAACACCGGACGGCACAAACAAGGAACAAAGGATGGTACCACAGACGAAGGACTCCTCGGATAGCATGAAGACCAGATGTAGCAACACCGTTACCAAATGAGGAAGCGAAACTCTGAAGGTACGACGGAACCCAACCACGAGAAATCCTGGACTCGAAGAGAGAGAAGAGAGCGGATTCAAAACACGCAGAGGTGAGAGAAGAGCAGCAGAGGGTTAAGGAGTAAAATCAGACCTAATCAGAACTATCCAACCGGTTTTGCGAAAATAGTTTTGACACTCTACTTCGGCCGTTAGCTAGGTTATCCTACAGGCTGGACTTGTGGGGTATCGTAACTGCTGAGCTCTGATACCACTCTGTAACACCCTCAGAATCGGCCCTATGCAAGTTTTAGCGAAACTTGCCAAACCCGCATAGAAACGATTCGAAGGTGCCCACCAGGCACTTTCGTGCAGGTGGAAAGCAAAGTAATAACATTACACAACAGTCCTCGAGGGGACCCACAGAACAGATATATATAACAGCGACTCAAAGAGCCAAGAATACAGATACAATATACAAAGATCCTAATCACCTTGAAAATGACAGAGCGTCCGACTACGGACAAGATGCAAATGGGGCTAAGAGCCCTCAAGAATAACCAATGGCGTCCATAACCCTGCCCAGGCCAAGCCGGAAGGGTAACCCTGCTAACGGCGTCGATCTCAAACCTGCTTAAACAAAAGGGGTGCCGACAAAGGGCAAAGGAAAAAGAAGGAGCGTCAGTACTGAGGCCAGTACACGGCGAGACTAGAATTCGGCGGTCCTCGCCTACAAAGGTATGGTGGACTGAGCGGCAGTGGCAGCATGCACTAAACAACCTATAGAGACTCGATACAACTTGCGACTATCACAGAGGGGTGAGAAAGACCTATCCGGAACCAACCTGATACTATCATCAAACAAACCCATCCTGGCGTTTCCCCCTCGAGACCAAACGAGGAAGTCAACCGAGGAACTCACACAGTTGGCAGTTTTACTTATTCAGTTATAGTTGCGGCACTTTACTAGTCAGGTTTAGATAATCATCCTGATAAAATAAGCAGTGGGCACTTTTAGTTAACCATTCCGTTATAGTGGCAACACTTACTAGTCAGATATAATTAGCATGAGATAAACCATAACCCAGCAGTTGTTGGTGCTTTTACTTAGCCATTCCGTTGTAGTGAAGTTGATTACTAGTCATATCGGATACAAGTCAATTTATAACAGTAAACTTTAGTTATAGTTATCTATGATCAAGCACTGTGCTCCAAGTCGTCCATAACCGCGGACACGCCTTCTCGAAAAGATTTAACCCTGCAGGGGTGCACCAAAGTATCCACAGGCACTTCGACCCTTTTTGCCAGATCAGTTAACATACACCCATCGGTATGTCGGCGGGGCCTAAGTCACGACGTTCCCAGACCCAAAGCAAGTACGTGGGGGCCACCCCACCAAGTCGACACCCGTAACGAAGTCGGCCGGTCTCCGAGACGGACTTAGGGTTTGGGTAGACGGCAGTGAGCGACAGCAAATCCCCAAACGGGGACTGTCGACACCGCGAAAACGTGTCCCGATCGTAAACAGTACAGATGCTATATGTCGCACAATTTAAATAAAGCAGTAAAGCATGGCATAAAACCTCAAACTAGTTTGTGGCCCCCAGTACAATACTTTGAAATCATGTAATAATCAATGGGGGGCCCATATCTCCCCACCTGTGGTTAGCGCGCTCGATCTCGGAACAGGTGTCAAGAACTCGGGGTCCTACGGGACACAAGTGGGCGGTCGGAAACCAAATGTTATCTATCACCCACCGATGCCTCTGCTTAATTCAATTTTAGTTGTTAAACAGGAATTAAAGTGAAACAATAATTAAAGCCATGATCATCTCCAACGTCAACATGCGGCAATCCTCCAAGAATTGTGGTACTTGCCGATAAGCAAAACACTTGGGCAAGCGACTACGACACGCGGGTCCAACTATCTACCAAACAACAGGTAATAGGATGTGTCCAAGGCTATATATGGCTGCAAGGGATATCACGGGTACGAATCTAGAGCATCGCAACACAGATAGCAAAGATCAACAGGAGGGAATAAATACTAGAAAAGTAAGATAGGTAGAAAGGGGAGATGCTCGCCTGAAAACATTGCCGAAGGTTCAACCGAAGATCGGGTCGACACTCGCATCAACTCAACGGCCCAATCCGCGAAGAAGCAAAACACTAGGAGGAACACCGGATGCAATATTTAATACAACGGCAGAAGATCGGCATGCTTATGATATGATGCATGGCATGGCAAAGTGCGGTGCAATTAGGTCATATTAAGCGGAACCAGGGGTCCCGACAATTAATTAGGCGGTTCAAGTTGTTTAGATACCCCGCAGTTTAAATGTTGTTATAACAAGGCAAGATACGATACCGGTTCGCTACACAAGTTTAGATGAGGCCGATATGAGACTAGATACGCCCGCATATGGGCCCCATATTTAGTTATTAGGTGAATCGTCATAAGGCCCCCAAACCACATGATTATGCATGCAAGTATGGCAGTTAATATGCAACAAGTTGTTATATATGATAAAATAGGGTTTCGGGGAGGGGTTCACACATTGAGGGGTCTCGACGAACTTGGGGTTCCGGGGTTCAGGGTCGGTCTCAGGGTTCGACGGATCTGGGGTTCGGGGTTCGACGGAAGCGGTCTCGGATAGCGGGGGTAGATCTTGTTGTCCTGTGTCGGTGACCTCGGCATCCGGGAAGCAGGACTTCGTTCGGCGCCGGGGGCGCATCGGACTCTCCTGGTCGCTGTCGTTCTTGTCGTCGGGCAGATCTTGCCGGGTCCCACGGGGTCGATCTTGCCGTTGCGAGGGTCTTGTCGGGTCCATGTATCGGGTCAGTCTTCGGTCATCGAATCCCATAAGGGGTTCTTCGTGTCCTTGTAGTAGAACTTGGGGTCTTCGGATTCGTGAACCGTCTTGGGGGTGACCCTGAATGTCCTCGGTCGATCTTGCAGGGCAAGTAGGTCTTGGCGATGGTCTTGTGGGCGAGAAGATCTTGGCGAGGGATTCGGGTTCCGGGCGCCAGGATCGGTCTTCGAATCCATGCATTAGTCCTCGTCAGCTCCATGTCGACGGCCTTGGGGTTCATGAAGAGGCCGCCACCAACGTGCACACACGGGACGGAGGTCATCGCGTACGGGTGCTCGGGGCGATGTAGAAACGGGTCGCGGGCAGGGACATGGAGACCTCAGGAAACGCACGGTCGGGGACGGGGCGAGCTGCCGCGGATCGGACCGGCGGCGGCCTGCAGCGCTCAAGCAGAGGAGGTGGCGGCGGTGGCCCGGGCCCAGGGCGGCGGACGGAGGGTGACCAGGGCGGCGCGGTCGGGCCCGCAGCGGAGGAGGT
This sequence comes from Avena sativa, assembly GCA_916181665.1. Taxonomy (NCBI): domain Eukaryota; kingdom Viridiplantae; phylum Streptophyta; class Magnoliopsida; order Poales; family Poaceae; genus Avena; species Avena sativa. The sequence continues at coordinate 280,150,387 of OV702283.1, read as the reverse complement.
CGGACGGCGGCGCTGCACAGGGGGGGGTCGGCGGCGGTCCTGCGGGCCGGGCGGTGGCGAGCGGGGTCGACGGAGAAGCGACGCCCGCAGACGGCGGTTGGCGGTTCCGGCGAGGACGAACGGAGGGGGCGGCGCCGGCGTGGAGGCGCGCTTGAGGTGGCCGGCGGCGGCGGAGGTGGTTCTGCGGCGAGCACGCGGCCGAGGCGGGGCAGACGCGGGCGTGGCCGGGCGCTCCGGCGCGGGGCGGAGGAGGAGCGGGGAGGAGCGGCGTGCAGAGCGGGAGGGGTGGCCGGAGGAGCTGCGCGGCTCGCGGTTGGAGGCGAGGGCGGCGCGACGGGGGCGGCGTCGCGGGCGGCGTCGCCGGCGTGCGTGCGGAGGGGGAAGCGGGGATGCGGCGGAGCGGCGGAGGTTGGGGCGAGGAAGGCGGAGGGAGGCGCAGCGCGGGAGAGCTTGGGGGGCGCGAGCGGGCGCGCGGAGAGCGGCGTGCGCGGCGCGGGTGGAAGGAAGAAGAAGAACAGGGGACGCGGTAGGTGGGTGGGGCGTGGGGCCCAGGGGTGGGTCTTGCGTGCAGGGCGTGCGTGTGTGGGCAGGGCGGCTGGCGTGTGAGTGCGTGCGTGCGTGCTGTGTGTGGTGTGAGTTGTGTGTGGCCCAGGGTTGTGTGGTGAATGAGTGGGGGGTGGAGAGGGGTGGTGATGTGGAGGGCTATGAGTGGTTGGGGGAAGGGAGAGGGGTGAGGTGGCAGCAGGCCATTGGGCAGGGTGAGGTGGAGGGGTTGGTGTGGGTAGGTTAGTTGGTAGTTTTAGGAATTATGGGGGCGGACCGATTTAGAAATGGGGGTGGTCGTTCGGGTTGATTCGGCCCGTTCGACTGCCCCCGCTAAAAACAATTGAACTTTTGATTTGATTTAAACGGGCCGTGTGCAAACCGATAGCGGCCAAAATAATTAATCCGGAGAACCGGGCTTTGCATTTGAATGAAGATGGGCCGTTTTAGAAAACAAAACGGGCTTTGCGAAAAATAGTTTTAGGCAAACAATGCATGATGATGACGATGCAATGCACAAATTCAGCGCGATTTTCTAGTAGTGGTTTTTGCGGGATGCCACATAGTAAGATGCAGGTAATAATCGAAATATTTTGGGGCGAGACACTTAGCTTTATTCATATCGTAAGGAGGATGTACATTGTTCGGCTGAGTAGCCTTGGCTGAATAGCCTTATTGAAAGTAAAAGAGGGTGTAGCTAGGGGTAGAAGCGTCGCAGCTGCGCGACGTTCCATGGGTTAGAGTATGCGACTCTAGACTCCACATGCTTGAGGCGATAGGCGCCACCTTGGATGACTTCAGTGATGATGTAGGGTCCTTCCCATGGTGACTCGAATTTCTTCGGTCGCTCTTGCTTAAATCACAAGACTAGGTCTCCTTCGACGAAGGACCTTGGGCGTAGCTGTCGGCTGTGGTAGTTGCGAAGACTCTGTTGGTACACCATTGATCGAGCTGCTGCTATGTCACGTGCTTCGTCGAGTGTGTCGACGGCGTCTTCGAGTGCGGCCGTCGATTCGGCTTCGCTGTAGGCGATGACCCGTGGGTGCTTGTGGCGTACCTCTGCTGGAAGCACGGCTTCGGCTCCGTGCACCATGAACAAAGGCGTGTAGCCGGTTGAGCTGTTTGGCATTGTGCGCAGGCTCCACATGACCGAAGGTAGCTCTTGTGTCCAGGCACCCGCGAGTCGCTCGAGTGGGCTCATTAGGCGCTTCTTGATGCCAGCACCGACAAGGCCGTTGGCCTTTTCGACCTGCCCGTTCGTTTGCGGGTGCGCCACAAAGGCGTATGTGATGTTGATTCTGAGGTCTTCGCAGAAGTCCTAGAATTCTTTAGATATGAATTTCGACCCATTGTCGGTGATGATGTTGTGTGGCACGCCGAACCTGTAGACAATGGATTCAAGAACTTGACGGCGGTTTTGCCCTTTTGGTTAGTCACAGGCATGGCCTCAATCCACTTGGTGAATTTTTCGACTGCGACCAGGAGGTAGACGTGGCCTCCTTTCGAAGATCGTGGCAGTTTGCCGATCATATCGAGGCCCCATTGGGCGAAGGGCCAGGCCAAGGGTATGGGCCTAAGCTCGGATCCAGGTGCGTGCGGTTTATCTGCAAACCTTTGGCACCCGTTGCATCTTCGGACGATGTCCTTGGCGTCGTTCATGGCCGTTGGCCAGTAGAATCCAGATCGTAGAGCTTTGGCGACAAGGGTGCGGCTGCCCGCGTGATGGCTGCAGATGCCCTCGTGGATGTCTTGGAGGATGGTTTTTCCGTCACCGATGGTGACGCACCTTTGGAGTACACCCGAAATGTTGCGCTTGTACAACTTGCCATTGATGATGGTGAAGGCCTTTGACCAGCGAGATATGCGCCGGGCATCTGTCGAGCTATCAGGCAACTCGCCGTCTATCAAGTACTTGATGTATGGCTGCGTCCAAGTTTCTTCGACTGCCATGACCTGCATCAGATGACCACACTGACCTCTGTGTCGAGCTTTTCGGGTCTTTCCTGTCCTTCGGGTAGCGCAGCCCCCGAGTGCTCTGCCTCTTCGGGTGATCCCTTGGGGAATTTCCGCTTGATGGATGGCACACAGATCTGGTAGAGGAACACGCCTGGTGGTACTCGTGCGCAGGTGGAGCCGATGTTGGCAAGTCTGTCGGCCTCCTTATTGCTTTCTCTCCCGACGTGCCGAAGCTCGCAGCCATGAAATTCTCCCTCGAGTGAGTTGTAGAGTGCATGGTACGCGATCATGTTTTTGGCGTGTGCGTCACACTCGTTCAGTCTGCTGGACGACGAGGTTTGAGTCTCTGCAGATGACCAGGCGCGTTGCGCCGCAGATCTTTGCCATCCTCATGCCGTGGATGAGGGCTTCATATTCGGCCTCGTTGTTGGAAGCTCGGAATTTCATCTGAAGGATGTACTTCATCTTGTCGCCCTGCGGGGAGGTCAATACCCTGGCTCCTACTCCAGCCTCGCGTTTGGAGCCGTCAAAGTGCATCGTCCATGACTGTGTCATGTCTGGTGTGTCTGGCAGCTGTAGCTCCATCCAGTGGACGAGGAAGTCCGGGAGGACCTGAGACTTGATCGCGAGTCGCTTCTCGTAGACGATGTCTAGAGGTGACAGCTCGATGCCCCACAGGGCTACGCGTCCTGTGGCCTCCGGATTGTTCAGGATGCTGTTCAGGGGTGCCTCGTTGACGACCATCACATGGTGGTCCTAGAAGTAATGGCTCAGCTGACGAGCCATCATGAACATGCTGTAGGCGAGTTTCTGGTAGTGAGGGTACCTCTGCTTTGTCGGTGTCAATACCTCCCTAAGGTAGTAGATTGGGCATTGGACCCCTTGGGTCTTGCCTTCTTCGGGCCGCTCGACCACCAGTACGGTTCTCACCACCTGGTGTGTAGCTGCTATGTACAGCAGTAGAGGCTCGCGCTCCTTTGGCGTAACCAAGACAGGCGAGGTAGAGAGCAGCCGCTTTAGATCTTCGAATGCATCATCCGCCTCAGGCGTTCACTCGAATTTGTCTGCCTTGCACAGCAGCTGATAGAATGGGAGGGCTTTCTCGCCCATGCGGACCTGCTCAATGCCGTGATTCGTCCTGCAAGCTGCTGGACGCCCTTAAGGTTCTTCGGCTTCTCCATGGCCATTATGGCCCGGATCTTCTTCGGTTTCGCCTCGATCCCTCACTGGGAGATGAAGAGGCCTAGCAGCTGACCAGATGGGATGCCGAAGGCGCATTTTTCTGGGTTTAACTTGATCTTGTATCGATCAAGGTTATCGAACGTCTCGCGGAGATCGTCGATGAGAGTCTTGGCCTCCCTTGGTTTGATGACTATGTCGTCGACATAGACTTGTATGTTGCGGCCGATATGATCCTTCAGGCATGCCTGCATGCACCGTTGGTACGTGGCACCTGCGTTCTTCAGCCCGAAGGGCATTGTGTTGTAACAAAACACTCCGAACGGCGTGATGAATGCCGTTTTCTCCTAATCTTCGACCTTCAGTCGAATTTGGTTGTAGCTTGAGTAGGCGTCGAGGAAGGAGAGCTTCTCACATCCTGCTATTGAATCGATGATTTGGTCGATCCGAGGAAGAGGGAAGTGGTCCATTGGGCAGTGCTTGTTCAGTGATGTGAAGTCCACGCACATCCGCAGGATGTCCGTGTCCTTTTTGGGGACCATTACGGTGTTGGCGAGCCACTCGCTTTCTTTGATCTCCCTGATGAAGTTTGCATCGAGTAGCCTGTTGACTTCGACTCCGATTGCTTCGGCCCGTGGTTCGGACAGTTGTCGGATAGACTGCTTGACAGGCTTGGCGTCTGGAAAGACGTTGAGTGCGTGCTCGGCGAATTCCCTGGGAACTCCTGGCATGTCCGTAGGACACTAGGCGAAAATTTCCCAGCGCTCACGCAGGAATTCGACAAGCGCGCTTTCCTATGCGGAGCTGAGATCGTTGGCGATCAGCGCCATTTTGGAGGCATCCGTGGGGTGGACCTGCACCTTTTTTGTGTTGACGGTGGAGTCGAAGGACATTTCTGGTGCGTTCTGTCGTGCGACTAGGGGTGCCCCATTGTCCGTCACCTGGCGGAGCCTTACGAGCTCCTCTTGCACGCCGAATGACTGGGAGATTCTGTTGAAGTACCTGTCGCAGTGGTCCGATCGGGTGAAGCTCCTGTGGATCGTGATGACGCCCTTGGGTCCTGGCATCTTGAGCAGCAGGTACGCGTAGTGCGGTACTGCCAGGAACCTTGCGAATGCTACATGGCCAAGAATGGCGTGCTATTGTGACGGCCAGTCCACCACTTCGAACTCGAGTCGCTCGTGTCGAAAGTTGTCCGGCTTGCCGAAGATGACATCGAGCCATATCTTTCCCAGGAGGAATATTCCCTTTCCTGGGACGATGCCATGGAACGTTGTGTCTGACTGTTCCAGGCTGCATAGCGGGATCCGCATTGCTGCTAGGGTGCTGGCGAACATCAGGTTGATGCCGCTGCCACCGTCCATGAGGACGCGGCTCATCTCGAACCCTTCGATCTGCGCCTCAAGCACCAGGGCAGCATGACCTGGGCGAGGGACCTGGCAAGGGTGATCCGAACGGCTGAACGTGATGCAGGACTCCGATTCACTGAGGTACTCAGGGATGGCGGGTGGAGCTGTCACAGCTAGGTTGATCTGGCGGATGATTTTCTTCTGCACCCTATTCGTTGGGCGCCCTTTTTGGATCATCAACGCTCCTTTCGGCGGGGGATACCCGTGCCCACCGTTATTCTGGGCGGGTGCGATGGGGTGGTTCGGGCCTCCTGCAGGTGGCGGTGGAGGAGCTCCATGCGCGATCTCGCCTGGTGCAGGTGCGTTCCCAAATCCAGGGTTTGGGGCTTGCTGCCTCATTTGAGCCATGCTTTCACTAAGTTTCTGGAACTCGCGACAGTCCTTGAGCATGTGGCTTGCCTTCTTCTTGCCATCCTGCTTGTCGATGTATAAGTGGATGGTTCATGGACCCGACAGTTTTTCGTATGCTGAGGGTCTATCATCGCGATCGCGGCGCTGCCACGACTGTGCCGGGCGTCCTCCATCGCGAAAATTGTTTTTGTGGTATCCACTGCTGTTGCGGTTGCCATCATTGTGGCGGTCGGCGTAGCCTGCCGCGACCATGTCGGACCCGTCACGATCGTCGTAGACGCGCGATGTTCTCTTGCTACGGCACTCACGTCGCCGGCCGTAGTCATCTTCCTCCTCCAAGTGCGCTCGGTGTATGGAGTCCTCGCCGTCGGCCCACCTGTTGGCGTTGTTCATGAGGTGGTCGAGTGTCTTGGGCTTGACGCGCCCGTGCTCTTCCTTGAAGTCCAGGCGTTTGACGCCGTCCCTGAAGGCATCGATAGCTCTCTCCTCGGAGATATGTGCCGCAGAGTTCTTGGTGTTGGACCAGCGTAGTATGTACGAGCGAATGGATTAGCTCGTTCGTTGGGTGCAGGCCCGCAACTCTTCGATTGAGGCGGGCCTCTTGCTGGTGCCTTTGACGTTTCGGACGAAACTGTACGCCAGCTCCTCCCAGCTTCGGATGGATCCCGAGGATAGGCTACTGAGCCAGATCCGGGTTGCGCCCGTCAGCTGCAGCTGAAGGCATTGCATGGCGGTTTCCTTGTTTCCGCCATGTAGCTTGACGGACGACAGGTGGTCGCTGAGCCACGCCCTGGGGTCTTGTGTGCCGTAGAACTTCGGAGTGTCCGAAGGAAGCTTGAAGTTTCGCGGCATCCGCGTTCGTCGGACGGATCTGCTGAAGCATCGGGCCCGTAGAGTTCTCCTTCGTCGTCATCTTCTTCGGATTCAGATGAGCATACGCGCTTAGCGCGCGCTTTGTCGATCTTGCGTTGCGTTAGCTCGTTTCGAGCGTCGTAGTCGCGGCTGCAACGGCGCGAGCTCTTGTGCCTTCGAGGAAGGTCATGCTCTTCGTCCTTGGATGAGGGTGTGCGGCTGCGGTTGAACCTAACTGCGGCCTTCTTCTTTGGCTCCGTAGGAGCTTCTCCGTGGAGCGCGGATCCAACGAGTCCGAGTCCGGTGAGCACGGACTTGTGCATGGCCCTTTTCGGGTCCCCCTCCGGGGGAGGATGGGATGCGAGGTATGCGGTGGCTGCCATGATCGCATCTTGCGGCATCTTCGGGATGACGTTGCCGTCGGCATCCATCTCCATGAAGGACGCATTGAGGGCTCTAGTCACCTCGCGACGTGCTTTGGGATCCATGTTCTCTGTGCGAGAACGGTGCTTTTTGCCATGGTTTCCATGCGAGCTGGAGCCGATGCCCATGGAAGAGAGCGCAGCTCTCCGTGCACTGGATTCCGAGGTTGTTTGCTTGCGCTTGTCGAGCACCTCTTGCATCCTTAGTTGCTTCTTGTGCTCCTCGACAAGGAGCATGTGGTATGCCATCAGCAGGTCCCGTGAGGCATCTGCTGGAAGGATCTTGTTGCCTGCTACGGCTTCGCGTGCTTGAGCCCATCCCTCCTCGCTGAGGTGGATGACTCTGTTGTTGTTTTCCCCATTGGGTGGGGGGGACCGGCTTCTTCTGTTCTCGCCGTTTCTACCCTGCGGGTTGGGTTGCGGATTGTGTTCCTGATCTTGGATGACCGCGGCGCACTAGTAGCGCTTGTAGATTGGATCGCTGCTGCCGAAGCTTTCAGATCCGGAACCGTAGGTCCCTTCATGGATCGCACAGATCTGAGTTGCAGCTGCTGCTGTCATAAGACTCATTTGTTGATGATGATGTGCTTAGCATGGGGTGTGGAGCCCACGAAGCACGCCTGATCGACGGCATGGGCACCCGCTCCGGGAGGCGGAGAGTGCCGATCTGCGCCACCTAGAAGTAGAAGCTCACGAATAGGATCTCGAGTCCGTCGCCAACGGGTTCGAAGTCCTTCCGGGTGGCCGGCGAGTGGGAGGTGAAGTCGAAGGCGCCGAAGAGGAGATGACTCTCCGTTGCCCCAGAATTGTAGATCGCTTTGGTTGGGACCGTCACGATCGCACAATCAGCGCCCCCCAATTCCCACAGACGGCGCCAATTGACGAGGTTCGATCTCGTCAATGCCCATTGTTATGGACTTGGATTTTGGAGAAGGTGGGGATGCTGGAGATCGCGGAACGGTTAGCAAACAAGCAACACGGGGACATGAGGTTTACCCAGGTTCAGGCCCCCGGAGGGAAAACCCTACTCCTGCTTGTCTGCTCTGATTATGGTGGAACCGAAGGTTACACGGGTGCGCAGATGCAATCTGGCATGAAGGTGTGTATGCGATAGGTTATCCGAGAGCCTCCTCGTCGTTCCCTCCTGGCCTTTATATAGAGGTAGGCAGGTCCCAGGCACAGATCGATTCGGTTACAGGTTTTAGGGTTTACCCCTTTAAATTTCCTATCTACTCTAGTCTTTCTTTCCAAGGATCCGAAAGCGTCATGGGTCTTGGCCACCCGAAAGTCTTCATGGGCTGGCGTGTATTTGCCATCGGCCTTCCTTGGGCTGGACTAGGTATGCTGAGATCGTGTACCCGCGGGGTATAACCATGTCAGGTGGCCTGATGCCCCTAACACATGGTGAAGAATTAGCTGCTGGGTGTGAGCCATATCATGGCGCTTCTTGTATGCGTCGTACTGCCCCTTATGGGTATCTACCCTCATGCACAAGATGTTCCTCTAGAACCAATTCAGTTGCTTGACCTCACGGGCCATAGAAGGCACTGGGGACCTACGCCCACTAGCTTGAGCATCTCTCATGAAGGACTTTCGGGCTGAAGAGGGATGGGACGTCTTCTGGGACTTGTTGTAGATCTTCTTGGCCTTGTGCGCTCCATCAAGGTTACCGCTGAAATCCTCATGGGGAAGCACATACTTGATGAGAATGATGATGAACAGAGCATAAGGAATGGAGAGCCTGTTGAACATGGCATCAGTCATCTCGTGATAAATGAAATCCATGACGTCCAGCTTGTATCCCACTAATGCATCTTAATTTTTAGCACAATCATGAGAGAAAGCGAGCAGCTGAACAAGGTGACCACGCATTCTGTCATTGTTGCCCCCACTTGGAGTAATGTAATCCCTGAAAAGTCCAACTAGCGCTGAGTACAGTGGTGAGAGATCGGAGAGAGTGCCAACAACGCCATTGGTAGAAAGGCAAGGAGAGAGTGAAGTGTCCTTGCTGGGCTTGATAGGAGTGATAATGCGATGACCAGAAGGAATGTCACGACCATGAAAGGGGTAACCAAGCACCTGGCCAAAAGTGCGGAAATCAGACTGAATAGGGGTTCTACCTTTCATTCACTTCATTGTGCGGAGCTCATCTCCACAGATCACAAAAGTTGAGAAGAACTGCTTCACCACTCAGGTATCATAGTTGCACTGCAGAGTCATTAGGTGGTGCAGCCCCATCCTCTCAGTCACAGCAAAAGCCTCAACAAGTCACGGCTTTGTCTTTTCCTCATTAATATCTAGAGGGCACATGGGGCGAATCTTGAGGGAGGAGTAGATGTCATCATGAATATACCTGAAATGGGCACACCAAAAGAGACCGTACCAAGCGGCTCATCACTATCAGCCTCTACGTATAGGTCACGGTGGCGAATGGCAGAAAACTCAAGGATATCCATGTTCTTGTAGTTGATTCGGGCCTACTTGCCCTTTCTCTGAGTGGTCATCTTAACGGTCCTAGCATGTTTATCCATCTATTCAGACTCTCTTTGCTGCCTCCTTAATTCAACCTCGTCCACGAGAACACCTTCTTCGTTTGGCCTGAAATAACGGGCACGGGGACGGCGTTTGTATGTCTTAGGAGCACTCGAACCACCTATGAAGTGAACAAGATAGGTAGCAAGGAGATAAGCACACACACAAGTATAGGAGGATTGCTAAGAACAGTAGTAAAACAATCCATAGGCCCAATACACAAGATACTAGAAACTGTGAAATTTTGAAAGGGGCAAACCTTCCAGGCGAATAATTCGGCCCTGCCAGGGGCGGATAATCCGTCCCTGGCAAAAATTTCAGAGCATCCACAGATTCAAAGTACCAAAGTAGATCGGGCACTAGGTTTTATAGACTATGGTTTCTAGAATGCATAGTAATCAAAGAGTAATCTCTAAACCGAGTTTCCACCACAAACAACAACTTCCATACAAACGAGAAGAAATGGGTGTTGGGAATATGCCCTAGAGGCAATCATGTATGATGATATTTTCCATCTATTCTATCTATTATATACTAAAAGCAATATAAGAATGTCTAATAGAGCCACCATGTTAAGCCACATCGATCCTCAAAATTATATTGATAGTTAGATCTTATATCTGTGGCCATGATTTAACAAGAGATCAATAGTTACGTAACACATAATCCAGTTTGACACGATCTAAAAGACTAGGTAACTTAACCGCCGTACAGATGATCTCTCTAAAAAAAAACTCCCGTACAGATAAGACTTAGTTGTACTATTCCTAAAAAAAAGACTTAGTTGTACTAACAAATTTGAATAGAGTAAGAGTATCCAAGACGGACTCTAGGCGCTGGATATAAAAAATAATACGTGGTTCTTTGCCGTATTCTATACTTTCACGCAAATCAACCTACAGCCGCACTAACAGTTCGTATGTCTTTGGCTCATAAAAAATAACTCTGTGTGTCTTTCTTTTGATAGCTTTGACCATCATTTTTTTGCTTGATCGGGACCACACTAATCTCAAGATATTTTATCTCTGAATAATCTTTTTCTTCTCATGTTGTACACGACATAGGAGACTTACTAAATTTAATTATTATAGATGTCTTATTTCATAGCTATTGTAGTATATATGACGAGAAAATTTAATTACGGCTCTGATTTTGATACAACTTTGAACACTAAATTTATGGTTAAACTCCGAAAATGAACAACCCAAACAAGTATTTAACGCTTGAAGGATGGTGTACTGTTGTCGAGTTCTCTAAGATTTATAAATATAGAAATTAAGTGTGGCTCAGATTTTTTAACATTTATAAAACTTTGAACATCAAATTTATGGTTAAACTCTGAAAATGAACAATCAAACAAATATTTAACCAGTGTCGGATGGTGTCAAATTATCAACTTCTCTAAGATTTATAAATATATTCGAACTTAACTACATGCTAAAAGTTAAGTTTGGTTAGACACGGTTCTCACCTAAAAGGGCCAATATGAAGAAGTGGGAGGTATTTACTGGAGAATAATCATAATGTTATGTTGGGTCCGCATAAAGATCGAGTTAAAGTGAAATACTCTCCCTGTCCTAAAATATAAGGCGTCTTACTGACTTTGATCAAATATTTAGAAAAAAAGATGTACATCTTCATTATGTAATGGACACATTAAAAAATATACTTTATGATAAATCTATTGATATTGATTTGGTATTGTAAACATTTATATGTTTGTGTATAATCTTGGTCAAACTTAAAAAATATTGGCTTTTGACTAAATCTTAGGCCCCTTATATTTTGGGATGGAGGGAGTATATGTACTATGATATAAGTGTACGTACTTTAGTTATATATAATCATAAAAAGTATAATTTTCTAGAATGATATAAATGTGTGTGGTATTGTTTGATCTAACATGGTCGATTTCTTCATGCTATTAGTTGAGAGAGAGAGAGAGTTATGTTTAGTGATATATTTTTCAATATAATTAGATTGACATCTCATATGATCTTTCTGTTATGTAGAAGGCCGGCGTCGCCCCTTACACCGCGTAGCACAAGGCTCCGATAGTAAGTCTTTTCTTTCCTGTACACTTCGCAGTCGCAGATTTGTAGTCGCGGTTCATGCTAATCGTATATTGTTGTTGCAGTTGTTCCAAGTGGTGGAAGGTTGGCTTCCACCCGCAGACGACGAGAACTCGACCGAGTCCGCCTAGGATGATAGCGAGTCTTCGCCAGACAAGGGCGGAATCAGAAGTGACGGGGGCGGCGATGACGATGACGACGGTGGCGACGAGGCCGTGGAAGTTTCCGCACCCACGGTCCGCAAGACCCGCGGGCAGCATCAACGCGAGCTCGAAGCCAGCAATAGCCTCGAAGCTCACGACGAGGATGATGACGAGCTCCCCGAGCATACCTCGCAATGCAAGGTCACGCCATCGAAGAAGAAACCACCGCCACCGAAGAAGAAGAAGCCGACCAAGCCGGCATCACCGCGAGTAGCTCCGATGCTACCAGTGCGGCCGAGGAAGCTAGGGCCGACGCACCGGCGCGCACGCGACCGCGGCGGCCGACGCAGCCATTGTGGAAGGCGAGGTGACATTGGCGTTGCTGCCGCCACCATTCGTCCTAGTCACCGGGCTCGGGGAAGCTCCAACCGCGGGAACCTCGCCACCGAGGGGAGCACCCGCGGCGATCGCTACTGATCCTCCTGCCGCGGCCTCGTCCTCGAAGAAGCCTTCGGTGTCTTGGGCACAGACCATGTTCGAGACGGGCCTCAGTCGGAAACTGGGGCCGGAGTTGGAGAAGCCGGCCAGCATTCGTACTGGCCTGGATTTTATCCCAGTCGCCAAGTGAGTATTCCTGAGTTTTTTCGTTGTCCAATCAATTCATATCCGACTGGCGAGTTTGCTGATAGCATTGTTTTGCAGGACTGGGGTGAAGAAAATAGGTCACCCTTCGGTGGCCAAGGTCCCATTGGGTGCCGCGGAGACACTAGTCGACCCTTCGAAGAAGAGAAGGGCGACGAAGTCGAGGCGCCTGCTGAAGGCGCAAAGAGGGCAAAGGGCGATGAGGTCATCATGATTTCAGACGAACCAGCGGTCGCCCCGATCGAAGCTCCGATTGGAGCGGATGCGGCCTCGAAGGCCACGGTGGACGCGGAGTCGTAGCGGGTGGAGCCTGTGGCGTCGGTCGGGGTAACGGGGCCGACCTCGAGTGGCGCGGGAGCCGCAGTGGTGACGTTCCCTTGTTTCGTGGCGAAGGCCTCCGCGGAGAGTGCGTCAGTGCCATCGATCCAGGTGCCTGAGGTCGTCGGCACAGAGGTCGAGCAGCGTCGTGGGCGCACTCCGTTCGTGCGCCCGTCGGTGGATGCAATGGAGCTTCACGGCATGCTAGGTGACGCCACCCAGGTATGTCCAGTCCCCGAGGATCAAGCCATGAATTTCAGCGGTCGGATCCTTATTGGTTTTGAAGTCCAGTCCCCGAGTGTCTAGTCGCTAAATTTCAGCGGCTAGGCACTTTGGAATTTTTTGCTGCCCAGTCCCCGAGTGGCTAGTCGATGAATTTAAGTGGCTAGGTACTTAGGAATTTCGTTGCTTATGCTTCCATGGTTGCGCAGGGCCTGCAGCGCGAGTCGGCGGAGCGACTTGCCGCCAGGGAGCGAGTGGAGAGGGAGCTCCTCGTTGTCCGAGGAACGAACGAGCAGCTTCGGGCGAGTGCGGGTGAGTAGATGTCGTGCTTGTTGCTAGTCATAAAGCTTGCTTTCCTCGTATTAATGGTTTTGTTGATGCAGAGGTCATGCGGCCGCGGTGGAGAAGGCTCGTCAAGGCATGGTCCCGGCGAGTGAACTGACGACTGCGTAGTCATCCTTGAGCGCCGCGGAAAAGCGAATCGCCGACTTGGATCGAGAGCTCAAGGAGGCAAAGGCGGAAGTGACCTCAGCGGATGGAAGGTCCAAGGCAGCCGTTGCTTCTGACGCCGAGGAGCGGAAGATGTCAGATGCACTCGTCGCTGGGCTGCAGGATGATCTCTCCGGTCTTCAGGATTTCATCACGGAGCGCTGTCGCCCGTTGATTGGTTAGTTTTTCTTTGGTGAGTCCCCGATCGTGCGGGTCGCTTTGTTTTGCTGGAGCCTTTCTTACTGTCTGCTTGTATGTTGCAGGAAGGATTACTGATGATGTTTATGAGGTGCAGTCTTATGATGCGCGGCAATGCGTCACCACGCTGGTTGACTCTGCTGCTCTGTCAGCGACCTACATTTGGGCGTACCTTCAGGAGATCTCGCCCACGGAGGTGATCCCCAGCGACCTCGTCGAGGTCTGGCGCTACCTGGAGAAGGCCCTGACCGTAGTTGACTTCATGTCGTGGTCGGCCTTTCGTCGTGGTGCAGCGACTGCGCTGAGCCTTGGGCTCGCGCACGTCCCCGACGATTTCGACCTCGACGACGTCACAAGCGGGTACACTTCGTCGATGGGTGCGGTCAAGATCGATGAAGTGCTGAAGCTAACCGAGCAGGCTGCGGTGTACGCTGAACGGGTGTGGGCGATGGGTGACCTTATTCCGTACCAGGAGACGGTCGTCGCCTCGAACGACCCCGAGCTGGCGCACCGCAAATTCAAGGTGGAGCAGCCGTTCCGAGCGGCCATGGCTGGTGAACTCACGACGTACCCTTCGAACCCGTGGGTTCCCTTTATCCGCCGTTGCAGGAGTGGTGGCGCCTCGTCGTCGAAGCCTGCGGAGTAGAATAGTTTGCCGACTAGCGTTAGTGAGAATAGATATGTAACTGCCATTGTAAGCGAACAAATTTTGCCGCTTGAAGGAATGCAAGGATGCTTTTGTCGATGTTTTTGATTTGATTGTTGGTTGTGTGAGTCCGCGAGCGCGTCCGCCCTTTTATGGGGTTTACCTCGTTTTTATGTATGTTGTATAAACTGTTAGTAAGTTAAGGCCGACTCGCCGTGGCTTGGAAAGCTAGTTGCATGGCGACTCCAAGGGGTGTTCTGTACTTAGCCGTTTTCCCGGGCGCGAACAGGGTCGGGTGGACGAGTCCCCGAGCGTGGTACTTGGCGGTTCTAGTCGCATGCCCGAGGTAGGTGAGGACGGGGCGCATTGTTTTTGGTGCGTCGCTCCACCTGATCCGTAGGACCAGTCGTGCGGCGAGTCCGGGGCGCGCTCTCATACTTGGAGTTTTCCCTAGTCGCTCGAATTTGGACTGGTGTCAGTCCCTGAGCGTGGTACTTAGCCATTCGAGGCACTGCGCTGAGGATGTGGAGGACAGGGTCGCTGTGGGAAGCGGATGCGGTTGTCTTGGCTCGGAAATCCAGTCGGGCGAGGCGACTTCGATGGGGCTGCGGTTTGGATTTTTTCATGGATGATGCGAGGCCCGAAATTTTTTCGGTGCCCTCATACCGCACTACTTGGCCATGCCGGTCACGTAACCAAGGGTTGACTTCCGCGAGTAGCATAGCGCTGTTATTACGAGTGCGAGTGGCACAAGGTACGGAGAGTGGACACAATTTGTGTGAGTCGATCTTCTTTATTTCATAGCGGTAGGAGGTACGTGTCTGGAGTTCTAGGAGTAGAACTTCCGTAGGAGGTTTACATTCCATGGCTGCTTGATGTCGAGTTTTCCGTCGCTTCGGACGTCGGTGAGGTAGTAGGCGTCGTTGCCCAGGACTCGCCCGATGGCGAATGGTCCCTCCCAAGGGGGAGAGAGATTGTGCATGCCCTTCTTGTCCTGGATCAGACGTAGTACCAGGTCGCCTTCCTGGAAGGTGCGAGTCCGTACTCGCCGGCTGTGGTTGCGGCGAAGCCCTTGCTGGTAGATGGCGGTGCGGGAGCGAGCTAGGTCGCGTGCTTCGTCGAGCTGGTCGACTCCGTCCTGGCGTGCAAGCTCGTTGTCGGCTTCCGCGTAGTTGACCACCCAAGGCGAGTCGTGCTCGAGGCCGGTTGGCATGACGGCCTCGGCACCGTACACCATGAAGAAGGGGGTGAATCCCGTCGACCTATTGACGGAGGTGCGGATGCCCCAGATGACGGAGGGGAGCTCTTCGACCCAGCACCCCGGAGTTGCTCGAGTGGAACTTGCAGTCGCAACTTCAAGCCATGGAGGATGCTCTGGTTGGCGCGTTCCGCCTGGATATTGGACTCCGGGTGGGTGACTGAGGCGAGGTCGAGTCGTATGTGGTGATCCTCGCAAAATTCGGCCATGGCTCCTTTGGTGAAGTTGGTGCCGTTGTCCGTGATGATGCTGTGCGGGAACCCGTAGCGATGGATGAGCTCGCATAGGAACTTGGTGGCGGTCTTCCCGTCGCACTTGCGGACTGGCTTGGCCTCCATCCATTTTGTGGATTTGTCGACTGTGAATAGGAGGTGGGTGAAGCCAGAGGGGGCCTTCTTGAAGGGGCCTACCATGTCCATGCCCCACACGGCGAATGGCCAGGTGATGGTGATGGTCTTGAGTGCTGATATCGGGAGGTGGGTCTGGTTGGCGTACTTATGGCATCCGACGCAGCGTTGGACGATGTCGACTGCGTTGGCGTGCGTGGTGAGCCATTAGAAGCCGTGTCTCATGGCCTGGGCGACCAGGGAGCGAGCGCCGGTATGGTGGCCGCAGTCGCCAGCATGGATGTCCTGGAGGATCTTGCGACCTTCTATGGGTTGGACGCAGTGTTGGAACACGCTGGTCACGCTGCGCTTGTGGATCTCGCCGTTGATGATGACGAAGGATTTGCAGCGGTGTAATATCATCCGGGCCTCCGTCTTGTGAGCGGGTAGGGTCCCTCCCTCCAGGTAGGTGACGTATGGCGCGGTCCAGTCGCTTGGCTCGGCGAGCATGGTGACCAGAGCTGCTTCTGGTTGCAGCGGAATTCCGATGTCGATCTCCCGCGGGGGAGCGACAGAAGGCTTGGTGATGGTGTCGAGGAAGACGTCGGCGGGTGGCACGAGGCGAGCCTACCCGATGCGGGAGAGGGCGTCAGCTTCCTCGTTCTTGCGGCGATCGATCCACTCGATCGAGTGGCCGGAGAATTGGCCTCCTAGTTGGTGCACTGCTTGGCGGTATGCCGCCATGGTGGGGGAGACTGCGTCGCAAGTGCCGGCGACTTTCCCGGCGACAAGGTCGGAGTCACCGTAGCAGCACAAGCGATTGATGTTCATTTCCTTGGCTGCTCACATGCCATGGAAGAGCGCCTCGTACTCGGCCATGTTGTTGGTGTAGGGGGTGAAGTCGAGGTACAGGACGTAGCGTATCTTTTTGCCCTTTGGAGATGTGAGGACGATACCTGCCCCTGCACCATTTGCATTCTTGGAGCCGTCGAAGTGTATGGACCAGTAGTGGAGGTACGATAGTTTTTCTGGCTGCTGCCCCTCCTCCCAGTCGGCGAGAAAGTCTGCTAGAGCCTACAACTTGATCGCCTTGCGCGGCTCGCACCTGATGTTGTGGACTCCGATCTCAACGGCCCACTTGGCGACTCGCCTGGTCGCCTCACGGTTGCGGATGATGTCCTGCAACGGTGCTGAGGAGACGACCGCGATTGGGTGCTCCTGGAAGTAGTGCGACAGTCGCTGCTGGGCTCTGAAGACCACATATACCAATTTCTAGTACTGCGGGTAGCGCTGGCGCGACTCGGTGAGGACTTTGCTGATGTAGTGTACAGGTCACTGCACCGGGCGCTCCTTGCCCTCTTCTGGTCGTTCGATGACCATGACGGCGCTGACGACTCGCTCGGAGGCCGCGACGTAGACGAGCATGGGCTCCTTGTCGACGAGGGCGGCGAGTAGCGATGCCGCGAGTAGCACCTCCTTGAGAGCGTGGAGCGCGTCGTCTGCCTCCTTGTCCCACTGGAACATGGGGTTCTTGCGCATTAGGCGGTAGAGGGGCATCGCCTTCTCGCCTAGCCGAGGGATGATGAGACTGAGAGCCACGACTCGCCGGGCCAACTTCTGGATGTCGCGCAGGCACTCGGGTTTGCCGAGCCGGGTGATCGTGTTGATCTTGGTGGGGTTCGCCTCGATCCCGCGCTTGGAGACGACGTACCCCAGCAACTGTCCAGTAGGTACACCGAAGGTGCACTTTCCTGGGTTTAGCTTTATCTTGTACCTTCGCAGGTTTGCGAAGGTTTCTGCCAGGTCGGCGAGTAGATCGCCCTGGCGAGTGGACTTCACCACCACGTCGTCGATGTAGACGTGGATGTTGCGGCCAATTTGGCTCGCAAGGTAGTCCTGCATGCACCTCTGGTAGGTTGCCCTGGCGTTCTTGAGACTGAAGGTCATGGCGGTGTAGCAGAAGGCTCCGAATGGCGTGATGAACACCGTCTTCTCCTCGTCCTCGACTGTCATTTTGATCTGGTTGTAACCAGAGTAGGCGTTGAGGAAACATAGGGACTATGAGCCTGCGGTCGAGTCGATGATTTGATCGATCCGCGGGAGGATGAACTGCTCCTTTGGGCAGGCGCTGTTTAGGTTTGTGTAGTCGATATACATTCTCCAGGTCCTGTTTTTCTTCTCGACCGGGACTGGGTTTGCCAGCCACTTGGAGTATTTGATTGGACGAATGAAGCCTGTAGCAAGTAGACGCTACACCTCCACGGCGATTGCTCGACGGCGCTCTTCATTGAAGTGTAACACCCCAATTTTAGTTAAATCTATATTAGGGTTTGATTGAGCATCATGAGCATCATCTATTTCAAAATGCATGCAACAAACAAGATCAAAGATAAAACCCTAAACCCTAGTTTTCTTTTCTCTCTTTGAAATCAATTCAAAATGGTTTTGTATTTGAAAACTACCAAAACATTGGAACCCAAATTGATTACAAGGGTCTCCACAATGTTTTGAATATTTGCAAAGTTCTTGTATTTTTGAACTGATCAAAAATAGATTTGAAATGAGTTTACAAAAGAAAGAAATAATAAAACTAAAAAGAAAAAATTTCTGCAAAATAAAATAGCAGCCAGCACTCTCTGGGCCGAGCCCAGCTTGCCTCTCTCCCTCTCCCTTTCTCTCTCCCGCACTGCGTAGCAAACTATAGCCGCAGCCAGCCCAACACGGCCCAGCACCGGCCCGTACCCCTTCGCTATCGTTTCCCCGTCGTCTTCCTTGCCGGTGGATCGAGGAAGCCCCTCGCTGTCGCCAGCACCGCCGTCGGCCGCGCCAAGATGCACGCCGCCGCCCCCAGTTGACTACAAGTATCACCGCGCCGCTGCCGAGAACCCTAGCCAAGCCGCATTTCTCCACTTCCCTTCCCTTCTGCTCGCAGGTTGCAAGAACCCTAACCCTAGCCTCTGACCTCGCCGGTGCCCCACCGTCTCTGGCCTCCTCTCGCCGTTCGGAGGCCACTGCCGAGCTCGCCCTGCTGTGCTGATTCATCCTAGCTAGGTCACACAGCCCCGCACGCCCTCAATCTCTTGAATCAAAGCTTCGTTTCCGTCGGCTGCCACAGCTCTCGTCGTCAATTCCGGTGCCTGCCGAGCTCGCCTCGCTCCGCCGACCGCTTCATCGAGCTCCTGGTGAGCTACTGGTCCCTGTGGACCTTCTCTCTTGCCCCCTCTACCTCTGGTTCGCTCTGCCGCCGTTCGCTGCTCTGCTCCGCAGCCAGACAATCTCGCCGTCGCCACTCCGGTGAGACAAAACGGGAGGCGCCACCAGCAAAAGGCTCCCCAGCGACCTGTGCATCCAACCCGCATACCCGCGTGGCTCCGCGAGACCTCCTCCGTCGTCCCCATACGCCACCTGAGAGGTTCTGGCCAGGATGACATCACAGTGATGTCACCCTGACGTCAGGCGTGCGGGTCAGCCCGGTCAACCGGCCTCCGGTCCAACTTTGCTCGCGTGGCTGCATACGTGGCCCCGGGTCCAGCAGTCAGCGTCAGTGGCTAGATCAGGCTCAGGTGAGAAAGGTATCTGGTGCATGTGTTGATGTCAGCCTTGCGCAATAAATCATTTAACTTTAAATAAATCCAGAAATTGAATAAAACTTGTAAAATTCATATCTAATTATTTATAAGTCAGAAAATATGTATAATATACCAAAATGTTCAAAAAAATGAGACCCATCTCTTTAACCTATAATAATGCATTGTTAAGCAACTAAAATGACAAGTTTAATTAGAGAACAAAATCAACCCCTCTCATGTGTTTCCGGAGTTTTCCCGAATTAGGGTTTCTACCCTTCGGAACCCCGATTAAGTTGTCGAGCATGCCTTAGGGTTACATTTCAATGCAATTTAACTTGTCATATCATCATCCTTGCTTGAGCATTGCATCGATGCCATGTGTTGATTGTTTCCCCTCTCTTTCCGGTGTTTGGTTCTTCCAGGTAGAATATGAGATCGAGATCGAGATCGAAGACCGAGATCAACACCGTTGAAGATCGAAGATCGACGAACAATACTTGACCAACTATAACCAAGCCAAGTACAAGGTCCCCGAAGATCTGCTTATCCGTTATCAACTGGCAAAGGCAAGCATAGCCCCACCATGATATAATCCTATGTTTTTGAAAGCATTTCTATTCCTGCCATGATGCATACGATTCTACTGTGGTCTTTTATCGATAGATAGAATAGCCTATCTGTTGCATTATTCCCTTTGAGCTTATATTACCTGATCCAATGCTCCTAGCATAACTAGGTTTAGCTTGTGTGCACTACTAAAGCTTATATCTGTGTCATGCTTAGCCATGCATAGCTGTCAGTTCTGGTTCATCCAGATGATGTATTCAGATGCATATAATCTAGTATGACAGGAGAACATGATGATATGAGATCGGTGATATGAGTTAAACATGCTAAGACTTGTATGTGAGGCCACGGTGGGATGTGGTTTTTCTAGTCCCATGCTCGCCACCACTAGGAACTGAGTTCTTGCCTTTGGAACCAAGACGAGCGTGCAACCACACGGGGCCTGGACAATCTCATGAGCAACTAACTTGCCTTGTAGATTCCATGAGTCACATAGTTCGGGCGTTCCATTCGACATATGCATAGAAAACCGTTTGAAAGAATTGCTAGGTGAAGGTGCATTCATAACAGGTAGGTAAGCATGGCCGGGGTTGCTTGGGGTCGATGGAGCCCCTGGTGAACCAACCTTGCCTCACATCTTTAAGTATCGGCTTCAGGATTTGACCTGTTACAACAGAACCATACGTATTGCGTGACTCATGGTCTCAGCGAAAGCAAGGTAAAGGTCGTGTCTAACCACCCTCTGCCAGCCTTCCAAGGAAGAGGGCTACTCATGTGGCATTAAGAAAAGGTTAGTACATGTGGGTAAAGTTGTACACCCCTATAGGGTAATAATATTTTCGAAAATCCGTGTTCACGATTATGAACGACTTGGTGACCGGACTCAAGATCATAGAGAACTTTAACCTAATCGTAAAACTTGGCAGATCAACGTGTACTTAAGGAGATGCTTCCTCATGGGTACGAGGGGGTGATCCTAGTTGGTAGATGATGATGTTTTGGTGGATATCAAGAGATGATGATCAATACTTGGAGATGTCGCTCTCTTATCCCCTTTTAAAATACTCTGATTAGACGAGCTTCTTCTCCTTCTTGTTTTATAAACAAAAGTGGCTTTATGCAAAACAACTCCACCAGCCATAAGTCTTGCAGAGTAAACCCTGTACTCACCCTTACTTTGTTGATACTTTTGGCAGAGTAAGTGTTCACCTAAAGATCAGTTTGGTACTACATCGACACCGATGAGTAGCTTGGGGTTCCCGGCCGGCAGCCTGGAATCTATGGGCTGGGACGTCATCATTATGCTTCAGGCCTCTTAGGCCATTTGTTAAGTTTGCTATACTTAATAGCATAATTTGCCTTCCGTTGTTTGATGTTTGTGGTAAGTGACCTCTGCTTGTAATAATTTGGTTCTCTGCTCAGTTATGAGCTTACTGTAATAAATTTTGTGTCGTAGGGTCATTGTCGTGTTAACGATTCTTCACTGGATACTCTCGAGCTCAAGGTTAAGCTTATTTCAGACGGAGGTCTGGGATTCGTTTAGCCCTGATCCCGGGGGTGTCACATGAAGGGCCACAGCGACTATTTGATGGGTCGCGCTTTGGGGTCGGCGTTGAGTTTGTGCTCAGCGAGTTCACTCGGGACACCAGGCATGTCGGATGGCTTCCATGCGAAGATGTCGCGATTCTCATGTAGAAACTCGATGAGCGCGCCTTCCTATGCTGGGCTCATGCCGTTCCCGATCGTCACTGTCTGGATGGAGTCGCCTGGGGCCAGCTCGACGGTGCGAGTGTGCGTTGTTGCCTGGAAGGCGGTGGAGCCGCCACCCTCCGAGTTGGGCTTCTTGAGTATTGTGGGGTCGTCATTGTTAACCCCTCTCGCGTACTTGCTGAGCTCCTCTGCGTGGTTGGATTCAGTCGCTATGAAGGCGTTGACGAGCTCGGCACCTTTGGCCTCGAACTCGTCGGCCATGTCGGGGTCGCCATGGACGGTGATGATGCCGCATGGCCCTGGGAGCTTCATCGCGTTGTACGCGTAGTGGGGCACCACTATGAATTTGGCGAACGCCTGCCGCCCGAAAACGCAGTGGTAGGGGGTGTTGAAGGGCACCATCTTGAAGATGATCCGCTCGGTGCGGAAGTTCACTAGAGTGCCGAAGGTGACTGGAAGCGTCAACTTGCTTATCGGGTACGCCTTCCGACCGGGGACGATGCCATGGAAGGTGGTGTAGATCGTATCAATCATCGACTGCGGGAGCCGCAGTCGCCTGAACATGTCCATGTAGAGAATGTTCATGGAGCTTCCGTCGTCCATCAGAGTCTTGGGGAGCCAATAGTCTCCCACCTTGGGCTTGACCACCAAGGCGACTCGACCCGGATATTCGATCCCTGATGAGTGATCTTCGCGGCTCCAGGTGATCTGCTGCTCGAACCAGTTGAGGAAGCGCGGTACGTCGACCTGGGATACCGCGTTGACAGCGATGGCGCGAACAATGGCCTTCTTCTCATGCTTGGTGCTAAACCCGGTGAAGGTGTGGAGCGATCCCACGTCATGTCCTACCGTTTGGCGGGTGGTTGTTGGGGTCCTCCATTGCACGCCGTGCCTTCTCGATCTCCCTCAGCTAGTGGAAGTCGGCAGTCGTGTGCATGGCGGGCTTCCCCTCCCTGCTATGGAACACATAGGGCTAGTTAAGGAGAGCCGCGGGGTCGAACCTCGGCTTCGCCTTGTAGTTGCCGCCATCGCGGTGCTGGCCTCCATCATGGCGGAAGCTCTTGGTCTCGCACGGAGTGTAGCCGGCGTTGGCGATGAAGTCGACTCGCCCATCACTGCGGCGTTTGCCGGTGAGTCGTGTGTTGCTGTAGCGTATCTCGGGTCGTCTCCCGCTATCGTGGCCGCTCGTGCGGCGGTTTCCTCCCGGCTCATTGTCGGTTTCTTGGGTTGGGTCCTCCTCCGTGTACCGTTTGGTGATCTCGAGGAGGTACGATATGTTGTCGAGTGTTTTGTACACTCGCTTGAGCTTGGCTACCAAGCGCACGTAGCGGCACGAGGTCTTGAAGTAGTGAATCGCGGTATCTGGGTGGATGCCGGCCGCGTTGTACCACAGGTCCTGCCACCGCTGGACCCTACTGCGGGTCGACTCGCGGGGTCTGTGGACGCATCGCTCCAGGTCCTCGATGGTGGTGGTGCGGGTGCAGGAGCCCTCGAAATGCATAACGAAGGCGTCGTGATTTCTTCCCAGGAGTTGATGCTGTCTGCGGGGAGGGTGTTGATCCATTGCCGGCACGCTCCCTCCATCATCCGGGGAGGTAGCGAGTGGCGAGCAGGTCGGTGTGGCCGGTGATTCCCATCGCCATGAGGTATGTGTCCAGCCACACGGAGGGGTCGTACGAGGGGTCGTACTTCTCGATCTCCTTCGGCGCTTTGAAGTTCGCCGGGTACTTTTTACCTCGGAAAATTGGTCCGAAGCTCTGGGGCCGACTCGGCTAAGCGACCCTCTTGGCTCGCCGTCGTGGAGATTGGTGAGGGTGTGCCTCAGGTCGGCAGGCTGGCGTGCGTTATAGCTCTGGTTGTTGATGATGTGGGTTCACGCGTCAATTGGCTGCCCGTTGGCAGCGACCATGTTCGTCGGGCACGGGTCGTTGGTGGAGAGTGTCGCGTTCGCGGGTCTCAGTTGGAGCTGCAGGGGCTCGGGGGGGCGGGAAATTGAGTGTGTTTGGCATCGACGGGTGGCCGCTCGAGGCCGCCCTGCTTCCTGACGAGCGGGAGTACACGCGTCCCCGCGAGTCTGCTCCCGTGGCTTGTTGCTCGATGGCCTTGGCGAGTAGGGCCCTAGCATACTTGATCTGCAGGGCGCCTTCCCCGGTCACGTTGATGTTGTCGACCGCAGCGCGACTCGCGATGATGTTGTCCATCGGAGTAGAAAATAGTGGGAGGCCGTTCGTGTCCCGCTCCTGCGCGAGATCATGATCCACGGTTGGTTGGGAGGCGGAGTGCAGCCGGGTGGTGGTGGTGGTGTGCCGTTCGCTGACGCGCTTGGCGGTGGTCGAGCGCTTCCTCCCGGTGGCACGTTTTCGCAGATTACGCGGTCGGCCGTACGGGCCGGGTTGTTCTCGTCTTCGAAGTTCAGGGCATGACCCTGAACGGTGGGGTTCAGGCGCGACCTGATGCGGAGCTTGTGATAGCGCGAGAGCTCCTGCACCGTCACCTACTCGAGGCGAATTTTTTTGCACTCGGCCTGCTCTTTGCGGACCGCGTCCGCCAGTCGCAGGTGGAGTTCTTCGACCTCCGTCGAGGTCGCGGTCGGCGGGATCGGCGTGGAGAAGGGGTCTGGCGGGGCCTCAGTGCCGCTCACCATGTAGGTCGCGATGTTGCGACTAGATCCAGCGTGGATTTCATCGGAGTTCTCCGACCCGGAGTCGGAGTCGAAGATCCCAAGGATGGAGGGGTCCTCGAAGTCTCCCATGTTGATGACCTAGGTGATGGAGCTCGCGGATGACGCGACGACGATGGATTCGGCGACTGACGCCAGGGTCGCCGAGTTGGCGTCGTCGTTGAGGGCCGCGTCGTCCGCGACCATGGTGGTTTCGGCCACGTTGTTGTTGGCCGAGTCGTACTCAGAGGCGAGGCGGTGGATGGTGCGGACCTGACTCTCGGAGAGCCGGTCGCACGGCGGCGACTCGCGGATGCGAGTCGAGTCCTCCGAGACAATGGTGTCAGTGAAGTCGATGAAGAGGCTGATCGTGCCGACCGGCATGATCTCTTTGTGCGTTACGGGGCGCGCCGCCGGGATGTAGATACTCAGCAAGATCTGGAGGATCTCGCCGATCGCGATCATGTGGCCGGTGGCAACCGTCTCGTTGATGGGCAGATTGGATCTCGCCGCAGAACACCGGCCTGACCGGCCAGGCCCCACGGTGGGCGCCACTATCGTGGGAATGGCCACGGCGGATGCTGCAATCGGCAGCGAGTAGTAGAACGAGGGGCAAGGGCGGCCAGCCATCTGCGGTGCGAGATGAGGGCGAAGACACAAGGGTTTACCCAGTTTCGGCCCCCGGATGGTAAAGTCCTACTCCTGCTAGATTGTATTGATGAGAGAGTATAAAGGGCAAGCTCGACGACTAGGCGGCGAGTCGTAGGGGGTGTATGATGAAATGTGTCCTCTATGTGTACACTAGGGAGGTTTATATAGGCTCACCTCGCTAGGGTTTTCAGATCTACAACCGAATCAGTTAAGTATTCGGAGGGTACTTGACCTAATCCGACTGGGCCTAGCTACGCTTCTGGGCCTCCAGCTTCCAGTCGGCTGGCTTCTTGTTAAGTCTCTATCCAGTCGCCGTCCTGCAGGCCCACTCGCTGGAAACTTGGGCCAATAGGAAACGTCCTGCTGGGTATACCCCATGCGGCATATCCCAATCACAATGGTCGGAATCCATGTCCACATTGTAGATGAGATCTACGTTTTCGGAAAAAATCATCGGGCGCTGCCCACACCCGCGAGGGGCGCTGCCCCTACGATCCCACCTGCTATCCGGCTAGCGGGACCGTCGGCTTTGCCCTGTTATAGCGCCTTAGATGTCGTTGCGAGTTTCACAACGCCGGTAGATAGCGTACCTATGCATAACTTGTTTTTGCAGGAAGTTGTGAATGATATGGCTTATGTGCGTGTGATGTGTGTAATCCATACATGATCTGCGAATCACGGTTTTGTCAGCCGGCTGGAGCCTAGGTGTTGTCACTTTATTGTATAACGACATGCGTGTCGGATTCTCTATGTAATTTACTTTACTAAGCTAGTGTAGCTGTTTGGAGAACCTGGATGGCATGCAAGTCGGTGTACATGTTGGCGACATGGAGTAATACGGCAAGTAACAAGAGTTGGAATGAGTCGGATTACATGCTTTGTGGAGATGGAGATCACCATGAAGAGAGCCATACCATTTCACGTTATAATTGATTTATTTTGTGTTATTGTTATATCTCTGTTTTACCTTTATTAGATAGTTGGTAAAATCTATTCCCTCAAAGACGGTCTAGTCGTTTTTTCTGCCAGTGTTTGCACCATCACAAGTCGGACATTTTTGGTAGCGGGCTCATAAAATTGAGGTGCTGCCAATTCTTTCCAACTAGGTGGGTTCGAGTCGGAGTCTTACTGCGGAAACACTCGGTAAGCTCGACGGGTCTATCTCAACAGTTTTGGGACTTGGGTAAAAGTCGGACGGGAGCCGGGGCATGTGATGCCACTCGGCCAACATGAGTCGTATGAGATACGATTAACAAGGAGTTGTGTACCTAGATCACTTGGTGGCTAGCGGTGATGCTAAATCTCACTAGCCGACTTGCTTATTTAGGATTGATGGGGATATGCGGAGTGGGGTATACCTAGCAGGACGTTCCCTACTGGATCATACTCCCAACTAGTGGGCCTGCAGGACGGCGACTGGACCGCGACCCAAGAGGAAGCCAGGCGACTCGAAGCTGAAGGCCTAGAAGCGTAGCTAGGCCTAGTCGGATTAGGTCAAAACCCTCCGAGTTCTTATCCAACTCGGTTGTAGATCTGTAAACCCTAGCGAGGTGACTCTATATAAACCTTCCTAGGGCACGCAAAGCACTTACGTTCCATCATACACCCCCTCGACTCGCCGGCTAGCCTCCAAGCTTGCCCTTTGTACTCTCTCATCAATACAATCTAGCAGGAGTAGGTCTTTAACCTCCGGGGGGCGAACCTGGGTAAATCCCTGCGTCTTTGCCCTCATCTCACACTGCATATGGTTGTCTTCCCTTGCCCCTTGTTCTACTACTCGCTGCCAATCGCAGCATCTGTCGTGGCCATTCCCACGATAGTGGCGCCCACCATGGGGTCTGGCCCGTCAGGCCTGTGTTCTGTGGCGAGACCCTATTTGCCCATCAACCAGACGATCGCCACCGGTCGCATGATCGCCATCGGCGAGATCCTCCAGATCTTGCCCAACAGCTACATCCCGGCGTCATGCTTGGTCACCCATAGCGTCATCATGCCGGTCGGAACTATCAGCCTCTTTGTCGGCTTCACCGATGTCATCGTCTCGGAGGACTCGGCGTGCATCCGCGAGTCGCTGCCGTGCGATCAGCTCTCTGAGAGCCAGGTCCGCACCATCCACCACCTCGCCTCCAAGTACGACTCGGCCACCAGCAATGTGGCCGAGACCAACACGGCCGCGGAAGACATGGACCTCAACGACGACGCCGACTCGGCAACCCTGGCCTCAGTCACCGGATCCATTGTCGCTGCGTCTCCGGCGGGCTCCATCACCCAAGTCTCCAACGTGGGGGATTTCGAGGATCCATCTATCCTCGGGATCTTCGACTCCGACTCCGGATCGGAGAAATCTGGCGACCTCTGTGCCGGATCCGGTCGCTTCATCGTGACCTACATGGCGAGCGATGCGAACGCCCTGACGGACCCCTTTTCCACACCGATCCCGCCAACCGCCACGGCGGGGGAGGTCGAGGAGATGCGCCTGCGCCTGGAGGAGGCAGTGCGCAAGGAGCAAGCTGAGCGCGATTTTTTTTGGTTCGAGCAGTCAACGGCACAGGAGCTATCGCTCTACCACCAGCGCCGCATCAGGACGCGCCTGAACCCCACAGTTCAGGGCCGCGCCCTGAACTTCGACGATGACAATGACCCGACTCGCATGGTCGATCACGTGATCTGCGAGAACGCGCACCAGGAGGCAGTGCCCGGCCACCACCAGGCGCACCAGCGACTGGAGCTCCCCCACCGCCACCAGGCCGTGCGCCCCCCTCAACCAGCCGAGAGTCCTTATCTCTCTGCAAGAGCGGGACATGAACGGCCTCCTGCTATTCTCTACCCCGATGGACAATGTCATCGCGGGACGAGCAGCAGTCGCCAACCTCAACATCACAGGGGAGGGTGCGCTGCAAATCGAGTACGCCAAGGCCGTCGAGAAGAAAGTCACAGGAGCCGATTCGCGGGGGCGCATGTACTCCCGCTCCTCCGGAAGCAGGGCGGCGTCGAGCGGACTCCCATCAATGGCGAATACCCTGAACTTCCCGCCACCTGAGCCCCTGCAGCTCTAGCCAGGGGTCGCGCACATGACGCTCTCCACCAACGACCCGTGATCGATGAACAACATGGTCGCTGCCAATGGGCAGCCATTAGATGCGTGGACCCAGATCATCAACAACTAGAGATGGTGCGCACACCAGCCTAACGAACTGAGGCATAACCTCACCAACTGCCACGACGGCGAGCCAAGGGGCTCGCTCAGCTGAGTCGTCCCCCAGTTCTTCGGCCCGATGATCCAGTGCGAGAAATATCCGGCGAACTTCAAAGCGCCAAAGGAGATCGAAAAGTAAGATCCCACGTATGACCCGGCCGTGTGGCTAGACACATACCTTATGGCGATGGGAATCGCTGGCCACACTGACCTCCTCGTTGCCCGCAACTTCCCCCTGATGATGGAGGGAGCGACTCAGCAATGGATCAACAGCCTCCCCGCGGACAACATCGATTCCTGGGAGGACATGCGCGACGCGTTCGTCGGGCACTTTGAGGGTTCCTATACCCGCGCCACCAGCATCGAGGACCTAGAGCAATGTGTCCAGGGACCCCGCGAGTAGACCCGCAACTGGCTCCAAAGGTGGCAAGATCTTTGGTTCAACGCGGATGGCATCCACCCAGAGACGGTGATCCACTGCTTCAAGACCTCATGCCGCTATGAACCCCTGGTCGCCAAGCTCAAGAGGGTGTACAAGACACTCGACAACATCCCATACCTCCTCGAGTTCGCCAAGCGGTATGCAGAGGAGGACCCGAACCAAGAAACCGACGACGAGTTGGGTAGACATCGCTGCCAGAGGGGCCGCGACAACGACCCCAAGAGCTTCTGCCAAGACGGAGGCCAACACCGCGACGGTGGAAAATTCCGAGCGAGGCTGAAATTTTACCCCGCAGCCCTCCTCAACCAACCATGTGTGTTCCACAGCAGGGAGGGGAAGTCTGCCAAGCAGACGACCGCCGACTACCACTCCCTCAAGGAGATCGAGAAGGAACAACGCGCAAGGGAGGACCCCAACAACAACCCGCCGAATGGCGGGGCATTCGGCAACGACGTCGGATCGCTCCACACCTTCACCGGGCTCGGCAACAAGCGCGATAAGAAGGTCCTCGGCCGCGCCGTTGCCGTAAATGCGGTGTCCCAATTTGACGTCCCCCGCTTCCTCAACTAGTCCGAGCAGCGCATCATGTGGAGCCGCGAGGACCACTCGCCACGGATCGAATATCCGGGGCGAGTCGTCCTGGTGGTCGATCCCAAAGTGGGCGACTACTGGCTCCCCAAGACATTGATGGACGGCGGGAGTTCCATCAACATACTCTACCCGGACACGTTCAGCCGGCTGCGGCTTCTGTAGTAGATGATCGAGACGACCTTCACCACCTTCCACGACATTGTCCCAGGTCGGAAGGCATACCCAATCGGCAAGGTGACGCTTCCAGTCACCTTCGGAACACCAGCAAACTTCTGCACCAAGCGGATCGTCTTCGAGCTGGTCAGCTTCAACAACCCCTACCTCTGCGTCTTGGGGCGACAAGTGTTCTCCAAGTTCATGGCGGCGCCCCACTACGCATACACCGCGATGAAACTCCCAGGGCCATGCGGCATCATCACCATCCACGGCGACCCCGATATGTCCATCGAGTGCGAGGAGAAAGGCACCGAGCTCGCGGACACCGTCATCGCTGTGGAGACCAACCACGTGGAGGAGCTCGCCAGATACGCGAGCGGGGTCAACAACGACGACCCCGGCATACTCAAGAGGCCCAACACAGAGAACGGCGGGTCGACCGCGTTCGAGGCCACCACGCACACCCGCACCGTTGAGCTGGTCCTAGGCGACTCCAGCCAGACGGCGACGGTCGGGACAGGCATGAGCCCTGCATAGGAAAGCGCGCTCATCGAGTTCCTACGTGAGAATCATGACATCTTCGCATGGAAGCCATCTGACATGCCAGGTGTCCCGAGGGAACTTGCTAAGCACAAACTCAATGCCGACCCCAAAGCATGACCTGTCAAGCAGTCACTGTGGCCCTTCAATGAAGAGCGTCGCCGAGCAATCATAGAGGCGGTGCATCCTCTACTCGCTGCAGGCTTCATCCGGCCCATCAAATACTCCAAGTGGCTGGCAAACCCAGTCCTGGTCGAAAAGAAGAACGGGACCTGGAGAATGTGTATCGACTACACAAACCTCAACAGCGCTTGCCCAAAGGAGCAGTTCGTCCTCCCGCGCATTTATTAGATCATCGACTCAACTGTGAGCTTGGAGTCACTGTGCTTCCTTGACGCCTACTCTGGTTACAACCAGATCAAAATGACGGTCAAGGACGAGGAGAAGACGAAGTTCATCACGCCATTCGGTGTCTTGTGCTACACCTCCATGGAGTTCGGCCTCAAGAACACCGGAGCGACCTATCAGCGGTGCATGCAGGAGTGCCTTGCGAGCCAAATTGGCCGCAACATCCATGTCTACATCGATGATGTGGTGGTCAAGTCCAATCGCCAGAGCGATCTACTCGCCGACGCCCAAATCTGCGGAGGTACAAGATCAAACTCATTCCATGGAAGTGCACCTTCGGTGTACCCACTGGATAGCTACTGGGTTACGTAGTCTGCAAGCGAGGCATCGACGCAAACCCCACCAAGATCAATACGATCGCCCGGCTCGAAAAACCTGAATGCCTCTGCGATGTCCAGAAGCTGGCCGGGCGAGTCGCGGCTCTCAGTCGCTTCAACCCCCGGCTAGGCGAGAAGGCAATGCCTCTCTACCACCTAATGCGCAAGAACCCCACGTTCAAGTGGGACAAGGAGGCAGACAACACGCTCCACCCACTCAAAGAAGTGCTACTCGCGGCCCCGGTGCTCACCGCCCCCGTCGACAAGGAGCCGATGATCATCTACATCGCGGCATGCGAGCGAGTCGTCAGCGTTGTCAGGGTCGTCGAACGACCAGAAGAGGGCAAGGAGCGCCCCGTGCAGCGACCCGTCTACTACATCAGCAAGGTCCTCACCGAGTCGCGACAGCACTACCCACAATACCGGAAACTGGTGTGCGCGGTCTTCCGAGCCTAGCGACGTCTGCCGCACTACTTACAGGAGCACCCAATCACGATCGTCTCCTCCACGTCGTTGCAGGACATCATCCGCAATTGCGAGGCGGCTGGGCGAGTTGCCAAGTGGGCGTCGAGATCGGCGTCCACAATATCAAGTACGAGACGCGCAAGGCAAAATAGTCGCAGGCCCTGGCGGACTTCCTCGCTGACTGAGAGGAGTCGCAACAGCCAAAGAAGATGCCATACCTACATTACTGGTCGCTCCACTTCGACGGGTCCAAGAACGCAGAAGAAACAGGGGCACGAATCATACTCACCTCCCCCAAGGGCGACAAGCTGCGCTATGTGCTGTACCTCTACTTCACCCCATGCACCAACAGCATGGCCGAGTACGAGGCCCTGATTCACGGCATGCGAGCCGCCAAGGAGATGAACATGAATCGCCTACGGTGCTACGACGACTCCGACCTCGTCACCATGCAAGTCACTGGTACCTACGATGCCGTCTCCCCCACAATGGCGGCATACCGCCAAGCAGTGGACCAGTTGGGGGGCCACTTCACCGAATACTCTGTCGAATGGATCGACCGACGCAAGAACAAAGAGGTCGACGCCCTATCTCGCATCGGCTCGGCTCGCCACGCGCCACCCGCTTGTGTCTACCTCGACACCATCCACAATCCCTCCGTCTCTCCCCCGAAGGATATCGACCTCGGGATCCCGCTGCAACCAGAACCAGCTTTGGTCGCCATGGTCGCGGAGCCAAGTGACTCGACCGCGCCATACATCGCCTACCTCGAGGGAGGGACCCTGCCAGCAGATGAGATAGAGGCACGCATGATCACATTTGACAAATTCACCATGTGGGTGGAGGCCAAGACAGTCCGCAAGAGCGACAGAAAAACCGCCGCCAAATTCCTACGCGAGCTCATCTATTACTACGGATTCCCGCACAGCATCATCACGGACAATGGCACCAACTTCACCAAGGACGCCAAGGCTGAGTACTACGAAGAGCATTACATATGGCTCGACCTCGCCTCATTCGCCCACCCAGAGTCCAACGGCCCGGTGGAACGCGTCAACCAGAGCATCCTCCACGGCCTCAAGCCGCGACTGTAAGTTACCCTCGAGCGAACTACGGGATGCTAGGTCGAGGAACTCCCCTCCGTAATCTGGGGCATCCGCACCACCATCAACCATTCGACGGGGTTCACGCCCCTCTTCATGGTATACGACGCCGAAGCCGTCATGCCAACTAACCTCGATCACGACTCGCCTCGGGTCGTTAACTATGCGGAGGCCGACAACGAGCTCGCACACCAAGACGGGGTCGACCAACTCAACGAAGCACGCGACCTGGCTCGCTCCCGCAACCGCCATCTACCAGCAGGGACTCCGCCGCTACCATAGCCGCCGAGTTCGGACACGCACTTTCCAGGAAGGCGACCTGGTCCTGCGACTGATCCAGGACAAGAAGGGCATGCACAAGCTCTCTCCCTCATGGGAGGGACCATTTGCCATAGGGCGAGTCCTGGGCAACGATGCCTACTACCTCATCGACGTCCGAGGCGACGGACAACTCAACGTCAAGCGGTCGTGGAATGTAAACCTCCTAAGGAAGTTCTACACCTAGAACTCCGACCTGTACTCCCCCCACCATGCAGTAAAGATGTTCGATTCGCACAAATTGTGTCTACTCTCCAACCCTTGTGCCACTCACACTCATAAAAACAATGTTACGCTAATAACGGAAGTCAACCCTTGGTCGCGTGACCAGCACAGCTAAGTAGTGTGACGCAAGGGCATCGACAAAGTTCAGGCCTTGCGTCGTCCACGAAAACGCCAACCCGGAGCCCCCATCGGAGTCGCCTCGCTCGACTGGACTGCCGGGCCAAGACAACCGCACTCTCTTCTCACAGCGACCTAGTCATCCGCATCCTCGGCACAGTGACTCGAACGGTTAAGTACCACGCTCGGGGATTGACGCCAGTCCAAACCTGAAGGGAATATGCCCGAGAGGCAATAATAAAGTTGTTATTATCGTATTCCGTGTTTATTATAAATGTTTATTTTACATGCTATAGATGTATTAATAAGGAAACGTTAATACATGTGTGTTTAATAAAACAAACAGAAAGTTCCTAGTTATGCCTCTCTCATAAACTAGCTCGTTGATTAACAAGATGATCAAAGTTTCCTGATCATGGACATTGGATGTTGTTAATAATGAGGTCACAAAATTAGTGTAATGGTGTGATGAACATTCATCCGAAGTATAATATTACGATCAAAGTCATTGAGTTTATATTGCTATAACAACTTACGAAGTGATCCTAATCCTTAGACCATGAGATCATGTCAATCATTAACACCGGAAGAGTATCTTGATAACATCAAACGTCACACTGTAACTGGGTGATTATAAAGATGGGTTCAGAACTACTAAAGTGTTATGTTGAAGCCCATGGATCGAGAATAGAATTTGTTCATCCCGATGAAGGATAGATATGCTCTGGGCCCTCTCAGTGATATCACATTGATTAGCTTGCAAGCAAGGGATTTGATCACTAGAATGTTATATCACGGGAACAAGAAAAGAGTGCATGTCAGTAACGAGATCAAACTAGGTATGGAGATACCGATGATCGAATCTCAGACATGTAATATATAGATAAACAAAGGGATTAAGATACTAGCATAAAAGGTTTCGACGATCACAAGAAAGTCATCGTTGAATGTGTGGGAGTCAGTATGGGTCTCCAAATCCCGCTTTTGATTATTGATCAGAGAAGGGTCTCGATCATGTCCGCATTATTCATGAACCGTAGGGTGGCACACTTAAGAGACACCGACATCCAATTGGAGCAAAAGTTTCATGCCGGAAAGAATAGCAAGCGCATGAATTTATTTCACTAGATACCGAAACGGGTTTTCGGGTGAAATTGCAGAAAGTGTTTTTGCATGTGAAATGAAATACTAGCAAGGGGTTATATGAGAATGTTTGTCATTAAAGTAATTGACAAAATTCTGAATAAATAAAAGGAGTTTTATTTAATGAGAGTTTGCATTAAATTTTGTGGAAATTTATTAGGAATTTGAGTGGGTTTTTGAGTGGAGGAAATTGGAAGGATTTTGTGTGACTTGAGTATCCACCCACATGAATGAAAGGAGGGGAGGGGGAAGCCCCATGGCTGGGCGCATGGCCCCTTGGGTGCCCCCCTCTTGCTATAAAAGGAGCCCCCTCCCTCTCTCTCACTCACACCTCCTCGTGAATGATCTCTCTTCCCCTCTAGTATTTATCCCCCATGGTCTCGGACTAGCGAGATACATGTTCCCGGTGGATATTCGGCAAGAAAGAGTTGTGCTTCCACAGCATCGCTGGAGCGAGGAGGTGGAGGTTGCACGGTGCCTCGTACGTGTGTGTGAGCATGGATGCGCCACTGTTTTGCGGCGCTAGGACTTCCTCTCGATCTTGAGATCGGCAAGAGATCGTCTACATCAATCACGATCTATGTGTAGATGCTTTGAACGGGTAGTACACATATGAGTATGTGGGCGATGATGATCATTTTATTGCTTCTTAGTTGTACTTTGGATATTGGTGGCATTGTGGTATGAAGCGGCCCGGACAAACTTTACATGTCCTCGCACATGAGACCTGTTCCACGCGTGACATGCAACTAGTTTTGCATAAGTGGCTAGTGGGTGTTTGTCTCTCCAACTATAGTCAATATATAATTTGCAACGAGTTGTCAACAATTTTATTATCCTCGTTGAGGTTCATATTCGTAGGTAAGAATAGTCTATCTTCGAAAGCCCTAAGCCACGTAAAACTTGCAATGGATAAATTAGAGGCGTCTAGTTTAGATTGTTGCTGGGCTAGTGTTATGATATGGTGATGTTGTAAGTAGAAGTATGATATGATACTCTTACAACACACATATAGTGTAAGTTCCATAGACCTTGGCCTTACACATAGAGGTATGATAGTGATCATACCACGATGCACATGATGGAGATCAAAGTGCGGGAACCATATCATTTTCACTTATAAACATGTGATGTTTGTTACATCTTATATTGCTTGTTTGGCGTTTTATTAGCATAATAAGATGATCCCTCATTTAGATATCAAGATAAGAATGTGTTCTTCCTTAAGTATGCACCGATTGTGTTTCATCGCTCCAAGACATCACGTGATGATCGGGTGTTTTTGGATCCACGGTCATATTTCGGGTGTAAGACAGTTACACACGCGAGTACTAAGGTTCTTACTTGGTGAGCCTAGCATGTACAGACATGGCCTTGGAACACGGACCGAAAGGTTAAGCATGAGTCATATGAAAGATATGGTGCCCATTTGATGCTCAGCTTTGAAGCTACACCGACTCACGTGATGATCGGACTTTGTGTAGTGGATTTGGTTCATGTAATCACCAAAAAGACACGAGAGATGTCGTTTTTGAGTGGGAGTTCATTTATAATTTGGATTAGTAGAACTCAATTTATCATGAATTAAATCAGAGTGAATTTGCATAATTTGTTGTAGTCATTGGCATTCGTTCACCACCTTATGCTTAGTTGTTATTGAGATAATAGAACTATAGAATTCTAGATATTTACTTTACGAACTGGTATCGTATTGTGTGTGTCAATCAAAAGTTTAAAGTCCTATTGCAAACTTTCAGCAAACTCTGTTTACTCCGTGAAATTTAATAATTGGTATTAAATCGAGAGTAACAATTCCAGTGTTAGTATCTTAAGTATCATGTTTGCCTCCATGATTCTTGATTGTTTATCTAGGAGCTGAAAGAATTGTTTCAGAAACCACCATGTGTGACAGATATAACGATATCTGAAACAATGTTTTGGTTGCAATATGATAGAGTATAATGTATGTTCTCATATTGGATGAGAATTTGCAAAGGTTGGAGATGCTAGACATCCTAATCATCCAAAAGGGTTTTGGAAAGTAACGTTATACTCACGATTCGTCTTTATAAGCTAAATTAGCTTGATCATGAAAGTCGTCATGATAAGGATGAATAGAAGATGTATGTAAAGTGTTTACTACAATAAAAGGTTACTAAAGAATGGATTTTGAAAGAATACCGATCATTTGATGATGGTGATCTACTTCAAAGTGCAAGTCCAAAGGTATTATTATTTGAATATACACGTTTTTGACTATGTGTCATGTATATGGCGCCACAGTTCATGTTGATAGATTCTTTTAAAAAGGAAAAGGAAATTCTGAAAGAGAATCTATAAAATATACTTGGTAGAAAAAAAAAGATTGGAAATATCCAATTTAGGTATATAGATGATATACATGTTATGGTTCTATTCTTTGCTTGTTAAACAATGTGGTTCTTGGGTATTGGATACCGGTTGGTATGAAATTTCATACAGAACGACGCAATTCATGAACCACAATGGCCTAAGTAACTAGCAAGAGAATATGTGATGATGATCATCAAAAACAAACAAGCAGCTGTTTGTATTTCTCGTTGACATCAAAGCTTGCCTTCAAGATTTGTTTTAATAATTGTTATTTAAATCAGGTATTATGAGAACAAAGGTTGTTCAAATAATTATCTTATTCCATATAAGATGGATGATTTACAAATCTAGTTGGAGAAATCACATCCATAAAGCTAATGCTAAAATGTCGCAAGACAAATGATTAGAAGATCACTTACGAAGTGACATCGCCGTTTAAATTATATTGGAAAGAAACCATGAAGAAACTCCATTTTCATGGATTTTTGGAGTCTTTGATTTGATCAAATGATGCTTGTGAGACTTTCCTCGGGATAATTAAAACTTTGTTCAATGGCAAAAGAAGAACGATCAACTAAATTATTGTAATTTATACATATCGATGTATGTATTCCATTATGTGTAGTCGTAAGCGATGGACTTCAACTTCATATGCTTTTTCTGGAAATTTGAGTGAATATTCACTTAATGAGAAAGAAGTATGAAATATTTGAAAACGTTTCAAAGACTTTCAAGATGAAGTGGAAAATCATTGTAACAAGAAAATAAATGATTTATGATTTTATCATAAAGGGGTTTATTTGAGTTACAAGTGTAACAAGAAAAATAAATGAATTATGATTTATCATAAAAGTATTTATTTGATTTGCAAGTTTAGCAAAACACCTAGATTTACATCTCCCGAAACACCATAGGAGCATGGAGTGTTTGAGATTTGTAATGAAACCTTGTTTGACATGGTTGGATCAAAGGTGTTATTTATAAAACTGCCATTATGTTTTAAAAGATTAAAAGCTTTAGAGACTACCGCTTTTACACTGAAAAGATCTCCATCTTGATCCGTTGAAATGACACCATGGAAGTTATGGTTTAGGGTAAAAACCCAAATTGTCATTTCTTAAATTTTGGTATGCTAAGCATAAGTAAGATGTTTACAACCAAAGTCGGATGAGCATGTATTTGTAGGTTATTTCGAATAACCATTGGGTATTCCTCCAGAACACCAAGCACAAAAGGGTTTGTCGCTTGAAATCTGAAGTTTCTTGAAGAAGGAATTTTTCGTAAAAGTTAAGTGGGAGGACAATAGAACTTTGATAAGGTTAATGAACCTTAGCTAAATGTGCTAAGTTGCACAGCACCGGAAATTGTTCTGGAGGCAGCCATAATGCTCATAGCATATGTTCCTCAAAGGTTGTGGTCATGGAGATCTAAGTTCCTATTGAACCAAGTAGGTCAGATAAACAATCAAATGTTGATATTTGAGGGTAAATCACTATTGTTTGACAATGATGAACTGAATACATGCAAAGAAGCGATGATGGGCCCTGACTCTGTCAAATGGCTTGAAGCCATAAAATCCGTGATAGTTCCATACACGAGAGGTCAAGTTTTTTGAACTTGGAAGACCCTACGAAAAGGTGTAAAAACCTATCGGTCGTATTTGGATCTATAAAGAAACAGACATGAATGTTTCACATCTATGAAATAGTCGACATGTCGTAAAGTATTTTATGACAATGTTTAAGGAGTTGACTATGACAAGATTGGATCTTTCATAGCGATATTTAGTCTGGATGGATTAATATAGCAACCACTACATATAATTTGGTATATGGTAGAAGAATAAACAAAACAAAGTTCTTCTAATAGAATGGTTACCTAGGGCGTGTGCATGACACTGTCCAAAGGGTTTTGTTAATTCAAAGGATGCTAAAAGGGCATGCAAACTTCAATGGTTGAAGTAAGCATCGCGGAGTTGGAATATTCACCGTGATGAAACTGTTAAAGAAGTTTAATTTCATCAGGAGACGATGAATATGCTTGCATTTGCAAGAAACTAAGTGGGAGCGCTGAGACATATTTCTAATACATTATGTGGAGGACATCTTGTTGATTAGAAATGATGTATCTTTTATTGACAAAGATTAATAATTTCATTTTGATGAAAGACTTAGGCAAAACCCGAATATTTAGCATGAATGTCTATAGTGGATAGACTGTGACGCTAATATGGTTGTGCCAAACATACATATATGAGATATTGAAGGAGTTCAATATAGAAAATACAAGAAATGGTTATTGTCGCATGGAAAGGAATTGAATCAAGATTCAAGTGTATCAATACTTGATAAGTGAAAAAAGATTCAAGTGCTTTGACACTTGATGAGTGAAATCACAAGAATGTTTTGATCAATCATACCATGATATGTACACATCCAGATATGTCCTATGCTCTAAATGTTATGAGCATATACCAGAATGAATCATAAAATTATCATTGGACGATAGCGAGGATATTCTTATGATCTTTTGGAAGAACTAAGAATATATTTGTGTAGATGTGACAAACAATTACAAATAGTTCATTGTAAAGCGTTACATTGATACTAGTTTTATCACAAGATACAAAATTAAGTTTATCTAAATTTAAACTATGAGTGGCACAATGAAATGGAAAGGATTTTCCATGATGGATTTGGATGTATTCCAATGTCAAAACATTGTGACGAATAATACAAAAATAAGGCTAAGTATATGATTGCTATAGTAGCATCAAAGGAGGGCATTTGTGTCAAGTAGTTTGTTATCAAACTAAGGTATGGTTTGCAACAGGCTAACACTAAAGATATATTGTACAACAATAGTATCAACATGATTTAACCCCAAGGAACTAAAGGTCTCAACAAAAGACCAAATTTATATAATGCCATCTCATTGGAGAATGAGTGATGCATGGAGACGCAAAGACATACAAATACACACGGACCTGAAAGCGTCAGATCTGTAGATTATGTTAACCACTTGCAATTGCATATATGGAACACTAGAAAGCCATGGGTGTTCAATATGCAAAGTTTTCAAACTAGATTATTGTCTCTAGTGCAAGTGGGAGACTGAAGGGAATATGCCCGGGAGGCAATAATAATGTGGTTATTATCGTATTCCTTGTTTATGATAAATGTTTATTTTACATGCTATAATTGTATTAATAAGGAAACGTTAATACATGTGTGTTTAATAAACAAACAAAAATTTCCTAGTTATTCCTCTCTCATAAACTAGCTTGTTGAGTAACAAGATGATCAAAGTTTCCTGATCATGGACATTGGATGTTGTTAATAACGAGGTCACAACATTAGTGTAATAGTGTGATGAACATTCATCCAAAGTATAGCATTATGATCAAAGTCATTGAGTTTATATTGCTATAACAACTTACGAAGTGATCCTAATCCTTAGACCATGAGATCCTGTCAATCACTAACACCGGAAGAGTTTCTTGATAACATCAAACATCACACCGTAACTGGGTGATTATAAAGATGGGTTCAGAACAACTAAAGTGTTATGTTGAGGCCCATGGATCGAGAATAGAATTTGTTCATCCCGATGACGGATAGATATGCTCTGGGCCCTCTCAGTGATATCACATTGATTAGCTTGCAAGCAAGTGATTTGATCACTACAATGTTATATCACGGGAACGAGAAAAGAGTGCATGTCAGTAACGAGTTCAAACTAGGTATGGAGATACCGATGATCGAATCTCGGACATGTAATATATAGCAAAACAAAGGGATTAAGATACTAGCGTAAAAGGTTCCGACGATCACAAGAAAGTCATCGTTGAATGTGTGGGAGTCAGTATGGGTCTCCAGATCCCGCTTTTGATTATTGATCGGAGAAGGGTCTCGATCATGTACGCATTATTCGTCAACCGTATGGTGGCACACTTAAGAGACACCGACATCCAATTGGAGCAAAAGTTTCATGCCGAAAAGAATAACAAGCGCAGGAATCTATTTCACTAGATACCGAAACGGGTTTCGGTTGAAATTATAGAAAGTGTTTTTGCATGTGAAATGAAATACTAGCAAGGGGTTATATGAGAATGTTAGTCATTAAAGTAATTGACAAAATTCTGAATAAATAAAAGGAGTTTTATTTAATGAGAGTTTTCATTAAATTTGGTTGAAATTTAATGGGAATTTGAGTGGGTTTTTGAGTGGAGGAAATTGAAAGGCTTTTGTGTGAGTAGAGTGTCCACCCACATGAATGTAAGGAGGGGAGGGGGCAGCCCCATGGCTAGGACCATGGCCCCTTCGGTGCCCCCCTCTCCCTATAAAAGGAGCCCCTCTCCCTCTCTCTCACTCAGACCTCCTCGTGAAAGATCTCTCTCCCCCTCTAGTATTTATCCCCCATGGTCTCGGACTTGCGAGATACATGTTCCCGGTGGCTATTCGGCAAGAAAGAGTTGTGATTCTGCTGCATCGCTGGAGCGAGGAGGCGGAGGTTGCTCGGTGCCTCGTACGTGTGTGTGAGCATGGATGCGCCACTGTTTTGCGGCGCTAGGACTTCCTCTCGATCTTGAGATCGGCAAGACATTGTCTACATCAACCACGAGTTTGAACTCGTTAAGATTTGTCGGTCTTCAAGGGTATGTTCTCTACGGATATACATCCGCCCATTGCTTGTATCTAGTATATAGATCTTGGTACATAGTTGTTCCCATCGTAGGAATTTTTTTGTTTTCTATGTTGCGAACCCTACAAAACCTACGCGGATAGGGAAAACACCAAGTATGAGAGCGCACCATGGAGACACCATGCGACTGGCTCCTCGAGTCAAGCGGAGTGACGCGCCAAGCACAACATGCTCTGTCCTCACCTACCTTGGGCATGCGACTAGAACGGCTAAGTACCACGCTCGGGGACTCGTCCAGTCGACCCCTTTCGTGTCCGGGAAAACACGTAAGTACAAAGCACCCCTTGGGGTCGCCAAGCGACTGGATCCCCTAGCCACGGCGAGTCGAGCTCAATTAACTAACAATATTGTTGGGGATATGCTAAATGGGTACCACCATTACATGTCTCTAATCCGGGTAACCCGGGTGGCCCATAGTTGGTAGCAAGGCCCATGGCCGGCTAGGTGGCCTAGTTAGATGGATCCAGAAGGGAGGCCCATGCCGGATAAAGGAAGGCTACAGAGGAGTCACCAGTGTACCCGGAGCCTTGGAGTGCAAGACACGTTAGACTAGTTGTGTATTGTGTAGGACTCTGTAACCTGTCTGGCTAGGACTTTGCCTATAATCCTAGGATCTGGCGACTATATAAGCCGGACCTGCGGGAGCCTTTAGGGCAGAGAACAACTCATATCGCGCATAGCGAACCGATCCCTATAACTCGGCGTATTGCCATTATAGTGATTTATAGTAGGAGTAGGATTCCGCCACTATCGTGGGATCTGAACCTGGGTAAGCTGTGTTACCTCGTACCCGACAACCTTCTGCCTTACCCCACGTCTCTAAACACGCTCTATGAGGAACCCTCCATGGCGTACTCGTCGGAAATACCACGACAGTTGGCGACCATCGTGGGGCAAGAGGCGCTTCAGGCTCTACAATGAGCGAGGTCCAAGCTCTTCACGGGAATTGGCAAAACCGTAGCCATCGTCCGTGTTCTCTTTTCCGGCAACATTCCGATCGTCCCTCCTGACGAGTTCTGGATCCCGGTGAAGACGAACCCCACCCGCTGCTCGATCGTCCCAATCGGGGACATCCACCTCTTGGGCACTAGTTCACTGGAAGTCGGAGGATTGTCAAGGCCCGCATGGACCGCCTATAGGCCGTACACGTTGGCGGAAGGATCGAAGCCGGATCTCTCTTTGGAGTTTGCCGACATAGATCGGAAAAATTAAAGGCCCACCCAAACCGCCCCTGTGCAAGATATAATGGTGGAAGATGGCTGCGGGTCCGCCGGCTTCGCTCGTGCGTCTGGATAGCAGAGATCCAAGTTCATCGGCATGGTGACTATCTTTGATTTGGCGTGTTTCGTTCAGAGAGAGGGTGAAAACCCCCGTGATTACCTAGCTAGGTGGCTCCGTATACAGGCCCATATGGAGAATTACCCCAATGATGATGCTATCTATCACTTTGTGGAAGGACTGGACATCGGTACACTTCTCCGGCATACGCTAAGATGACAACATGCCGCGGTTCTCCTCACTTTCTAGGGCATGGTTCACACCGTCAATAACTACGTGGCTGCGGAAGCAGAAGCTCAGGCAGTGCTCGCATCCATACCCGGCGCCCCGCCGCCTCAGCTACCGCCACCACCGCCTCCAGTCAATGACCTTGCGGCCTCAGCATCTTCTTTCGTCATCGAGGAACCCCTCGCACCCTCCAACTCTGTTTTGGACGCGCTCTACGCCGACATCAGCGTGGACTCGGAGGAGATGGACATCAACCCGGAGGAACTTGACTTTGCTATGCAGGAGATGGAGGAGGACATCAAGCGCGAGGATCAGGCCGACAAGGCCATCACATCCCGAGAGGTGTTCGTCGCCATTGGGAGTGTGATGGAGGAAGAGCAACTCGGACAGGCTCCGCCTAAAGCGTTGGACAAGGGGAAGGGACCACATGTTGCTGCGGACAATGATCGCGCAAAGGCCATGCCCCCTCCGCCTAACCCAATGCAGCAGCCGCAGGAACTTAACGTCGGTCCAAGTAACAACAACACCACAAACCCGCCGCCTCCGGCATCTACGTTTGCAGCTGCCCAAATCACTCCAGCTGATAGATTCATGTAAGGCAATTTGCTCGTCGAGCCCATGACTGTGGCTCATATACGGAACGTAGTCCAGTTTGACGAGAAGTGCCAGCTGCTTCTGGAGGAAGCGCGGGCCATCGTGGAGCAAAGCGCAAAGCTAGATCAAGATCTGGCCAAGGCGTAGAAGTCAATAGAGAAAGCTAGAGCCATGGAGGCCGAGTACAAGACTCTTCTCAAGCAGCAGAAGGCTAAGAAAGCTCCACCTCATGTCATCAATGATCCTGGTGTACGGAAAACCCTAGGATGGGCTCCCCCGAAGCCGCCACAAGCCAAGCCATACATTGACAGCGAGGGCAGGCAGGTCATGCGCACTCCTATTCTCAACCTAGCCGTCACCAAAACCCATCTAGAGCAGGATAGATCACCCGCAGCTGTGGAACAGGTATATGACCTTGTAGCAAAGGCGGTCAAACAGCTGGAAAGGGCCACCTCTCAGAGGCTCGAGTCTGACCCAGCATATTGTCAGTCTAGCAATCCTATGCCGCCAAGGGACCGATCTCCTCAAGATGTCGGGTCTCCGACGGGTTCATCAGAACAAAGACGGAGGGATGCACACAACAGTAACGACGCTATCCCCATATCCTCCGACCATGGAGGCAAGGCTCATCCTCGTTGCCCATCTCCACCACCCCGATCTCCCCGACATCGCGTAGACCCAAAGGCTCACCATCGTACAAGCATGCCTCCGCCAAGGCAGGGTGGCATCGTCATCCGTGACAACGTGGAGCAGCCCCGTCACGATGGAGAGCGCAACCAAGGACACAAGAGCATTCCATGCCATGACCCTCCATGTCCGACAGGCAACCACGACAAGCGCGAGGAATCACAGGAGGGTAACAGCAAGAAGGCTAACCCACGGCCACCTCCGCCTCTGTCGCCACCTAGCAGCCACCATGGAGGAGGGGGCCGCGTCGTTCACATAGCCCATCCCCTGGCGGCAAGAATAAAAGAGCAAGCCTAGAGCCATACAACGCACGTTCACGCCTGAACAAGATTCACGAGGCCCGAGAAGGACCTTACCTGGGATCACGTTGCTTTGGACCTGTAATACGGACCGCAACTTACCCCAAGGGTTTCCGGAAAGACAAGACGATCAAGCCCTATGACGGCACCCCCAAACCAGCTACGTGGTTACAGGATTATGGAAACACGGTGGAGATTGCTGGAGGTAACCCCAATGTTTTCATCAAGTACCTCCCACTGATGTTGACGGGCACGGCCCGCCAATGGATTGATGACTTGCCGGAAAAGTCCATCTGCAACTAGTTGGACATGCAAGAAGCGTTCACCAAAAACTTCGAGGGTACGTATAAGAGTCCCTGCACTATTGGCGATCTATAGCGGTGCATGCAAGAGAAAGACGAGTCATCTCGAGCCTACCTCTCCCGCTAGCTAGATACGAAGAATTTCTACGTAGGAGTGCATGATCAGACCGCCATGTCTTGCTTCATTGATGGGTTGGAAAAAGTTACG
This sequence comes from Avena sativa, assembly GCA_916181665.1. Classification (NCBI taxonomy): domain Eukaryota; kingdom Viridiplantae; phylum Streptophyta; class Magnoliopsida; order Poales; family Poaceae; genus Avena; species Avena sativa. The sequence goes on along the minus strand of OV702283.1, from coordinate 280,106,000 downwards.
TTGCTCCGACATAAGTTTAAGCGCCTGCAAGACAATCACAGGCTCGATCTCAATTAGATGATCCAGCTGGCCAGTGAGTTCGCGGCCAACAACGATGCTCGTGGCTCCTTTCCAGCGATAGCCGTTCCATCCCAAGCTAAGAGGAAAAACAACACCAAGCAGAAGAGCCCGACAAAAGAAAAGCAAACCTCCGACATGGTCGCCATGACATTTTGCAGGACGAGGTGATGGCGGATAGCGTGGCCGAGGACGGGGCGCTGGTCGTGGGCAGCAGCGAGGTAGTGAAACTACCCCGGCAGCGCTCAGTGTTCCCCAAACATACGAGGAGTACCATGATATGCCATGCCTTGTACACCTCGACGCCAATGGCAAGGCCACTCACACCAATCACCATTGCAAGTTCATCAACAACCTTAAGGAGGACCCGGAATCCGGTTACAAGCGAAGCCGGTAGAATAGACCGCGAGCCAAGGGCAAAGGGAAGAAGAAGGAAGAGGAGTCCAAGGATTCAAGTGACATGGACGAGGATGTTGACCCCAAGCACGCTGATAAGGGCGATGGCAAAGAAAAGAACCCCTTCGAGAAGAAGGCCGCCGTCTACAACACTTTCCTTAGCACCCCTACTATCCGGGCATAGAAAACCTCCATGAGGATACTGATGGCCACCCTACCCCTAGTACCTCAGTGCCTGCGCTTGTCGGAAGTTCCAATCACTTGGGAAAGGACGGATCATCCAGACCTCATCCCTATGGAGAACAAGTACGCCATGGTCATCAACCATTTGATTGACAGCAACGAGTTCACCAAGTGCATGGTGGACAGTGGAAGCAGCATCAACATCATGTACCTGGATATGCTGCACAAGATGAACTTGACGGAGGCCAACCTAAGGCAGACCCTCACCATATTCCATGGCGTAGTTCCTGGCCGGGAGGCTCGGTCCCTTGGGTGCATCACGCTTCAGGTCGCTTCTGGCGATGTTAATAATTACCGCCAAGAGCGCATGACCTTCGAGGTGGTCCCCTTCAAGAGCGTGTACCACGTCATATTCGGACACGACATCTTCCACGCCTTCATGGCCAAGCCATGCTTCGTCTACAACAAGCTAAAGATACCCGTACCAAACAACGTCATCACCGTATGCGGAAGCTTTACAAAGGCAAGGGACTGCGAGATTGGAGAAGAAGCCTTTGCAGAAGCTGTCGTCTACAGTGAAGAATTCAAGGAGATCCAGAGCAAGGTCGATGCCACGGAGATGCCGACATCTAAGAAGCATATTTCTGACTCTGATCCCGCCTTCAAGGCCGCCATCGAGACCAAGATGGTGGAACACTACTAGGAAAACGGCTATAGGTAATCCATACATCCGTGGCGCACGTGCTAGTGGTGCCCCACGGGTAAAATAGGCGTGGCGCACTGCCCACAGGTGCCCTACGGCTAACTACCATAAGCGTGGCGCACATGGGGGTGGTGCGCCACGGCTATGTGTAGGCCAGGGTACAGGTGGCCGCAACACACATACCCGTAGCACACTATGTCAAGGTGCGCTACGGATGTGAAACTTAACCATAGCGCACCTTGACCTAGTGCGCTACGGGTATGTGTGTTACAGCTGCTGGGTAAACTTAGCCGTAGGGCACTCTGCCCTAGTGCCCTACGGCTAAGTGGCCTACACCAACTCCACCCCCCCCCCCCATGGATCGCCTTTTTAGCTTTGCAAAAAATAAAAGAAAATGAAAAACACTTCAAATAATAGAATCCTTTCATATTTAGGTAGATAATGTGGTCTAGTTTCTAGTAAAATTAACAAACATGAATTTCGACTTTTTCTGCAAAAAAAGTCATGCCATTGTAAAAAGGCCGTAACTTTTGCATACGATGTTGAAAAAAACGTATAATATACCAAAATGACCAGAACGAGATTCCAGATCCACTTTCAACCCCTTTAGGTCGTTTAGCGATTTTTTAGAATCTCAAAATTCGAAAAGAGTAAAAAGTTATGGCAAAAACAAGATTTTTTGCTGCAGAAAAAAAATTGAGGCAACTTACCCGTAGCGCACCACCACCTAGTGCGCCACGAGTAAGTTGGGCGGGATTCGAAATTCGAATCACCACCCCGCCCACCTACCTCCCTCTCTCCCTCTCTTCCTTCCTCTTCGATCTCTTCCTTCCTCCCTTTGTTCTTCTCTTCCTCTTCTCTTCCTCCCTCTCTTCTTATCATCCTTCCTCTTCTCTTCCTTCCTCCCTCTCTTCTTTCTTCCTCTTCTCTTCCTTCCTCCATCTCTTCTTCTCTTCCTCTTCTCTTCCTCCCACTTCTCCTTCTCCTCACTTCGGCCTCCTCCGACCAAGGACGACCATGGGTAACCAGCTCCTTTAGCAGTCGCCGTCGCCTCCTCCGACCACACGTCCTCCAGCCGCCCTCGCCGCCACCACCTCCTCCGACCATACCTCCGTCCACCTCCGACTGCACCTCCGACGCACCTCCGGTTGTCTCCTCCGACCACACCTCCTCCTACTGCCTCGACGCCGACGAGGACTAGCACGGCCACGGCCTCCCGCAAATCCCTGCGGTGGTAGGTCATGGCCACGGCCACTGCTCCGGCGAGGCAACGCGACAGCGACGATTTCTGGACCTGATTGCGTTTGCAATTCAAAAAGAGGGTGTTTTTTGCATTTTTTTTTTGTTTTTTTGAAAAAACCATCCGTGGCGCACTTGCACCCCTACCCGTGGCGCACCTAGTAGTGCGCCACGCCTATCCCCATATAACCGTAGCGCACCAGGGTAGTGCGCTACGGGCACTTTTTAGCCCCAGCGTACACTTAGTGGCGCACCACTAGTGCGCCACAGATGGGCTTTTTAGGTGCGCCACGAACAGCCCTTTTTCTAGTAGTGATTGTGGTAGGCGATGCCTCCAAGACCACCGCCATTGGGACAAACCTGGACCCTAAATAGGAAAGCATGCTCGTCGAGTTCCTCCATGAGAATAGGGACATCTTTGCTTGGCAACCTGCCGACATGAAAGGTGTACCTAGGGAACTTGCCGAGCACAGCTTGAATATTGATCCAAAATGTAAACAGGTGAAACAACCTATACGACGCTTCGGAGACGAGAAGAGACGCTCCATAGGCAAAGAGATAGCTGGGTTACTTAAGGCTAGTTTTATCCGAGAAGTCCTTCACACCTAATGGGTGGACAATCCTATACTTGTCCCCAAAAAGGGAACCAAAGAATTAAGAATGTGCATTGATTACACCAGCTTGAACAAAGCATGCCCGAAAGATCCTTTTGCTTTGCCTTGCATTGACCAAGTCATTAACTCGACGGCTGGCTCAGAACTTCTATGTTTTCTCGATGCATACTCAGGAAACCACCAGATAAAGATGAGGAAGTCAGACCAATTGGCCACTTCATTCACCACACCCTACGACATGTTTTGCTATGTCACGATGCCCTTTGGGCTTAAAAACGCAGGTGCTACCTACCAGCGGACTATGCAGTGTTGCCTACACGATCAAATTGGTTGGAACATTCATGCCTATGTGGACGATATAGCAGTGATGTCTAAAAAGTCAAACGACTTAATCTCTGACTTAAAAGAAACCTTTGATAATCTCCGGAGATACAACATGATTCTTAACCCTAGCAAGTGCGTATTCAGGGTTCCAACCGGCAAATTGTTGGGCTTCATCATTTCCCAGCGCGGAATCAAGGTCAACCCGGAGATGTAGTGACCTCGGATCGGTAAGGATCCTAAGTCCCTGTGATTAACATGCTAGTCCCTGGATCAATAGCTAGCACTCATAGTCGATGAAATATCATGTAAAACACAAAGTCTTATTACACGGAGAATCCAGAGTATGAATTTATTATAAAGTTGCATAGCATTAAGCTTGCTCAAATAACAGCGGAAACATAAAAGCAGCTTGAGTCCATCAACGCCCCAGGCTTGTCGAGTGTAGACTCGCGATCCCTACGCACCTTTCAATCTTCGGATTCTGCACATAAGACGTGCAGCCAACAAGTTGGGTCAATACTTTGAATGTATTGGCAAATTACACCAAGGAGAGAAAAGACTATCTCTACATGCAAGGCTAGTTTAGGCTGTAGAGTTCATTTGCTCAAAGCTAGTTTTCTTAAGTAGAGAGAAGAAGAGAGGATTTTCCTACTTTGTAAAAGTTTGCTTAGATAAAATAAGGTCGAGTGGCACACGAGGATATTATGCACCAAGTGTCCAAACAACCAAACACTTGTATATTACGCACCAAGTGACACTTGGATATTACACACCAAGTTCCCAAAATCCCACCCATTGGCGATATTACTCACGCCATGGGGTTTTAAAAACTTTGTTTTAGAAAATAGAGAGGAAGATCCTTCAGAGGCTCCATCCTTCAGATACTCAATGTTGTTCTGTTACCGTGAACACGGCTGATCGATCAGATTGCAATACTCTCGAGAGTTTGTGCACTTTACCCACAATCCACAATCAAGTCCTTTTATAGACAAGACCATGGCGAGGCTTTCCCTTAGTAGCCCCTCTACCCTCTGGATCCAACCGTGCCAAGAACCTCCAAATGTTGGTACCCAGGTGAGGTTTCCCACTAAGTACTAGGCCAAGACAGAGCCCATATGTATTGTGGTTGCACTTGAAGCTTCTGAATTCTGAAACATGGCAGACTTCTTTGATTCCTGGGCGGCCGTCCTCCACCAAAATCTCACTCGTTGTCCCGACAACCATTCCGCCTAGAAGAAAACTTAGTTTTATTTTGAAGTGGATTTGAGAAGAAAAGTTTGCTCTAGAGAGCCTTTATACTTTGAAAAATTCTTTGTCTTTCGAACCCCCCAACGGCACTTTGTATATATATAGCATAGCAAGCAATACTTAGCAAAAACAGGGGTAACCTATTAGGAGGGATAATCCTAAGTATGGAGCTACTAATGTCACACTACAAAATCATCACACTTGCAAAATAATACTAATGAAAAATTCTACTAGAACATCCTACACATGCATACTACAGAATTTTGAAGATCACATGCATAGAATCAAAACCGGGACAAAAATTATGAACAAGTGGTGTAACTTTCCTTGATCCGAGCAGCACTCTACACAATAGCACTCCTTAGCGCACTCCGAACAATCTAACGAATCACAAACATAGATCTGATCACAACTTGCTCAAAACATGTCACAGAGATAATCATGCATGCATGCAACATGGTATTTTATGCAAGATTGGTTTTCTAAATTGACCAAGGTAGCATAATTGGGTTGCAATAGTGTTAAGGGTGTTACTAGGATTGATTCCCCATAGGTTTAAATCTATTTGAGTCACTAATATAAATTCATAGGATTAATAGGAGATCCAACCATTTAATTAACCCCAAATTAGATCTAATGATCTTAAGCAAAGTTTTATAATTTTGTTCAGTAGGTATTGCGGAAACAAGGTTATTTCAACAAGAATCAACTAAAACAGAATTTTAATTATTTTTCTATAAAATAAGCACTCTAATATAGAGATTAAATTCTACACCGAAAACCCTACTGTAAACTTGGAATTTTATTGCAGATCTATGTTCTACATAAAATTATGAATCCAACGGTATATTATAAGCTAAATTTGGCCAAGTATTTATTTTTATATGATTTTTGCAAGTTTTAAATCAATTCTGCCAAACAGATCTAATCCTAAATTCAAAACTTGCCAAGTGGCAGATGCTGGTTGGTCCAGCTAGACAAGGCGGTGGCGACGCAGCGTGCTGGCGCGGCTTGCCACGCGGCAGCGCGGGATTTGTTGGTACCCCTTCGATCGATCTTCCAATCCTAACCGTCGAGCTTAGATCTAACGGCTAAGAGCAAGGACGAGCTCACCTCTCTGGCTGGCGGCGGTTGGGCGCTACGATGGTCGGCGTCGGCGTCCGTGTTCCTTGGTGAGGGTGAAGCAGTCGCGGATGATCGCCTCTTCCTCGCGGTCCCGCCCGTAGCCTCAAATTCGATCTTCTCTTCCCCGAGCGGTGGCGGTGGCTGCTCCTTCTCCGCAGCTCCGGCGAGCAATCCGGGTGGTACGCTATGGTAAACAGAGGGGAAAACGGTGAGTCGACGTTGTCGATCGAGAGGTTCAAGCTAGGGAGGAAATCAGGGGGAGGGGGTTCCCCTATTGTCGACTTCGTCGGCTTACTGAGGCCATCGGCGGTTCGAGCCCGCGGAATCGGAGGGAGGCTAGGGTTCTGAGGGTTTTGGGAACGTAGGAGAGGGCTCGCGGCTGGTTCTTTATATGCAGCCTGGGGGGTCTTGGATGGACACGGAGGCGGGAAGAAGCGTGGCCGGCGCAGAGTCCGGTTCTCGTCGGACAGGATAGGGGAGGGTGACAGGTGGGGTCCGGGTGTCGGCGGGTGCGGCAGCACGGGCTGTGCTGGGCTGCGCTGGCGTCTGGTAGCGCTAGGCGACGCGCGCGCGTTAGTGGGCTGGCGCAGCCGGCCCAGTAGGTTAGACAGGCTCCCTTTTTTCATTTCTTTTTTCCAATTCTGTTTAACTAATTCTTTAATAGCTTTTGCATACTAAGTCGAAACTTGATGAAACTTGTTTCTAAATTTTTGTAAAAGTAAGGTGGTCAACATAGGACCACGGTTTAATGTTTTTACCTAGTTATTTTGAAGGCTACAACAAAATTGCCCACATAGGGTATTCTTATTAGGGTTTTTGGTGGGTTTAGGTGTTAGGGTTTTGTTGTTGATTCAATTGTAGGATGCAATGATGCATGAAATGATGCAAGGATGATGCATGCTTCTAGTAACATCATAATAAAACCTGGGATGTTACAAACCTACCCCCCTTAAGAAGAATCTTGTCCCCGAGATTCGGGTTGGCTAGCAAATAGGTGTGGGTGTTCTGCCTTCAAGTCTTCTTCACGCTCCCACGTAGCTTCTTCCTCAGAGTGGTGGTTCCATTGTACTTTGCAGAATCTTATAGTCTTGGTGCGGGTAATCCTTTCGGCTGTTTCCAGTATTTTGATGGGTTTTTCCTCATAGGTAAGGTCATTCTCCGATTGGACCTCATCTAGGGGAACGGTGTCTCTTAGCGGTGTTTCGGCCATCTCCGGGTGACACTTCTTTAGTTGTGACACATGAAACACGTCATGAACAGTCAGTCCTTCCGGTAACTCCAACTAATAAGCAACTTCTCCTCTACGGGGCAGAACCTTATATGGTCCTATGAATCGTGGGGCTAACTTGCCCTTGATTCCGAACCTCTTAACTCCTCGTAGGGGTGAAACTCGGAGATACGCACGGTCCCCTATTTTATAAGCCACATCTCTGCGCTTGGAATCAGCATAACTCTTCTGTCGGGATTGGGCTACCTTTAGCCTATCCTGAATCTGTCGTACCTTTTCTTTGGCATCCTTGATCAATTCAGGTCCAAAAAGACTATGTTCACCAACTCCACTCCATAGCAGCGGAGTCCTACACTTCCTGCCATATAGAACTTCAAACGGAGCCATCTTGATACTTGTCTGGTAGCTGTTGTTGTACGAGAACTCAGCATACGGCAGGTTGTCATCCCAACTAGACCCATAGTCTAGTGCGCAAGCTCACAACATGTCTTCCAGAATTTGGTTCACCCTTTCCGTTTGGCCGTCTGTCTGAGGGTGGAAGGCAGTACTGAATTCCAGTCGGGTCCCAAGAGACTCATGTAGTTGTCGCTAAAACTTTGAAGTAAACTGGGTGCCTCTATCTGACACAATTCCCTTGGGAACACCATGCAGACTTACAATTCTTGTCATGTATATCTTAGCAAGCTTAGCACTTGTATACGTGGTCTTTACGGGGATGAAGTGAGCCACCTTGGTGAAGTGGTCCACCACTACCCAGATAGAATCAAATCCAGAACGTGTACGGGGCAATCCCGTGATGAAATCCATGCCTACCTTGTCCCACTTCCAGCGGGTATAGGTAGTGGTTGAAGTAATCTGGCTGCTTTCTGATTCTCGGCTTTAACTCTGTTGCATACATCACACAGAGAAATATATTCGGCAATTTCTCTTTTTAGGTTATTCCACCAGAATCTATCCTTCACATCCATGTACATCTTCGTGTTACCTGGATGAATTGAGTAAGGTGATTCGTGAGCTTCTTGTAAAATCAACTTCCTGATGTCGGGGTCATTGGGAATGCACAAACGCTTCCCATGCCAAAGGGTTCCTTGTTCATCCAGATGGAATTCTTTTGTCTTTCCTTCACTTATTCTGACTCTTATTTCTTCCAACTCTTTATCTCCCTTTTGTTAATCCTTGATTCTCTCTTGGAAGGTGGACACTATTTCCATAGTTGCTACATGTCCTTTCGGAACTATCTCTAGCCTGAGATCCTTGAATTTCCTGCATAAATCCTCTGGAAGTTCCCCTGTGGTAAGTCCATTCACATAAGCCTTACGACTTAAGGCATCGGCCACCACATTTGCCTTTCCGGGGTGGTACTGTAAATCTAAGTCATAATCCTTAATCAGTTCAATCCATCTTCTTTGCCTCATATTTAACTCCTTTTGGGTGAAGATGTACTTAAACTCTTATGATCTGTGAACACATCACAATGTTTACCCATGAGGTAGTGTCTCCATACCTTGAGTGCATGAACCACAGACGCAAGTTCCAAACCATGTGTGGGGTAATTGTGTTCGTGGTTCTTAAGTTGTCGGGAGGCATAGGATACCACTTTCCCGTCTTGCATCAATACACTTCCCAGTCCTTGTCGAGATGCGTCACAATAGACTTGAAAATCCTTTTGGATATCGGGCAGACACAGAACTGGTGCTGTTACGAGACGTTTCTTCAATTCTTGAAAGATTTCTTCACATGCCTTGGTCCATAGGAATTTCTTTTCCTTCTTCAATAGTTCCGCCATGGGTTTCACTATTTTGGAAAAGTTTTCAATGAACCTCCGGTAATACCCTGCGAAGCCCAAGAAACTTCGAATATCTCCCACATTCTTAGGTGACTCCCATTAAGTCACGGAATCTACCTTACTAGGATCTACAGCAACTCCTTTTGCCGACTCAACGTGACCAAGGAATCCCACTTCCTTTAACCAGCATTCGCATTTGCTGAATTTGGCATACAACTTGTGTTCTCTTAGTTTCTCCATAATTAGGCGCAGATGTTTCTCATGTTCCTTCTCATCCTTAGAGTATATGAGTATATCATCTATGAAAACCACGATAAACTTGTCCAAATATTCCATGAACACCTTGTTCATCATGGTCATGAAGTATGCTGGGGCATTGGTTAGACCAGACCACATTACGGTGTACGCATACAATCCGTATCTTGTGGTGAATGCTGTTTTGGGCACATCCTGTTCTCGAATCTTTAGCTGAAAGTAGCCTGATCGCAGATCGATCTTTGAGAACACACTTGCTCCCTTTAACTGGTCAAACAAGTCATTGATGTTGGGCAGAGGATACTTATTCTTAATCGTCACTTCGTTCAATGAGCGGTAGTCCACAACCAGCCTCTTGGTTTTATCCTTCTTTTCCATAAATAGGACAGGTGCTCCCCAAGATGACGCGCTGGGTTGGATGAATCCCTTGTCCAGTTGTTCCCTAAGCTGTTTCTTGAGTTCCTTTAACTCGTCCACATCCATCTTATATGGTCTCTTGGCTATTGGCCCCGTCCCTAGCATCAAGTCAATGAGGAACTCGATATCACGGTCGGGAGGCATTCCTGGTAGTTCCTCCGGAAAGACATCTGGGTATTCCTTTACAATAGGTACCTCCTCCAAGCTAACCCCCTTAAGAGAGTTCACCATGACTTCCTTAAGTGCGAAATTCGACTTGATGTGAATCCTTTTCCCTTCCGGTGTTGTGAGCGTGACAGTCCTTTTTGCACAATCTATGACTCCTTCATATTCGGTCATCCAATTCATGCCCAAGATTATGTCTAATCCCTATGATTCTAGAACTACTAGACTTGTGGGAAAGATGTGTGTCCCAATCCTTAGTTCTAATCCCCGGCAACCGGAGTTTGCCACTATTTCTCCCCCAGGACAACTTACCCTTAGAGGGAAATTTATATTCTCCGTAGGTATCTTGCCTCTATCCACAAATACCCTTGATATGAATGAATGCGATGCACCAGTATCAAAAAGAACAACTGCGGAAATAGAACTGAGCTTGAACTTACCAATCATGGAGCCTGGTGCATCACAAGCATCGTCCATAGAAACATGATTCACCGTGGCTTTGACAAACGGATTTGGCTTCTTCCCGTTTCCATTGCCATGGTTGTGTCCATTTCCATTCCCATTGCCATTGCCATTCTTCTTCTCGGGGCAAGAGGTTGCATAGTGCCCTGTCCTGTTGCACTTAAAGCATGTCACCTCACTGAGATCCTTTCCATTGCTGCCATTCCCATTGCGGTTTTTATGCCCATTGTGTTTGTGGCCACCATGGTGATGACTGTTATGGTTGTGGCCATTATTGTTATAAGGTGGTGGTGAGGAATTGCGCTGCTTTTGGTACGGAATAGAGTGCTTGTGAGGGTTAGACTTCCTCTTGCGGTTTTATATGCTCTTCCTCTTTGATTCAACCACAATGGCTCTGTCCAGGAGTTCCTAAAAGTTGTCAAATTTCTGAGCGACAAGCTGAATGGATATCTCATCATTGAGTCCTCTTAATAACTCCTGTCTCTTGGCATCAGTGGAAACATCATCGGGTGCATAACAGGCTAGCTTGTTGAAAATCTCACCATACTCGGTGACAGAACGGTGCAGCTGGTGTAGGTCGCGAAATTCGCGCCTTTTCAGAGTCATGATACCGGCAGCCACATGATGAGTGCGAAAAGCTAACTCAAACTGATCCCAAGTGATAGCATCAATATCCGGGTGGGTGACTTGGTAGTTATCCCACCATTCTGCAGCAGGTCCTTCAAGCTGGTGTGCGGCATAACGTACCCTGTCAGCTCCGACAGCTTGCACGGTGTCTAGCTTCTTGTTGATTGTATGTAGCCAGTCATCTGCGATGATTGGTTCAGCGCTGCTAGTGAAGGTAGGTGGGTTCAGCCTCAAAAACCGGGTCAAGCGATCCTATTGAGGTGGTGGCGCAGGTGGTGGTGGTGGCGGCGGGTTGTTGTTGTTGTTTTTCATGTTCTGAGTGAGCAGTTGGATCAGCTGGTTCTGGGTGGCCAAAAGTTGTGCTATTTCCGGAGGAATTTCGGTGTTCGCGCGTCTTGGCGGCATCTGTGGGGTTTGAGAGAAAAGTTAAGAAATAGACAGAATGACTAAGTAGTAAACTCCTACCCTTATGAAAACACACCAAGCACACAAGACACAACAACACAACTTAACACAGAAATCAACCAAGTTTAACTAAACCAAAATGTCTTGGTATATTTATTACAATCACGAATAACGTTCTACTATAGAATTTAAAGGTGGTCCAACTACTACACATCTTCCACGCCTTCCTCTTCCTCGTCCTCGAACGAGTAGCCTTCCTGCTCTAGGGTTGTCTTGTACAACTCCATCTCCTTCGTGGTGGCTTCAAGCTTCTCTTGGAGGTTCTTTATCTCATCCTGCATCTTCTTGGTAGTGGCTTCTAGCTGCTCCTGGAGTCCTTCCTTCTCGCTTTGTAGCTCCTCCACTAGACTTGACTTCTTCGCGGCTTCAAGTTGCTTTGCCAAGTCCCTCTTGGAAGCACGCACATCATTGATTATCTTGCAAAGGCCTTCGGTTTGCACTTCAGTTCCATCGATCTCCTGCTTGAGTTCCCTAATCCTCTTATTTTTATTTATCACCCTCTTCTCTTGGTTAGCGAACTTTTTCTCTTGGTCCTGGAACTTTATCTCTTAGAGCTTCATTGCCTCCTCCTGCTGCTTGATCATTTCTTCCTTCTCCTTGATGAGGGCGCATAGCTCGTCGTGCTTCAATATCTCGAGGAAGGTACCCTTTTCAAGGTCATGGATGTGGCAATCCAAATCTTGATATTGCGTCCTTCAGCGCTTGGTAGAAGTCCTTTCCTCAAAGGTTAACTCCATGGGAATTCCTTCCTCATCTCGTCTTCCAAAGAGGCCACCGTAGTGTCCCTGGAGAGCTTCATGATGACGTCCGCATAGGCGACCAATTAGCTGTTGTAAGATGATGCTAAGGGCCTTCTCCTTGGAATCGCTAACAATGTGGATTGTTATGTCTTGTTCCGAGTTCTTGCCTCGCTCTTTTCCTGGCTGGATGACTTTGACTCCCCAACAACCGTCCTTGTGGAGTTTCCTCATTGTGCTCCCCTTGATTGTTGGGAGGGGAAGGTCCAAACGCGTGAGAAGGTCCATGAGGCATCCACCAAAGCGAAGGGGCTCGATGTCCACGACGGTGTCGTAGAGGAAGCTTGTCATCTTTAAGTTAGAAGAATGAAAATTAGTTACTTAGGTAGAGGAAAGCAGATACTAGAAGTGCGGAAAATAACATAGTAGAAAAGCTAGTAAGGCACATAAGTTAAAGGTGGTTCCAATCCTAGGGTCCGTCCTACAGGCAACGATGTGCTCTGATACCATCTGTAGTGACCTTGGATCGGTAAGGATCCTAAGTCCCTGTGATTAACATGCTAGTCCCTGGATCAATAGCTAGCACTCACAGTCGATGAAATATCATGTAAAACACAAAGTCTTATTACACGGAGAATCCAGAGTATGAATTTATTACAAAGTTGCATAGCATTAAGCTTGCTCAAATAACAGCGGAAACATAAAAGCAGCTTGAGTCCATCAACGCCCCAGACTTGTCGAGTGTAGACTCTCAATCCCTACGCACCTTTCAATCTGCGGATTCTGCACATAAGACGTGCAGCCAACAAGTTGGGTCAATACTTTGAATGTATTGGCAAATTACACCAAGGAGAGAAAAGACTATCTCTACATGCAAGGCTAGTTTAGGCTGTAGAGTTCATTTCCTCAAAGCTATTTTTCTTAAGTAGAGAGAAGAAGAGAGGATTTTCCTACTTTGTAAAAGTTTGTTTAGATAAAATAAGGTCGAGTGGCACACGATGATATTATGCACCAAGTGTCCAAACAACCAAACACTTGGATATTACGCACCAAGTGACACTTGGATATTACACACCAAGTTCCCAAAATCCCACCCATTGGCGATATTACTCATGCCATGGGGTTTTAAAAACTTTGTTTTAGAAAAGAGAGAGGAAGATCCTTCAGAGGCTCCATCCTTCAGATGCTCACTGTTGTTATGTTACCGTGAACACGGCTGATCGATCAGATTGCAATACTCTCGAGAGTTTGTGCACTTTACCCACAATCCACGATCAAGTCCTTTTACAGATAAGACCATGGCGAGGCTTTCCCTTAGTAGCCCCTCTACCTTCTGGATCCAACCGTGCCAAGAACCTCCAAATGTTGGTACCCAGGTGAGGTTTCCCACTAAGTACTAGGCCAAGACAGAGCCCATATGTATTGTGGTTGCACTGGAAGCTTCTGAATTCTGAAACATGGCAGACTTCTTTGATTCCTGGGTGGCCGTCCTCCACCAAAATCTCACTCATTGTCCCGACAACCATTCCGCCCAGAAGAAAACTTAGTTTTATTTTGAAGTGGATTTGAGAAGAAAAGTTTGCTCTAGAGAGCCTTTATACTTAGAAAAATTCTTTGTCTTTCGAACCCCCCAACGGCACTTTGTATATATATAGCATAGCAAGCAATACTTAGAAAAAATAGGGGTAACCTATTAGGAGGGATAATCCTAAGTATAGAGCTACTCATGGCACACTACAAAATCATCGCACTTGCAAAATAATACTAAGGAAAAATTCTACTAGAACATCCTACACATGCATACTACAGAATTTTGAAGATCACATGCATAGAATCAAAACCGGGACAAAAATTATGAAAAAGTGGTGTAACTTGCCTTGATCCGAGCAGCACTCTACACAATAGCACTCCTTAACGCACTCGGAACAATCTAACGAATCACAAACATATATCTGATCACAACTTGCTCAAAACATGTCACAGAGATAATCATGCATGCATGCAACATGGTATTTTATGCAAGATTGGTTTTCTAAATTGACCAAGGTAGCATAATTGGGTTGCAATAGTGTTAAGGGTGTTACTAGGATTGATTCCCCATAGGTTTAAATCTATTTGAGTCACTAATATAAATTCATAGGATTAATAGGAGGTCCAACCATCTAATTAACCCCAAATTAGATATAATGATCTTAAGCAAAGTTTTATAATTTTGTTCAGTAGGTATTGCGGAAACAAGGTTATTGCAACAAGAATCAACTAAAACAGAATTTTAATTATTTTTCTATAGAATAAACACTCTAATATAGAGATTAAATTCTACACCGAAAACCCTACTGTAAACTTGGAATTTTATTGCAGATCTATGTTCTACATAAAATTATGAATCCAACGGTATATTATAAGCTAAATTTGTCCAAGTATTTATTTTTATATGATTTTCGCAAGTTTTAAATAAATTTTGCCAAACAGATCTAATCCTAAATTCAAAACTTGCCAAGTGGCAGATGCTTGTTGGTCCAGCTAGACAAGGCGGTGGCGACACAGCGTGCTGGCGCGGCTTGCCATGTGGCAGCGCGGAATTTGTTGGTACCCCTTCGATCGATCTTCTAATCCTAACTGTCGAGCCTAGATCTAACGGCTAAGAGCAAGGACGAGCTCACCTCTCTGGCTGGCGGCGGTTGGGCGCTACGGTGGTCGGCGTCGGCGTCCGTGTTCCTTGGTGAGGGTGAAGCAGTCGCGGATGATCGCCTCTTCCTCGCGGTCCCGCCCGTAGCCTCAGATTTGATCTTCTCTTCCCTGAGCGGTGGCGGTGGCTGCTCCTTCTCCGCAGCTTCGGCGAGCAATCCGTGGTGGTACGCTGTGGCAAATAGAGGGGAAAACGGTGAGTCGACGTTGTCGATCGAGAGGTTCAAGCTAGGGAGGAAATCAGGGGGAGGGGGTTCCCCTGTTGTCGACTTCGTCGGCTTACCGAGGCCAGCGGCGGTTCGAGCCCGCGGAATCAGAGGGAGGCTAGGGTTCTGAGGGTTTTGGGAACGGAGGAGCGGGCTCGCGGCTGGGTCTTTATATGCAGCCTGGGGGGAGTCCTGGCTGGACACGGAGGTGGGAAGAAGCGTGGCAGGGCGCAGACTCCGGTTCTCGTCGGAGAGGAAAGGGGAGGGTGACAGGTGGGTTCCGGGTGTCGGCGGGTGCGGCAGCGCGGGCTGTGCTGGGCTGCGCTGGCGTCTGGTAGCGCTAGGCGACGTGCGCGCGTTAGTGGGCTGGCGCAGCCTGCCCAGTAGGTTAGACAGGCTCCCTTTTTTTCATTTCTTTTTTCCAATTCTGTTTAACTAATTCTTTAATAGCTTTTGCATACTAAGTCCAAACTTGATGAAACTTGTTTCTAAATTTTTGTTAAAGTAAGGTGGTCAACATAGGACCATGGTTTAATGTTTTTACCTAGTTTTTTTTAAGGCTACAACAAAATTGCCCACATAGGGTATTCTTATTAGGGTTTTTGGTGGGTTTAGGTGTTAGGGTTTTGTTGTTGATTCAATTGTAGGATGCAATGATGCATGAAATGATGCAAGGATGATGCATGCTTCTAGTAACATCATAATAAAACCTAGGATGTTACAAACCTACCCCCCCTTAAGAAGAATCTCGTCCCCAAGATTCGGGTTGGCTAGCAAATAGGTGTGGGTGTTCTGCCTTCAAGTCTTCTTCACGCTCCCACGTAGCTTCTTCCTCAGAGT
This sequence comes from Avena sativa, assembly GCA_916181665.1. NCBI lineage: Eukaryota > Viridiplantae > Streptophyta > Magnoliopsida > Poales > Poaceae > Avena > Avena sativa. Next base: position 280,090,235 of record OV702283.1, on the reverse strand, counting down.
GGTGGTTCCATTTTACTTTACTTTTCAGAATCTTATAGTCTTGGTGCGGGTAATCCTTTCGGCTGTTTCCAGTATTTTGATGGGTTTTTCCTCATAGGTCAGGTCATTCTCCGATTGAACCTCATCTAGGGTAACGGTGTCTCTTAGCGGTGTTTCGGCCATCTCTGGATGACACTTCTTTAGTTGTGACAAATGAAACACGTCATGAACAGTCAGTCCTTCCGGTAACTCCAACTGATAAGCAACTTCTCCTCTACGGGCCAGAACCTTATATGGTCCTATGAATCGTGGGGCTAACTTGCCCTTGATTCTGAACCTCTTAACTCCTCGTAGGGGTGAAACTCGAAGATACGCACGGTCCCCTATTTTATAAGCCACATCTCTACGCTTGGAATCAGCATAACTCTTCTGTCGGGATTGGGCTACCTTTAGCCTATCCTGAATCTGTCGTATCTTTTCTTCGGCATCCTTGATCAATTTAGGTCCAAAAATACTACGTTCACCAACTCCACTCCATAGCAGCGGAGTCCTACACTTCCTGCCATATAGAACTTCAAACGGAGCCATCTTGATACTTGTCTGGTAGCTGTTGTTGTACAAGAACTCAGCATACGGCAGGTTGTCATCCCAACTAGACCCATAGTCTAGTGCGCAAGCTCTCAACATGTCTTCCAGAATTTGGTTCACCCTTTCCGTTTGGCCGTCTGTCTGAGGGTGGAAGGCAGTACTGAATTCCAGTCGGGTCCCAAAGACTCATGTAGTTGTCACCAAAACTTTGAAGTAAACTGGGTGCCTCTGTCTGACACAATTCCCTTGGGAACACCATGCAGACTTACAATTCTTGTCATGTATATCTTAGCAAGCTTAGCACTTGTATACGTGGTCTTTACGGGGATGAAGTGAGCCACCTTGGTGAAGTGGTCCACCACTACCCAGATAGAATCAAATCCAGAACATGTACGGGGCAATCCGTGATGAAATCCATGCCTACCTTGTCCCACTTCCAGTCGGGTATAGGTACTGGTTGAAGTAATCCGGCCGGTTTCTGATGCTCGGCTTTAACTCTGTTCCATACATCACACAGAGAAATATATTCGGCAATTTCTCTTTTTAGGTTATTCCACCAGAATCTATCCTTCACATCCATGTACATCTTTGTGTTACCTGGATGAATTGAGTAAGGTGAGTGTGAGCTTCTTGTAAAATCAACTTCCTGATGTCGGGGTCATTGGGAACGCACAAACGCTTCCCATGCCAAAGGGTTCCTTGTTCATCCAGACGGGATTCTTTTGTCTTCCCTTCACTTATTCTGACTCTTATTTCTTCCAACTCTTTATCTCCCTTTTGTGAATCCTTGATTCTCCCTTGGAAGGTGGACACTATTTCCATAGTCGCTACATGTCCTTTCGGAACTATCTCTAGCCTGAGATCCTTGAATTGCCTGCATAAATCCTCTGGAAGTTCCCCTGCGGTAAGTCCATTCACATAAGCCTTACGACTTAAGGCATCGGCCACCACATTTGCCTTTCTGGGGTGGTACTGTAAATCTAAGTCATAATCCTTAATCAGTTCAAGCCATCTTCTTTGCCTCATGTTTAACTCCTTTTGGGTGAAGATGTACTTCAAACTCTTATGATCTCTGAACACATCACAATGTTTACCCATGAGGTAGTGTCTCCATACCTTGAGTGCATGAACCACAGACGCAAGTTCCAAATCATGTGTGGGGTAATTGTGTTCGTGGTTCTTAAGTTGTCGGGAGGCATAGGATACCACTTTCCCGTCTTGCATCAACACACTTCCCAGTCCTTGTCGAGATGCGTCACAATAGACTTGAAAATCCTTTTGGATATCGGGCAGACACAGAACTGGTGCTGTTACGAGACGTTTCTTCAATTCTTGAAAGCTATCTTCACATGCCTCGGTCCATAGGAATTTCTTTTCCTTCCTCAATAGTTCTGTCATGGGTTTCGCTATTTTGGAAAGTTTTCAATGAACCTCCGGTAATACCCTGCGAGGCCCAAGAAACTTCGAATATCTCCCACATTTTTAGGTGACTCCTATTCAGTCACGGAAGCTACCTTACTAGGATCTACAGCAACTCCTTTTGCTGACACAACGTGACCAAGGAATCCCACTTCCTTTAACCAGCATTCGCATTTGCTGAATTTGGCATACAACTTGTGTTCTCTTAGTTTCTCCATAATTAGGCGCAGATGTTTCTCATGTTCCTTCTCATCCTTAGACTATATGAGTATATCATCTATGAAAACCACGATAAACTTTTCCAAATATTCCATGAACACCTTGTTCATCATGGTCATGAAGTATGCTCGGGCATTGGTTAGACCAGACCACATTACGGTGTACTCATACAATCCGTATCTTGTGGTGAATGCTGTTTTGGGCACATCCTGTTCTCGAATCTTTAGCTGAAAGTAGCCTGATCGCAGATCGATCTTTGAGAACACACTTGCTCCCTTTAACTAGTCAAACAAGTCATTGATGTTGGGTAGAGGATACTTATTCTTAATCGTCACTTCGTTCAACGAGCGGTAGTCCACAACCAGCCTCTTGGTTTTATCCTTCTTTTCCACAAATAGGACAGGTGATCCCCAAGATGACGCGCTGGGTTGGATGAATCCCTTGTCCAATTGTTCCCTAAGCTGTTTCTTGAGTTCCTTTAACTCGTCCACATCCATCTTGTATGGTCTCTTGGCTATTGGCCCCGTCCCTGGCATCAAGTCAATGAGGAACTCGATATCACGGTCGGGAGGCATTCCTGGTAGTTCCTCCGGAAAGACATCTGGGTATTCCTTTACAATAGGTACCTCCTCCAAGCTAACCCCCTTAAGCGAATTCACCATGACTTCCTTAAGTGCGAAATTCGACTTGATGCGAATCATTTTCCCTTCCGGTGTTGTGAGCGTGACAGTCCTTTTTGCATAATCTATGACTCCTTCATATTCGGTCATCCAATTCATGCCCAAGATTATGTCTAATCCTTGTGATTCTATAACTACTAGACTTGTGGGAAAGATGTGTGTCCCAATCCTTAGTTCTAATCCCCGGCAACCGGAGTTTGCCACTATTTCTCCCCCAGGAGAACTTACCCTTAGAGGGAAATTTATAGTCTATGTAGGTATCTTGCCTCTATCCACAAATACCCTTGATATGAATGAATGCGATGCACCAGTATCAAAAAGAACAACTGTGGGAATAAAATTGAGCTTGAACTTACCAAACGGAGTCTGGTGCATCACAAGCATCCTCCATAGAAACATGATTCACCGTGGCTTTGACAAACGGATTTGGCTTCTTCCCGTTTCCATGCCATGGTTGTGTCCATTTCCATTCCCATTGCCATTGCCATTCTTCTTCTCGGGGCAAGAGGTTGCATAGTGCCCTGTCCTGTTGCACTTAAAGCATGTCACCTCACTGAGATCCTTTCCATTGCTGCCATTCCCATTGCGGTTTTTATGCCCATTGTGTTTGTGGCCTCCATGGTGATGACAGTTATGGTTGTGGCCATTATTGTTATAAGGTGGTGGTAAGGAATTGCGCTGCTTTTGGTACAGAACAGAGTGCTTGTGAGGGTTAGACTTCCTCTTGCGGTTTTATATGCTCTTCCTCTTTGATTCAACCACAATGGCTCTGTCCAGGAGTTCCTGAAAGTTGTCAAATTTCTGAGCCACAAGCTGAATGGATATCTGATCATTGAGTCCTCTTAATAACTCCTCCTGTCTCTTGGCATCAGTGGAAACATCATCGGGTGCATAACAGGCTAGCTTGTTGAAAAGCTCACCATACTCGGTGACAGAACGGTGCAGCTGGTGTAGGTCGCGAAATTCGCGCCTTTTCAGAGTCATGATACCGGCAGCCACATTATGAGTGCAAAAAGCTAACTCAAACTGATCCCAAGTGATAGCATCAATATCCGGGTTGGTGACTTGGTAGTTATCCCACATTCTGCAGCAGTTCCTTCAAGCTGGTGTGGCATAACGTACCCTGTCGGCTCCGACAGCTTGCACGGTGTCTAGCTTCTTGTTGATTGTACGTAGCCAGTCATCTGCGATGATTGGTTCAGCACTGCTAGTGAAGGTAGGTGGGTTCAGCCTCAAAAACCGAGTCAAGCGATCCTGTTGAGGTGGTGGCGGAGGTGGTGGTGGTGGCGGCGGGTTGTTGTTGTTGTTTTGCATGTTCTGAGTGAGCAGTTGGATCAGATGGTTCTGGGTGGCCAAAAGTTGTGCTATTTCCGGAGGAATTTTTGTGTTCACGCGTCTTGGCGGCATCTGTGGGGTTTGAGAGAAAAGTTAAGAAATAGACAGAATGACTAAGTAGTAAACTCCTACCCTTATGAAAACACACCAAGCACACAAGACACAATAACACAACTTAACACAGAAATCAACCAAGTTTAACTAAACCAAAATGTCTTGGTATATTTATTACAATCACGAATAACGTTCTACTATAGAATTTAAAGGTGGTCCAACTACTACACATCTTCCACACCTTCCTCTTCCTCGTCCTCGAACGAGTAGCCTTCCTGCTCTAGGGTTGTCTTGTACAACTGCATCTCCTTCGTGGTGGCTTCAAGCTTCTCTTGGAGGTTCTTTAACTCATCCTGCAGCTTCTTGGTAGTGGCTTCTAGCTGCTCCTGAAGTCCTTCCTTCTCGCTTTGTAGCTCCTCCACTAGACTTGACTTCTTCGCGGCTTCAAGTTGCTTTGCCAAGTCCCTCTTGGAAGCATGCACATCATTGATTATCTTGCAAAGGCCTTCAGTTTGCACTTCAGTTCCATCGATCTCCTGCTTGAGTTCCCTAATCCTCTTATTTTTATTTATCACCCTCTTATCTTGGTTAGCGAACTTCTTCTCTTGGTCCTGGAACTTTATCTCTTGGAGCTTCATCATTTCTTCCTTCTCCTTGATGAGGGCGCATAGCTCGTCGTTCTTCAATATCTCGAGGAAGGTACCCTTTTAAAGGTCATGGATGTGGCAATCCAAATCTTGATATTGGGTCCTTCGGCGCTTGGTAGAAGTCCTTTCCTCAAAGGTTAACTCCATGGGAATTCCTTCCTCATCTCGTCTTCCAAAGAGGCCACCGCAGTGTCCGACATCATCAATAACAGCGATGCTACAGGAAGGGTTGCGGAGTGGGGCATTGAGCTTGCCGCCTTCGAGATCACCTACAAGAGACGTGACGCTATCAAATCATGTGACACCCCCGAGATCAGGGTTAACCAAATCCCATACCTCCATCTGACATAAGCTTACCTTGAGCTCGAGAATATCAGTGAAGAATCGGTAGCACAATAGTGACCCTACGACTCAAAATTTATTACAGCAAGCTCATAACTTAGTAGAGAACCAAATTATTACAAGCAGAACTCACTGACCACAAACATCAAACAACGGAAGGCAAATTATGCTATTAAGTTGTCACATCCCAAGATTTTTCAAATCTTGTTATGTGAAAAATAAATGAATAAAATAAAACTTTGTTGATTTTCAGGGTGAGAAGAAACTTTTGATTCCAATTGGAAACCTTCAAACCTATTTGATCAAACAAATCCTAAAGGGATTTGAAAAGATAAACAATTAATAAAGAAAATTTTAAATAAATAGAATTACTATTTTTGAATCTTTTAATATAAAGATTTGGTTTTCAAATGAAAAGAGTAGAAATTTAAATAAGGACTTTCTTTTAAAGCCAAATTAAACCTTGGCCAAGTTTTTGAAATAAAATATTTTGTTTTGATTAAAATAGTAAAGGTTTATTTAAATAAAATAATGAGGTTTTATTAATATCCCATTTTATTAAAGTAAAGGCTTTTCCCATTTTAATTAAACATCAAAACTTGTCAAATTATTTTAAACAAGTTTTCCAAGTATTTTATATTGTCAAATAAAACCTACTGAAGTGTTTTTGGTTTTATTTTAGATTTGAAAATAAAGATTTTAATAAAACAAATCCTATTTGAATTAAATGATTAAGGTCTATTCATTTAATTATTAATGGACCCTAAAATAAAAATATTATTTATTTTTGGGACTTGGATTCTGTTGTTAAACAGAATTAAAAACTACACAAACTTTGACAAAGGTTTGAATTCATGTGATTGTTTGAATTGTTTGATTGAATTTCAAAACATAAAATCAATTAGAAAAAGAAAAAGGCATTCAGTACAAAAAAAAAAGAGAAGCAAACACCAGCCCAACCATCTGGCCCAGCAAGCCCAGTTCCAGCCCAGCTACTTACCTCACGCGCGAAGCTTTTTTCACACACACATGTACCCGCGCAGTCCTAGACAGACAGGCCCCACTTCCCCTCTCTTCCTCACACTGACAGGCATGCCCTACTGCCACCTCACCGTCGTCTTCAACCCCTAAACCACGCCCTGCCGTTGATGCCGTGATTACTGACGGCGTCAATACGTCATGCCCCCTTAAGCGCCCCTCTCCGCTCTCTCTTTTCCCCCAAGCAGCTCCTCCCCTATGCCTCTAGGCTGCCCCAATTCGAGCCCGCGCCCTCACTGCTCCGATGAACCTCTGCTCCGATTCCGGCCAGCACCCTCACCCCCGCAAGCTCTGCTTCACGCGAGAGTGATTCCCAGCCCCAGGAGCATCTGCCAGTACCTCGAACTCGCCCGCGAGTGCCCTAGAGCCTCGGCTTCGACATCGTCTGAACGCCACCGCCGTTTGCTGACGCTCCGGCGACCTCCCCCTAGTAAGCCAGACCGCCTCGAGTCCTCTCGATCATGCTCACGTGAACCCCACACTCGTCCGCGTCTAACTGTGTCCTTGTTTTGCCTCGGAGTGAAACGCAGCGTCGCCCTCGACAACGACTGACCGCAACCGATGCCGTCTTGAACTCCGGCGAGCGATTGCCGTTACCACCGTGCGCCCCTCGACGAAATCTCAACACGTTGAGCATCGCCGTGACCTCCTAAACCCGGTGAGCATCTCCCCTTCCTTCCTCACCTCCTGTAGCATCGCCACCGTTGTTATCTGACAGCTCCGCTGCCAGTAGCCACCGTAGCGCCGCCCATCTTTGGCTAGTGTGCTTAGCACCGTCAGATCTTAATCGCATGGTCACGATAGAACCTTAGCCGAAGGGGTAAGATCAACCCTGTGCCGCACGATATGCTTTAGATCCTACGGTCCAGCGAGCTCGATCCGCCCGAAGCGGTACCAGCCAATGAGATTGAGCCGCGTGGCACTAGTTCGGTTTAAACAGAATTTTGAATCTGATTAGAATGTGATTTTGTAAATTCCATAACTTTCAAACCACACGTCCAAATTCTTCAAATATTATATCAATGGAATCAGCAAGACAAGCCCTAGCCAACCATGCACTTTGTTTAGTAAAAAGCTTCTGGTAAAATGTTTGTTTTTGCAGAAACATATGTATGCTTGTTTAGGATGTAAAAATTGTTCAAAAATGATTTTGGGGATAAAATCTTTTGCAAATGGTGTTTTTTGAACCTACTGACCCTAGGAATCACTTTGTGGTTTCAAAAATATATTTGGTGAAGAAAAAGAATGATTCTTTGATTTAAAACCAATTCTAGTCAAATAAAAATATGGTTTATTTATTAAAAATGGTTTTGAAGGAAAACCTTTGGGAAATGTTTTGTTTTAAACTCTCTGACCCTAAACACAAAGTTTTATGGTTTGAAAACATATTTTGTGAACCCTATAGATTAATGCCTTAGTAAAAACATTTCTACACCACATAAAATGATACCTTGTTTTAAAAATGTTTTATAAAGTGAAACCTTCTGCAAATGACTTTGCCACTTTATCAAATGACCATTAGGTGTTTTCAAATGTTTATGACCCATTAGGAACCACTTTTTCAAATAAAACCAAGCTTGGCATGCTTGCATGCATTACTTTGACTTTGTCATTTCATGTGATGTTTTGCTTGATTGGTAGATTGAGTTTCTGCCTTGCTTGATTGAATTGTAGTGACTTGAAGAGTGTGATTGTTGCAAGGAAAAGGAGTGAACTTATACCCTCTACCAAAAAGGCAAGTGATGCTTCATACTTTGTCCTATTATTTTTCACTATGCATTAGTGATATTTCTAAGTAGGACTTGCATGGAATTTTGCTAAGTATAAACTATGCCATGGGAAATCCTAGTAGATGAAACCTTAGTAGAATTTCCTAAGTTAAGATTCCTATTACTATCATGCTTAGCTTAGCTAACAGAAAACAAGGGTGGAATATATATATTCATGCTATGGAAAAATTTCTAAGTCTGAGGACTTGTGTTTTGTTAATAAAACAACTAAGTGAATGAATCACCTGGGTGGAAAGGGACTTGATTGGTGGTTTTGGTTCAGTGGTTACACAAGGCCCATGGCTATGGTTTACCTTGTGTATCTCACTTGTGGATGGCCACCCAGGAACAAAGAGATTTGAGATGTAAAATGTTGAGAAGCTTCAAGTGCAACCACTTGGCATTATGGGCTCTGCCTGGATCATATAGGTTGCTAGAACTTAGCCATTTGGACAGTTGGTGGTAGTGGGAATGATAGGTTGGAGCGCGTCCATTTGGTCTAAGGGAAGGCTTCTGAAAGATCTTGTCTTGGTGAAACCAAGTCTTGTGGGGAAAGTGCACCACCTCTGCAGAGTGAAAAATCTAAGTACTTAGCCATGTCCCTGGCAAAGGACAATTTGAGCATCAAGACATGGAAGCTATCAAGAATCTCATCATACAAATTTCTAAGTTAAAATCTTGTGGTTGAACAAGGGTTAAAGGATCTTCAATCTTTGATTGGGAGATGCCTTGGGAAAGATGTTTGTCAAGCAAAAACTTAGTGATTTCAAATGATAAGGAAAATCTATTTTGAGCAAAGCAAGCCTAAGCTCCACTTAGCCAAATGCATATAGATGATAGACTCCACTATACTACCATAGTATCACTTGCCAATACAATTCAAATGTATTGACCCTTGTGGCTGTAACTTGTTATGTTGCAGGTTTGTCTAATATTAGTGAAGTTTAATGATTAGGATTACAAGTCTACAACCAACATGTCTGCCTGTGGCACTTTGAAGATGAAGGACCCCATACTTATAGATATTCTGCTGCAATGTAATGTAATAGCCAAATGAGCTATGTAAGATGTAATAAATTATGTTATTCCTGGTTATAAAGTTGTATTATGACCTTTGTTTCTTGATATTACATCTTAGCTGTGGATGCTAGCTATTGATCCAGGAACTATATTGTAAACACAGGGATCTCTACCTTATTTAAAGGTTGGGAACCTTACATAAGTATAGCAAACTTAACAAATGTCCTAAGAGGCCTGAAGCATAATGATGACGTCCCAGCCCATAGATTCCAGGCTGCCGGCCGGGAACCCCAAGCTACTCGTCGATGTCGATGTAGTACGGAACTTGTCTTCACGGAACACTTACTCTGCCAAAAGTATTAACAAAGCAAGGGTGAGTACAGGGTGTACTCCACAAGACTTATGGCTGGTGGATTTGTTTTGCATAAAGCCACTTTTGTTTATAAAACAAGAGAGATAAGAAGCTCGTCTAGTTAGAGTATTTTAAAAGGGGATAAGAGAGCGACGTCTCCGAAATATTGATCATCATCTTTTGATATCCACCGAATCAGCATCATCTGAACTAGGATCACCCCCTCGTACCCATGAGGAAGCATCCTTAAGCACACATTGATCTGCCAAGTTTTACGATTAGGTTATAGTTCTCTATGATCTTGAGTCCGGTCACCAAGTCGTTCATAACCGTGAACACGGCTTTTCAAAAATATTTAACCCTGTAGGGGTGTACAACTTTACCCACACGTACTAACCTTCTCTTAATGCCACTTAAGATTAGCCCTCTTCCTTGGAAGGCCGGTAGTGGGTGGTTAGACACGACCTTTACCTTGCTTTCGCCGAGACCATGAGTCACGCAATAAGTATGGTTCCGCCGTAACGGGTAAAATCCCGAAGCCGGTACTTAAAGATGTGAGGCGAGGATGGTTTACCAGGGGCGCTATCTACCCCAAGCAACCTCGGCCACACTTACCTACATGTTATGAATGCACCAAATTCACCCGGCAAATCTTTCAAAAGATTTTCTATGCATATGTCGAATGGAACACCCGAACTATGTGACTCATGGAATCTACTAGGCAAGTTAGTCAGTCATGAGGTTGTCCAGGCCCCGTGTGGTTGCACGCTCGTCTTGGTTCCAAAGGCAAGAACTCAGTTCCTAGTGGTGGCGAGCATGGGACTAGAAAAACCACATCCCACCGTGGCCTCCCATACAAGCCTTAGCATGTTTAATCTCATCTCACTGATCTCATCTTATCATGTTCTCCTGTCATACTAGATTCTCTACATTTGATACATCATCTGGATGGACCAGAACTGAAAGCTATGCATAGCTAAGTAGACACGAATAAGAGCTCTAGTAGTGCACACAGGCCAAACCTAGTTATGCTAGGAGCAGTGGATCAGGTAATATAAGCTCAAAGGGAATATGCAATAGATAGGATACTTTATCTATCGATAAAAGACCACATTAGAATCGCATGCATCATGGCAGGAATTGAAATGCTTTCGAAATCATAGGATTATATCATGTGGGGCTATGTTTGCCTTTGCCAGTTGATAACAGATAAGCAGATCTCCGGGATCCTTGTACTAGACTTGATTACAGTTGGTCAAGTATTGTTCGTCGGTCTTCGATCTTTGATGGTGTTGTCCTCGGGCTTCGATCTCGATCTCGATCTTGTTCTCTACCGAGGAAGAACCAAACACCAAAAATAAAGGAAAGCAATCAACAATGGCATCGATGCAATGCTCAAGCAAGGATGATGATATAAAAATTTAAATTTCATTGAATTGAAACCCTAAAGCATGCTCGACAACTTAATCGGGGTTCCGAGGGTTGAAAACCCTAATTCAGGGAAACTCCGGAATCACCTATGAGGGGTTACTATGTTCTTCTAATTATACTTGTCATTTTAGTTGTTGAACAATGCATTATTATAGCTTTAATAGATTGTTCTCATTTTTCTGAACATTTTGATATATTATACATATTTTTCTGATTTAAAATGAATTAGTTATGATTTTTATCAATTTAAATCCAGTTTAAATAATTTTAGGGAATTATAAAACATTTTTGGATTATATTAATATTTATTCATTTGGGCCCGCATGTCATAGTTTTATTCATTTCAGGAATTAATTTAGATAATTATTAAAAAGCTGACAGACTGGGCCCATAGGGGTTTATTTATATTCCAGAAAAGATTAAAAGAAAAGGAAAACTTTACTGCATCATGATGACATCATGCTGACGTCAGCAATGGGGATACTCTAAGATCAAGCGCGGGGCAGGATGTTGGGGGCTCGCGCGCATGCGTGGTTGGGGGCGTTGGAGGCGCACGGGTGCGAGGAGCCAGAAACTGGCGGCGCTAGGCAAGTTGGTCACGGGAATCGCCGGCGGCGAGTGATACTGCGGCGGCGGGCAGCGGTGCATGGCGGGAGCGAGCTACAGAGAGAGAGGAAGACGGTGGGAAGGCTCCGAAGAACCGCCAGCTCACCAGGATGCCCGTGGGAAGGTCGTCGAGGCAGGGGAGGTCGGGTGTGACCAGAATCAGCGACAAAAGCGGCGGTCGGCGTCGGACATGAAAACTCGATTCTCCCTATTCGAGGCTTCTCCGGCTTTGCGGATTGTCTGGGATGAACGAGGAGAGAGAGGGGGTCATGACGGTACCCACAACTGGTCGAGGGGAGGCCGAAGACGGTGGGCGGCAGGACGCCTGGCAAAGCTAGGGTTTGGCCAGAGGAGAAAAATTGGGGAATAAAGAGGCTAGGGTTCGACGAGCGGCGGCATGGGGTACTTGTAGGCGCTAGGGGGCGGTGGCGAGTATCATGGCGGCAGCGCGCATCGTGGCGCACGGCGACGGCCTCCGCAGTGCCAGCCAGCTGCTTCTCGATGAGGAAGACGACGACGAGGACAGCGCGAAGAGGTACGGGCCAGGGGTGGGCCGCGTATGGGCCAACTGGGCTGCGGGGTTCCGCACTACGCGGGAGAAAGCGAGGAAGGGAGTGGGCCAAGCGGCCTGGTTGGGCTCTGCTGCATTTTTTTAAGCAAAAGCTTTTTATTTTCTATTTTTCTCTTTTCCATTTATAAAACCATTTCAAATCTATTTTAGATTATTTCAAAAATACCAAAGGCTTTATAAAATATATCAAATATTGCAGGGGCCCTTTTTTGTCCAATTGGGCTCCAAGTATTTTGGATTTTCAAATATTTTCAAAATCACTTTGAAGGAATTTCAAAGAGAGGGGAAAGATTAGGGTTTAGGTTTTTGCCTTAATTTTCCTCGATGCAATTTAAGAGATGATGCTTATGAAATGCACAATCAAAACCTAATTATAGATTTACTAAAACTAGGGTGTTACAGCTCTATCCCCCTTACGAGAATCTCGACCCGAGATTCCAAAGGTAGGAAGAGAAACGGAGAGAGAAAGAAACAGGGTCACTCTAAAGATAAGAGGGAAGCACACTAAACAACACACAGAGTATCTCGTGGTCAACTCATGGATGGAGTGTTTAGAAACAACTCTGAGATGACAAACATGAGACACGCCAAGGTGACAGAGGAAACAAGAGGAGAAGGTTTCAAGTTGTTAGATAGATGGTCTTCATAAGGATTGAGACTATGGAGCTCACAGAAGGGTTTAAGCTTCTGGAAAGGAAAGCTTCCAACAGAAAGAACACGACCACAGACTTCGATAGAGAACCTCTACTAAACATCTTAATTAGAGATTTCAGGTTGCCAAGATATGGATAAATAAAACCAAGCTGTTGAACTACTTTTGACACAAAAGGGTCACTCTTTCATTCAACAGAAGGCTTAAGACAGAAAGGTGTTTTGGGGACGAAGACTCGTAAGAGTCACAAAGAACATGTAACAAGAGAAACTTCTAATTACCAAAATCATAGTCACTCTTAAAACATGGTTGAGAAAACGAAGGGAACTCTTTATTCATCTAGATTTATCAAAATCTTTGCCAAGATTATGATATTACTTTACACCTCTAGGATGAATAGTTAAGAAGATTCCTGATGACACGAGAAGAAAGAAACTTCATTCTCAGACTTATATTTATTGTCACAACAAAATGCTTGCTATCATAAAAGGGTCTGGAGGATTGACCGAGAGACATTTAGCAATACTACTTTAAATGTTCTCCTTGATGTTCGAGAAATCAATCATCAAGTAAAGGTCGAACTTCGGGTACAAAGGAAACCATAAGCACAACTCCTATAATAAATCATAGAAGATGCTCGACAACTTAATCGGGGTTCCGAGGGTTGAAAACCCTAATTCCATGAAACTCCGGAATCACCTATGAGGGGTTACTATGTTCTTCTAATTATACTTGTCATTTTAGTTGTTGAAAAATGCATGATTATTGCTTTAATAGATAGTTCTCATTTTTCTAAACATTTTGATATATTATACATATTTTTCTGATTTAAAATGAATTAGTTATGACTTTTCTCAATTTAAATCCATTTTAAATCATTTTAGGGAATTATAAAACATTTTTGGATTATATTAATATTTATTCATTTGGGTCCACATGTCATAGTTTTATTCATTTCAGGAATTAATTAGATAATTATTAAAAAGCTAACAGACTGGGCCCACAGGGGTTTATTTATATTCCAGAAAAGATTAAAAGAAAAGGAAAGCTTTACTGCATCATGCTGATGTCATGCTGACGTCAGCAATGGGGATGCTCTCAGATCAAGCACGGGGCAGGAGGTTGGGGGCTCGCGCGCGTGCGTGGTTGGCGGTGTTGGAGGCACACGGGTGCGAGGAGCCAAAAACTGGCGGCGCTGGGCAAGTTGTTCGTGGGAATCGCCGGCGGCGAGCGATACTGCGACGGCGGGCGGCTATGCACAGCGGGAGCGAGCTACGGAGAGAGAGGAAGACGGTGGGAAGGCTCCGAAGAACCGCCAGCTCACCAGGATGCCCGTGGGAAGGTCGTCGAGGCAGGTGGAGGTCGGGTGTGACCGGAATCAGCGACGAAAGCGGTGGTCGGCGTCGTACATGACAACTTGATTCTCCCTATCCGAGGCTTCTCCGGCTTTTCTGCTTGTCTGGGATGAACGAGGAGAGCGAGGGGGTCACGATGGTACCCACAACTGGTCGAGGGGAGGCCGAAGACGGCGGCCGGCAGGACGCCTGGCGAAGCTAGGGTTTGGCTGGAGGGGAGAAATTGGGGAAGAAAGAGGCTCGGGTTCGACGAGTGGTGGCACGGGGTACTTATAGGCGCTAGGGGGGCAGCGGCGATTATCGTGGCGGCAGCGCGCATCGTGGCGCACGGCGACGGCCTCCGCTGTGCCAGCCAGTTGCTTCTCGATGAGGAAGACGACGATGGGGACATCGCGAAGAGGTACGTGCCAGGGGTAGGCCGCGTATGGGCCAACTGGGCTGCGGGGTTCCGCACTGCGCGGGAGAAAGCGAGGAAGGGAGTGGGCTAAGCGGCCTGGTTGGGCTCTGGTGCATTTTTTAAGCAAAAGCTTTTTTTATTTTCTATTTTTCTCTTTTCCATTTATAAAACCATTTCAAATCTGTTTTAGATTATTTCAAAAATACCAAAGGCTTTATAAAATATATCAAATATTGAAGGGGCCCTTTTTAGTCCAATTGGGCTCCAAGTATTTTGGATTTTCAAATATTTTCATAATCACTTTGAAGGAATTTCAAAGAGAGGGGAAAGATTAGGGTTTAGGGTTTTGCTTAATTTTCCTCGATGCAATTTAAGAGATGATGCTTATGCAATGCACAATCATAACCTAATTATAGATTTACTAAAACTGGGGTGTTACAGATCTATCCCCCTTATGAGAATCTCGACCCGAGATTCCAAAGGTAGAAAGAGAAACGGAGAGAGAAAGAAACAGGGTCACTCTAAAGATAAGAGGGAAGCAAACTAAACAACACACAGAGTATCTCGTGGTCAACTCATGGATGGAGTGTTTAGGGTTGTAACATCCCAGGATTAGCACCTAGAAATAGAGAGGCCACAGGTTTGTGCATTCCATTCATGCATAAGAAAATCCGGGGAATTTTCACGCAAAACAAAAAGAGCTACAGAGGGATGATCGGGATCTCTCTTGTACTGAAGGAAACTTCGGAGCAAGTGCGATAGATTTCGACATGACCCTTGTAGAATTCTTTGATTCGAGAGGAAATTTGTTCAAATATGTATTTGAATTTCAATTATGAAATTCAAATGAATTTATAGAATACACAACTGGAAATTAGAAATATTTAAATAACTTGAAATAAAATGATTACATTAATAATAAATAAAAGAATTCTTCATTACAACAATATATTTATATATACATGACATTGTCTTTACAATCAGGATTTACAAAGGAACAAATAATAAATAAATAGTTTATTATTTAGAAACACAATAATTATACAAAATATTTACACATGTGAATAAAAGGGAAATTACAACCAGATTAAAAAAAAGAGAACATAACTAAACTTCTTGTCATATTCTTGATCTTCATTCCTGTAAGATAATCAACAAATAAAGAAACATTGTTTAATGTTAAAATACAGGCATTCACTTGATCTTATCCACACATCATAGCAACCAGGTAAGCAGCACAGTCACTGCATGCAGAATGTGTGTTGTCGAGACAGCAAGACAGCACCAGAACTAGAAAAAGGAAAGCACAGCCACCATCACTAGTTAGACATGCCATAGTCCTATCCTCTTCTCAAAGCCACACTCCTCTGCCTCAAGAACTCCACGAGTAGTCCTAGCTTGTACCAGATCAACACAACAGAAAATATACACAACACTACCATCAGAGTTACATACCACACCATATCTTGCTCTGGTTGCTCCCCAGGAGCCATCCAAGAGCTAGGAGGGGAGAAATTCACAGGGAAGGCAACAAACCAGGAGGAACTGGTTAGTAGCTCATTACAGAGCACAAGCAAGGTTATAAAAAAATCCACATCAGGAGGAGCAGGCAACAATTACATCACAAGGGCAAAATAGGCTAACTGATCAAGTGCTGGTACCAGCATAGAAACCTCAAGATCAGCATCAGGTTACTACCCAACCCCAAGATCATCATATAGTATCTGTTTATATTTGCATATGAATTCCAAAGTAAAACAGGAGATTGGTAAAA
The DNA here is from genome assembly GCA_916181665.1 of Avena sativa. Classification (NCBI taxonomy): domain Eukaryota; kingdom Viridiplantae; phylum Streptophyta; class Magnoliopsida; order Poales; family Poaceae; genus Avena; species Avena sativa. Next base: position 280,074,007 of record OV702283.1, on the reverse strand, counting down.
GTATTTCTCTCAGATCCACATAGAAATGCTATGTTGAGTCATCATAGAGAATCTGGTAGCCACACTTTAGTATTTATTCTTATATTCAATTTGGCCTCAGCCTAATGCATCATGGGCAGATTTATGAAGCAAGAAAAGTATCTGACTTTATTTAATTTGTCTCCCAATATAGTAGTACACACAAGGAATTGGTACCAGAGTGTACAAGCAACCTAATTCAACTAAACATCCTCCATATCTAGTCTAGGAGATCAGTAGGGGTCACTTTGCACATCTGCATACATTCATGTGTATGTAGTTCATCAGATAGATCAGCTGTGTGGTGGATCATCTGATCTGGCAATTAAATCATAGGAAGGAAGGTTCCATTCTGTATAGCCAGCCAATTTAAAACAACTATAGCTTCAGTGTAACACCCCCGGTCACTCCGGACCGACGGCTGTCACTTCTGGTAGCTCAATATGATCTCTAGACTAACCCCACAGACCAACACTAGTATTTTCTGCGCACTTTGTCCTCACTCGTGCGCACCCGGTACCCACTTCCCGGTCGGTCACCCATCCTAGAATTGCTCTAGGCCAAGCACGCTTAACCTTAGAGTTCTTTTCGAATGAGCTTCCGGAAAAGAAGTTGCAACTTGTTGGTATGGGTTTCCTATCAATCCTATTGAGCCATGCGCCAGGGTCTCACAAAAGGAGTCCACAAAATGTATCATTTTCCCTTTTTTGTTTGATGTGAGAAAAAATAATCCTGTGTAGTCATATATATATGATGAGGAGTGGCCTCACTACGCGAGAACATTGCGTTGCCGTGTGGCCAATACACGGCAAAGCCAGCCCGGAACATGGCAAAGGCTTTGTCGTGTGTTGACACACGGCAAAACGCATATGGAAACATTCTCCACGGGAAAGAGTCATTTCCGTGTGTCTAGCTAAAAATACACGGCAGAGGAACACACGACAAAGTAAAGTAGATCACGTCCCCGGGCCAGCTGATGGCGTGACGCGCATTGCCGTGTTACTTGTGTTTGCCATGTGCCACCGTATTGTTGTGTTGCTTCGCTTTGCAGTGTATCGCCGCATTGCCGTTTTGTAACATCCCAAAAATATTAATCAAGGTTATCAATTCCAATCACCCAAATTTTAGGTTAACAAAAACTTTGTTAAATTAAAATCCATATGAATGCATGTGTGTATGTGATGAATGCTTGAATGGACTTGTGAGATTGTTGTAAGTAGCAAGGAATGGTTTAAAGATGAAAACAATATCATATAAATTATTTCCAAGCATAATCAAATCATTAGAAATTCAAAAACAAACAAAATAAGAAAATGGTCATTTTTGCCAATCTTGCTCACTAGACCACTTTGGGTGTTTCTAGTCCAAGATTTCAAACAGAAACAAATCCCTTTCTTTTCACCCCTTGCTAGACCAAGTAAAAGTGAACCCAATCCCACCTTGCAAACCCACAGAAACATTTGGCAACCCTATTCAAATGATATTTAAAAATTGAATCTAGTTCATATGGTAAGATCACCATTTCTCAAAACCTAACCAAACCAGTGCACCTTGAAAAATCCAATCAACCAGAGACTAACTAGTATGTGCATAGTACACCCACCAAGTTTCATCCAAAAATTCAAATATGAATTTCTTTCGGCCATTACATCGAACACCTGGAGACAAAAAACAAATTTGGCCAAACTTCACTGTTTTGAGCAGTGATCAACCCAAACATTGTTCCCCATTGATCACCCCTATCTCCCCTAGTGCCAACCAATGCATTGAACCAACCTAGCCCCTATCCAATGCGCCATGCCGAGCATGCCCGAGAGCACCCTTGCCAGCCAACGATGGCAAGCTATCCAGATCCATCGCCGCGCCTAGCCACCGTGTCCAGGAAGCATGCCACCGTCCACAGCCACCCTCTGTCTAGCCCTTGACCCTTGCCAAGCCATGGACCACCGAGAACACACACGCCCATTTTGTCTCTGCCATGCCGAGAGCGCGCCAGAGCGCCGCGCTCGACACGCTCGCACAGACCGTGCCCCGCCTTCGCCGCCAGTCTACGTGATCTCCACCGTCCTAGGAGACCACCAGACAACCCTGTTCGCCGCCGTGCGACCAGGAGCGCCCGTGCGTCGTCAAAAATATCGTCGGTGCCACTCAGAGCACCAACGCGTTCCGACCAAACCGCACTGCCCCTTGCTGCACCATCAAGCCGTTGAGCATCGCCAGGAGACCATGCACCATCCCCTAGCCCCAGCCATGCACATAGCTCGCTGTAACGCCGACCCCGATGAGCTTTGTCCGCACCCTTTGGTTTCCTCGTCGCAGTATAAATAGAGGCATTCCCCGTTCGTTTTCTTCACACCATCTCACTCCCCACCTCTCACTGATCCTTCCCACTTCTTCCCGGATCAAGGCAAGCGCAACATCGCCGGAATTTCGCCGAAGCCTACCGCTTGTAACATCCCATCATTTAGGAACCAACGAAGGATAGATTTAGGAATCTGTGAAATTGCATGCATTCATATGTAAAAATGTGGGTAAATTTTTTCGCCAAATAAAAACCTAAAGTGATCAAAGCTTATTTCACACTTTAAGATTAGGAATAGCCTTGGAGAATGATCGTTATAAACTTTGATATGATCTTTGTGGATTAGTGTGTTTTGGGAAATGAAATTTGAATTTAAACTTGAGTGTTGGATTTATAATTTAAAAGGGTTTAGAATTATGTTTGAGTAATTTGATTAAGTCAAGAGTTAATAATTAATAACTCAAACTTTAAATAAATAACACAATCAAGAAAAAGAGTATTCATCCCATATCTTTATTAAATAAATGAGTTACAAAATGTAACTTATGAAAATGATTAAGAATCTTTACAATAGTAGATGGAATAAAAGAAGAACCTTTATATATTGAGTAATATTACAATCTTTATTACAAAAGGATAAATAAAGATTACAAAAGCATAAAATAAATATTACAAGGGACTATTCTATAAAGAAAAATAAAACCTAATCTAAGTCTTGAATCTCCAAGTCTTGTACCTACAAAACAAAACACAAACTAAAAGAAAGAAAATTAAGGATTAAAATATGTCACTCTCAGTATTGACAGTGAGTTGCACTGTTCACTTTTTCATCATTGAGTAAACTTTAAGGGGCAAGTTTCACCAATATGAAAGAACTAAATCTTTCATAAATTTTAAGCCATAAGTCAAATAGCTCCAAACAGTAAGAAGGGGCAAGTTTCACCAGACAAGTAAGTGTAATCAGATAAAAAGTAACTTTCATTTCCGGAGCATATCCACAAGGTGCAGCAGGCACACAAGCAGCACACACACCAAACTGCATGGTGTATGGTGTCAGCACAGCAACAACAGGCCAAACAAACAAAACTTCTCAGCACAGCCGTGGGCAAGCAACCCCAACACCATTTCCTGGTTCATACACACCAAGCACAGCAGCCAAACCAAACCAAACTAGATCACACCAACCACAACCTTGATCATCTCACCAAGATGGTGACATAAGGAGGAGGAAGATCAGGTGGATAGCAAGATCAAGGTCAAGCCAACAGGAACAGGAAGTGGACAACTAGTTCAAGGACAAGTCCAGGAGCTAGAAGTATCAGGAGAAGCACTAGATCAGGCTAGCCACACAATCAGCAAGATCAAGCCACAAGATCAACAAAATTGCAACCCCAACAACTCCACTATTGTGGTGAGTAGTAAAAAGACCATCGCATGATTTATCTGTCTAAGATAGACAAGCATGCATGAGTTGTCTCATACTCAACTTCTCAGAAAAACACCCAAGTGGGGTGAATCCATCATTAAAGTTTTTAAACACTAAAAGCAATCAGAAAACTATATAGATCCAACTAGGATTTCAGAACAACATCATTGGTCCTAGTTATCAGGCTATATCCTAAATTCCAAAAATGGATATAGCTAAGATTTGAACTTCTATGAACACCTCTTAAACAGGAGTAGCACCTTAGAATTTCTACATCTTATGGATCCATATAACTTATCAAGCCTACAAATCATGTTTCCCAACTTGGACACACACTACTACAGAATAGCCTATCAGTGACAGGCTAGAAAGGCCTATTAGTGACGGGCAAAGTGCTTGTCACTGATAACTAGTCACTAGTATCAGGCTACTAGTGACGGGCAAGCGCCTGTCACTAATGTGTGTACCAGTGACAGGCATTTACTTGTGCCTGTCACTATTATGTGTTTACCAGCGACAAGCATTTAGTCTTGCCCGTCACTGTTAAATATTTTAGGAATAAAAAATAAAAAATTCATTTGCACAATGATACAACATGAACACAATCACTCACAGATAACAAAATATAATCATAAGTACCACAAAGTGAAATTAACATTTATAGAACAATACAAAACAAGTTTATTGTCATTTTCAAATCATCCAAGTCTTGTGAAACGTCAAAACTTTCACCGGATGCTTCCTGGACTCATGATTCACATCACATCTGGCACACGGCTCCACCCAACTTGAGCCATTCAACATTCATCTGCATAGTGAGGAAAAGAGAAGACCTATTCAGATCAGGATTCAGGCGGCGTATTTTGTTCTCAATTTCAGTTTTGTAGCACAAAGAACATTGGAAATCACAAGGAAATAAGTACAACATATTGCTACCTTCAAGATGGTGCAAAAATAGAACTATATTTGTTTAATATGACAACATAAGAGATATGCAGCAATAAGGCCCAAAAAATACAATTTGTAGAATCGAAAAATAATTAGCAAACACAAGACTAAGGGTGAGAGCAATAAATCCTATCATAGATCAGAGTTCTGTAAATAATATGACATTGACGGAACAGGTACCTAGCAGTTTTATGAAGCAACAGAGAGTAGAAAGTGAACATAGCTGAGCAGCATAATCACATAAACCAATCCTTTGAATTATTACCAGATTCAAATGATAACATGTGTCGAAACCTTTAACTCCGTGAGGAACTCTTAAGTAGCCTGCATGTCCATCTTTTTTATGGCAGCTTTCTGGACAGTGAACAACACACGAGAAACAAAAGAAAACCATTTAGATTGAAGATACCATGATGTTGTGTCGTCATAATGCATGGACCATCATAGGATTACTAGTATGTTCTTACACCATTGTTCAAGCCCCTAGTTAGGTACATGTTTGTAGCATGTGGGATTCTGAAATTCCTAAATGTACATTATAAAAGGAAAATGATGACGTAACTAACCCTTCAAGGTCACATAAAATATTTGATGGTTTAGATTAGCAGCAATCTGATGTTCTGAAGGTGAGAATATTCAGCACACCAATTATATCTGTGTAAAGCGAATACAAATAATTTCAGATATGAACGAAACATCAAGTAAATTGCACAAATATGAATTTATATAGCCATGATTGATGTACAATAACAACCGTATCATTAGAAATAAACCTTGCCCGAGACAAATAGCTTCCAACATATGAAACTCCAGACATTCTGTGCATCAAAAACATAGGTGATAATTAATATTTCGTCAACTTGTAAATGCAACCAAATTAATCTATATCAAAGTAGTTGTATCTGTCTATTGTATCCGTTTATTTCTTACCTCTTTGTATTGTATCAAAGAGCCACCTTCATGTACAGACGACGAGGCCTTCTCTTTTGATCTCCACCACCCTAACCAACTCCCCATGCGCCAGCGTTGGAAGAATTTAGGATGCAGAACTAGCAAAGCCAGTTGTGATCACACCCAATAATACACAACATGTAATAGATGTTATATGCATACGATGACTCTTGATATGCTGACACATACCTTGAAATTGGATCCTCTTCCTGTTCGTATTCAGATATAGTGAGAAGGCATAGAACAAGATAAACTGCAAAGTTATAATGACAAAGTCAAATATAAGTTGAAGGCCTCAATACAAGCAGGAAAGCCCAACAAATCTAGTTTGCACACACCAAATAACAATGGATCCTGACCCGAGAAAATTTTGATCTGTGAGGAGAAGCGTCGAATAGGGATAAAGGCAGTGGCCAGGCGGTACGGCGGGTAGCGTCGCGGAGGTTTTGAGGCACGGTGGTAGGAGCGTCATGGGCAGCGGACATGGTGGCGTCTGACTGAGGGAAGTGCTGCGGCTGCGGCGGCGGCAGGTGCATCGAGGGTAGCGGACATGGTGGCGTCTCTGACGAAGGGCAGTGGTTTTTGAGATCGATTTTAGGGATCTGACCGAGCGCGTACGTGGAAACAATAACCATCAATGGTAGGCGCTAATTACGGGCACATAATCGCCCAGCTGCTAGCCTTCCACTGCCCTCCGAGTTAAACTCTATCTAGAAACAAAAGTAAAGCGCCCGCTGCAAAGTTTTGCTCTGACGCTACCCTTGGAACGGGTATTGAAAGATTTAACCGTCGTTTGGCCGAGAAATCAATTTTGACAACCACGCTACCGCCCAACATTGTACAGGGCCTAGCTCTAATTGATTACCGCCAGTTCGAAGGAAGAATGTGGTCCGCTCGGATGAGGCATCAAATCAAATAGATTAAAGATACGATGCTTGGATATATTGCATTAGTCGTCCTGCAGGGATCTTTTTATATATTGTTATATAGATATATAGATGTGGCGGGATGAGAAATTGGAAAATTTGTCTGAAATGACCTATGACAGGCTTTTAAAGATACATGTCACTAATTATAGCATTACCTCGCGTCAAAAAAAATCATAGCATTACCAATGACATGCATTTATAAATATCCGTCACTAAATAATTTTCCCATTCAGTCGGTCTACACAAAAAAATACTAGTGACGACCATTTTTATGCGCCTTTATACTAGTGACAGACTTATTCTAGCACGTCACTGATAATGCTTACTAGTGACCGACACAATTTTGTCTGTCACTAACCACCTGGCGGCTATAAGCCTTTCTGTAGTAGTGACAGGAATCAATAGCTGGTATCACTACCAGAACAGATCCATGAGAAACAACAAGATAAGGACCTAACCCCTAAAACTCAGACCAACATCATACGCTTTAGGGTCCAAGGAAAGAAGTTTCCACTTATATCTGATATCAAGCTAATCTTAAGCTTAAACATAATCAAGCTAAGTAATAGAACCTAGTCTTGTGTGCCATACTACGATGGTGTCACAAGAACAGCTTCTAAACCAAGCAGATTAGTCATCTAGCTTTCACAGATACACTCACAGCCAACTACCAATCATTTTCCTGATACTAATCACAGGAATCATTTCCAGGAAGATACATATACATAACATCACTGTAAGAGACCAATTGATCCCTAGCTGTATATGAATTCATAAGCCAACAACTACAGATACAGTGACTTTATCACTTAAAAATCACTGTCAGTAACTAAGTAATGGCAGTGGTGAGCTCTCAAACCACTAAAATCTCCAAGTAATGATTCTACATTAACATTATCATCTAAACCATATCAAATTAACCAGTGGAATAAATCTGTTAAGCCACTAGCTTCACCAAAGCCAACCATAAGTAGTAATCCACATCAAACAACCACTCATCATGCTTAGGGATAATTAATACATGATCCAAATCATCAGATATTTAATCAACAGAGGGATATGAACCCTAAGCAGAACAAAAACCCTAATCAGGACATGACCACTAGCAGGAGTAGCCACTACAAACACATAGCACAGGGTGGCATAGCATAGAGGACACGAGGTGAAGGAGAGGATGACTTACTGAAAGTTGTCGCGGTAGGCGAGAAGAGGAAGCAAAGGGTGACGACGAGCACGACGGCACGGGGAGCACCCCAAGGGGGCGCTGCGACCCACACCACGCTGAGGCGGTGACCACAACCATGCTTGAAGGCGAGGAACACAACCACAGCACACGGGAGCAGCAGCGGCGACAGCACCAGCACCACCCAAAACCCTAGGGTTCAGGACGGAGCCGGTCTGTCCATAGGAGGGCTCCAGGTCCAAATCGAATTGGACAGGAAGGTGGATCAGGGTCAACAACCACCCACTACATCATGGCGGCAGCCGGGGAGGTCCACGACGGCATGAATCGCCGGTGGTGGCATCGCAGACCACGGGGTCGAGGGAGAAGAAGAGAGATGAGAACGAGAGAGTGACAGAGAGCATGTGGGTTGGTTGGGCTAGGACCCCTTCAGGGAGTCATTTTGGTTCTACCCTATTGGGCCACAAGGGCCCAATAAACCCACACAGCCAGCCCAATTACCTAAAGGCAGTTTTTAATAATTAAGAAAATACCAAAATGCCCCTGAATTTAAATAAACTCTAGAAAATAAAATCCAAAAATTGTAAATAAAATATTTTTGGATTCACAATAATCCAAACTATCCAAATAAATTAAGAAATAAAATTTTAGGCATATAAATGTTATTAAGAATTTTGTAATATATATAGTCCTCATGGAATTTTATAAAATTATTGAAAGATGATAAAAATAAGTAAAAATCACTTTCATTATATATTAATATTTTAGTATTTTAGAAAAATACTAAACAAATATTTAGTATCAATTTTTTATATTTAAATGATAATTCTTCAAGGAATTATTAAATAAATAAAATTCAAATAAGATAAAATAAAATAAAAGAATACTATATTCAATAAATATTAAAAAAAAATATTTATAAATTCTTTATTACTAAAAAGAATTTTTGTAATTTAAATAATATAAGGGAGAATATACAAATAAATAGTGCATTACATTACTTTGCATAATCATTTTGCTTCTTTAAATATTGTCCTTACCGGGCAATAATGATGTTTTGTAGACATAGAAGCTCAAGGTCCAGTGCAAGCATCCGACTTCACTACCCTGAAATCACAAGGCAAGTTCATCATGTGCTCATGTCCTTTGAAGAGTCTTTATCAAGTATTTGCAAATTGTGTGTTATCATCTATATTCTAGAAAAAGAAAATATTATTTTCTCAAAATAAATAAATCTTAGGTATCATCCTAAGTGATGATATGATGGGGCAATAGAACTTAGGTTTCTATATGCAATCACGATGAACCTTTAGGGATTAAAAACCAATGACATCAGTGATACTTGCGCCGTATATTACGCGTTAACCATGAGATTTGGAATGGGACAGAGAAGTCAGTTGTATCCTTTTCCTCTCGTATGGAGGCAAGACGAACTTAACGTGACGTTGTGATTCCTTGTGCGGATCCAACATATGGGTGTGCACCCTTACGCCCCACACTTTTGGTGTTTAGATTTATCTATGAATGGTGTTTAGGGATATGGTCCATTTAAATGGTACTATTCCGGGCATCACCAGGTCATAGAGTCTTCGGGAACTCATCAGGGTTTAGCTTACCCGAAAAGGAGTCTTAATGGAGGTGAGCCGGCCCCGAAGGATCGTGCAGACATATGAGGTCGCGGAGAGGGCAGTGATTGGCTTGGACCAACTACTGGGCCCCACATCATGGAATTGTGGACGGGAAAGTACGCCCGGTTGTGCAACAAGGAAGTTGATCTCTCATGGGAAAATTAACGCACCTCTCAGAGTGTAAAAACTGTAAACTGTTACTCCCTGTTCCGGGAAGGAGCTACGAACACGGCAGGAAAGGAACTCCATGAAAGTTCTGGTCAACCTGTGAAGGCTGATGGTCATAGATTTTCATAATAAAATCAATCTTTGAAGAAAGATTTACGAAAATTGCATAGTGCCAAGGACTGATAGTCATAGGTGGTAGATAGAGCATCAAACTTCCTACCTTGCATATAATGAACTTGCTGGGTAACACTGTTACTCATCCTTTCCTTTGACTCCTTGCTTAGAATCTGAGAATCCCGAAGATACTCCAATGTATGCGACCGAGAGCCAGGAGGAGGTCTTCTATGAAGAGCCCAACTTGTATGGATCCGTAGAAGGGGAGGACTATGATATCGTCTATGGAGGAGAGTTCCAAGAGTCCGAATAATTACTATAGTTCTAGTAACCACTTGAGCAGCAACATGAACAATATATAGCAATAAGTTGTTGAGCTCAATTTGGAGTTTAAGTTTTAAATTCGAAACTTCCGCTGAACACTTATATTTTGGTTTGTAAGTTGAATCTTTTGGAAGTCTTGAACTTCCGGTATTGTAATAATAATAATGTGTGTATGTTTGTATTACCTATAGGAGTGTTTAGCAACGATAAAGAATTCTCTAAAAGAAATATAATGGGTATTCAGATGATAATATTCTGTTATATGTTTTAGTGCGATAATTCTTTGTTATGATGCAATATATTATTGGTTACTAATAAAAATATTTTTCTTATATACACAGCTATGGCACCAAAGTTTCCAAAACAGACTTTGGTAAGGAAAGAGGAGACTCTTGATGATTATCAAGGATCATTCACAAACCAACTTCGTCAACTTTTAAAGATTTTTAGTTGTCCAACTAGAATTCCAGTGAATACCATAACCTATTATGATGGCCGGATGTTATCAAACTTCCAAAGGAGCTTGGGTTGTATCATGATTTAGCTATAGGTGAAGGTAGGAGTTATTTAGCAGCATATCATGTTGCTGTTGTGGAGGCGATAGCTAATATCCGGGAGCATAAAGCCAAGGAGTTGGAAGGTAGCACATTTTCTGTGATACCTCATGATTCTATCGACTTGGAGCCTGTACCGGATCATCTTACTTTGGTTAAGAAGTATCCTAAGTTAGCTTCCAAGTTTATGGATAGATACCGAACACTCGTTGCGTCTTTTTATAAGACACATCAAGTGATTGTCGAAGATAAAAATGACATGTTAGAGGATCTAACTGATTCGGAAAGGAGGAAGTAGTTAGCATTCCAGTTGGAGAAGGAAGCAAGTAGTAGTGTAAAACCTATCTTTAAGGATATACCTATAGATCCTGAATCTTTTACACTATATCCTTATTCACCAAGGCCTGAACCTATATATGATCCTAATGTGGATATGAGGTATGCAGTACCACAGGGTTCAGAAGATGGTTCTGATTCAGAAATTCCTATTGAGAATTCTGATGGTTGGATAATGGGATCATCTGAAGGATCTTAGGAACACCAGATGTACATAGATAGTTCTAACAGAAATGTTGGACAATCTAGTTGGATGGGTGCAAGGATTAACCATAGTAACAGCAGTAGAAATGCCATGTTCATAGATAATCAGGATGAAGAAGAAGATCATGAGGAGAAAGTGTTTGAATCATCAACACTTTCTCAAAACCCAGGGAATATACATTTTCCGGTGTTTAACTATCTTGCCCAAAGGAGCACCTGGGAGCAGCAGGATTTGCGTATTCTGTTGACAACTCAAGGAATGAAGCTCAGGAGATGCAAGTGGGAGATAATGTTGAATTTATTTCTGAAGACTTTTCAGCTGAGATGGAGGGAGTCAATGCGCTCTGGTTGAGTAATGACTCAAGTCCTGACACTTCAGATACTGAGTGTGTTCCTTATGGAAGGCCATTTGTTCCACAAACTGTGCAACAAACGTCACATCATCACGGTTGGACATCAGGCATGTATGATGAGCGTAGTTACTACTAGAAGTAGGCAGCTATTTAGGGGTATCGAGTACCGTGTATTGTAATATGAGAAATAAGGTAGCTAAATAAATGAGGTAGTGTTGTAATTGTACCCATATGGTATATGTTGTAATGACTTGTATTATTATGATATTGTAATGTACAATATGTGAAATGCATATTTGGATTTTATTTGGATTTTCATTGTGTGACTAGTTCTGTGCGTAAAGTCAAGCTCAGAACACATGTGCATGATGTAATTATGAGTATCCGCTTTATGTGCAGGACTAGGGGATTATGGATACGGGTGTAGAGACCGAAGCTGAACAGCAGCGAATGGAACGTGAGGCCAAGGAGAAGGCCGATGCAGATGTAGCAAATCAGGGAACATTACCACCACCACCAATGAGGCCGTTAATGGAGCAGAACTTTATGCAGTGTATGCAAATGATGCAAGAGACCCAGAACAAGTTCATGGAGGAGTTGCTGGGACGAGCAAATCTGAGAGCACTTGAAGGTGGAGGAGTGAGTCTTTCTGACTTCTAGAATGCAAGATCGTTACCTTTTGCATCAGCCCCTCAAACAATGGATGCAGAAGATTGGCTAGCAGATACAGAAAGAAAGCTGGAGACTATAGGTTGCAATGATGAGGAGAAATTGAGGTATGCAACTCATCTTCTGACTGGACCTGCAGCATCATGGTGGGAGAATCAGTTAGCCATGCCACATCCGGGAAGGGAGAACACTTGGGAAGAGTTCAAACAGAGATTCCGTGAATATCATGTTCCGGAGAGTGTTATGGAGTTGAAGCGGAGAGAATTTGAGGAGCTGCAATAGGGATATACTAGTGTTATGAAGTATATTCGGGAGTTTAGTCAACTATCTCGATATGCGGAGGAAGAAGTTAATACCGAGGAAAAGAGGAAGAAATGTTTTCTGCAAGGATTAAATCCATTTGTGAGGATGCAGTTGAGGTTGGCTAATAAGCAAACTTATCAGCAGTTGTTGGATGCAGCTATTACTTTTGAAGATGACTACAAGAATGTCCAAGAGGATAGAAGGAAGAGAGCTAAGAATGAAACCAAGAGGATACAAGCAAGTAAGCCCAAGCCCAATCTGGAACTCAAACCAAGGAATAGACCTCATAACAGCAACAATTCCAATCGTAGTGCAAATCCAAACGTAAAGAGTATTATATGCCACAATTGCAAACTCCCAGGGCATATGAGCAGGGATTGCCCGAAACCAGTAATTGTATGCCATGCTTGTGGGCAGAGAGGTCACATAAAGCCAAATTGTCCAAGCAAACCACAAGGAGGCTGACCGGTTCGAGATGGAAGGCAAGCCAGTGGAGGAAATGGACAGCCCAATAAAGGAGGGAATAATGTCAAGAACAACAATGGCAAGAGGAGCAGACCTACCGGGAAGCTGAACTGTGCAACCCTAGAGGAGGTGGATAACTCGGAGCATGCAGTGATAGGTCGCTCAATATCCTTACCAATCCCGGCAAAGTTCTATTTGATACTGGTGCAACTACTTCATTCATTTCTGAAGAATTATGTGATAAGCTCGGGATTAGAAGGGCAACGTTAGAAAACCCTATGATCGTAGTTATGGCAGGGGGAAATGTGATTGTACGCCACATTAAACAAGATTAGGTTATCTTGGTCTGTGGTTGTACATACTTTGCAGACCTTTACGTGATTCCTTTGAAGGGAATTGTAGTAGTGCTGGGGATGGACTGGATGATGGAACATGGGGCTCAGATAAATTGTGAGGATAAAACTGTCTCAATCAAAACTCCAAGTGGAGCAAGGATAGTTTACCAAGCATATAAGCACAGTCATATCATGGTGGATCTGCAGTTGAACTCGATTAAAGAGGTCAAATTGGAAGATATTCCTATAGTAAATGAGTTTCAAGATGTTTTTCCAGCAGAGCTACCTGGAATGCCACCAGATCGGGAAATAGAGTTCACTATTGACCTAATTCCAGGTACAACACCAATAGCTCAAGCACCCTATAAGATGGGACCAAAAGAATTAAATGAACTCAAAGAGAAAATTGATGAGTTAGCCAAAAAAGGGTTTATTCAGGAAAGTGTATCCCCATGGGGAACACCGATGATCTTTGTAGATAAAAGGGATGGTGGTAGAAGGATGTGTCGAGACTACAGAAATCTGAACAATGTTACCATAAATAATAAGTATCCTTTACCAAGGATTCAAGATTTGTTTGATCAAGTGAAAGGAGCCGGAGTATTTTCAAAGATCGACTTAAGATCTGGATACCATCAATATTCATGAATCTGATGAACGAAATCTTCATGCCATATTTGGAAAAGTTCTTCATAGTCTTCATGATATCTGATATATTCAAAGGATAAGGAAGAGCATGCTGATCATTTGAGAATAGCATTGCAGACTTTAACAGACCATAAACTTTATGCTAAGTTCAGTAAGTGTGAATTTTGGCTAGATGAGGTAGAATTCCTCGGCCATGTGATCAGTAAAGATGGAATTGCTGTAAATCCATCTAAAGTTCAGTCAGTACTAGAGTGGACTGCACCAACCAATGTGAAACAAATTCGAGGTTTCTTGGGGATGGCTGGTTATTATCGGAGATTCATTGAAGGTTTTTCCAAAATAGCTGGACCAATGACCAAATTGTTAAGAAATAATACACCGTTCAATTGGGATGAGAAGTGTGAAGCAAGTTTTCAGGAGTTGAAGACCAGGTTAACCACAGCTCCAATTTTAGCAGTTCCAGAAACAGGGAAAGACTTTACAGTATACTGTGAGGCATCTAAAGAAGGTTTGAGTTGTGTGTTAATGCAAGATCGAAAAGTGATTGTTTATGGTTCAAGACAACTAAAACCAATGATTTAGAGTTAGCAGAAGTAGTATTTGCGTTGAAAGGATGGAGGCATTTTCTTTATCGAGCCAGATGTGAGTTATACACTGACCATAAAAGTCTCAAATATTTATTTACTCAAAAGGAATTGAATATGAGACAAAAGCGTTGGTTGGAACTAATCAAAGATTATGATTTAACAATCAACTATACTCCAGGAAAAGCAAATATTGTAGCAGATGCTTTAAGTCGTAAAAGTGCAGATATTCATCCTAGAAATCGGGAGCTACCAAAAGAATTACAAATGGACTTGGAAAGATTAGAGCTTCAATTCATTAGAACAGAGGTTCTTGGAGGATTGTCTACTATGCAGGTAGTTGAAGAGCAGGACAGTGATCTTAAGCACGAAATTTTTAGACATCAAGTAGAAGATCCTTTCATTGCCGAGGAAATTCGGAGGATATCTCAAGGACAAACATTAGTTTTTCGCCTTGGAGATTATGAGTCCTTATGGTTTCAAGGCCGTCTTTGTGTTCCAGATGTGACTGAGCTTCGTGAAGTCAAACTCAGGGAAGCACATGAAACACCATATTCTATACATCCAGGAAGTACTAAGATGTACATGGATCTGAAAGAATTATTCTGGTGGAATAACATGAAAGGAGACATTGTTAATATGTATTAGAATGCCAAACTTGACAAAGGGTGAAGGCTGAACATCAAAGTCTAGCATGTCAACACCCGGATTTTTAATCCCAGATGCCTATTAAGCCATACATCGCAATCCCAGGATTACCATTTTTGCGAGACATGACAGATTTGGATACCACAGTACATCATCCATTATAAACCATACATAAGGTCTTACACAAATAAGGATCTCATGATCCAGTTCTGAATACAACTCAAGAAGCAGAAATACGTAATAATAAAAGTAGCGTAGGCGAAGCTCCATCTTCGGGGTCACAGGCAATGCTGACGATGGGAGATGATCCTAGTTGTCGTAACCTTCAAGGGGTCCATCATCCTAGTACTCTTCTTCATAGTCTGGCCACGGGAATAGCCAGGGACAAAGCCATGAGTACTCTTTAAGTACTCGCAAACTAGTACTAAGAAGTGAAGAGGCTTTTTGTAGTAGGAAACTAAGCTCTAGGGTTGTTTTGAAAAAAGCCATATTTACCTCTACTAAGTTCAGAAGCAAGGAAAGCTAGTTGAAATTTTATAACACCTAAGTGGGAACTTGAATTTCATGTCACAACTCTGTTGTGGTCAAGTCAAAATCTCAATTCATTTCATAAGTCATTTTGAAAACATCTGACGGGGGAATAGTATGGCCACTCCAACTGTCCATAACTGCGGACGCGGCTATTCAAATAGTTTGACACTCTGCAGAGATTGTACACTTTCACCACAATAGTCGATACATCCGTCAGGAACAAATCCTGAATTCACCATACTCAGTATGCGGATAATCAATCCTAACCTTTCAATTACACGCCCTAGTATAGGCACCTCTCCTGTGAGTTTGGCCTCCCAACCATGACCAACTGTCATCTTGGGTACTGCACAGGTGGACAATCTTCACAAGGTAGCATCAGCTCAGACCTTGTCCGTGAGGGAACCCATACTAAGGTATATAAATTTCCAGTCAAGCCCTACCCAATTTTCGGGTATTGTGGTTGTACGGTAAAATTGGAATGGTATCGCATCCAGACAACCATCAGTTTTATAAAAGGCTAAGGCTCATGCCTCAACATTTTCATCATCAAAATCATCTGGTGTTCGGAAACACATGTCAAAACATCTTAGTAGAATGACTCATCATTCTAAGGTTTTCATAACCATTTTCCACCAAGTAGTCCCATCTAAAGTTGATCAAGTTTTATGCTTAGCACTAGCATCTACAAATGGGGGTGAGTACTAATGAGGGGTGGTAAACAAGTGGAGTTTTAACTAAGTACAATCTTATGCCTTAGGATGACATCAAGATTATCTAGCTTAGGCCAAATTTAATGCTCTTTATGCAACCTTCAATTATCTTCCTAGAATCTACAAATCACTTAAGTAAACTCTAAGAGAAAGCTTTGTAAATAAAGTATAAAGCTTGCAAGTAAAACTAGGATTGGGTTATCAAGTGGGTATGATCACATATGCTTAAGGCATATAGTTGGCATGGTAACAAGCAAGTATTAGCTTGCATAGGTCAACTTGATTAGTAAGGCTTGCTAAAGTAGAGTCTCTTGCAAGTGTTATCTTGCTCAATCAACTAGTAGTATTAGGCTTCCATAAGTATAAGTATAAGCTTGCCTTGAGCAAAGCAGTGGTTGAAGTTTTCCTCGGCTTCTTCTTCGTAGTATCCTCCTTCCTCCTCGTATCCTTGGTCGGTACTAGCGTCTATAAATACATACGAGGTACACAATCACCAAACAATACTTAACTATTTTAAATCATCACACAAAGGTGTTCTATAGATGATCTAGCATCATCACTAACATTACAAGATTAAAGCATTTGCATTATTTATTTATTTTTAGAAAAGTAATTTCTACTCATTTAAAAACTACTTGAGTTTTAATATTCTCCAACTCAAACATGGGATCATGTTGACACATGTCATTACCACATATTTCAGTCTATGAGAATGTGATTTAAAGTGGTGTCACAATTTAATAAGGTTTAACCTTTTATTTTAAATAAAATAAAGTGACTAGAAATGCCTATGTGGCATTCTTCTATTACTTGAACATTATTTCTGTAAGTAAACCCATATATTTTTATATATTCTGAAAGGTATGGTCAAATGTGATTTTTGAGAGTTGGAATCAACTCAAATACGATTATGGTTGAAATTTGAAAAATGTTTGAATGCAGAAAAGCTTCTGACTTGTTATTTTTACCAAGGTTGATCTACAGATCCAA
This sequence comes from Avena sativa, assembly GCA_916181665.1. Taxonomy (NCBI): domain Eukaryota; kingdom Viridiplantae; phylum Streptophyta; class Magnoliopsida; order Poales; family Poaceae; genus Avena; species Avena sativa. The sequence continues at coordinate 280,056,683 of OV702283.1, read as the reverse complement.
ATGATTTGAATCCAACGGTCTTGGGTTAAGAATTTCAGTACCTTTCTAACAAAATTGGTTTCATGCAATTTGGTTCAATGAATCGAGCTGGGTTGATTTTTGAAACTAGGTACAGAACTGAGTTTGAGTTAAAATAGAAAAAGCTAAATTCAAACGAGTGGACTGCGTGGGAGGTGTTAATGGGCCGGCCCAGTGTCACTCCGCAGCGCGGGGCTCAACTGACAGGGGGGTTCCACCAGTCAGTGGCTCATAATGTGCGAAGCGGTACGGGACGATTTGGTTCGTTGGATTAGAAGTAAGATCAACGGCTGAGGGTCGTCGTCGACGATGAACATGTCACCGGCGAGCTCGAACCCTAGCGGCTCGGTGGGGGTGCATAGGGGGCATACCGGGGCTCCAGTGACGACGGCGAGGCAGGCAAACGACAAAGTCAACGACGGCCAACTCAGGGATGGTCGCGGCAGCTCCGGGGGTGGTCGAAATCAATGGCTCCCTTCTTCTCCAGAGGCGGCCTGCTCCGGCGCAATTCCGGCGAACTGCTGCTCCTCGTGCTCTGGATAAGGGGTGGAAGGATCAGTGAGGTGAGGGGAGTGAGATGGTGTGAAGAAATCGAGCGGGGGTCGTCTCCTTTTATAGGCTCAACAGCGAGACCGAGAGGGATGGGCAGGCGACGGTGGCGACACGGCTATGGGCGGCTAGAGGCATGGCCGAGGTTGGCGATCGACGGGCGGTCTCCTGGCGATGCTCTAGAGCTTGAATGCGCGTGTAGGGGCGGTGGCAATTGGTCGGGAACGTGCGATGCTCTACGGGGCAGAAGCGGCGAACTCCACGGCAAGCGGTGGCTACGGGGTATGGGCGGTGAAACGAACATGTCTGGTGGTCTCCTAGGACGGTTGGGTGCATGCTGGCGGGCGGCGAGGGCTCGAGGTGGCCGGGTTGCGTGGGAACGGCGCGTGCTCTGCGGTGCGCGTCGGCATGGTCGACAGCGGCGCGGGCGCGGCGTTCCTGGCGGTTCTGGTCGCTGTCTTCGATCTAGGGCTGGTCGAGAGGGGGCGGTGAGGCATGGGCTGCATGCTAGACAAGGTTGGCACGGCTAGTTCTTCTCCTAACTTGTTGTCCACACTGGGGTGACAAGTGTGCTCTCGGCCTGCTGACCATTGATGGCATTGGCACGCTCATAGTGGTGCTAGAGGTTAGTTAAGGGTGCTAGATGATCTACTAAGGCTAGTTGTAACCAGAGAAGGAACAAGGTTGGCCCAAAACACTGCTCAACATAGTGTTTTTGATTTTGTTGATTTGAATCTGCAACCTGTTTGATGAAATGGCCGCATGTACTTGAGTTTTGAATTTTGAAAAGATTTTTGGTGGGTGTGCTAGGCATGTGTTGAGGATTCTGTGGATGCTTGGGTTTTGAAAATTGAGCTTGTTTGAGTGGTTTTTGAAATAGTGGGATCTTCCCATATGAAATAGATTCAATTTTAAAATGTCATTTAAACTAAGCATTTGAATGTTTTTGGATGATCACAAAGTGGGCCTTGGTACGTTATTATGAGTACTATCAAAGGGTGCAAAGACCCATACATGTTTCTGTTAAGTTCTGAAAGTTAAGGATAGCCAAAGTAGGCATGGGAGTTAATTTGGCCAAAGTGACCATTCACTTAATTTATTCATTTTGAGTTGTTTGTCTTTGGGAAAAGTTTGGGGATTGTTTAGATGATGTTTATTTCACCTAAGAATCATTTTACAGGCAAAGAAACACAGAACCATGGCAATTCAAAAGAATCCAAATTTTAATACACACACATATGAATGTTTTCATACTTTTAATTAGAAAAGTTTTTGTTAACCCTAATTTTGATGATTAGAGTTTGATGATCCAAGTTTAGTATTTTTGGAATGTTACAAACCTTCCCCCCTTAAACAAAATCTCGTCCCGAGATTTGAAAAAGGACGAAAAAGATTACCTAGGATTTGAAGAGATCGGGAAACTCCGTCCTGATGTGATCTTCGCGCTCCCAGGTAGCTTCCTCTTCTGTGTGGTTGCTCCACTGAATCTTGAGAAACTTGATGCTTCGGGTTCTGGTAGTTCTGAAAGCTTCTTCCAAAATACGGATGGGTACTTCGGGATAGGTCAGGTCATCGTTGATTTCTATGGTCCGGTGATCGATATTCTTGAACACTTCCGTCTTCTCCGGAACTTCGAGGCACTTGCAAAGTAATGAGATATGGAACACATTATGCACGGCTGACATCTCTTCGGGTAGTTGCAATTGATACGACACTTCTCCTTGACGGTTCAGAATCTTGAAGGGGCCGATATATCTGGGGGCTAACTTTCCTTTCAGTTGGAAACGCTGCATTCCCTTTAACGGCGACACTTTCAGATACACAAAATATCCGATATTGAAAGCGAGGTCTCGACGTCTCTTGTCAGTGTAACTCTTCTGTCTTGACTGAGCGGTCTTGAGGTGCTCACGAATCTTTTGAACCTTCCCTTCTGCTTCTCGTAGGATGTCGGGTCCGAAAATCTGACTCTCTCCTACTTCCGACCAGTTCAAAGGGGTGCGACACTTCCTTCTATACATGAATTCAAATGGGGTCATTTGCAAACTAGCTTGATAACTGTTGTTGTATGAAAATTCTGCAAACTGCAGATAGTCTTCCCATTTAGATCCATATTCTAACACACAGGCTCTCAACATGTCTTCGAGTATTTGATTTACTCGCTACGTTTGTCCGTCGGTCTGGGGGTGATAAGCTGTGCTGAAATCTAGTCGGGTTCCTAAACCTTCTTGGACTTTCTTCCAGAATCTCGAGGTAAACTGAGTTCCTCGATCCGATACGATGTTCTTGGGGACTCCGTGCAAACTAACGATTCTAGCGATGTATAACTCTGCTAGCTTCGAACTCTGATACGTATTTTTGACTGGTAAGAAATGAGCGACTTTGGACGGTCTGTCCACTATGACCCAGATAGAGTCATTTCCCCTACTAGAAGTAGGCAATCCGGTGATAAAGTCCATTCCAACGGAATCCCATTTCCATTCCGGAATCTGCAATGGTTGCAACAATCCTGCGGGTCTTTGATGTCCCGCCTTGACTCTCTGACATATATCACACTTAGCGATATAGCTTCCGATTTCTCTCTTCATCTTATGCCACCAAAATCGTTCTTTCAAGTATCGATACATCTTCGTTCCTCCGGGGTGGATAGAATAAAGAGTATTATGGGCCTCCTTGAAAATCACTTCTTTCAACTCCGAATCTGCTAGTACGCAAAGGCGTCCTTTGTACGACAGAACCCCTTCTTCGTCTTCGGTGAATCCGGGTACTTTGCATGTACTGATACGACGCTTGATTCCGTCGATACTATCATTTCCTTTCTGCACCTCTTTGATCTGGCTGATCAAAGTGGGTTGAAGTTCTATGCTAGACAAAAATCTTTCACTCACTAATTCCATTCGAAAATCTTCCATCTCTTTGTGCAAACTTGGTTGCTCCTTCAAAATCATGGAGTTCAAGCGGCACGACAATCTGCTAAGTGCATCTGCTACCATGTTGGCTTTACCAGGGTGATAGTGAATTTCCAGTTCGTAATCCTTGATTAGCTCAATCCATCTTCTCTGTCTCATATTCAGCTCCTTCTGAGTGAATATATACCTTAGGCTCTTGTGATCCGAATAAATCTCTCAACGGTTTCCTATCAGGTAATGCCTCCATGTCTTCAGGGCTAGAACTACGGCTGCGAGTTCGAGGTCATGGGTTGGGTAATTTTGCTCATGTTGTTTCAGTTGTCAGGATAGATAAGATATAACTTTGCCTTCTTGCATTAGCACACATTCGAGAACGATCTTGGATGCATCACAATACACGTCAAAGTGCTTCGTGATATCCGGCATGATTAAGATTGGGGCTGAAATCAATATTCTCTTGAGTTCTTGAAAACTCGCTTCACATTTGTCCGTCCATTCAAACTTCTTGTCCTTCTTCAGCAATTGGGTCATGGGTCTGGCAATACTCGAGAATCCTTCTACGAACTTGCGGTAGTATCCCGCCAATCCGAGGAATGCACGAACTTGGGTTTGAGTGGTTGGGGCTTGCCAATCTTCGACATCTTTCACCTTTGCAGGATCAACGACAATTCCTCCGGCTGATACAATGTGGCCGAGGAATCCTACCTCCTGTAACCAGAATTCACATTTTCTAAACTTGGCATACAGCTGATGCTCTCTAAGGGTTCCAAGAATGGTCCTTAGGTGTAGCTCATGTTCTTCTTTTGATTTGGAATAAATCAGAATGGCATCGATGAAAACAACGACAAACTTATCCAGGAAGTCCATAAAAATCTTATTCATGACATTCATGAAATAAGAGGGGGCATTGGTTAATCCAAAAGACATGACGGTATACTCTTATAATCCATATCTGGTGGTAAAGGCAGTCTTTGGAATATCCTCTGCACGAATCTTGAGTTGATGATAGCCTGTTCTAAGATCAATCTTAGAAAACACTTTGGTACCGGTCAACTGATCAAACAAATCTTCTATATTGGGCAATGGATACTTGTTCTTGATAGTGACATCATTCAACTTCCGATAATCCGTACACAAACAGTTACCTCCATCCTTCTTGTCCACGAACAAGACAGGTGATCTCCATGGTGACGCACTTGTTTGAATCAATCCAATTTCCAGCATGGCATCCAGTTGCTTCTTCAGTTCTGCTAGTCCAGACGGGTTCATATTGTATGGTCTCTGGGCTATGGGTCCTGTTCTGGGGATTAGTTCAATGATAAACTCGATATCCCAATCTGGGGCATACCGGGCAAAACATCTGGAAATACATCGGGGTATTCACAGACTATGCGGACTTGGTCAATGGTAGGTTGGGCTATACTCTTGTTGCACTTGAATTGACGAGGTAAGGTTTCAGATACATGCTCGACTGATATTCCGGCTGTACTGGTCATGGTTATGGATTTCTTGGCATAGTCAATTAATCCTTTATGTGTGGACATCCAATCCATTCCTAGTACTACTTCCAAACCTTTAGTTCCAAGTACTATCAGATTAGCATAAAAATCTATGCCATGGATTCGGATAGGGACGGCTTTGCAAATTTGCCTAGCTTTGGTGGTTGAACCGGGGATTTGAACAATCATAACATGCTTTAGTTTTCTTGGTTGAATCTTACTAGTGCATGCAAATTCTTCGGTGACAAATGAGTGCGATGCACCAGAATCAAACAACACTCTAGCGAGTACTGAATTAACAGAAAACATACCCAGCACGACGTTTGGCGCTTCCTGGGCTTCTTCAGCATGCATGAGAAAAAGACGGCCGTTGCGGTTGAGCGAATTCCCTGGGGCAAACCTTCTTCCGGGGCTGGACACGACGCTGTTGTTGAGCTGGGGCATTTGCATTGGGTGCTGCGAAATTATTCTTGGGGCACTCATTGGAGTAGTGACCCTTATTTCCACAGTCATAACAAGTCACTTGCGACTTGTCCTTTGCTGCAATAGGCACAACATTGCTTCCAGTCCTCGGGGCAGTGTTGGTGTTGGTGGTGGCATTGTTGTTGTTGAACTTGGGTGGTGCACGGTTGAAATTGCTAGAGTTGCCGGGGTTGTTGTGATTTCCTCCGGGCCTCGGGTTTCCACGGTTGGGATAGGTCGGACGGTTCATCGGGGGTTTGTTGGTTCTTGGGGCAAATCCTAGAGATGGGTTAGGGCGATACTTTGGGGTCTGATGGGTTCCTGGCTGATGCATCATGCGATGCTTGCGGTTCTCATTGGCTTGGTTGATCTTTCCTTCCATCTGTATGGCAGAGTCGACAAGGGCTTCAATATCAGCAAAGGGGATATTGACCAACACAGTCTGCATCTCATCATGAAAACAATTCAAGAATCTCTCTTTGTTCTTGGCTTCAGTGTCGATCTAATCCGGGGCATTGCTAGCTAATGACAATAATTTGTCATGGTATTCCACTACGGTCATCCTTCCTTGCTTCAGTTCTCTGAACTCATCTCTCATTCTCTTGATCAAACCCGGTGGCACATGGGTTCTACTGAACTTGACCTTGAATTCCTCCCAGGTCATCATCTGTCCTCCGGTCATTGCACGAACGCTGTTCCACCATGCTCTGGCATCTCCGGCTAGATAGTGGGTGGCGAATAGAACTTTCTCGTTAGCTTCCACTCCGGCGACTTCTAGGTTGTTCTCCATGGTTTGCAGCCAATCATCTGCGTCTAAGGGCTCTTCCAACTTAGTGAAAATAGGTGCGTTGGTGTTCTGGAAATTCTTGAGCTTAGATCCATGGTTGTCCTGATTTCCTTGGCCTTGATTGTTGTGGGCTAGCTGAGCTATCCGCTGAAGGGTGGCTAAGTTGGCTTGACGTTCTGCTCTTTCGGCTTCGTGGTTAGAAACCAACATTTGCAGGATTTGCAACATCGGGTCCGGGGATGAACCACTTCCTCCACGTGGCATCTGAAGATTGAGATAGATCATGAGAAAAGAGGGAAATTTCTAAGGTTCAGGAACTTTGAAAAGTTTTTAAAGTTTGACTCAGATTTTTTTTTGCAACATGCTTTTCATTCATTCATAGCACACGATACAACACACACCACAAAACAAGAAGAACAGGTGGTTTTAAGAACCATTCTGGAAACTACGATACAGTGGGACCGAATACAACTCACTACGCTAGTGCTCAAGTGCTACTACTCCTCGGAGTCGGTGTAGTCGTCATCCTCATCATCCTCGTCATCATCGATGAAGGCGAAATCATCCTCATCGGTGAAGAAGTCCATAGCCTGATCCTCAAGAAAATCATCATCATCGCTGAGGTAGGAGTAGGGGTCTCCACGAAGATCTTCTTCGGCATTCTCCCTTTCCTCCAACTGCATGTCTCTCTCGTGGATGGTCTCCTCCAAATCCGAGATACGGTGGCGAAGAAGAGCAATGATGCGCTCCTTCTTGTCGAGCTGACGGCGGCGAGACTTGCCGTCCTTTGCTATCATGGCGATGGTCTGATCCTTCGTCTTGATGATGGCGGACTTGTGGTTGGAGTAGTCACGGCAATTGTCCAATTCCTGCTGATGATCGTACATCATGAAGCTAAGGTGGTCCAACTGGGGCTTCAGCTCGTGGTGGTATGGGGCTTCCAGTGGTTGTCCCATAGCATCACGCCTTGGACAAAACTCAAAGCGGGTACCCTTGATCTAGTTGATACTCTGCCCACACAGATGGGTAAGAGCTTCCTGCATGGCCCTGGCAAGTCCATCGAGCCAGTTGTTCTCTCTTAAGGTAAACTGAATTCCCTCGGTAGTGGGAGGTTCAATCTTTCCTCGGAGACTTGCAACAATTAGCCACTGCAGATCTTCTCGTCCTTGATCATTGAGCTGAGCTCCGAAGAACTCGGGGTGCGGACGCTCTAGAAGTTCCGAAAGCTGGTACAAATCCCGCTCAAAGATGAGGTCTCCTCCATTCCCCAACTGATAAAATTTGTTGTACTTCACATCAATCTATAAGAATATAGGATGAGTAAGTTAGTAGAGTGATCAAGTGTGTCAAATTTTATGTATTTTGCAAGAGTTTTTGAGGAACATGAATTTTCACGAAAGAATCAAAGTGATAAGAATGGGAATAAGTTTTTGTAAATATTTGCTTCCTTTCGTTTTGAAACTAAGTTTTTGATTCAAACGTCCAGTCTAACTAGGGTCTCCTATGGTCAGGATGGCTCTGATACCAACTTGTCAACACCCGGACTTTTAATCCCAGATGCCTATTATGCCATACATCGAAATCCCAGGATTACCATTTTTGCGAGACATAACAGATTTGGATACCACAGTACATCATCCATTACAAACCATACATAAGGTCTTACACAAATAAGGATCTCATGATCCAGTTCTTAATACAACTCAAGCAACGGAAATACGTAATAATAAAAGTAGCATAGGCGAAGCTCCATCTTCGGGGCCACAGGCAATGCTGAAGATGGGAGATGATCCTAGTTGTCGTAACCTTCCTAGGGTCCATCATCCTAGTACTCCTCTTCATAGTCTGTCCACGGGAATAGCCAGGGACAAAGCCATGAGTACTCTTTAAGTACTCGCAAACTAATACTAACGAGTGAAGGGGGTTTTTGTAGTAGGAAACTAAGCTCTAGGGTTGTTTTGCAAAAAGCCAGATTTACCTCTACTAAGTTCAGAAGCAAGAAAAGCTAGTTGAAATTTTATAACACCTAAGTGGGAACTTGAATTTCATGTCACAACTCTGTTGTGGTCAAGTCAAAATCTCAATTCATTTCATAAGTCATTTTCAAAACATATGATGGGGGAACAGTATGGCCACTCCAACTGTCCATAACCGCGGACGCGGCTATTCGAATAGTTTGACACTCTGCAGAGATTGTACACTTTCACCACAACAGTCGATACATCCGTCAGGAACAAATCCTGAATTCACCATACTCAGTATGCGGATAATCAATCCTAACCTTTCAATTACACGCCCTAGTATAGGTACCTCTCCTGTGAGTTTGGCCTCCCAACCATGACCAACTGTCATCTTGGGTACTGCACAGGTGGACAATATTCACAAGGTAGTCTTAGCTCAGACCTTGGCCGTGAGGGAACCCATACTAAGGTATATAAATTTCTAGTCAAGACCTACCCAATTTTCGGGTATTGTGGTTGTACAGTAAAATTGGAATGGTATCGCATACAGACAACCATCAGTTCTATAAAAGGCTAAGGCTCATGCCTCAACATTTTCATCATCAAAATCATCTGGTGTTCGGAAACACATGTCAAAACATCTCAGTAGAATGACTCATCATTCTCAGGTTTTCATAACCATTTTCCACCAAGTAGTCCCATCTAAAGTTGATCAAGTTTTATGCTTAGCACTAGCATCTACAAATGGGGATGAGTACTAATGTGGGATGGTAAACAAGTGGAGTTTTAACTAAGTACAATCTCATGCCTTAGGATGACATCAAGATTATCTAGCTTAGGCCAAATTTAATACTCTTTATGCAACCTTCAATTATCTTCCTAGAATCTACAAATCACTTAAGTAAACTCTAAGAGAAAGCTTTGATAAAGAAATAAAGTATAAAGCTTGCAAGTAAAACTAGGATTGCGTAATCAACTGGGTATGATCACATATGCTTAAGGCATATAGTTGGCATGGTAACAAGCAAGTATTAGCTTGCATAGGTCAACTTGATTAGTAAGGCTTGCTAAAGTAGATCTCTTGCAAGTGTTAGCTTGCTCAATCAACTAGTAGTATTAGGCTTGCATAAGTATCAGTATAAGCTTGCCTTGAGCAGAGCAGTGGTTGAAGTTTTCCTCGGCTTCTTCTTCGTAGTATCCTCCTTCCTCCGCGTATCCTTGGTCGGTACTAGCGTCTATAAATACATACGAGGTACACAATCACCAAACAATACTTAACTATTTTCAATAATCACACAAAGGTGTTCTATAGATGATCTAGCATCATCACTAACATTACAAGATTAAAGCATTTGCATTATTTATTTATTTTTAGAAAAGTAATTTCTAATCATTGAAAAACTACTTAAGATTTAATATTCTCCAACTCAAACATGGGATCATGTTGACACATGTCATCACCACATATTTCAGTCTATAGGAATGTGATTTAAAGTGGTGTCACAATTTAAGATGGTTTAACCTTTTATTTTAAATAAAATAAAGTCACTAGAAATGCCTATGTGGCATTCTTTTATTACTTGAACATTATTTTTGTAAGTAAACCCATATATTTTTATATATTCTGAAAGGTATGGTCAAATGTGATTTTTGAGAGTTGGAATCAACTCAAAAGCTATTATGGTTGAAATTTGAAAAATGTTTGAATGCAGGAAAAGCTTCTGACTTGTTATGTTTACCAAGGTTGGTCTACATATCCAAATGATTTGAATCCAACGGTCTTGGGTTAAGCATTTCAGTACCTTTCTACCAAAATTGGTTTCATGCAATTTGGTTCACTGAATCGAGCTGGGTTGATTTTTGAAACTAGGTATAGAACTAAGTTTGAATTAAAATAGAAAAAGCTAAATTCAAACGAGTGGGCTGCGCGGGAGATGTTAATGGGCCGGCCCAGTGTCACTCCGCAGCACGGGGCTCAACTGACAGGGGGGTTCCACCAGTCAGTGGCTCATAACGCGTGAAGCAGTACGGGGCGATTTGGTTCGTTGGATTAGAAGTAAGATCAACGGCTGAGGGTCGTCATCAACGATGAACATGTCACCGGCGAGCTCCAACCCTAGCGGCTTGGCGGGGGTGCATAGGGGGCATACCGGGGCTCCAGTGACGACGGTGAGGCAGGCAAACGACAAAGTCAACGACGGCCAACTCAGGGATGGTCGCGGCAGCTCCGGGGGTGGTCGAAATAAACGGCTCCCTTCTTCTCCAGAAGCGGCCTGCTCCGGCGCAATTTCGGCAAACTGCTGCTCCTCGTGCTGCGGCTAAGGGGTGGAAGGATCAGTGAGGTGAGGGGAGTGAGTTGGTGTGAAGAAATCTAGAGGGGGTCGTCTCCTTTTATAGGCTCGACGGCGAGACTGAGAGGGATGGGCAGGCGACGGTGGCGACACGGCTACGGGCGGCTAGAGGCATGGCCGAGGTTGGTGATCGACGGGCGGTCTCCTGGCTATGCTCTAGAGCTTGAATGCGCGTGTAGGGGCGGTGGCAATTGGTCGGGAACGTGCGATGCTCTGCGAGGAAGAAGCGGTGAACTCTGCGGCGAGCGGTGGCTACGGGGTACGGGCGGTGAAACGAACATGTCATGGTCTCCTGGGACGGTGGGGTGCATGCTGGCGGGCGGCGAGGGCTCGAGGTGGTCGGGTTGCGTGGGAATGGCGCGTGCTCTGCGGTGCGCGTCAGCATGGTCGACAGCGGCGCGGGCACGGCGTTCCTGGCGGTTCTAGTCGCTGTCTTTGAGCTAGGGCTGGTCGAGAGGGGGCGGTGAGGCATGGGCTGCATGCTAGACAAGGTTGGCACGGCTAGTTCTTCTCCTAACTTGTTGTCCACACTGGGGTGACAAGTGTGCTCTCGGCCTGCTGACCATTGATGGCATTGGCACGCTCATAGTGGTGCTAGAGGTTAGTTAAGGGTGCTAGATGATCTACTAAGGCTAGTTGTAACCAGAGAAGGAACAAGGTTGGCCCAAAACACTGCTCAACATAGTGTTTTTGATTTTGTTGATTTGAATCTGCAACCTGTTTGATGAAATGGCCGCATGAACATGAGTTTTGAATTTTGAAAAGATTTTTGGTGGGTGTGCTAGGCATGTGTTGAGGATTCTGTGGATGCCTGGGTTTTGAAAATTGAGCTTGTTTGAGTGGTTTTTGAAATAGTGGGATCTTCCCATATGAAATATATTCAATTTTAAAATGTCATTTAAACTAAGCATTCGAATGTTTTTGGATGATCACAAAGTGGGCCTTGGTACCTTATTATGAGTACTATCAAGGGGTGCAAGAATCCATACATGTTTCTGTTAAGTTCTGAAAATTAAGGATAGCCAAAGTAGGCATGGGAGTTAATTTGGCCAAAGTGACCATTCACTTAATTTATTCATTTTGAGTTATTTGTCTTTGGGAAAAGTTTGGGGATTGTTTAGATGATGTTTATCTCACCTAAGAACCATTTTACAAGCAAAGAAACACAGAACCATGGCAATTCAAAAGAATCCAAATTTTAATACACACACATATGAATGCTTTCATACTTTTAATTGGGAAAGTTTTTGTTAACCCTAATTTTGATGATTAGAGTTTGATGATCCAAGTTTAGTATTTTTGGGATGTTACATAGCAGGACCATTGCAACCTTTGGAAATTCCTGAATGGAAATGGGAGGAAATCGGTATGGACTTCATCACAGGATTGCCCATGACACCTAAACGGAAGGATATGATATGGGTAACTGTGGATAGACTCACTAAAAGTGCACATTTTATTCCGATAAATCAAAAGCATAATGCCGAGAAGTTAGTAGAAGTTTACATCAAATAAATAGTAAGTAAGCACGGGGTGCCCAAGAAGATTGTTACTGATAGGGGATCGGTGTTTACTTCAGCATTTTGGAAGCAATTACATGAAGCACTTGGTTCAAAGTTAGATTTAGCACAGCTTATCATCCAGAGACAGGAGGTGAAACAGAAAGAACAAATCAGATACTAGAAGACATGTTAAGGGCTTGTGCATTAGATTTTGGAGGTACATGGGAAGATCATCTACCATTGGCAGAATTTTCCTACAATAATAGCTATCAGAGTAGTCTGAAGGCAGCTCCATATCAGGTTCTGTATGGAAGGAAATGTAGATCACCAATATGTTGGTATGAGCCTGGAAGCAGCAAGGAATTTGCGCCAGACTATATCAAGGAAAAACAAGATATCGTTGATAAGATCGAGGATAGACTGAAAATAGCTCAAAGTAGGCAGAAAAGTTATGCTGATCAAAGTCGAAGATCGTGGCATCCTGAAATAGGAGACATGGTATATTTGAATGTAAGTCCAATGAAAGGGGTTAGAAGGTTCAGAGTTAAAGGAAAATTGAGTCCAAGATATATCAGGCCATTCAAGATACTAAGTCAAAACAAAACTATAGCTTATGCTTTAGAATTACCAGCAAGGTTGGCTCAAGTTCATAATGTTTTCCATGTGTCACAACTCCATAAATTTTTGAAAGTTCTGGATGATGCAATCACACATCAAGAAATAGAATTACAAGCAGATTTGACCTATGTAGAGAAACCCTGTAAAATTTTGGAAGAAAACTGGAAAAGATTGAGGAACAGGGCAATCAAATACTGCAAGGTACAGTGGGAACATCACCCCAAAAGGGAAGCCACTTGGGAGAAAGAAGGGAATTTAAGAAAAACCTATCTAGAACTATTCATGTACACTTCAACAAACTTCGGGACGAAGTTTAATTTAAGGGGGGGAAGTCTATAACATCCCAGCATTTAGGAACCAACGAAGGGGAGATTTAGGAATCTATGAAATTGCATGCATTCATCTGTAAAAATGTGGGTAAATGTTTTCGCCAAACAAAAACCTAAAGTGATCAAAGTTTCTTTCACTCTTTAAGATTAGGAATAGCCTTGGAGAATGATCGTTATAAACTTTGATATGATCTTTGTGGATTAGTGTGTTTTGGGAAATGAAATTTGAATTTAAACTTGAGTGTTGGATTTATAATTTAAAAGGATTTAGAATTATGTTTGAGTAATTTGATTAAGTCAAGAGTTAATAATTAATAACTCAAACTTTAAATAAAGAACACAATCAAGAAAAAGAATATTCATCCCATATCTTTATTAAATAAATGAGTTACAAAATGTAACTTATGAAAATGGTTAAGAATCTTTACAATAGTAAATGGAATAAAAGAAGAACCTTTATATATTGAGTAATATTACAATATTTATTACAAAAGGATAAATAAAGATTACAAAAGAATAAATAAATATTACAAGGGACTATTCTATAAAGAAAAAGAAAACCTAATCTCCAAGTCTTGTACCTGCAAAACAAAGCACAAACTAAAAGAAAGAAAATTAAGGATTAAAATATGTTACTCTCAGTATTGACAGTGAGTTGCACTGTTCACTTTTTCATCATTGAGTAAACTTTAAGGGAAAAGTTTCACCAATATGAAAGAACTAAATCTTTCATAAATTTTAAGCCATAAGTCAAATAACTCCAAACAGTAAGAAGGGGAAAGTTTCACCAGACAAGTAAGTGTAATCAGATAAAAAGTAACTTTCATTTCCTGGTCATATCCACAAGGTGCAGCAGGCACACAAGCAGCACACACACCAATACATGGTGTGTGCTATCAGCAAAGCAAAAAACAGGCCAAACAAACAAAACTGCTCAGCATAGCCGTGGGCAAGCAACCCCAAAACCATTTCCTGGTTCATACACACCAAGCACAGCATCCAAACCAAACCAAACCAGATCACACCAACCACAACCTTGATCATCTCACCAAGATGGTGACATAAGGAGGAGGAAGATCAGGTGGATAGCAAGATCAAGGTCAAGACAACAGGACCAGGAGGTGGACAACTAGATCAAGGACAAGTCCAGGAGCTGGAAGTATCAGGAGAAGCACCAGATCAGGCTAGCCACACAATCAGCAAGATCAAGCCACAAGATTAACAAAATTGCAACCCCAACAACTCCACTGTTGTGGTGAGTAGTAAAAAGACCATCACATGATTTATCTGTCTAAGATAGACAATCATGCATGAGTTGTCTCATACTCAACTTCTCAGAAAAACACCCAAGTGGGGTGAATCCGTCATTGAAGTTTTAAAACACTAAAAGCAATCAGAAAACTATATAGATCCAACTAGGATTTCAGAACAACATCATTGATCCTAGTTATCAGGCTATATCCTAAATTCCAAAAATGGATATAGCTAAGATTTGAACTTCTAGGAACAGCTCTTAAACAGGAGTAGCACCTTAGAATTTCTACATCTTATGGATCCATATAACTTATCAAGCCTACAAATCATTTTTCCCAACTTGGACACATGAATCAATAGCTGGTATCACTACCAGAACAGATCCATGAGAAACAACAAGATAAGGACCTAGCCCCTAAACCTCAGACCAACATCATACGCTTTAGGGTCCAAGGAAAGAAGTTTCCACTTATATCTGATATCAAGCTAATCTTAAGCTTAAACAAAATCAAGCTAAGTAATAGAACCTAGTCTTGTGTGCCATACTAGGATGGCGTCACAAGAACAGCTTCTAAACCAAGCAGATTAGTCATCTAGCTTTCACAGATACACTCACAGCCAACTACCAATCATTTTCCTGATACTAATCACAGGAATCATTTCTAGGAAGATACATATACATAACATCACTGTAAGATACCAATTGATCCCCAGCTGTATATGAATTCATAGCCACAACTACAGATACAGTGACTTTATCACTTAAAAATCACTGTCAGTAACTAAGTAATGACAGTGGTGAGCTCTCAAACCACTAGAATCTCCAAGTAATGATTCTACAGTAACATTATCATCTGAGCCATATCAAATTAACCAGTGGAATCAATCTGGTAAGACACTAGCTTCACCAAAGCCAACCATAAGTAGTAATCCACATCAAACAACCACTCATCATGCTTAGGGATCATTAATACATGATCCAAATCATCAGATATTTAATCAACAAAGGGATATGAACCCTAAGCAGAACAAAAACCCTAATCAGGACATGACCACTAGCCAGGAGTAGCCACTACAAACACATAGCACAGGGTGGCATAGCACAGAGGACACGAGGTGAAGGAGAGGATGACTTACTAAAAGTTGTCGCGGTGGCGAGAAGAGGAAGCAGAGGGTGACGACGAGCACGGCGGCACGGGGAGCACCCCAAGGGGGCGTTGCGACCCACACCACGCTGAGGCGGCGACCACAACCATGCTTGAAGGCGAGGAGCACCACCATAGCACACGGGAGCAGCAGCTGCGACAGCACCAGCACCACCCCAAACCCTAGGGTTTGGGACAGAGCCGGTCTGTCCATAGGAGGGCTCCAGGTCCAAATCGAATTGGACAGGAAGGTGGAGCGGGGTCAACAACCACCCTATACATCACGGCGGCAGACGGGGAGGTCCACGACAGCATGAATCGCCGGTGGTGGCATCGCAGACCATGGGGTCGAGGGAGAAGAAGAGAGATGAGAACGAGAGAGTGACAGAGAGCATGTGGGCTGGTTGGGCCAGGACCCCTTTAGGGAGTCATTTTGGTTCTACCCTTTTGGGCCACAAGGTCCCAATAAACCCACACAGACAGCCCAATTACCTAAAGGCAGTTTTTAATAATTAAGAAAAGACCAAAATGCCCCTCAATTTAAATAAACTCTAGAAAATAAAATAAAAATCCAAAAATTATAAATAAAATATTTTTGGATTCACAATAATCCAAACTATCCAAATAAATTAAGAAATAAAATTTTAGGCATACAAATTTTACTAAGAATTCTATAATATATATATTCCTCATGAAATTTTATAAAATTATTGAAAGATGATAAAAATAAATACAAATCACTTTCATTATATATTAATATTGTAGTATTTTAGAAAAATACTAAACAAATATTTAATATCAGTTTTTGGTATTTAAATGATAATTCTTAAAGGAATTATTAAATAAATAAAATTCAAATAAGATAAAATAAAATAAAAGAATACAATATTCAATAAATATTAAAAAAATATTTATAAATTCTTTATTACTAAAAAGAATTTTTGTAATTTAAATAATTAGGGAGAATATACAAATAAATAGTGCATTACATTACTTTGCATAATCATTTTGCTTCTTTAAATATTGTCCTTACCGGGCAATAATGATGTTTTGTAGACATAGAAGCTCAAGGTCCAGTGCAAGCATCTGACTTCACTACCTTGCAATCACAAGGCAAGTTCATCACTTGCTCATGTCCTTTAAAGAGTCTTTATCAAGTATTTGCAAATTGTGTGTTATCATCTATATTCCAGAAAAAGAAAATATTATTTTCTCAAAGGAAATAAATCTTAGGTATCATCCTAAGTGATGATATGATGGGGCAATAGAAGTTAGGTTTCTATTTGCAATCACAATGAACCTTTAGGGATTAATAACCCATGACATCAGTGATTCTTGTGTCGTATATTACGCGTTAACCATGAGATTTGGAATGGGACGGAGAAGTCAACTATATCCTTTTCCTCTCGTATGGAGGCAAGACAACCTTAACGTGACGTTGTGATTCCTTGTGCGGATCCAACATATGGGTGGGCACCCTTACGCCCCACACTTTTGGTGTCTAGATTATCTATGAATGGTGCTTAGGGATATGGTCCATTTAAATGGTACTATTCCGCGCATCACCAGGTCATAGAGTCTTCGGGAACTCATCAGGGTTTAGCTTACCCGAAAAGGAGGCTTAACGGAGGTGAGCCGGCCCCGAAGGATCGTGCATACATATGAGGTCGCGGAGAGGGTAGTGATTGGCTTGGACCAACTACTGGGCCCCACATCATGGAATTGTGGACAGGAAAGTACGCCCGGTTGTGCAACAAGGAAGTTGATCTCTCATGGGAAAAGTAACGCACATCTGTAGAGTGTAAAAACTGTAATCTGTTACTCCCTGTTCCGGGAAGGATCTACAAACGCGGCTGGAAAGGAACTCCATGAAAGTTCTGGTTAACCTGTGAAGGCTGATGGTCATATATTTTCATAATAAAATCAATATTTGAAGAAAGATTTACGAAAATTGCATAGTGCCAAGGACTGGTAGTCCGAGGTGGTAGGTAGAGCATCAAACTTCCTACCTTGCATATAATGAACATGCTGGGTAACGCTGTTACTCATCCTTTCCTTTGACTCCTTGCTTAGACTCTGAGAATCCCGAAGATACTCCAATATATGCGACCGAGAGCCAGGAGGAGGTCTTCTATGAAGAGCTCAACCTGTATGGAGCCATAGAAGGGGAGGACTAAGATATCGTCTACGGAGGAGAGTTCCAAGAGTCCAAATAATTACTATAGTTCTAGTAGCCACTTGAGCCGAGAAACATGAATAGTATATAGCAATAAGTTGTTGAGCTCAATTTGGAGTTTAAGTTTTGAATTCGAAAGTTACGCTGAAACACTTATATTTTGGTTTGTAAGTTGAATCTTTTGGAAGTCTTGAACTTCCGGTATTGTAATAATAATAATGTGTGTATGTCTGTAATATGGACCCGCAATGTTTCTGTTGTACCACTCTAAGGGATGTGATATTTATGGAACGGTGTTCTGTGGATGTCATGTCAATGACTATAGTGTACTACACATGCAGTGGTATGCTGGGTCACCGCACCGCTACTGGAGGAGAAGGGCGTCGTTGATTGGAGCCACCCTAGGAGGAGCCGCCAGTACCAGGAGAACCGTTGTTGTCGACTTCGTCGTTCGCCCCCATGGCCGACCATCGCCTGAGCCCCTTTGAGCCGCCACAGACCCCCACTGGCCACGCTAGGGTTTGAACCCGTCGAGTTCTGTTCGACGAGGACGATGGCCGTGAGCCGTTGATCCTTGATCTAATCCTACGGTCGTACTTAGCCCGTACCCCTTCGCACCCCTCTGTCTCACTGATGTGTGGGGACAACCACTTAACCAGCCCGTACGCACTGTGCGCAATGGGTCGGCCCAGTTAGAATTCCCGCGCGACCCAGTTAGTTTGAAATTAGATTTATCTATTTAGTTTCAAATCTAGTTCTGGCAGTAGATTCCAAAATCATTTCAGATAGATTTACTGAACCAAATTGCATGAAACCAATTTTGTTAGAAAGGTATGGAAATTATTAATCCAGGCCCGTTGGATTCAAACCATTTGGATTTATAGATACTATAGTAAAAATAACAAGGCAGAGACATTTCTGCATTCAAACATTTTTCAAAATTCAACCATAAAAGATTTTGAGTTGATTCCAACTCTCAAAAATCACATTTGATAAGACCTTTCTAAATATATAAAAATATCGAGGTTTACTTGCAGTAATAATGGACAAGTAATAAAAGAATGCCCCATAGGCATTTCTAGTCACTTAAATTAATTAAAATAAAAAGGTTAAACCTTATTAAATTGTGACACCACTTTAAATCACAGTCTCAAGTATTGAAATATGTGGTGATGACATGTGTCAACATAATCCCATATTTTGATTGGAGAATATTAAATCTTAAGTAGTTTTTCAATGAGTAGAGATTACTTTTCTAAAATAAAATAAATAAAACTATTGCCTTAATGCTTGTGATGATTGGGATGATGCTAGATCATCTAGTGAAAACCATTATGTGCTAAATAGAAGTAGTTAGTATTGTTTGGTGATTGTGTACTTCGTATTTATTTATAGACGCTAGTACCGACCAAGGATACGAAGAGGAAGGAGACTACTATGAGGAAGAAGTCGAGGATAACTTCAACCACTGCACTGCACAAGGCAAGCTACCACTTGCATGTACCTATGCAAGCTAACACTTACAACTGTGAAAGCTAGATAACCTATGCAATGCATTAAGCATGCCTTGGTTATACCACTTGATGATACCAAATCCCAGTTTTACTTGCAAGCTTGATTAGTTTATTTCTTTATCAAAATTCTTTGTTTACTTTTAGAAAGTACTTGTAAAGTTTTGGAAAGATTTTAAAGGTAGCATAAAGAGCATAAAACTTGGCCTAAGTTGGATAGATCTTGATGTCATCCTGAGGAATGAGATTATACTTAGATAAGTCACACTTGATTATCACCCCTCATTAGTGTTTAACCCCAACCTTAGTGGCTAGTGCTAAGCATAAAACTTGATCACCTTAGATAGGAATACTTAATGAAAATGATTATGAAAACCTTAGAATGATGAGTCATTCTAATGAAATGTTTTGACATGTGTTAGTGAACACAAGGTGAATTTGATGATGAAATGTTGAGCCATGAGCCTTAGACCTTTATAAAACCGATGGTTGTGTCTAGATGCGATATCATTCCAATTTTACCATACAACCACAATACCCAAAATTGGGTAGGGCTTGAATGGAAGTTTATATGCCTTAGTATGGGTTCCCTTGCGGCCGAGGTTTGAGATGAGGCTACCTCGTGATGATTGACCACATGTGCAGTTCCCAAGATGACAGATGGTCATGGTTGGGAGGCCAAACTCATAGGAGAGGTGTCTATACTAGGGTGTGTAATTGAAAGGTTAGGATTGATTATCTGCATACTAAGTATGGTGAATTCAGGATTGTTCCTGACGGATGTATCGAATATTGTGGTGAAAGTGTACCACCTCTGCAGAGTGTCAAACTATTCGAATAGTCGCGTCCGTGGGTATGGACAGTTGGAGTGGCCATACTGTTCCGTCGTCAGATGTTTTCAAAATGACTTGTGAAATGAATCATGACTTTGACTTGACCACAACAGGGTTGTGAACATGAAAACTAAGTTCCCACTTAGGTGTTATAAAACCTTAAACTAGTTTTCATTGCTTCTAAACTCGGTTAGAGATAAACCTGGATTTTTGCAAAACAACCTAGAGCTTAGTATTCCTATTCAAACCACTTACTTGTTAGTGATAGTTTGCGAGTACTTAAAGAGTACTCATGGCTTTGTCCCTGGCTATTCCTGTGGCCAAACTATGAAGAGTACTATCAGGATGATGGACCGCAGGAAAGTTACGACAACTAGGATCATCTCCCATCATCGGAATTACATGTGACCATGAAGATGGAGCTTCGCCCATGCTACCGTTATTACGTTATTCCGCTGCTTTTATTGTACTAAGACTGGATCATGAGATCCTTTATTTGTAAGACCTTTATTATGGTTTGTAATGGATGATGAACTATGGTACCAATCTGTTATGTCTCGCAAAAATGGTAATCCTGGGATTGCGATGTATGGCATAACATGCATCTGGGATTAAAAATCCGGGTGTTGACACGTGTTGCTTTGCTTTGCCGTGTGATACGCCCAATTTTTCACAAGGAGGTTCGTGAAAAACTTGTCCTATCATTTTTAAATGGTACCAATTTTTAAATTTGCTTTGCCGTCTCGTAGTCTTCCTTATGTATTAAAAATAGAAGGTTCGTGAAACTCCAATCTTTTTATATTTTTGATGTTTTTAATACATAAGGAAGACTACGAGACGAAACTGAAGAGGAAACAGAGTCCGGGGTGGACAAACCCACCCTAGGCGCGGTCCTAGCCTAGCCATGCCTGGAGGGGGTGTGCCACCCTCGAACTCCGTCTCCGTCTCATTTCCATGTCAGTACCTTCCTTATGCCTGAAACTTCGTAATATATAACCCACCCGGATCCCCCGAGGTTCGTGCAACGTGTTCTCGTCGTGTTTTCTTTTTAATCTGTTTCTATGAGGAAATCTTCTCAAGTTTAGAGCACCATGGTCTCTGCCAACGATAAAGGCAAGAAGCCCGAGGAAGAAGAAGCTCAAGTCCCCAAGGAGGAGGAGATTTCGGTAGGGTATGAAGGTGGCATGGAGGAGGACAAGCAACCGGACACTCGCGCTACCGCCGCAAGCATCGGATTCGTAGCAAAACCCCATCAAGCTTAAGAGGACAGCACGGATGTCTACAGGAGGGAAACCTCCGCGTCATATTCTCGCTCCACGGACACTTCCTCCTTGTACCACTCGTTATAACCATGCAGGAAAAGAACACTCTAAGAAGGAAGAGTGGAGGAAGAATAATAAGGACTGGGATCCTCGGTCCAAATTGATTATGAGCTTCATTGAGCATAATTCGGAGTTGATTCGTACTCTGACCTTCGATATTGAGGATTTGAAGAAGCTGATTGAAGAGCTTATTAAGAGAACACCACCACCACCAAAGGAGTAATTCGTCATCAGGTTTGGCATCCCCTTGGCTTGTTCCAATCTTGGGGGAGTGTCGCGGTATCACCACCATTATGTTTTATCTTTTACCTTTTTAGTGGATTCATATATATGGTAGAGAGGTTATATTATAGTTTGGTTTGCATGTGGAAGTATCTCTCCTTTAGTTGATTATCTATGTATCCCTTTGTGTGAGTGCCTTTATTGGAATATTAATGAGAAGTCTCGTCTTTTACTATTTTCACTTCTTATTTTAGTTTGCAATCTCTATTATGGGATGGATCTTGTTGATTAGTATTGGCATCACTTTGGGAGCATCAAGTGGATCTAAATTGGTTTTGGCAAACCGAGTTCTGGTTAGTAGCAACAATTTTGAGGTTTGAAATAAAAAGAAAGAAAAAAGCTTACAAGTATTTTGTATCAGTTGTTTTCTTTCTTGTTGGCTCATAAGCTTAGTATTCTTTATTTAAGATTATTTTGTGTCTTCAAGGAAGATTGCATGTTTGGCTTTATTACTTGTATGTTTGCTTGTTTATTTCAACTCTCTTGCTTGCTACCCAGCATTGCTAGCCAAAAACTTTTTTTGAGAAGGCATATCTCTCATGTTTCCAAATCCCTTTGAACCAAACTTTTGCCACTTGTGTCCACCATATCTACCTAGTAGCTTTGTTGCTATTCCAAGCAAATTCTCAAGCTTCATCTACCTTTCGAATTAAAAAGTATTTTTATGTGAAAACTAGTTAGTAAAGCTCTCACGAACTTGAAGGCACACTCTATTTCTTGCCCCTAGTAGACTTGAACCATTGTGCCATCGAAGTTGTATATGCTTGCATCTATACGTTGGAATTAGCAGAACCGTGCTGTCACAGGGAACGTTTTCAACATTGCACTTGTACTCTGTACATAGTTGATATCGTGCTCTTTTGTCTATGGATGTCAACAGTGTGAAATAAAGAGGGAACTTGTAAGTCCATGGAGTTTTTTGATGTCTACGCACTTCTATTCTTGTAGACAGTTGTTCGGCCTCCAAGTTCAGAGGTTTGTAGAATAGCAGCAAGTTTCCCTTAAGTGGATTACCCAAGGTTTATCGAACTCTGGGAGGAAGTGGTCAAAGGTATTCCCTCTCAAGAAACCCTGCAATCAAGATACAAGAAGTCTCTTTGTGTCCCCAACACACCCAATACACTTGTCAGGTGTATAGGTGCACTAGTTCGGCGAAGAGATAGTGAAATACAAGTGGTAACGGTGCCAGAAAATAGCTTGACGGTGAGGTAAAGACTAAAGCAAGCAAACATGCAACAGATCTAGTAGAAAACGGTGGTTCAATGCTTAGAAACAAGGCCTAGGGATCATACTTTCACTAGTGAACACTCGCTCATATATATATATCCTCTCTTCATGGTACTACTCTTAACTACTCTCTGGTTGGACACTCTAATCCATGGTAGGGCTATAACAGCACACCTCAAAGTCTGCCTTCCCCAATCTAGATAACCCCACACTGTCACCTTGAGCGCTAGATGGTTCCAACAAACACCACAATTTCATAGAGACATCCAACTCCAAATATAAGTCATAACAAATATTCAATCTAGCCAAAGTGCCACACATGGTATGCACGCTGTCACTTTCACACACGTGGGGAAAAGCATAGATCTATTAAAGCACAAAGAGTATTTATGTAGACTCAAACCTAAGTGCCACCATGGCGTGCACGCTGTCACTTTTACACACGTGGGGAGAGCAGAGATCTAATGAAGCACTTGAGTAGCAAGGTAGATCTACTTGATTACAAAGCTCATGACCACAAGATCATACATAGAGAGAGAGAGATGAACACATAGCTATCAGTAGAGCCCTTAGCCTTGAGGAAGAACTACTCCCTCCTCATCATGGGAATCAGCAATGGTGATGAAGATGGCGATGGAGATTGATAGAGATGGCTCCGGGGGCACTTCCCCGTCCCGACAGGGTGCCGGAACAGAGACTTTCTGTCCCCCGAATCTCTCTTTCGGTGGTGGCAGCGCTACGGAGGTTTTCGTGGATTTCTTCTGGATGTCCTAGGGTTTTTGGGTCAGAGGCTTCTTATAGGCACAGGAATCAAGTTCGGTGGGGGTCCAGGGGGCCCACACCCCCTGTGGGCGCCCCAGGGCTTGCCCGCGCCTAGGGGGTGCGGCCACCTTGTGCCCCCCTCCGGCTCTGCTTCGTGGTTCCGTGTTGCTCCGAGAAAAATAATAACTTTGGCTTTTGTCCCGTACAATTCCGAGAATATTGATGTTCTGCCTTTCTGGAACCAAAAACAGAAGAAAACAGGCAACTGTCACTGTGGCAACTTGTTAATAGGTTAGTTCCAGAAAATATATAAAAACACCTCAAAGTGTAGAAAAAGCAAAGCAAAGTAGATACAAAACAAGCATGGAGCATCAAAAATTATAGATACGTTTCCGACGTATCAATCATCCCCAAGCTTAACTCCTGCTTGTCCTCAAGTAGGTAAGTGATAAAAAGAATAATTTTTGAGGTGACATGCACCTTCACAATAAAGATCAAACCATTGTAAGCATTGAATGATGGGATCAAAGAACTCTAAAAATGTGCATGAAAGATGGAGTTCTAACAATAAGACAAAGTAACTATGTTGCAACATGAAAGGATGCAAACAAAGATCATGAATAACATGCATTGAGAAACGTTTGTTTTTTTCACATACAAAAATAATAGCATAGTGGCAATCAGCTTGTCCCTCATAGAGTAGCAATATAGATGCATAGGACACCTTCAAAGTTCACAAGGGTGACTAGAAACAAATAGCACAAGAACAAGTAATATCACAATATGCATCAATCAATAAGCTTTGGGACACTGCACACAGAATGACAACTATGCTCTCTTAATGGTGCCTAAAAGTAGAAGGTGGAGACTCAATAATAGTGGAAGAAAGGCCTTTTATAAAGGAAGCAGGGATTTCAAGTTTCAAAAACATCTTCCAAAAATTATGGTACTTGTTAGCTTTCAGCCCGCATTGCCTCTATCATAAGCATCTTGAAGTGATTAAGGTTAAAGTGAACAAAGATGGAGTATATGCTTGACGAAGTATAAGTTGGAAATCTCAAGTCCCTTGAATACGAGGGCCACACCTCATGCTACTCAACTTCAGTCACTTGTAAGTTCTTGTCATTGTAAGTATTTGCATATCATAGAGAACTGCCAATGGGTTACCCCTTGCACATGGTACAGGAGCTATCCCATAACCAAAATGACAAGGCAAGCAGACAATGAGCATCGGCAATCTTCTTATTTACCATGGGAATATGGTGCTTTTTTCTCTCTTTCCTCTTTTCTCAATGTGTCTCTTTTTTATAAGAAGAACTCTTCATAGATAACTCATTATGGTGATTCTGCAAGTTTCCATCATGATTAGGCATGGCTTAGGCTAGCGGCCCAGGCGTTTCTCTAACACAAAATACAAACTCCATGGACTTACAAGTTCCCTCTTTATTTCACAACGGTGACATCCATAGACAAAAGAGCATGATATGAACTGAGTACAAAGTACAAGTGCAATGTTGAAAACGTTCCCTGCGACAGCACGGTTCTGCTAATTCCAACGTATAAATGCAAGCATATACAACATAGACGACACAATGGTTCAAGTTTATTAGGGGCAAGGAATATAAAGTGTGCCATCAAGTTTGTGAGGGCTTTAATCACTAAGTTTTCACATAACAAAATACTTTTAATTGGAAGAAAGCTGAAAACAAGAATATACCACTACTAGAGAAAAGCCTATGCGAGGCGCACCTAAAAGCCTATCCTAGCTTCAAGCCTCGGGTATTTCTTATGTGAGGCGCATATGATATGCGCCTCCTATACTTCACATATGCGAGGCGCATATCGATATGCGCCTCGCATATGTGAAGTATAGGAGGCGCATATCATATGTGCCTCACATATGTTTTACAATGCGCCTCGGATATTTATAGCATATGCGCCTCCTATAGTATCATATATGCGCCTCCGGTAATATTTTCGAAATTCAAGTTTTACAGACCACTATAAATAATAATAATATACAGATATTCAAATATACAATATAGTCCAGAATACAGTATAAAGAGCACAGAATTTTTCAGAAACTTGCAATTTGCCAAAGCATAATAGAACCAACATGAATACAATACATTACACATCAATCATGACATACAAGTTCATACATCAAGTGTTTGTGCCACAAGTTCACACCTCCGAGTACAAGTTCACAATCACATTACACCTTCGAGTACAAGTTCACAATCACATTACAACTCCAACGACGTAGCTCTACCTAGATGAAGTAGAACACATAACCACCGCCCGGAAGGATCGGTGTTGTCAATAAATCGTATCTGATATCAAGAAGACTAATAAGGGTAAAGCTTATTATACTTGCATGATAGACACCTAGATCCACGGAATGGACAGATGCAATCAAACCACATTGCACAGATTAGACAACTTGGGACAATACCTTCATTGGGGGGTTATCAGGTGCAAGTGCCTCAGAAACAAACTGAGGCCCCAAAGATGATCCTCCAATGCCTATAGAGAGTATTTGAGTAAAACGGCCAGCCTGAGATGACGGGGGCTTAATCTGCATTTTTATAGCAAAACTGGCTTATAAGAGGTTTTAATGGTTAAAATGAATAGGAAAAGCCTGAAAACATAACCATCATCTATCTGTGTACAATGCGCATTCCCTAGCATCCATTCATGTCAGCGACCAAACCGTGTGTGTGTGTGTTTGTATTACTATGCCAGAGGTTGTAATGAATAAAATGAAGATAGGAAAGGCCTGAATAGGCTAAACATAATCAGCATATATCTTTGTACAATGCACATTCCCTAGCATCCATTCATACCAATCACCAAACCGTGTGGGTGTGTGTATTACTATGACGGAGCATGCATTGCTCTAACCTTCTTGGTGATGGAAAATCTAGTAATAGAAATGTATAACAAAACCTGCACAGTCAAATTATCTTTACAATATCATCCCCTAATGCTTCCAGGTGTTCTTTTGTAGACAACTCAAGCTAACTACCACCGTTGCTCTGACTGACTATAAGAAATTGCATTTCCTCAGCTCAACCCCTAGATTAAAGTTTTATTATCATGACAGAACTATAATTATAGAAGAGTATGATGTAACACCCTCAGAATCGACCCTATGCAAGTTTCAGCGATTCCCGCCAAACCCGCATAGAAACGATTCAAAGGTGCCCACCAGGCACTTTCGTGCGGGTGGAAAACGAAGTAATAACATTACACAACAGTCCTCGATGGGACCCACAGCACAGATATATATACAACACGACTCCATGAGTCAAGAATACAGATATGCAGAACAAAGATCCAAATCACCTTGAAAACGATAGAGCGTCCAGCTACGGACAAGATGCAAATGGGGCTAAGAGCCCTGAAGAATAACCAATGGCGTCCATAACCCTGCCCAGGCCAAGCCGGAAGGGTAACCCTGCTAACGACGTCGATCTCAAAACCTGCTTAAACAAAAGGGGTGCCGACAAAGGGCAAAGGAAAAAGAGGAGCGTCAGTACTGAGGCCAGTACACGGCGAGACTAGAATTCGGCGGTCCTCGCCTACATAGGTATGGTGGACTGAAGCGGCAGCGGCAGCTTGCGCTAAACAACCTATAGAGACTCGATACAACTGGCGATTATCAGAGAGGGGTAAGAAAGACCCATTCGGAACCATCCTGATACTACCATCAAACAAACCCGTCCTGATGTTTCCCCCTCGAGACCAAACGAGGAAGTCAACCGAGGAACGCACACAGTTGGCAGTTTTATTTATTCAGTTATCGTTGCAGCAATTACTAGTCAAATATAGATAGTCATCCTGATAAAATAAGCAGTGGGCAATTTTAGTTAACCATTCCGTTATAGTTGCAACACTTACTAATCAGATACAAATAGCATGAGATAACCCAAAAACCCAGCAGTTGTTGGTACTTTTATTTAGCCATTCCGTTGTAGTTGTAATACTTACTAGTCAGATACAATGGTCGCAAGCGACAACCCAACCAAGCAATTGTGGGCAGTTTTATTTAGTCATTCCATTATAGTGAAGCTGATTACTAGTCATTATAAAGTCAAATTTATAGCACTACTTTAGTTATAGTTGTCTATGATCGAGATACTGTGCTCCAAGTCGTCCATAACCGCGGACATGGCTTTCAGAAAGTTTTACCCTGCAGGGGTGCACAAATAGCAACACACACTCGATCAACCTCGGAAAAACCAAATCAAAACCCAACGAGGCCTTCACGACAAAGCAATCACAAGATTCAGAAATATTTCCGGGGGCCACCCCGTTGAGTACACCCGCAACGAAGCTAGCTGACTCCGAGACGGACTCAAGGTTTGTGGGGCCGGCTGTAAGCGACTGGGAACCCAAAACTGGGCTTGTCGATACCGCGTAAACGGGTCACGAACCTAAACAGTACAGTGTGCTCCTCGCACAATCGTAAATAAAGCAGTAAAGCATGGCATAAGTACAGGATCGTAAATAAAACCTCAAACTAGTTTGTGGCCCCAAGAAATAAGACGGAACCAAGCTCTGGCTCAGGGGGGGTCCCATAATCCTCCCGGATGTGGATAGCGCGAATATTCAAGGAACATGTATCAAGTACTCGGGGTCCTACGGGACACAAGTGGACGGTTAACAACCAAATAACATCTATTGCCCACCTGTGCCTCTGCCTACTTACTTCAATTTTAGTTGTTAAACAGTAATTAAAGTGAACGATAAGTAAAGCCATGATCATCTTCAACATTGAACATGCGGCAAGACT
Organism: Avena sativa; assembly: GCA_916181665.1. Lineage (NCBI taxonomy): Eukaryota > Viridiplantae > Streptophyta > Magnoliopsida > Poales > Poaceae > Avena > Avena sativa. Next base: position 280,028,391 of record OV702283.1, on the reverse strand, counting down.
CCAACAACTGTGGTACTTGACGACACGCAACAGCACTTGAGCAAGCGACTACGACGCGCAGGTCCAACTATCTACCAAACAACAGGTAATAGGAGGTGTCCAAGGCAATATAGGGCTGCAAGGGATATCACGGGTACGAAAACTAGAGCAACGCAACACAGATAGCAATAGATAAACAGGAGGGAATAAATACTATAAAAGTAAGATAGGTAGAATGGGGGAGATGCTCGCCTGAAAACATTGCCGAAGGTTCAACCGAAGAACGGACGGCACTCGCATCAACTCAACGGCCTTATCCGCGAAGAACCAAAACACTAGAATAAACACCGGATGCAATATTTAATACTACGGCAAAAGATCGGGCATGATGCATGTATGATGTATGGCATGGCAAAGTGCGATGCAATTGGCCAGTATTAAGCGGAACCGGGGGTCCCAACAATTAAAGATATGGTTCAAGTTGTTTAGCTACCCCGCAATTTAAATGTTGTATTAACAGGCAAGATAGGTTACCGGTTCGCTACACAAATTTAAATGAGGCCAATATAAGACTAGATTTGTCCGCATATGGGCCCCCTATTTAATTATAAGGTGAATCGGCATAAGGCCCCCAAACCACATGACAATATGCATGCGAGATGAATGAGTTAATGCAACAAGTTATATTATTTATAAAATATAGGTCACGGAAAGGAGGTCACACTTTGGGGTTCGGCGAACTTGGTTCCGAGGTTCGGGGTTCGGTCTCAGGGTCCGGATTTGGGGTTCGGTCTCGGCGGGATCGTTCTCGGATAACGGAGGTAGGTCTTGTCGCATCCGTGGTCTTCGGGTCATGTCGACGGTCATGGCGTTTGGGATGAAGTACTTGTCGCATCGGGGTCTCGGTGTCCTCGGATCCGATTGAAGATCTCGGCGTTCGGCAAACTTCGAAGTAAACCTTGGAGTTCCGCGATGATCTTGTCGATTCCCTGTCGAAGGCCTTGGCGCTTCGGATCGGTCTTCGGTTCGGGGCCTCAGGGTCTTGGGGTTCGCGTCCGTGTGGCGAACTTGTCGTTCCGTGTAGGCGTCCTCAGTGTCGGGGAAGATCTTGGGGTTTTAACTTGTTCGTCGTTGATGGACTTGGTTCGTCGTCGGGTCTCGTCGGGATCAGTCTTCGGGGTCCGGTGCCGATCTTCGGGTACCGCAGGCTCTCGAAGGGGAAGATCTTGTCGATGACTGAAGTGGGGTGATGCATCGACGAACTTGGCAAGCGGAAGATGATTCCACATGGGTATGAGGTTGACGGCACTAGTGTTGGGATGGTGTCCCTGTACATGGACGGATGGCCGGAGCTCCAGCAACGAGGTGGACATGAACGAGGCAGGGCGGCCGGAGGGACGGCTCGGATCGGGGAGGCGGCATCCGAACGGGAGGAGGTCTCGCGGGCACGACCGCGTGAGGAGGGTCGCTTGTCGGCGCAGGACAGAGGCAGCTCGGCTCGCGCGACGATGGTGAAGTGGAGCCGGGACAGCGGACAGACGTTGCGGCCACGAGGAGGTAGGAGGCTGGCACTGCTCGGCGCGCCAGCGAGGGAGGCGCATGGCGGCGGGTCGATCAGCGCGCAGAGGGAGGCGGCGCGTCTTGCCGCGGGGCCCTCGCGGGCGCGGGGAGCGTCGGCCGGGAGAGAGGCCAGGGGCGAGGTCGGGCCAGGAGGATGGCGAGGTCGGGGCCCCGGGCGGCGTGGAGGCGCGGGTGAGGACGCGCGATGGCCGGAGAAGAGAGAGGGGGTGGGGCGCGTCGGCGGCGAAGTGGAGAAGGCCGGCGGAGGCGGTGGAGGTTGCTGGCGGTGGCGTGCGCGGGAGGAGGAGGAAGAAGAAGAGAGGCGGGGCGGTTCGCGTCGGGGTGGGAGAGGAAAAGAGAGAGAGAGGAGCGGGAGGTGGGGGACGGGGTCGCGGGCCAGGGGGTGGGCCAGGGAGAACAAGGGGTCACGCGGGGAGGGGTGGACCTGGTCCAGGGAGTGGGTAAGAGGGGGGTTGGCCAGGGAGTGGGGCCGGGCGCAGGAGGTGGGGCCGGGCTGCAGAGAGAGGGGGTAGGGAAGCTGTGTGTGGGTGTGGGCAGAGGAGAGAGGGAGGATTGGTGAGGTGGTAAGGTGGGTAGGGATTGGGGGAGATGGTGAGATGGCAAGCTGTGATTGGTGGGTAGATTAGGACTAGGTGGGAATAGGATTTAATGGTTTGGGTGGACCGTTTTATTCTGGGGGTGGTCGACTGGGTCGGGTCGGCCCGTTCGACTGCCCCCACTAAAAATAATTAAATATTTTATTTATTTCAAACAGGGCTTTTGCAAACCGATAGCAGACAAAACAAAATAATCCGGAGACCCGGGTTTTGTGTTTGAACAAAGACGGGGCGTTTTAGAAAACAAAATAGGTTTTGCCGAAATTAGTTTTATGCAAGCAAATGCAAGATGATGACGATGCTCAAATGCAATGTGGCATGATGACATGAGCATGCGGTCATGATGATGCAATGCACAAAAACAACGCGATTTTCTAGTAGTGGTTTTGCGGGATGCCACAATTCGACACCACTAACAATGGATCTCGCCCTCGAGATCCGCCTCATGGTACCGGAAGAAGGCCGACGATCTGATCCTTCGCGCTTCGGGTAGATCCTCGCGACACCACTAACAAGAGGTCGTTATCCGTGATCGTCGAGAGGACACTCCGGGAACAAAAGGTCGAAGGTAGGGGTATCAGCAAATAAAGCCACCCCTAACTTCCGTGGACGGAGTAAAACTGCTGGATCCACTGATTCGATGTACAAGAGCGAATGATAAGAGTAGTCGGATGGTGATCAGTCCATCGCGCACCCAAACCATTACTCTGCACACGAATAGGCGGATTATACAACCAACTCTCGGAATTAGACTGAAGATCTCGACAAACGAGGTTCAGAAACAAAGGAGTGATGCAGACTCTGCATCGGAGCTGGCGTAGATGAAGTCGTCGCGTCGGAAAGCACCGGAAGGCACGAGAAGGAACAAAGAGAAGTCCACCAGACGGAGGAGATCCTCGGATAGCACGAAGACCAGATGTAGACACACCGTTGCCAAAAGAGGAAGCGAAACCCTGAAGGTACGACGGAACCCAACCACGAGAAATCCTGGACTCGAAGAGAAAGAAGAGAGCGGATTCAAAACACGCAGAGGTGAGAGGAGAACAGCAGAGGGGTAAGGAGTAAAATCAGACCTAATCAGAACTATCCAACTGATTTTTCAAAAATAGTTTTTGACACTCTACTTCGGCCGTTAGCTAGGTTATCCTACAGGCTGGACTTGTGGGGTATCGCAACTGCTGAGCTCTGATACCACTCTGTAACACCCTCAGAATCGACCCTATGCAAGTTTCAGCGATTCCCGCCAAACCCGCATAGAAACGATTCAAAGGTGCCCACCAGGCACTTTCGTGCGGGTGGAAAACGAAGTAATAACATTACACAACAGTCCTCGATGGGACCCACAGCACAGATATATATACAACACGACTCCATGAGTCAAGAATACAGATATGCAGAACAAAGATCCAAATCACCTTGAAAACGATAGAGCGTCCAGCTACGGACAAGATGCAAATGGGGCTAAGAGCCCTGAAGAATAACCAATGGCGTCCATAACCCTGCCCAGGCCAAGCCGGAAGGGTAACCCTGCTAACGACGTCGATCTCAAAACCTGCTTAAACAAAAGGGGTGCCGACAAAGGGCAAAGGAAAAAGAGAAGCGTCAGTACTGAGGCCAGTACACGGCGAGACTAGAATTCGGCGGTCCTCGCCTACATAGGTATGGTGGACTGAAGCGGCAGCGGCAGCTTGCGCTAAACAACCTATAGAGACTCGATACAACTGGCGGTTATCAGAGAGGGGTAAGAAATACCCATTCGGAACCATCCTGATACTACCATCAAACAAACCCGTCCTGATGTTTCCCCCTCGAGACCAAACGAGGAAGTCAACCGAGGAACGCACACAGTTGGCAGTTTTATTTATTCAGTTATCGTTGCAGCAATTACTAGTCAAATATAGATATTCATCCTGATAAAATAAGCAGTGGGCAATTTTAGTTAACCATTCTGTTATAGTTGCAACACTTACTAATCAGATACAAATAGCATGAGATAACCCAAAAACCCAGCAGTTGTTGGTACTTTTATTTACCCATTCCGTTGTAGTTGTAATACTTACTAGTCAGATACAATGGTCGCAAGCGACAACCCAACCAAGCAATTGTGGGCAGTTTTATTTAGCCATTCCATTATAGTGAAGCTGATTACTAGTCATTATAAAGTCAAATTTATAGCACTACTTTAGTTATAGTTATCTATGATCGAGATACTGTGCTCCAAGTCGTCCATAACCGCGGACACGGCTTTCAGAAAGTTTTACCCTGCAGGGGTGCACAAATAGCAACACACACTCGATCAACCTCGGAAAAATCAAATCAAAACCCAACGAGGCCTTCACGACAAAGCAATCACAAGATTCAGAAATATTTCCGGGGGCCACCCCGTTGAGTACACCCGCAACGAAGCTAGCTGACTCCGAGACGGACTCAAGGTTTGTGGGGCCGGCTGTAAGCGACTGGGAACCCAAAACTGGGCATGTCGATACCGCGTAAACGGGTCACGAACCTAAACAGTACAGTGTGCTCCCCGCACAATCGTAAATAAAGCAGTAAAGCATGGCATAAGTACAGGATCGTAAATAAAACCTCAAACTAGTTTGTGGCCTCAAGAAATAAGACGGAATCAAGCTCTGGCTCAGGGGGGTCCCATAATCCTCCTGGATGTGGATAGCGCGAATATTCAAGGAACAGGTATCAAGTACTCGGGGTCCTACGGGACACAAGTGGACGGTTAACAACCAAATAACATCTATTGCCCACCTGTGCCTCTGCTTACTTACTTCAATTTAGTTGTTAAACAGTAATTAAAGTGAACGATAAGTAAAGCCATGATCATCTCCAACATTGAACATGCGGCAAGACTCCAACAACTGTGGTACTTGACAACACGCAACAGCACTTGAGCAAGCGACTACGACGCGCAGGTCCAACTATCTACCAAACAACAGGTAATAGGAGGTGTCCAAGGCAATATAGGGCTGCAAGGGATATCACGGGTACGAAAACTAGAGCAACGCAACACAGATAGCAATATATCAACAGGAGGGAATAAATAATATAAAAGTAAGATAGGTAGAATGGGGGAGATGCTCGCCTGAAAACATTGCCGAAGGTTCAACCGAAGAACGGACGGCACTCGCATCAACTCAACGGCCTTATCCGCGAAGAACCAAAACACTAGAATAAACACCGGATGCAATATTTAATACTACGGCAAAAGATCGGGCATGATGCATGTATGGTGTATGGCATGGCAAAGTGCGATGCAATTGGCCAATATTAAGCGGAACCGGGGGTCCTGACAATTAAAGATATGGTTCAAGTTGTTTAGCTACCCCGCAATTTAAATGTTGTATTAACAGGCAAGATAGGTTACCGGTTCGCTACACAAATTTAAATGAGGCCAATATAAGACTAGATTTGTCCGCATGTGGGCCCCCTATTTAATTATAAGGTGAATCGGCATAAGGCCCCCAAACCACATGACAATATGCATGCGAGATGAATGAGTTAATGCAACAAGTTATATTATTTATAAAATATAGGTCACGGAAAGGAGGTCACACTTTGGGGTTCGGCGAACTTGGTTCCGGGGTTCGGGGTTCGGTCTCAGGGTCCGGATTTGGGGTTCGGTCTCGGCGGGATCGTTCTCGGATAACGGAGGTAGGTCTTGTCGCATCCGTGGTCTTCGGGTCATGTCGACGGTCATGGCGTTCGGGATGAAGTACTTGTCGCATCGGGGTCTCGGTGTCCTCGGATCCGATTGAAGATCTCGGCGTTCGGCAAACTTCGAAGTAAACCTTGGAGTTCCGCGATGATCTTGTCGATTCCCTGTCGAAGTCCTTGGCGCTTCGGATCGGTCTTCGGTTCGGGGCCTCAGGGCCTTGGGGTTCGCGTCCGTGTGGCGAACTTGTCGTTCCGTGTAGGCGTCCTCAGTGTCGGGGAAGATCTTGGGGTTTTAACTTGTTCGTCGTTGACGGACTTGGTTCGTCGTCGGGTCTCGTCGGGATCAGTCTTCGGGGTCCGGTGCCGATCTTCGGGTACCGCAGACTCTCGAAGGGGAAGATCTTGTCAATGACTGAAGTGGGGTGATGCATCGACGAACTTGGCAAGCGGAAGATGATGCCACATGGGTATGAGGTTGACGGCACTAGTGTTGGGATGGTGTCCCTGTACATGGACGGATGGTCGGAGCTCCAGCGACGAGGTGGACATGAATGAGGCAGGGCGGCCGGAGGGACGGCTCGGATCGGGGAGGCGGCGTCCGAACGGGAGGAGGTCTCGCGGGCACGACCGCGTGAGGAGGGTCGCTTGTCGGCGCAGGACAGAGGCAGCTCGGCTTGCGCGACGATGGTGAAGAGGAGCCGGGACAGCGGACAGACGGTGGCGGCCACGAGGAGGTCGGAGGCTGGCGCTGCTCGGCGCGCCAGCGAGGGAGGCGCACGGCGGCGGGTCGATCAGCGCGCAGAGGGAGGCGGCGCGTCTTGCCGCGGGGCCCTCGCGGGCGCGGGGAGCGTCGGCCGGGAGAGAGGCCAGGGGCGAGGTCGGGCCAGGAGGATGGCGAGGTCGGGGCCCCGGGCGGCGTGGAGGCGCGGGTGAGGACGCGCGGTGGCCGGAGAAGAGAGAGGGGGTGGGGCGCGGCGGCGGCGAAGTGGAGAAGGCCAGCGGAGGCGGTGGAGGTTGCTGGCGGTGGCGTGCGCGGGAGGAGGAGGAAGAAGAAGAGAGGCGGGGCGGTTCGCATCGGGGTGGGAGAGGAAAAGAGAGAGAGAGAGGAGCGGGAGGTGGGGGACGGGGTCGCGGGCCAGGGGGTGGGCCAGGGAGAACAAGGTGTCACGCGGGGAGGGGTGGACCTGGTCCAGGGAGTGGGTAAGAGGGGGGTTGGCCAGGGAGTGGGGCCGGGCGCAGGAGGTGGGGCCGGGCTGCAGAGAGAGGGGGTAGGGAAGCTGTGTGTGGGTGTGGGCAGAGGAGAGAGAGAGGATTGGTGAGGTGGCAAGGTGGGTAGGGATTGGGGGAGATGGTGAGATGGCAAGCTGTGATTGGTGGGTAGATTAGGACTAGATGGGAATAGGATTTAATGGTTTGGGTGGACCGTTTTATTCTGGGGGTGGTCGACTGGGTCGGGTCGGCCCGTTCGACTGCCCCCACTAAAAATAATTAAATATTTTATTTATTTCAAACAGGGCTTTTGCAAACCGATAGCAGACAAAACAAAATAATCCGGAGACCCGGGTTTTGTGTTTGAACAAAGACGGGGCGTTTTAGAAAACAAAATAGGTTTTGCCGAAATTAGTTTTATGCAAGCAAATGCAAGATGATGACGATGCTCAAATGCAATGTGGCATGATGACATGAGCATGCGGTCATGATGATGCAATGCACAAAAACAACGCGATTTTCTAGTAGTGGTTTTGCGGGATGCCACATATGATACTGTTGCATTACAGACCCCGAATATTTGCATCCAATCTTCAGTTCTGCTCCTTCAGGATTTGGGGTAGCAATAACTGTATGGGAAAATAGAACAAATAAATCATCTGACCTTGCCCGAGACGTTGTCTTGCGAGAAGGCGAGGATGTGGTCGACGGTCTTCTCGATCTTGGTGCGGAGGAATGAATTGGGGGCGAGGCCTGGGTCGCGGAGCCAGTAGTGTCCGACCATGCGTCCTTCGTCGGGGTTGGCGATGGCGCCCTTCTCGAGTTCCCCCATGGCGACGAAGGCCCGCTGTAGGAGCGGCTCCATCCGGTGGAGGAAGTCGTCGGTGAACCCCATCCGGCTGACGTCGACAAAGAGGCCCAGCTCCTTGTGCTGGTAGAGCCACTCGACGTAGCGGTCCCAGAGCTTGATCGGGTCCTTCTCGACGGTGGCGGCCGGCTGCTGCTTGGACGCGAGCGGCGGGGCCGGGGCGTGGGGGGAGCCGGAGGAGGAGGAGGAGCGGGAGAGGTCCGCGATGGAATGGGGCGCGCGGAGGCGGAGGTGGGAGAGGCGCATGAGGAGCTCCCTCCGGAGGCGGAAGCGGCACGCGGAGCCAGAGGAGGGCGGCGCGACCGCGCCGGAGATGGACGCCATCGCCGCCCGAGTCGCGGAAGGTCGCGGTGGGCTGGCGGTTCGGTCTGGTCACGGGGTCACGCGCATCCGACTCCGGAGAGAGAGAGGGGGAGGGTTTAGTTTTGGGAGGAGTCCACGAGGAGTTGGTGGCCTCGCTGGGCTTGGCTTTATTTGGGGGAAGACGAAGACACAGGACGACGGGAGACACGTCAGCACGGCTGGCCCTGGACGGACGTATTCACGGCCCCACAGCTCAGCGTCCTAGCGGGTGGACGCGGCCGTTCCTGCGCTCGCGGCGGCACGTGCGAGCGGCGGCGGGGAGGCGGCCGCACGTCTGACTCTGACGGTGTGCGCGGTCGCCGGTAGGGACGAACGGCGACGGGGGAGAGGCAATGATAGGTTGGCCAGGCTGGAGGATCTTTCCGTGAGAGGGAACGGCCGGGAGGAGCACGGGGACAAAAAAATGCGACAGAACTAAAGCGACGAATGCGACAGAACATGCTTATGCGAGGCACATATTGCACAATATGCGCCTCCTATAATTCAAACTATAGGATACGCATATAGCAATATGCGCCTCGCATATGCGGCCACCTACTAGCGCCCGGGCCCGCATGAGTTACTTGAGGCGCATATGGCCATATGCGCCTCGCATATTATCAAATATAGGAGGCGCATATAGCCATATGCGCCTCGCATATTCGTGCACCTACCAACACGCGGGCCCACACAGAATATGTGAGGCGCATTCCGGCCATATGCGCCTCGCCTATCTGATATATAGGAGGCGCATATTACTAGAATGCGCCTCGCATAATATGGGGCTGCTAGATTCTGTCCGTACAGGGATTATAGAAGGCGCATTCTTATCATATGCGCCTCGCCTATTTTTATACTAGAGGCGCATATCGCAAAGTGCACCTCGCCTATTTTTATAGGAGGCGCATATGCTAAATGTGCCTCGCATAAGCATGTCTCCTATAGCCTTTTCTCTAGTAGTGTACTTGGAATGGTGTAACACACCATGCATAGGAATTTATAGTGGACACTTTGGAATAACTTGGTTTCTTGGGAGTTGGAAGCATGAGTAGAGCTTACTCATACAAGTGGAGACTAGCAAAAGACTGGGAGCAACCAACTAAGAGAGCAATAATGGCCATAATCATGCAGAGCGACAAAACATTACTAATCAAAGCATAGATTGGTACTATAAGTCGAGGACTAAATGATCATAGAGGCTATGGTGACTTGTTCATAGTCATAACATGGTGTGAGCATGTGCCAAGTCAACCCAAACAAAGCATCAAAGAAGAATACCATAATACTATGCTTTTGTATTATAACATCCCAAAAATCATGATTTCAAAGTTCGCATATCATTCATGCATTCATAATCATTTTAGGATCATTTTCATATAAGATTTCAAAAACAGAAGCATTTGAGGTCTATTATTTTATGTAGATAAGGCAGTGGCTTTATTTCTACTCTTTAATATGAGAACACTTGTTCAAACCAGAAAGGATTTGAACATAGGATTGATTTATATTTCCAAAGCTTGGTCAAAAAAATTCAAAACAAAATATGATTTTAAAACCATTCATCAGCCTAATATAAATAAATGATTAAAGCATGATTTATTTCTAAAATCCATTGGGCCAAGGTATTTTTGAGTGAACAACATTGTTTTATAGTCAAATATGTGAAAGGACCACTTTACAAAAATTCAGAAAGGATATGAATTCAAACACATTTAAAATCATTTGAAAAAGATTCCTGGAAAGTCAATCAGAAAAAGAAAAAGGGGAAAGAAATGGAAAACGGTCGGCGCCACTTATTCGGCCCAGTAACAAATGCAGCCCACCCGGGTTTTTCCTCTCCCCCTGTTTCTCACCTCGCCCGCGCTCACCCCCTCGCTGACCAACGGGCCCCGCAGCCACGTCATCTTGTCGTCCTCAATCGCCGCGCGACGACCCGCTCCGTCGTTACCTCCCCGCAGTGACGCCGCGATTAAACTCGGCTTAAATTCCATTGATACAGCGCGTGATCCTCGCCCCTGCTCCGGCTACTTAACCCTCACCCCTCTGCGACCATTTCCCCTCACTCAGCACCCCCACTCCCCCACCAGGCTGCCCATATTTCGCAGAACTCCGCCGCAGTACCGACGATCTCCGGCGGTGAATTCCGGCGAGCACTCCCTGCCCCTTGCCTTCTAGTCTTGCCAGTATGATCACTGCAACCTTGCGCATCCTTTAACACCACTGGTGTGTGCTAGGACCACCCAGAACCTCGCCAATGTCGACGACTGCGCGTGTCCGATGAAGCCATCAACTCCGACGAGCTCCCCTGGTTAGTACTGACCACGCCTTTCCCTCTCATTGACACTCGCGTGGCCAGCATCATCTTGCGCATCTGACGCACTTCTTCTCTTGCCTTGGAATGACATGTACCCCTCGCCAGCGATGATGAACAGAAGCATCTGTCGCCAGAAGGAACTACGGCGAGCAATCCCCGTCGACCTCGAGCGCCCCTTCGCCAACCAAGCACACTTTGAGCATCAGCAATGCACGGCGAACTCGGTGAGCTATTTCTCTCTCTCCCGCGCTTCCTGTATCATCGGCACCATCCTCCTCTGACCGCGCCGCCGCTAGCCACCGTCGCGCGCCGCCCATCTTTGGCCAAACGTCTGTGCGCCGTTAGATCTAGATCCAACGCATTTGATAGATGACTTAAGCGAAGCGATATGTTTAGATCTGAGCCATGCGATGCACTTTAATCTAACGATCCAGAGAGCCTGATCCGCGTGAACCGGTACCGTCCAATCAGGAGCTGCCGCGTGGCTAGGGTTTAGATTTAAAATCTGAAATTAGATCTATTAGATGTTCAAACTTGCAAAATTCATAACTTTTGATCCACACGTCCAAATTTTGCAAATTTTATATCAATGGAATCAGGAAAAATAATTATATCCAACCATGTACTTTGTTTAATGAATTGCTTCTGTAAACTTAGTTGTTTTTGCAGAGACATTTGTAAGCTTATTTTGTGTATAAAAATTAGTTGGAAAATGTTTTAATGGCCAAATAAAGTTATTTGATGTGTAAATGTTTAGTTTATTGATCAGTATTGTTCTAATTGTCTTGAGGGGTTTAGAAAATCATCACATGTCATTTTCATGCATTCATATATTTTTGCTTGTTTATTTTTATGTGTGAAATTGGTGCTATCATTTTATGTGTAGATTTTGGTGCTAGTGGTGATTGTGACTGTGAGGATTGTTGTTACTCCCCCAGCTACCAAGGCAAGTGGTACTTCATACTTTTCTCCCAATATTTTGACTTTGCATTATAAATATTTTGTATAGGGCTTGCATGATAATTTTTGCTAAGTATCTATATGCTATGCTTGGGAAATCCTAGTAGTTGTAGAATTGTTAGAATTTTATCTAAGATAAGATACTTACTATTGCCATGCTTAGCCTAGCTAGTAGCAACCAAGGGTGGATTATATACACATGCTATGGAAAATATTTCTAAGTCTTTGACTTATGTTTTGCTTAATAAAACAACTAAGTGAATGAAACACCTGGGTGGAATGGTGGCTTGGTTTATGTTGAGTGGTTACACAAGGCCAGGGGACTGTGAAACTTGTGTATCTCACTTGTGGAATGCCACCCAGGAACAAAGGGATTTGAGATGCCATATGTTAAGAAGCTTCTAGTGCAGCCACATGGCATTATGGGCTCTGCCTGGATCACATAGGTTGTAATAACTTAGCCAAATGGACAGTTGGTGGTAGGGGATGATAGGTTTGGAGCGCGTCCATTTTGGTCTAAGGGAAGGCTTCTGAAAGGTCTTGTCTTGATGAAAATCAAGTCTTGTGGGGAAAGTGCACCACCTCTGCAGATGGAAGAAACTAAGTACTTAGCCGTGTCCCCGTTAATGGACAATTTGAGCATCAAGACATGGAAGCTATCAAGAATCTCCTCATCCCAATTTTCTAAGTTAAAACTTGTGGTTGAACAAGGGTGAAGGTTCACCAATTTCTATTGGTGGTTCCTTGGGAGTTTTTGCCAAAGAAAAACTTAGTGTTTTCAACTGATAGGTAAAACCTATTTTAAGCAAAGCAAGCCTAAGCTACACTTAGCCAAATTCATGTAGAAGCTAGATGCTAATATTCTACTAAGGTATCACTTGCCAATACTATTCCAATGTATTGACCCACTGTGGCTATAACTTGTGATGTTGAGGATTAGGGTTATGAGTCTACACTCAACATGCTTGCCTGTGGCACATGAAGATGAAGACTTTTATTTATATTGTTAAGTTAAACTCTTGTACTAGACTTTGGCTATGGAGTTGTAAAAGACTATGTTATCTCTGGAATGACGATGTAATAATGACCTTTGCTTCTGTGTACTTCATCTTAAACTGTGGATGCTAGCAATTGATCCAGGGACTAGCATTGCAATCACAGGTACCTTTACCTTTATAAAGGTGGGGTCTTACATGTATGCTAAAACAACGCATGATTCCTTCAAGGCACATTAAGCCATCCTAATTGTTTGGAACAAGTCATGCTACAGCAATAATCACTAAGCATAAGGTCAAAACAACATCTAGCATGACATGATAAAGTCTAAGCAATGGTCAAAACAAGCTCCCTATTGTACCACTTAAGCATGAAGCTTTCTACTCTTTCCAACACCAAACAACTTATTTGAAACAACTCACAAAGATAATAATCAACAAACACAAGTGAGCTTGTCTTACAAATCCACCAAGAACTAAAAAGTTCTAAGCAAAAAGTATAAGAAAGCTAAGGCTAAACACAGTGCTAGCAAAAGAGAACACTCAAAGAACAATAAGAGTGAAAACTAGAGTGTTCTAAGCAATGAAAACAGAGTGTGTCTCTCTCCAAAAGAAGTGTGGTGTAACCAACCAACTTACTCAAGTAAACTAAGCAAACAAAAACTAAGACGCTCCAAGAACAACACAACAATGCATGAAACAATAAAAACGAAGTGTCTAGAAAGACCTGAGCTTTTTATTGATGAAGAAGGGGATGCCTTGGGCATCCCCAAGCTTTGACGCTTGTACCTCTTGGATATTTCTAGGGGTGACACCATGGTGGCATCCACAAGCTTGAGTTTTGTCCATTCTTCATCTCATTGCATCATTCTCTCTCTACATCTGAAATTTTTCCTTCATACAAAACTTCACACAACCTTCATTAGCAACATTAGTGTATTCAAAAGATATTAGACCCCTGGAAAAGCTTTGGAACAGCAAGGATTTTCACTAAAAACACAAGCTACTGTAGCAAATCCTTCAAAAATCTCAATTCACCTAAAGAGAATTCAAAAAGGAATCAATAAGAAGCAAATGCAAATAATGGCAGAAATCTGTCAAAACAGAACAGCAGGTAGAAACCGATTTTTTCTAATATCTTATGTTGCTCAAATCAAAAAGTGTTGAACTAACGAAAGTTATCTAATATACTGGGGGATTTATTCGTAAATTTTCAGATCAATCCGAGTTACATAGACTCCTCACGAATTTTTATGGTGGAGGACAGAAATCTGTTTCGAGACAGCAACTCCCCAAATCTTACTTCCCTCTCATTAGAGGTTATTCTTGGCACAAAAAAAAGGATAAGAGAGGTCATTACTGAAGTAGTAACTTCCAAGACTCAAGAAAACTCTTAGGTTATCTCCCAACAAGTACTTTTCTTTAATGCCTTTAAGTTAGGCTTGATAGTTTGAGAAGATGCTCACATAAGAAATATGAATTGAAGTAAAAAAGAGCATCAAGAAGAAAATTCAAAACACATTTAAGTCTAACCCACTAAATATGCATACTAATCTTGTAAAGAAACAAGTCATGAAAGCACAAAGCAACAAGCATAGGAAAGCAAAACAAGTGCAACTTCAAGATTTTCAACATAAAGAGGGGAAACTTAATATTGTTGAGATACATAAAACCATGTTTCCCTCTCTCATAATAACTTTCAGTAGCAACATGAACAAAATTAACAATATAACCATCACATAAAACATTCTTATCATGAGCCACATGCATATAATAATTATTACTCTCCACATAAGCATAGTCAATCTTATTAATCATAGTGGGAGCAAATTCGACAAAATAGCTATCATTAAAATTCTCATCACCATAATCATCAAATATAGGAGGCATATTGTAATCATAATTAATGTTCTCATCAATAGTAGGTGGACTGAAAATATCATACTCATCATTGTAATCATCATATATTGGAGGTTTGATATCATCATAAGCAATACAATAGCTATCTTCCAAAGCTGAGGAACTAAAAAGATCATTTTCATAAAAACTAGCTTCCCCAAGCTTAGACTTTTCCATAGCATTAGCAATAATGGTGTCCAAAGAGTTCATACTAATAACATTGCTATTAGCATGCAAATAAAGTTCCATAGGTTTTTTAATTTTATCTTCAAACACTTCATGTCCTAACTCAAGATAAACACTATAAAGCTCTCTAATTTTGTTGTTGTTTTCCATTAAGCCTAACTAGTGAAAACAAGAAACAAAAAGATACAACTGCATGATCTAAAGGAAATAACTTCGAGCACTCACACCAGAAGATGTGAGTACCTTTTACCTTACCTCCCCGGCAACGGCGCCAGAAAAGAGCTTGATGTCTACGCACTTATATTCTTGTAGACAGTTGTTGGGCCTCCAAGTGCAGAGGTTTGTAGAACAGCAGCAAGTTTCCCTTAAGTGGATTATCCAAGGTTTATCGAACTCAGGGAGGAAGTGGTCAAAGGCATTCCCTCTCAAGCAACCCTGCAATCAAGATACAAGAAGTCTCTTGTGTCCCCAACACACCCAATACACTTGTCAGGTGTATAGGTGCACTAGTTCGGTGAAGATATAGTGAAATACAAGTGGTAACGGTGCCAGAAAATAGCTTGACGGTGAGGTAAAGACTAAAGCAAGCAAACATGCAACAGATCTAGTAGCAAACGGTGGTTCAATGCTTAGAAACAATGCCTAGGGATCATACTTTCACTAGTGAACACTCTCTCATATAAATATCCTCTCTTCATGATACTACTCTTAACTACTCTCCGGTTGGACACTCTAATCCATGGTAGGGCTATAACAGCACACCACAAAGTCTGTCTTCCCCAATCTAGATAACCCGACACTGTCACCTTGAGCGCTAGATGGTTCCAACAAACACCACAATTTCATAGAGACATCCAACTCCAAATATAACTCATAACAAATATTCAATCTAGCCAAAGTGCCACACACGGTATGCACGCTGTCACTTTCACACACATGGGAAAAGCATAGATCTATTAAAGCACAAAGAGTATTTATGTAGACTCAAACCTAAGTGCCACCATGGCGTGCATGCTGTCACTTTCACACACATGGGGAGAGCAGAGATCTAATGAAGCACTTGAG
The DNA here is from genome assembly GCA_916181665.1 of Avena sativa. Lineage (NCBI taxonomy): Eukaryota > Viridiplantae > Streptophyta > Magnoliopsida > Poales > Poaceae > Avena > Avena sativa. Next base: position 280,012,731 of record OV702283.1, on the reverse strand, counting down.
TAGCAAGGTAGATCTACTTGATTACAAAGCTCATGACCACAAGATCATGCATAGAGAGAGAGATGAACACATAGCTACCAGTAGAGCCCTTAGCCTTGAGGAACAACTGCTCCCTCGTCATCATGGGAATCAACAATGGTGATGAAGATGGCGATGGAGATCGATGGAGATGGCTCTGGGGGCACTTCCCCGTCCCGGCAGGGTGCCGGAACAGGGACTTTCTGTCCCCCGAATCTCCCTTTTGGTGGTGGCGGCGCTACGGAGATTTTCGTGGATTTCTTTTGGATGCCCTAGGGTTTTTGGGTCGGAGGCTTCTTATAGGCACAGGAATCAAGGTCGGTGGGGGTCCAGGGGGCCCACACCCCTATTGGCGCCCCCAGGGCTTGCCCGCGCCTAGGGTGGTGAGGCCACCATGTGGCCCCCCTCCGGCTCTGCTTCGTGGTTCCGTGTTGCTCCGGGGAAAATAATAACTTTGGATTTTGTCCCGTACAATTCCGAGAATATTGATTACCTGCCTTTTTAGAAACAAAAACAGAAGAAAACAGACAACTGGCACTGTGGCAACTTGTTAATAGGTTAGTTCTAGAAAAGATATAAAAACACCTCAAAGTGTAAAAAAATCAAAGCAAAGTAGATACAAAACAAGCATGGAGCGTCAAAAATTATAGATACGTTTCCGACATATCATTTGTATCCTGTGTTAGAGAAACACCTGGGCCGCTAGCCTAAGCCATGCCTAATCATGGTGGAAACTTGCAGCAACACCATAGTGAGCTATCTATGAAGCATCCTCAATAAAAAGCTATGCATATAGTAAATAAAAAGATCGCTGAGATGATCATTGTTTGCTTGCCTTGTCATTTTGGTTACGGGAAAGCTCCTGTACCATGTGCAAGGGGTACCCCGTTGGCGGTTCTCAATGATATGCAAATACTTACAATGACAAGAACTTACCTGTGACCAAAGTTGAGTAGCATGAGGAGTGGCCCTCATATTCAAGGGACATGAGATTGCCAACTTATATTTCGTCAAGCATATACTCCATCTTTGTGCACTTTAACCTTAATCATCTCAAGATGCCTATGATAGGGGCAATGAGGGCTCAAAGCTAGTAAGTACCATAATCTTTTGGAAGCTCTTTATGACTTGTAATCCCTGCTTCCCTCTATAAAGGGACCTTTCTTTTGGAAGCTCTGTAGACCTACTTCCTCTCTATCTCTAGCAAGCATTTGAGTTGTTGTGTTTCAAGGATTCATATGGTGATTTATTCAATCATGTTCTTTATCTTCCTTGTTTGCAAAAAACTCTTATCTATTGAGTATTACTTTGAAAGCCTTCACTTATGAAAAACCCTTTTGAGCAAAGAGTGCATATTTTTGAAACTTCTACAAAAAGCTTTTGTGAAACTGTTTGCCAGGTGTTCTCTGACCAAGAACAAGTTTGCCAATTCCAATTATGATTTATCTTTATGCATCTCTATTGTTACTTCTATACTTGGTTGCAAGCTAAGTTATATAATGCTGAGTTGCTTTCTTCTATGAGTTGTGCAATGGTAAGTGTGATGCTTCTTGTTTGTATTCTTTTATCGACACTTCACTCCATAAACCTATGGACATGTTTACTGAGCTCAGTTTTCGCTTGGGGACAAGCGAAGTCTAAGCTTGGGGGAGTTGATACGCCCAATTTGCATCACCACTCTATATCATAATTTACCTCTATTCATTGATATATATCTTATTATGAGGTATTACTTATGGATTTTCATCTATTTGTGCATGTTGGATGACTCTTGGAGGATGAACTGCCGGAGTTTGGATTTTGATGGAAAAGAAGGCGTTTTTGTGCAATTTCGTGAAGATCAGAAAAATACCAGAAAAATATGGAAACATATTATTTTCCCAGATGACGAAGGAAGCCAGAAGGTGGAGCGAAGAGGGGCCGCAGGGGGCCCACACCCCCCTAGGCGCGGGCCCACCTGACCCCGCGCCTAGGGCAGGTGTGGCCCACCTGCCCGGCTCCCGACTCCGCCCCTTCGCCTATATCTTCCCTACGAAACCCTAAGCCTCGGGAAGCAACCACAGATAGATTTCCGCCGCCTCTGGGGGCGGAAAACACCGAGAGAGAAAGATCTCTCCAGCAGACATATTTCTGCCAAAGGAATTCCTTCCCGAAGAGGGGAGACCGTCGCCATCAACACCATCATCAAGCTAGGCTTCACTGGGATCATCATCATCATCCACACCATCATCTCCACCAGCACCATCATCACCACTTCGTCCCACTGTAACAATTGTGTTGGATATTGCTTTAGTTCTTAGGGGAAACTTTCCCGGTGTTGATTACTATTGTAGTTGATGCTTGTGAGTGGAACCATTGGATTATTGTTTATGTTCAGATTGTTATCCATTATCATATCATCTTTGATCTTGATCCATATGATGTCTTGTGAGTAGTTCGTTGTGTTCTTGAGGACATGGGAGAAGTCATGTAGTTAGTAGTGAATTTGTGTTGAGTTATTATTCAATGGTTTAGTATTTAAGTTGTGGTGCTATTCTTCTAGTGGTGTCATGTGAACGTCGACTACATGATACTTCACCATTTATGGGCCTAGGGGAATGCATTGTGTATTTGGCTACTAATTGTGGGGTTGCTGGAGTGACAGAAACCTGAACCCCCGTTAGGACACCTTTGCACAAGGGAGTGTAGGATCTCAGAGTTTAAGGCTGTGGTTAGATTTATATCTTAATTACTTTCCTGTAGTTACGGATGTTTGCAGGGGGTTTAATCACAAGTATGTATTAGTCCAAGTAAGGTCGGTACATTAGCACAGATTCATCCACACAACACTTACAACACCAGAGAAGTGTAATCAGCTATTTGAAGCGAAAGCACTTGACAAAATTCACATGTGTCCTCGAGAATGTTTGGTCCTTAAAAGTATTTGCACCAGCTTGTCCTTTGCTAAGAAATGATTGCGCCACTTGCTCCTTTTGTTCGTTACCTTTGATACTTACTCCTTGTCTTGTTGCTTTATCAGAAAACCACTAAAAATCCATTTGCTAAGTATTCACAGGGATTTCCTGCTTCATACCACTGTTCAGCACCTTCTGCTCCTCGTTGGGATCGACACTCCTATTTATCGAAAGTACTACGATACACCCCCTATACTTGTGGGTCATCACCGTGTGCCTCCTCTTCACTGTGCGGGACCTCTCTGTCGTGTGTCTATTAGGCCAGAACACAACAAAGAAAACTTCCAGGTCGCCAGGTAGCCGCCACGTTACACCCTATGCACATCTTTTGTCGTATGTATACACACGGCAAATGAGGATATTTGTTTCCTTGGAAAAGGCCCTAGGTTTTTCCATTTTTTTTCTTTTCCTTTCATTTCTGCAATTTAAAACACGGAATATATATGTGTAATACCAGAATATCACCAAAATGCAATTGCATGATAAACAAAAATAATATGATCATAAGATCATCACCAACACTAAAAAATATCATATCATCACCACACAAGCAACAAACTTTCACAAATATTATAACTTCAATCACTAGTGCATAACCAACAAGTGCACAAGCCATAAACTTCACAAATATTACAAGTTCATTCCCTACATGCATATGACCACAAGATCATCATCGCCGAGTGCTTCACAAGCTCATGCTCTGAATCCATAAATGCGTCCTCGATGAGATCCTACAAGTTCGAGACAAGTATATGGATGTTGAAAATGAATATGATAAATCCATGGATGGCAAGTTGATGAAAATGACAATTACATGGGATTTTGACAAGTCTCATGGCCAGACAAATAAAATCATGAATATTACAAGTTTTAAGGCAAGTTGATGGAAATGACAAGGAACTTTCACAATGTCATAGAATTATCTACAAGTCTCATGGCAAGGATAAATTTTTTACAAGTGTCGTGGCATGACTACATTTTCTACAAGTGTGATGACATGGCTAAATTTGACAAGTGTAGAAGAACTAACCTTGATACACACATGATTGTTTCTGTCATACAAGTGTGATGAGGAGTGTCCTTTTCCCTTTTCGTTTGATTGTTTCTGTCATACATGTTATTTGTTAGGACCCCTTCGCTTATAACTACATAATAATTCAAACTGGAATTCTAGAACAGAAAAAATTAATTAGCACTGTGGAACCAAAAAATGATGATGAGTTCATTGCAGTAGGTTCTTTAATTCTACCATGATGCATGTTTTTTTGTAGTGAAGTTTTAGCTTTATCTACTTCCAATTAATTACTTATTGTGGAGTGGTGTCGGAAAACATACTTACCGGTGAGCGTCTAGATTCTATATTGTGTTGGCCTAATCTTCAGCATGGGGTGCACATGCGACTATGATCCTTGTGAAACATGGACTAATCTTCAGCTTGGGGTGCGCATGCAACTATGATCCTTGTAAAACATGTGAGTATCAGCGTACATTATAAGAATCCTCATGAAGCATGCTTAAATAGTTTATCATTGCATCAATTCTTTTGAAAAACCACAAAATTTGGAGCGAGTCAAAGCATTGTTTAAGTTAATCCTTGTTTTTAATGCTTACAGGTTGCAGCAAAGTGAACCGTGTGTATATTTTCTCCTTAAAACAGGCTTGCGTCTAGCTATATTAATATAGCTACCGATTAAGACCGCAGCTGGACCAGATAGCATAATGCCTAAAAAAACAAAGAAAATAAAGAAGAACAAGAAGAAAAAACAAAGCCGACAACAGTGCCTTGACGAAAACGAGGATGACCCGCAGCCACTACGCCCTCCGGAGAATTACCACCACCCTCCTAGCGCTCGTACCAAGCAGCACCTTTAAGAAGGAAAGCGACATTGACGACGACGTTGCTGGCCAGACTGGTCCTAGGGTTTTACTCAATACGCTATAGAAGGTAGAAAAGAGATACATCCGACGCCCTTTAAAAAGGACTGCGACACCCGTATATTTTCAAACAAAGTATCTTTGAAAAGGCTTCGCAAAGCCTATCTTTGGAAATGCAAGATGCAAGGCATGTACTATCGGTAATAATTAGGTGCTTGACTCTGTTTGTATCGATGATACATCACACGGACAATATCCTATGTTAGCAAAGGAAATTCTTTGGAGAATATAAGCCAAGAGGATGCTCTTGAGTTGGCAAAACTTGCTGTCCTTATCTACTTATAGAAGGTATGCATTATCTTTATATGACATCAATTTGAGTGAGCTTACAAGTGTGAAGTTGCAGACTGACTGTTTCCAACTAAAATTACCTAAGATCACAAGTCGTAAAACTTTACGGCTAAATTATGGTCTCATTTCAGGCCTTGGCGTGAGCGCGGCACCGGGCCATCTAGTAGTATCCTCAAAGAAGATTGTATAAGTACGTACTTCGTCAACTCTGTGGCTTGTAGAGGTAAAAGAGGAGAATCGCGCCCAGCGCACACGACTGGTAAAACCCAATTAACAAATAAGTCGCTGGCGCACGGCGGCAGTGATGAATCGGATGCGACCACACGCCACGCCACCTCCTCCCCACCACCCTCGCTGTTAACTCAAAAGTCTCGCGGAGTCGCGCGTCTTCTTCCAGATTAAGCAGCGCAGCGCCCCGTTTAAAAAACCTTTGCCGCCCGCGCAGCCAGCTTGGATGCCACGGCGAACGCAACCGCAACCCAAGCGCGCGCCCGCATATAACGCAACCGCCATTCTCCCTCTCCCTCCAACAAACTGAAAGGCCTTGAGATTCGGCAGCGGAGAGGCAAGTCGGGGAAACAGAGCACCGGTCCGCGTGGTTCTTTCTTCGTCCGGCGCCGCCAGAATGAAGCACAGGTCGCTGAAGATGCTCTGCCCGCCGCCGGCGGTGAGAGTTCCGGCGCGCGGCTGGGGCGGCGGGAGGACGCTGTTGGTGGCGGTGCGGAGGGACGTCGCCGGGAGGGAGCTGCTCGCCTGGGCCCTCGCCAAGGCCGCCGCCGCCGGCGACCGCGTCGTGGCGCTCCACGTCACCACAGCCGACGGGCCGGTCACGGAGGAGAGGAGCGGAGCCGCCGCCGCTGATTCGCTCGCTTCCGTGCTCGCCGCGTACGACGGCTTCTGCAATCTCAACCAGGTACTACTTGACTGGCCCACCGCAGGACACACTCTTCTTCCTGCCTCGCAATGCTTGCTCACTGCCTTCTCTCCTTCATCAGATCAACCTGGAGCTTAGGGTCTGCCATGGATCATCCGTCAAGAAGGCTCTGGTGAAGGAGGCCATCTCCTACGGCGCCGCGCAACTCATCCTCGGGGTCCTCAAGAACTCGCCTCTTGGGTACGTGACAATTTCGAACTGTTTTTTTCTTCTCATGATCGGCCGACTCGTTTGTTGCAAGGGAGTGACGTTGTTTTGGTTCCCCATCCTGTATATGATCAGATTGTGTGCCACCGCGGTCGCCAAGTACTGCGCCAAGAGAGTCCCGGGTAGCTGCACGGTTCTTGCAGTCAGCAAGGGCGCCATTGTGTACCACGGCAACGCAATGCAGGAGGAGATGAACCACTGCTGCACAAGTATGCTGCTGCCCATGCACTTACTTCTGAATTTTGCCATTGCATTTATTTATTTTTTGGCTGACGAGGCTCAAATTGCTCTGCAGTGTCCCCTCTAAGAACGTATTCAGCCGTGGCGGAGACGCCGCGAAGGATCTACCGGAAGATACTCGACGCAGCCGCGACGGTCGGGGAGAAAGCTCAGGATGACTCGGCGATCGGTCATTGCCGATACTTGGAGCAGAACGTGTCCATGCCAATGAGCGCCCGAGTGTCGCGAAAGGTAGCAGCAGTGGAACCACCGACTCCGGCGAGGTGTCACCGGCGGGAACTACCGGAAGTGGCTGCCGGGTGGCCGCTGCTAAGGAAGGATATCATGCCTGCCTCGCCGGAGTGCTCGGAGGTGTCCGTGGTTGAGTGGGCAATGCGGCTTCCCAGCCGGTGTTCAACGCTAACGCCCGTGAGTTCAGATCACAGGGCGACCTCTAAATCGAGAAGCGATCTGGCAGCAGAGCCGTCTCCGGTGACCGAGGAAACGGCTGAGCAAGTTCAGGAGGATCTGGCATCGATTATAGACAAGTACTCGTCGATGTACACCTTGTTCACCTACAGTGATCTTGCGAGGATCACCTCTGACTTCTCCCCAGGTACATATCCAATCCAATGCATTTCAGTGTCAGCTCTGAACGTTACTGACAGTGACGGACATCCTTCTTTCCGGTCTCTGAATGCTGCTTCTGATGATCCGTTCAATCCACTGTGTTGGGCAGATAACTTAGTCGGGAAAGGCGGCGCAAGCCGGGTTTACAGCGGCCACTGGAAAGACGGCAAGGAGCTGGCTGTGAAGGTCCTGAAATCGTCAGAGGAGGTGGTGAAGGAGTTTGTCGCGGAGATCGACATCATCAGCACCGTCGACCACAAGAACGCCATGGCCCTCGTCGGGTTCTGCGTCGAGCACGGCAAGCTCATGCTGGTGTATGACTACATCCGCAGGGGCAGCCTGGAGGAGATCTTGCATGGTGTGCACTTAATTTAGAAATAAAATGCAGGTTTCTTCCATGGCCGAAATTATGATTTGAGATTGACGTTGCTGTATGCGCAGGTGAGGAACATGGCAAAGGTTCACGATTAAGTTGGCCGGAAAGATTCAATGTGGCCATCGGGGTCGCTCGCGCCCTCGATCATCTCCACGGCGGCAAGGAGCGTCCGGTGGTGATCCACAGGGACGTCAAGTCTTCAAACATCCTCGTCTCTGAAGATTGCGAAGCAAAGCTGTGCGACTTCGGCCTCGCGCTGTGGGGGACGGACGCGGGGACGCAGATCATGGGCGACGACGTGGCCGTGGCCGGGACGTTCGGGTACTTAGCCCCTGAGTACTTCATGCACGGCAAGGTCAGCGACAAGATCGACGTGTATGCTTTTGGCGTCGTCCTTCTCGAGCTCGTCTCTGGCAGGAAGCCGGTGAGCTCCGGCGGCCCCAAGGGCCAGGAGAGCCTGGTGATGTGGGTAAGTATCCGACACCATCTTAATCGTCAACGGACTCGAATAGTCGTGAATGGTTCCGTAATCTAGTTTCTGCTTGATCAGGCGAATTCCGTCGTACAAGGAGGGAAGCTGACCGAACTCGTCGACCCGAGCGTGCCGGCTAACAGCGGCGATGCCGGCGAGGTCGAGAGAATGACCCTCGCCGCGGCCCTCTGCATCACTCGAGCGCCACAACGCCGGCCGAGCATGGCAAATGTATGAAGATTTAGCCCCTGATTATTATTTCTTGGAAAATTGCTTAGCGACAGTTCCTGACACGTACGCCCTTTCTTTATTTTGAACTTGTCCAGATTCTGAGGCTGCTCGATGGCGACAGCGACGCCGTCCATTGGGCTAGGACGCAGCTCGGCGTGTCGGACACCAGCGACGATTGCAGCGAAGAATACGCGGTCGCCTCGGCCGAGAAGAACGACATGATCCAGTCATACATCAACCTCGCGCTGCTTGACGTTGACGTTGACGTCGACGACGATGACTCCGCTTCGGTCTGCAGCACCGACTTCATGGCCGCCAACATGTCGCTGGAGGAGTACATGAAGGGGAGGTGGAGCCGGTCATCCAGCTTGACGGAGGACGGAGGCTCCACCCATGGCGGGAATCCCCGGATTTTTGTGTAGATATCAACCATTCTTCCATTTCTGTACATATGTTGAGTACAGTAGATTCTTTTTTTGGTAGGAGGGTCGTTGCAAACGGTCATATGCAATTCCCTTGTCCAGTTTTGATGTTCGTCTAGGTAGTCCTCGTGGATTTTCTTAAAACATTTGTACCCTTCTCCACAACATCGAAGGGGAAAAGAGAGTACATTCCAGTTTCAAGTTTTTCTATGATACTGGGAACCCACAAAGATCCCTAATAAATTCAGTTTAAGTGTTCTTTATTTATTCAAATTTGAAATGGACACGGAAGATCCCAAGAAATCGCTCGTCCAAACACACCCAAAGATGGTCAAATTTTAGATTTATTCAGATTTGAAGACTAAAGACCGAAAATCCCAAGAAAGGTACCACTCGACCAAACAAAACCAGAGGATGTAGACCAAAATTGGATCACCTTGTCGCTTTGCACAAACATAGCGCCGTTGTACAATGTCCCGTTCAACCCTGTGGTCACGAGACAGAAACCCATTCCCATATGTGCTATGGAACCATCACCTGAACTTGCTTGGGGGCTAACTGGGCCCACCGTGCCGATGGTTGGAGACCCAGGGGAGATCACGCCACAACAAACCATCCTTGCCTTCCCTGAGCACATGGAGCAAGTACAGCGGATCTTCCGGGAGGCAGACGAAGCGGCGGAGAGGGGCGTGCCACACAGCAGCCCCATGGACGAGGGTCAGATCGTGATTCCACACGGAGGCGGCCCATTCCGCTTCATCCCTGGACGGGCCGCGCAGGAACAAGACGAGGCCCGTGAGCAGGAGGCCCATGGGCAGCTCGAGGACCTGGACCAAGGACAAGCCCAAGCAAAAGATGGCGTTTTCCCGCGTAAGGACCTGACCTTTGATCTGTCTGATCTGCTGCCACTGCCTGCTCCTGGCAACCGAGCAGCTCCGATAGAAGGCACTGGGGAGGTGGCGGCCATTGCGGATGGGCCACGGCAGAAGGGGAAGACCGCTGCTACCGTGACATACCACCGTCGAAGCGAAAGGATCAAGAGGATGCAAGACGGTGCACGCGTCGGCTCGGTGGAACGGGCGTCCAGGCGGAAGGCCTCCTCCGCAGGAGAATCGGACTCATCGGTTGGCTCTACATCAACCCGCCGCCGGAAGACCCGACGCCTACCTGATATCAACCAGGTTGCGCCCCTGCCTGTCACCGCCTGCCCGTCGGTGCCTGACGACGAGAGACTGCGTGAGCTGGCCGGATGCTGCGGCATACACACTCTAGACCTGGTGATGGAGACGATGAGGAAGATTAACAAGGATCAGGACACCCCGGGGCCTAGTGCACGTGATGAGTGATCACGTTCAAATAGATAGGGCGTGGTGTTGCACTATCAGGTTGTTAGTTTGCTTAAGTTTACTGCATTCTCCACTATCTTCAAAGTTGGTGTGCCAGGCTTGGCATAGAGGCCAACACCGCCATGTTTTTTCAGTTTACCATCATAGGACCACAACCTGTAGCACCATCTGCCACCAGCATGTTTACTTCTTTGCATTTAGTTTACACCCTGGTGCCGTATGCTTTTCCTTTTGGATACTACACCCATGTACTGTATGCTTTTCGCTACGGGTTCGCACCAGGCTCAGATGAAGTTTCTCAGTTGGAACACGAGAGGTCTGGGGGATGAGGTGAAAAACATATCCATATACAAAGTCATTGATGAAGCAAACGCCAACATTATCTGTCTGCAAGAAACAAAACTGAATGACATCTCGGTTTTCAAAGCGAGACAATTCATGCCAACCAGATACTCTGAATTTGTTTTCCAACCATCTGAAGGGGCCTCGGCTGGTCTAGAAATCGCCTGGAACCCGAAGGAGTACAATGTCAGTGTCATACAGAAAAAGAAACATGCCCTCACTGCTAAGGTGGAGGCAAACTCAGACAACACTCATTTCTCCATCTCAAACATATATGCACCGTGTGATTGTAGGGGTTCGTAGCATGGAAAACAAAAAAATTCTATCGCATACAAACAAACAAGCCAAGATCTATCTACTAGATTGTAGCAACGAGTCGATGGAATAACTTACCCTCGAAGATTCCAAAGCGTTTAACGAGAGCGGATTCTCGTGGGTGATGTAGTCGTACTCTTCCCGATCTCAAGATCGTGTAGACGATCCTTCCGGCGCTGCGTTCCGGCAGCGCTCCTGCAGTCGGTCACACGTTCGGTACTCGACGAAGACCTTCCTCTCCCTTGTTCCAGCAGGCAGCGGAGGTTGTAGCACTCTCCTCGCGATTCCGGCAGCACAACGGCGTGGTACCGGAAGTAGAGGGGAGATCCCGCAGGGCTTCGCCTTAAGCCGGAGCGAGTATGGTGGATTATGAGAGAGGGCTATTAGTGGTCTAGAGATTAGACACACCAATTAGAAGGCTCTAAACCGCAGGCTAAAGCAATTAGAAGCTCTAAACCAAACGGCTCTAAACCTGAGATTAGAGGTGGAAACTTGTGTGTCTCAAGGAGGAGCCCTGCCCCTCCTTTTATGGGTGGAGGGGCCTTGGCGCGCCAGGGGAGGGAGGGAGTCCCTCCCCAACTCGGCCTAGGGCTGGGCGCCGGCCTGGAGGAGTTGGAATCCTCCTCCAAGTTGGTTCCAACTCCTCTTGCTTGTTTCCCACAGTTTCCTGTTTCCCACAGTTTCCTGTTTTAGCCGTTTGACTTTCAAACTGGCAATTTGACTTTCATGTTTTTGGAACAGCAAGAACACTTAGTACATGATGCAATCATTCAATGACACACTCATGTACCCTCCCCCCCCCCCCGGAGTGCCGGACAATCCGGAACCTTCTAGAACATTCCCGATGAAAACACCGGAATCATTCCCGAACTCCGAAACGGGACTTTCCTTATATGAATCTTATTCTCCGGACCATTCCGGATCACCTCGTGATATCCCGGATCCCATCCGAGACTCCGAACAACATTCGGTCTCTTTCTCATAATACCATAACTACTCAAAACAACGTCGAATCCTTAAGTGTGTCTCCCTACGGTTCGTGAATTATGCGGACATGATCGAGACACTTCTCCGAACAATAACCAATAGAGGGATCTGGAAATTCATATGGCTCCCACATATTTCTACGATTACTTTGCGATCGAATGAACCACTTACATACGATACCAATTTCCCTTTGTCTCACGATATGTTACTTATCCGAGGTTATGATCGTCGGTATCTCTGCATACCTAGTTCAACCTCGTTACTGATAAGTACTCTTTTCTCGTTCCCGTGATATGTGATCCCTTGTGAGCCAGTCACATGCTTGCAAGCTAATTGGATGACATTTCACCGAGAGGGCCCAGAGAATATCTATCCGTCATATGGATGGACAAATCCCACTCTTGATCCATGTGTCTCAACCAATACTTTCCGAACACTCAATGCCACCTTTATAGCCACTCAGTTACGGTGTGGTGTTTGATGTCATCAAAGCATCCATCCGGTAAAGGTGATATGCATGATCTCATGGTCGAAGGAATTAGGTTACTATGTATCAGAAAGCATATAGCAATTGAACTATTGAAATGACTTGATCTTTATGCTATGCTTATCTATAGGAGTATGTCCACCATATCATTCTCCTAACGATATGATCTTGTTGTTGATAACATCTCAATGTTCATGATAGGTAAACCACAATCATTTATCAACCAACAAGCTAGTGAGGTATAGAGGCTATACTAGGGACTTCAAATTAAGTTTACAAATCACACAAGTATTAATGTTTCCCTGTTAATACTATTATAGCATGAATGTAAACATTTATCATAAACACAAAGATATAATAATAACTATATTTATTATTGCCTCTAGGGCATATCTCCAACAGTCTCCCACTTGCACTAGAGTCATCTAATCTAGATTACATGGTAATATACCGAACACCCATGGCAGTTTGGTGTTGGTCATGTTTTGCCCTCGGGAGAGGTTTAGTCAACGGATCCGCCACATTCAGATCTGTGTGTACTTTGCAAATATTTATGTCCCCATCCTGGATATGTTCTCGAATAGCGTGAAAACGTAGCTTGATATGCTTCAGCTTCTTGTGTGACCTTGGTTCTTGCGCATTGGCTATGGCGCGCATGTTATCACAGTAGATAGACATTGGGTCCAGCGCACTAGGAACCACACCCAGCTCTGTAATGAACTCTTTCATCCATATCGCTTCTTGTGAAGCCTCCGAAGCAGCCATGTATTCCGATTCAGTTGAAGATCTCGCCACAACGCTTTGCTTTGCACTCCTCCAGCTAACTGCTGCACCATTCAAAATAAATACGTATCCAGATTGTGATTTAGAATCATCCGGATCGGTGTTCCAACTAGCATCGGTGTAACCATTAACAACGAGCTGTTCATCACCTCCATAAGAAAGAACCATATCCTTAGTTCTTCTCAAGTACTTAAGGATGTTTTTGACCGCTGTCCAATGATCCACTCCTGGATCACTTTGATATCTGCTAGTTAGACTAACAGCATATGCGATGTCGGGTCTAGTACATAGCATGGCATACATTAGAGATCCTATGGCTGATGCATAGGGAGTCTTACTCATCCTTTCTCTATCTTCTGCCGATGTCGGACTTTGAGTTTTACTCAAGGTCGTATTGGGCAACATGGGCAAGAACCCTTTCTTGCTTTCTTCCATTCCAAACCTCTTTAGAACTTTGTCCAAATATGTACTCTGTGACAATGATATTTGGCGTTTCGATCTATCTCTATAAATCTTTATGCCTAATATGTAAGCTGCTTCGCCAAGATCCTTCATTAAAAAACTATTATTCAAATATTCCTTGACACTATTAAGAAGGTCTACATCATTCCCAATCAACAATATGTCATCCACATATAGTATTAAGAATGCTACAGAGCTCCCACTCACTTTCTTGTAAATACAAGCTTCTCCATAAGTTTGTATAAAACCAAAACTTTTGATTACCTTATCAAAACGTTGATTCCAACTTCGGGATGATAGATGGACCGTTGAAGTTTGCATACCTTGTTAGCATCTTTAGGATCGACAAAACCTTTGGGTTGCATCATATACAACTCTTCATCAATATCTCCATTGAGGAATGCTGTTTTGACATCCATCTGCCATATCTCATAATCATAATATGCAGCGATTGCTAACATAATCCTCACAGACTTTAGCTTTGCTACTGGTGAGAAAGTCTCATCGTAGTCAACTCCTTGAATTTGTCGAAACCCTTTTGCGACAAGTCGAGCTTTATAGACAGTAACATTACCATCAGCATCTGTTTTCTTCTTGAAAATCCATTTGTTCTCGACAGCCTTTCGGCCATCCGGTAAGTCCACCAAAGTCCATACTTGGTTTTCGTACATGGATCCAATCTCGGATTTCATGGCTTCTTGCCATTTATTGGAATCTGGGCTCATCATCGCTTCCTCATATGTCTCGGGGTCATCGGTGTTGTCCACCAACATGACACTCATAACGGGATCATACCAATCTAGAGTGGTACGATTTCTCGTTGATCTCCGATGCTCTGTAGCAACTTCAACCGAAGTTTCATGATCACCATCATTAGCTCCCTCTCTAATTGGTGCAGGCACCACAGGAACTTCTTCCGGTGCTGCGCTACTCGCAATTTCGAGAGAAGGTTCGACAACCTCGTCGAGTTCTACTTTCCTTCCAGTCACTTCTTTCGAGAGAAATTCCTTCTCTAGAAAGGATCCATTCTTGGCAACAAAGATTTTGCCTTCGGATCTATGATAGAAGGTATACCCAATAGTTTCCTTCGGGTATCCTATGAAGACGCATTTTTCCGCTTTGGGTTCAAGCTTGTCCGGCTGTAACTTCTTTACATAGGCTTCGCATCCCCAAACTTTAAGGAACGACAATTTAGGTTTCTTCCCAAACCATAATTCATACGGTGTCGTTTCAACGGATTTAGATGGTGCCCTATTTAAAGTGAATGCGGCTGTTTCTAATGCATAACCCCAAAATGATAGCGGTAAATCTGTAAGTGACATCATAGAACGAACCATATCTAAGAGAGTTCGATTACGACGTTCGGACACACCATTACGCTGTGGTGTTCCCGGCGGTGTCAATTGTGAAAGTATTCCGCACTTCTTTAAATGCTCGCCAAACTCGTAACTTAGATATTCACCTCCACGATCAGAACGTAGAAACTTAATCTTCTTGTTATGTTGATTCTCTACCTCACTTTGAAACTCCTTAAACTTCTCGAAAGTTTCGGACTTATGTTTCATGAAATAGATATACCCATATCTACTCAAATCATCCGTGAAGGTAAGAACATAACGATAACCACCGCGCGATGCTACACTCATTGGACCACACACACATCGGTATGTATAATTTCCAATAAGTCCGTAGCTCGCTCCATCATACCAGAAAATGGAGTCTTAGTCATTTTTCCCATCAGACATGCTTCGCATCTTTCAAGTGATTCAAAATCAAGTGATTCAAGAAGTCCATCGGAATGGAGTTTCTTCATACGCTTCACTCCAATGTGACCAAGACGACAGTGCCACATATAGGTCGAATTATCGCTTGATTTCAAACGTTTAGCCTCAATATTGTTGATATGTGTATTTCCACTATCGAGATTCAATAAGAATAGACCATCTATCAAAAGTGCATGTGCGTAAAACATATTACTCATATAAATCGAACAACCATTATTCTCGGACTTAAACAAGTAACCGTCTCGCAATAAACAAGATCCCGATATAATGTTCATGCTCAACGCAGGCACCAAATAACAATTATTTAAGTATAAAACTAATCCTGATGGTAGATGAAGGGGTAGCGTGCCGACCGCGATCACATCAACCTTTGATCCGTTTCCCACGCGCATCGTCACCTCGTTCTTCGCTAGCTTCCGTTTATTCTGCAGCACCTGTTTCGAGTTACAAATATGAGCAACCGAACCAGTATCAAATACCCAGGCACTACTACGAGTACTAGTGAGATACACATCAATAACATGTATATCAGATATACCTTTCTTCTTGATGTTGTCGTTCTTCAAATCCGCCAAGTACTTTGGGCAATTCCGCTTCCAGTGACCTTCTCCCTTGCAGTAAAAGCACTCAGTATCAGGCTTAGGTCCAGCCTTGGTCTTCTTCGCCGGCGTGGTAACTTTCTTACCACCCTTCTTGAAGTGTCCCTTTTGCTTAGACTTGCCTTTCTTGAATTTGGTGGTATTATTGACCAACAACACTTGGTGCTCTTTCTTAATCTCCACTTCTGCAGATTTCAACATGGCAAAGAGTTCTGGCAACGTCTTGTTCATGTTCTGCATGTTGTAGTTCATCACAAAGTTCTTGTAACTTGGTGGTAGTGATTGGAGGACACGGTAAATCCCCAAAGCATTAGGAATCACAATACCCAAGCTTTGAAGTTTGTTTGCGTGCCCAGACATCTTAAGCACATGCTCACTGACGGAGCTTCCCTCTTCCATCTTGCAGTTAAAGAACTTTTCAGAAGCTTCATAACTTTCAATTGCCGCATGAGTCTCAAAAATCAATTTGAGATCCTCGACAATATCATATGGGTCTGAATCCTCAAACCTTTTCTGAAGCTCCGATTCCAAACCATACAAGATAGCACACTGAACTATGGAGTACTGATTCTTCCGAGCGAGGTAAACATTCTTTACTTCATCGGGAGCATCATCTGCAGGTGGGTCACCCAGCGGTGCATCCAGCACATAGGTCAAATTACCAGCTGTGAGGACAATCCTCAAATTGCGGAACCAATCCGCGAAGTTGCTTCCATTGTTTTTCAACTTTTCTTTCTCTAGGAACGCATTAAAATTGATGGTAGGGGCTGCCATTGATCTACAACATATTTGCAATAGTTTAGACTAAGTTTATGACAAATTGAGTTCAAATTAATAATGAAATTAAACTAGGTGAACTCCCACTCAAAACAATATCCCTCACATTGTTTTAGTGATCACACGAACCAAATCCACCATATCAACACCGATCATCACGAGAGTTGACATAGTTTCAATGGCGAACAATCGACATGTTCATCATATCTACTATATGATTCATGCTTTACCTTTCGGTGATCCGTGTTCCGAGACCATGTCTGTACATGCTAGGCTCGTCAAGATCAAACCTTAGTTTCTGCATGAGAAAATCTGGCTTGCTCACGTTGTATACACTTGCAGAATCTAACACACCCGATCATCACGTGGTGCTTCGAAACCACAAGCTTTAGCAACGGTGCTAACTAAGGGTGAACACTTTATGATTTGAAATTGATGTGCATGAGGGATCATCTTATAATGCTACCGTCGTCTACTAAGCAATACAAGATGCATAAAGGATTAACATCACATGCAATTCAATATATATGTGATATGATATGGCCTTTCTTCTTTGTGCTTCCGATCTCCATCTTCAAGCACGAACATGATCTCCATCATCATCGGCATTGCATCAAGGTCAATGACGCTTCTCCATGGTTGTCGTCCACCGGCTTCAACTATTACAACTACTTTGAATAGACACGTGGGTCTTAACATAAATTAAAGACAACCATATGGCTCCTGCCGGTTGCCAACTTACAATAAGGAACATTGCATACATCAAATATAATCACAATCATGGCCATATCACATCACTGCACACCCCTGCAAAACAAAGTTAGACGCCTCTACTTTCTTTGCATATTTTACGTGGTTTGGGGCTTTCAATAAGTGTCATTCTAACTTACGAACAAGAACCACAACATTGATACTAGCATTGTTGATCACCCGTTGTAAATTGGATCTTAACTATGCTAGGAGAAACAGGCACCCGCAAAGCCACTTATGCAATACAAGTTGCATGTCAAGCGTGGAGCAAGTCTCATGAACGATGTCATGTAAGGTTAGCCCGGGCCGCTTCATCCCAACATACCGCAAGATGCAAAGTACACAAGAAGTAATCGACAATAAAAGCATCAACGCCCACAATGACCATTGTGTTCTACTCGTGCAACAGATCTACATATAGACACGGCTCTGATACCACTGTAGGGGTTCGTAGCATGGAAAACAAAAAATTTCTATCGCATACAAACAAACAAGCCAAGATCTATCTACTAGATTGTAGCAACGAGTCGATGGAATAACTTACCCTCGAAGATTCCAAAGCGTTTAACGAGAGCGGATTCTCGTGGGTGATGTAGTCGTACTCTTCCCGATCTCAAGATCGTGTAGACGATCCTTCCGGCGCTGCGTTCCGGCAGCGCTCCCGCAGTCGGTCACACGTTCGGTACTCGACGAAGACCTTCCTCTCCCTTGTTCCAGCAGGCAGCGGAGGTTGTAGGACTCTCCTCGCGATTCCGGCAGCACAACGGCGTGGTACCGGAAGTAGAGGGGAGATCCCGCAGGGCTTCGCCTTAAGCCGGAGCGAGTATGGTGGATTATGAGAGAGGTCTATTAGTGGTCTAGAGATTAGACACACCAATTAGAAGGCTCTAAACCGCAGGCTAAAGCAATTAGAAGCTCTAAACCAAACGGCTCTAAACCTGAGATTAGAGGTGGAAACTTGTGTGTCTCAAGGAGGAGCCCTGCCCCTCCTTTTATGGGTGGAGGGGCCTTGGCGCGCCAGGGGAGGGAGGGAGTCCCTCCCCAACTCGGCCTAGGGCTGGGCGCCGGCCTGGAGGAGTTGGACTCCTCCTCCAAGTTGGTTCCAACTCCTCTTGCTTGTTTCCCACAGTTTCCTGTTTCCCACAGTTTCCTGTTTTAGCCGTTTGACTTTCAAACTGGCAATTTGACTTTCATGTTTTTGGAACAGCAAGAACACTTAGTACATGATGCAATCATTCAATGACACACTCATGTACCCTCCCCCCCCCCCCCGGAGTGCCGGACAATCCGGAACCTTCTAGAACATTCCCGATGAAAACACCGGAATCATTCCCGAACTCCGAAACGGGACTTTCCTTATATGAATCTTATTCTCCGGACCATTCCGGATCACCTCGTGATATCCCGGATCCCATCCGAGACTCCGAACAACATTCGGTCTCTTTCTCATAATACCATAACTACTTAAAACAACGTCGAATCCTTAAGTGTGTCTCCCTACGGTTCGTGAATTATGCGGACATGATCGAGACACTTCTCCGAACAATAACCAATAGAGGAATCTGGAAATTCATATGGCTCCCACATATTTCTACGATTACTTTGCGATCGAATGAACCACTTACATACGATACCAATTTCCCTTTGTCTCACGATATGTTACTTATCCGAGGTTATGATCGTCGGTATCTCTGCATACCTAGTTCAACCTCGTTACTGATAAGTACTCTTTTCTCGTTCCCGTGATATGTGATCCCTTGTGAGCCAGTCACATGCTTGCAAGCTAATTGGATGACATTTCACCGAGAGGGCCCAGAGAATATCTATCCGTCATATGGATGGACAAATCCCACTCTTGATCCATGTATCTCAACCAATACTTTCCGAACACTCAATGCCACCTTTATAGCCACCCAGTTACGGTGTGGTGTTTGATGTCATCAAAGCATCCATCCGGTAAAGGTGATATGCATGATCTCATGGTCGAAGGAATTAGGTTACTATGTATCAGAAAGCATATAGCAATTGAACTATTGAAATGACTTGATCTTTATGCTACGCTTATCTATAGGAGTATGTCCACCATATCATTCTCCTAACGATATGATCTTGTTGTTGATAACATCTCAATGTTCATGATAGGGAAACCACAATCATTTATCAACCAACAAGCTAGTGAGGTATAGAGGCTATACTAGGGACTTCAAATTAAGTTTACAAATCACACAAGTATTAATGTTTCCCTGTTAATACTATTATAGCATGAATGTAAACATTTATCATAAACACAAAGATATAATAATAACTATATTTATTATTGCCTCTAGGGCATATCTCCAACAGTGATAGGGCTGAACGGGCAGCCTTTTTCAATGAGTTGGTTGCACTACAACCTTGCATTACAGGTCCTTGGGCACTTGCAGGAGACTTTAACACATACAGGTACGCCGCAGAGCAAAACAACAACAACATAGATTGGGCAGCCATGGACGAATTCAATGGATGGATCAACGAGATGGAATTAATGGAAGTGGACATTGCAAACTCGAAATACACCTGGTCCAACAAGAGGAGGGATCCGACTCTAGTCAAGCTAGACAGAGTGTTGATTAATTATGATTGGAGTCAATAATTCATACACTCCGAATGTCGGACACTCCCAAGACCAACATCAGACCACAAGCCTCTACTGCTAGACACCTTAGACCAAACAAGACACACAAAGATTTTTAGATATGAAGACTATTGGCTGAATCAACCCCAGCTGGCGATCATTACCAAACAGGTTCTAACAAGGGATACCAGGCCAATGAGCATAGCCACGAAGCTGAACTACAGGCTACGCACTGTACGGGCAGCAACCAGAGCCTGGCTAAGAACCAGAGGGGATAATAAGCCAAATAAGTACAACCTAAGCCACATGATCCAGTACCTTGACCAGGTAGAAGAGTGGAGGAAGCTGTCTGACGGCGAGTTCACCTTGAGAACGGTTGTCAGAGATAAATTGCAAGTGTTGTGCGCTGCCGAGTCCAAACACTGGCGCAGAAGAGCAAAAATAAAATGGTGCAAACTGGGCGACGAGAATACAAAGTTTTTCCACACCATGGCTACATATAGATTCAGGAAGAATAAAATGAAAATGCTATGCCACGACCAGGTTGAATCATTTGCCGATGCTACCAAGATAGCTATTGCTACAACTTTCCTCACAGAATTATTCAGTACACAAGAGGTCTGGACAAACAACATAAACCTGCAGCAGTTGTACACTGAGAGACATGGTGAATTACAGGACCTGGGGGCACCATTTAGCTAGACAGAAATTGAGAAAGCAATTAGAAAAGCACCAGCTAACCGTAGCCCTGGACCAAACGGGTTCACAAATGAATTCTACAGAACCTATATACATGATTTGAAGCCAGAACTACAGCAACTGTTCCAAAAACTTTATGACAAAGAAATTCAGCTGGATGGACTAAACCTGGCCAACGTCATACTACTGCCAAAGTGTGACAGCCCTCAGACCATCAGAGACTATAGGCCGGTCTCACTCCAACACTCAATCCCCAAACTTATCGCGAAGGTCTTGGCAAACCGCCTTCAACCAAAAATTAAAGGATTAGTCGACGAGATGCAGTCTGGGTTCATTAAAGGTAGATCGATAGTCGAAAACTTTGCATCGGCCATTGAGATGATCCAGTGCGGTAACAAGAATAGGAAGCCAATCATCGCCCTGAAGCTAGACTTTCAAAAGGCGTTCGACACCGTCTGCTGGGGAGCGATCCGAGCCACGATGGAGGCAAGAGGCTTCCCTGAGAAATGGATATGGTGGATACAACACCTGCTGGACACGTCAATGGCTCAGGTTTTAATCAATGGAAGGATCGGTAACAAATTCAGAGTAGGGAGAGGGGTCAAACAAGGTGACCCACTATCCCCCTTCCTATATATCCTAATAGCCGATGTCCTGCAACAAATGATACGGAGGGCGTATGAGCACGGCTTCCTGCAACACCCACTGGAGGAGGGTGCACCGCTTCCTGCACTACAGTATGCCGATGACACTCTGCTCATCCTGCATGGCTCCAGTGAGCAAGCAAGATTTGCTAAAGCACTCCTTGATGCATTCGCTCAGTTCAGTGGCCTAAAAATCAACTTTCAAAAGAGCACACTCATACCACTACATTTGACGACAGATGAGGCAAATGCGGTGGCAAATATTCTCGGCTGCCCAATTTCCAGCCTTCCTTGCACCTATCTGGGCCTGCCCTTATCCATCGCCAGAATATCCAGACCTCTACTACAGCCAGTAATTCAGAGGATTGATCGCAGGCTGCCTGGGTGGATGCCCAGGATGCTCGGTTCGGGCGGGCGAGTGCAACTCATCAACTCGGTCTTATCTGCTATTCCCAGCTTTTTTATGGCATGCATTCTCTGGGACAGAGCGAGCATAGAAGCAGTGGACAAATTGAGGAGAGCTTTTCTATGGAAAAACAAAAAGGAGATCCACGGGGGGCAGTGCCTTGTGGCATGGGAAGTGGTGACCATGCCAAAGGAACAGGATGGCCTGGGGATAAAAAACCTGCAGCAGCATAATTTGGCTCTAATGGCGAATTTAATGGCTAAGCTACTGTCGGGTGGCTCAGGCCCGTTCTTTGGCTGGCTGGTGAGATGGTACTTGCAGCAACAGATACCACGGGTGTCCACAGCACAAGACACACCCTTCTAGAAGTCAATGATCAAACTGGTACCCCTGGTTCAGAACACAACGAAGTGCACCGCCTCTTCGGGCAGCACCACAGCCTTTTGGGAGGATGACTGGACAGAACTCGGGAGGCTGAGCGTCGCCTTCCACACCCTCTACACATACGCAATGGACCACACCTGTACGGTTCGGTCGCAACGGACAGACGCGGGATGGCTACTTAAGCTGCACGCACCCCTATCTCATACTGCCGAAATGCAGCTAGAAGTGCTGCAGGACATCCTCGCAACACAACACACGCAGCTAGAGAATGGGAGAGACAGGCGTGTGATGATAACCACGGGACGGAAACCAACAACAACAGACTACTACAAACTGCTAAGTGACAGAGAGACTCGATGGTCACCCCATCGGTGGGTCTGGTTGCGGACGATACCACATAGGCACAAAATTTTCTTGTGGCTAGCATTCCGGGGCAGATTGAATACGAAGGAAAACATGACGCAAAAAGAGTGGAGGCAGGATGCAGGCTGCGACATATGCCCAGCGATGGAGACCATAGCACACATTGCACTACACTGCAGACACTCGCACTGGCTATGGGACAAATGGACCATAACCTCAATTGCAGACTCGTCCAGCTGTATTGCGGAGTTCGTTGACACAGTTCAATCCGAGCTACAAGGAAAGAGTGCGGAAGCTTGGCCGGTATGCTT
Source organism: Avena sativa (assembly GCA_916181665.1). Taxonomy (NCBI): domain Eukaryota; kingdom Viridiplantae; phylum Streptophyta; class Magnoliopsida; order Poales; family Poaceae; genus Avena; species Avena sativa. Next base: position 279,989,989 of record OV702283.1, on the reverse strand, counting down.
CGCAGCAGGTTTGTGGAACCAATGGAAGAGAAGGAACGACCGAGTCTTTAATGGCAAGCAGAGCAGCAGAAGAATTTTGTTACAGCAGGTGGCGGAGGACATTAGGCTTTGGGCCGTCAGAACCCCAAGACTACAGAACGAGCTATGGCTCTAGGCGGACAAGCTTTCAAGCTAGTGGCCAGGTGGTGTAGTGGCCTGTCTATATAGTTCTTTGTTAGTTTCTTTCGTTTCTTCTTTCTTTCTTTGCTTCTTTTTCCTCTGTTACGGCCGCTTGGCTCAGATTGTAACTATAAGGTAGAGCCATCCTCTACCTTTATTATTCAAAAAAAAAAAATTGGATCACAAGATAATGCTCTGCCCCTACAGTGCGAGATTTCTCATACTTATGTGTATGCCTGATATAATTACCCCTTCTATTTGTACATATGTTTTAGAAAAGCAAACTTTAGTAAGATTTCATGGTCGAACTAGGCATAATAAACAGCATGATTTCCCCATGAATACTTTCGAATCTTCATCTCTGGTTTACCAGCTATATGTGATGTTCCAGAAAACTCCTAGGTCATTCCCCTATGAATAATTTCGAATCTTCATCTCTGGTTTACCAGCTATGTTATGTTCCAGAAAACTCCTAGGTCAACGGAAAGGAGAGGTAGATTGTACTGTATGATTAGGACTACATGGAACATGCCATGAATGTTCCACCATGCAGCAGCTGCATGCATAAACAAGCACGACCCGCAAACATGGCTTGACTAAAGAGAAGCAAGGAGGTGATGTTCCAGGAATCATGTGCAAATTATGTGATGTCCCAGGAAGCATGTGCAAATTATGCAAGCATCAATGGACAGTTGTGATGATTGCACCAAAGTCAACAAGAAAGGGAATGACACCATGACTGGCCTGACAACATGATTACACCAGGTTAACAAGTACTCCAGATTACCCGCAAAAGAAGTACTCCAGATGAATGGATATCCAAGTTAACAGCAGTCACAAACATTTCAAGGAGTATAACTTGCATGTGCTTAGGTAAACCAGAGCCATTAATCTGGATACATCGATATCATCTGGGGAAAAGAAAAGAAACATCACGTTCATAGGTGAATGTGGAAGCTCAGTGCATTTCTATTCAGAATAATTGTTGAATGCTAAGGTGCACATGGGTGCCCACAACCAACAAGATCAAACAGAAAACACAGATTTATGACCCCAAAGCTTAGAGCTTAATAAGTTTGCTGCTGGAAAGTGCATACATACGTTCATTAATAGTACCGCAAATTACATAGTCGAAACGCACTGTCACACTATCAGTCCTTGGACATTCATGACCGAACAAACTTCACATCAGGACCTCATACCCCATAACTCACTACCCATGTCAAAAACTACAGGGGAACAAGGGTTTCACAGCAGGATGGGTTCAACTAAGTTGTCTCCGTTTTCTCCAGTGCTGAAAATGAACAAGTGTAACTTCCAATGAAATAGCAAAGAAAGCAAACTTAACTACAAAGACACAAAACAGAATCAACTTACTGTTGTAGTTGAGCAACTTCTCAATGAGGTCAACATGGGTCATGAGCATACGCCGGCAGCAGTAGCGAACCAAGCCCAAGGCGTCCAGAGCATCCCTAACAACATAAAGGATCAAAAAGAAGATGACTAAAATTAGATTTTGACACAAAAAATTAACCAGGATATGCAACACAAACAATTCTACTCCCTAGAGAAGTAGGCCTAGGTACGATAAAGAGGCTCTTCTACGATTTTCAGAACTGTTAATAAAAAAACACCAACTGGAATGGATAGGTTAAAGCCTCTTGCCAGCTTCTAGGTTTTTGGCATAGGGGAAATCATAGATACAGATGTCCAGGTGTGCCACACCACAAGGATTCCAGTGTCTTTTTCAGAATTCAAGTGTCCCAGTCACACTCAGCAGTAGATCCGAACTACATAAAGTAGGATAGTTTACATCGTGGACGTTTATTTTTTCTTTACAGTTACAGAGTTCACTTACTAGAAACACAATATTATCCATTCCATCATATCATCAGTGGAATACCACAGAGTATGGAGAGCACCGAACCTGGTGTCAATTTGTTCTGCCTAGACTTGTATATTCTATTTACCTCATTATACTTCAGACACCAAGATAATGTAGTATTAATCAGTACTGCATGGTAATAGGATGCAACAAAAGCAACTCTTGTCCATACTCAGCTGTTTTGTTCAAACAATCGCATAACTACTCTGCATATCTTAGTTACACTGATAGCTCGCTGAAATGCCACAAGTAGAAGACTTGCAAAGGTTCTTAAAGCAAGGAAAAGGATCCACAACAGACACTCGTGCTAAATCAATATAGTGCATATCTCCACTATTCATGATGGATCAGGTCCGCATCAGCGTTCATTGGTGTACCTTAGTCACAAGTTGTATAGCATTCCTCTCACGTCCCTACTGTCCACAAGCTGAATTCTATAATAATTTGATCTATTCATGTATCTGAGCAAGGGTATATCATAGTTGTTGACAACTTGACATGTGTAATGGATCTTGTGTTCTGAACTTCCTCACTTAGAGATGAAGAAGCAACAACGTGCACAATCAAACTATAGGACATGAATCAGGATGCAGAAGGTGCATAAGTTTTTACCCCTCCGTATAATCGGCCTGGAGAAGATCAAGGTAGTGGTCCCACTTGTTCCCGATCACCTGCACAAGCAAAGAATTAACTGTTCAGTTGATCTCCTATCTTTATTTTGGACAAGGGCCAGGAATTCTGCCAATGCATCACAGTAAGGGAAGAACAAAATACAGAGTTATTACATTTAATTTCAAATGGGAAACTTCTCAGTTAATCTCACCCTGGAACAATCGATGTGCCATAATACAATTAAACCCTAGTGTTAAATCTTGCCACAAACGACTCGCGGCCATGGGCGAGAAAATCTCTTGATACTTGGGAGGGCGGATGAGGAAAATCTCAAAAGTCAACCACCGCACAAAGCTACAAGCGGAGTCTAGAGGCGGCGGGTACCCTAACAGGCGGTGTGCCCTAAGCCGCAGCACGCGTCCAAAGAGGGTGGCCGACTAGAGCACGAGCCCTAGACCGGAAAATCAACGGAATCACTAAGAAACGAAGTAGAATCGGCGACGCCAGAGACGCGGCGAACAAGAGGCAAACCCTAGAAGAAACGGCGGGAACGAGGAGGAGGAGAAATGCTAGCTGACAGCGGAGTGGATGACGGGTTTTACCTTGCCGCAGGTGAAGCAGCGCACGGGGATGATCATCTTCGATGCTGCGACAGTGCGACTGCGCCGCCGCCGCCGCCGCTGGACAAGAAGCAAAGGGGGAAGGGTTTTGGGGGCGAGGGCAAAAGGTGAGTGAGACTCAGCAAAGGAAGGATGTTTCTCTTTTTGTTAGAGCATGTCCACTAGCCGAAGAGCGTTTTTTCAATCGGAATGGCGAAAATTTATTATAGTCATATTTTCAAACGTCCAATTTTTTTTTGTTAGATTGTCTCATTTTACATCTAATATTTTTTAGGACGAACCCAAGACACTGGGAACCGTCTAAAACGATGAAGCGAAAAACGGGTGGGTCAACCCTGCCGGCGACACAACTCATTCCCCATCGTGATTCGGCTCTCCCGTGGCACAGAGCTTTCCCCCAGTTGCACCCTCGCCGCCATGTCGTCGCCGGCGAAGCCCAGCCCCGTCCAGTCGAATCCACGCCTATAGAAAGGTCCGCCGCCCCCGCCGCATCCTTTCCCTTTGGTGTAGGCCTTGTTTTGCCGTCCCCAGCCTTCGCTGCAGCTCGGCTTTGTTCCGAGCTCCCGCCCACCTCGCCCCGCAAAGTGTTCATTTTTTATCGTTCGTCCATGGACTCCGACGACGAGGAGATGTTCTCCATGTTGCTAGAGGAAGAGACCGCCGCAGCTGCCGAAGATGAAGAGCACATGGAAATCCTTGGCTTCCTTGCTGAACTATGTTGTATTTCAATCTATGTCGAACTATGCCGAACTTTGTTGTGTTTAATTTTATGCCGAACATTGCTCTGTATTCATATTTATGCTGAACTGTTTGAATTTGAGCCAAATTTGAACGAAAAGTCGCTGATTTGGCCTTGTCTAGGAACCACGCCTGGGAACGCGAGTGGGAAAATGGTTGTTCTCAGGCCGGAAGTTATATCCGTATGACGCTATTTAGCGCCAGATTTTGGTCTAAGAACGCCGAACGAGTAGAGGCGCTCTAAACACACACCTAACAAGAGTCAAAGATGTAGGGGTTCCAATCATAGTTTTAAAAAATGGACCAGTTTGATTTAAAGGTTTCAATCATAGTTTTAAAAACCGGACCGGTTTAATGGCCCGACCACAAAAAATCTAAACCAACGACCTCGCTGGTTTTTTAAGAGGCAACGGTTCGAAAAACAGAAAACCAGTGAAAACAATGTTGCAACATGAGTCGAACTTACAACCTTCTGATAGGAAGAAATAACACAAACTAAGGCCCAATATCACTTGGGCTCACCATCTTTTGTGATTACACATTGAAATATACCCTACATATAACTTTTATGATCATTTTATTCTAAAATTTGATTAAATTTTAATAAAAAAATACCCTTTTTTGTCGTCGTCAAACCGGATGGACTGGTGGTCTGACTAGTGAACCAGTGAACCAGTGTCTCACTGGTTCGCTTACCTGTCCAGTTTTTAAACTATGGTTCCAATTAGTTAACACTTTTTCTCTCTTAGTCGCCACCTCTCTTAGACCTAGCCACTGCCAACACCTCCATCTTCTTCATAGGCCAGTTCCTCCTTCTCCGGGCCGATGTCGAGAGGGGTGGGAAACCCGATCTATGAGTAAAGTTCTCAATAGAAGTAGAGTTTCCACAAGATTAGGTTAGGGTTTTGGTGGACATCTTTTTCTTGGCATCTACATCAATGGAGATGGTATCGTCTAGAATAAGTGATCTTCGCCCTTCGCTTTGATGACGATATCTTTCCGACGTCAATGGTGGTATTGTAAGATTAAAATTCTATATGTACGTTTTTTCAGATCTTGATTTGCGAGATCGATCTTGTTTTTTTTCTCATGGTAGTCGCGAGGAGGATTTGTTGGAGATATGCCCTAGAGACAATAATAAATGTAGTTATTATTATATCTTTGTGTTTATGATAAATGTTTACATTCATGCTATAATAGTATTAACAAGGAAACATTAATACTTGTGTGATTTGTAAACTTAATTTAAAGTCCCTAGTATAGCCTCTATACTTCACTAGCTTGTTGGTTGATTAATGATTGTGGTTTCCCTATCATGAACATTGAGATGTTATCAACAACAAGATCATATCGTTAGGAGAATGATATGGTGGACATACTCCTATAGATAAGCGTAGCATAAAGATCAAGTCATTTCAATAGTTCAATTGCTACATGCTTTCTGATACATAGTAACCTAATTCCTTCGACCATGAGATCATGCATATCACCTTTACCGGATGGATGCTTTGATGACATCAAACACCACACCGTAACTGGGTGGCTATAAAGGTGGCATTGAGTGTTCGGAAAGTATTGGTTGAGACACATGGATCAAGAGTGGGATTTGTCCATCCATATGACGGATAGATATACTCTGGGCCCTCTCGGTGGAATGTCATCCAATTAGCTTGCAAGCATGTGACTGGCTCACAAGGGATCACATATCACGGGAACGAGAAAAGAGTACTTATCAGTAACGAGGTTGAACTAGGTATGCAGAGATACCGACGATCATAACCTCGGATAAGTAACATATCGTGAGACAAAGGGAAATTGGTATCGTATGTAAGTGGTTCATTCGATCGCAAAGTAATCGTAGAAGTATGTGGGAGCCATATGAATTTCCAGATTCCTCTATTGGTTATTGTTCGGAGAAGTGTCTCGATCATGTCCGCATAATTCACGAACCGTAGGGAGACACACTTAAGGATTCGACGTTGTTTTGAGTAGTTATGGTATTATGAGAAAGAGACCGAATGTTGTTCGGAGTCTCGGATGGGATCCGGGATATCACGAGGTGATCCGGAATGGTCCGGAGAATAAGATTCATATAAGGAAAGTCCCGTTTCGGAGTTCGGAAATGATTCCGGTGAATGTTCTAGAAGGTTCCGGAATGTCCGGCACTCCGAGAGGGGGGAGGGGTACATGAATGTGTCATTACATATTGGAATGATTGCATCATGTACTAAGTGTTCTTGCTGTTCCAAATAAAGGATTAAATTGAATCCTAAAACAGAAAAGTCAAATGTCCAGTTTGAAAGTCAAACGGCTAAAACAAGAAACTGTGGGAAACAAGCAAGAGGAGTTGGGAACCGACTTGGGGGAGGAGTCTCCTCCCCAAGCCGGCGCGCCAACCAAGGCCGACTTGGGGAGGGACTCCCCTCCCCTTGGCCGCGCCTCCCACCTATAAAAGGAGGGGCAGGGCCTCCTCCTCTAGACACACAAGTTCCTATCCTTTAATCTCCGGTTTAGAGCCGTTTTGGTTTAGAGCTTCTAATTGCCCTAGCCTTCGGTTTAGAGCCTTCTAATTGGTGTGTCTAATCCCTAGACCACTAATAGCCCTCTCTCATACTCCACCATACTCGCTCCGGCTTAAGGCGAAGCCCTGCGGGATCTCCCCTCTACTTCTGGTACCACGCCGTTGTGCTGCCGGAATCGCGAGGAGAGTGCTACAACCTTCGCTGCCTGCTGGAACAAGGGAGAGGAAGGTCTTCGTCGAGTACCGAACGTGTGACCGACTGCGGGAGCGCTGCCGGAACGCAGCACCGGAAGGATCATCTACACGATCTTGAGATCGGGAAGAGTACGACTACATCACCCACGAGAATCCGCTCTCGTTAAACACTTTGGAATCTTCGAGGGTAAGTTATTCCATCGACTCGTTGCTACAATCTAGTAGATAGATCTTGGCTTGTTTGTTTGTATGCGATAGAAAATTTTTGTTTTCCATGCTACGAATCCCTACAGTGGTATCAGAGCCGTGTCTATATGTAGATCTGTTGCACGAGTAGAACACAATGGTCATTGTGGGCATTGATGCTTTTATTGTCGATTACTTCTTGTGTACTTTGCATCTTGCGGTATGTTGGGATGAAGCGGCCCGGGCTAACCTTACATGAAATCGTTCATGAGACTTGCTCCACGCTTGACATGCAACTTGTATTGCATAAGTGGCTTTGCGGGTGCCTGTTTCTCCTAGCATAGTTAAGATCCAATTTACAACGGGTGATCAACAATGCTAGTATCAATGTTGTGGTTCTTGTTCGTAAGTTAGAACGACACTTATTGAAAGCCCCAAACCACGTAAAATATGCAAAGAAAGTAGAGGCGTCTAACTTTGTTTTGCAGGGGTGTGCAGTGATGTGATATGGCCATGATTGTGATTATATTTGATGTATGCAATGTTCCTTATTGTAAGTTTGGCAACCGGCAGGAGCCATATGGTTGTCTTTAATTTATGTTAAGACCCGCGTGTCTATTCAAGGTAGTTGTAATAGTTGAAGCCGGTGGACGACAACCATGGAGAAGCGTCATTGACCTTGATGCAATGCCGGTGATGATGGAGATCATGTTCGTGCTTGAAGATGGAGATCGGAAGCACAAAGAAGAAAGGCCATATCATATCACATATATATTGAATTGCATGTGATGTTAATCCTTTATGCATCTTGTATTGCTTAGTAGACGACGGTAGCATTATAAGATGATCCCTCATGCACATCAATTTCAAGTCATAAAGTGTTCACCCTTAGTTAGCACCGTTGCTAAAGCTTGTTGTTTCGAAGCACCACGTGATGATCGGGTGTGTTAGATTCTGCAAGTGTATACAACGTGAGCAAGCCAGATTTGCTCATGCGGAAACTAAGGTTTGATCTTGACAAGCCTAGCATGTACAGACATGGTCTCGGAACACGGATCACCGAAAGGTAAAGCATGAATCATATAGTAGATATGATGAACATGTCGATTGTTCGCCATTGAAACTATGTCAACTCTCGTGATGATCGGTGTTGATATGGTGGATTTGGTTCGTGTGATCACTAAAACAATGTGAGGGATATTGTTTTGAGTGGGAGTTCACCTAGTTTAATTTCATTATTAATTTGAACTCAATTTGTCATAAACTTAGTCTAAACTATTGCAAATATGTTGTAGATCAATGGCAGCCCCTACCATCAATTTTAATGCGTTCCTAGAGAAAGACAAGTTGAAAAACAATGGAAGCAACTTCGCGGATTGGTTCCGCAATTTGAGGATTGTCCTCACAGCTGGTAATTTGACCTATGTGCTGGATGCACCGCTGGGTGACCCACCTACAGATGATGCTCCCGATGAAGTAAAGAATGTTTACCTCGCTCGGAAGAATCAGTACTCCATAGTTCAGTGTGCTATCTTGTATGGTTTGGAATCGGAGCTTCAGAAAAGGTTTGAGGATTCAGACCCATATGATATTGTCGAGGATCTCAAATTGATTTTTGAGACTCATGCGGCAATTGAAAGCTATGAGGCTTCTGAAAAGTTCTTTAACTGCAAGATGGAAGAGGGCAGCTCCGTCAGTGAGCATGTGCTTAAGATGTCTGGGCACGCAAACAAACTTCAAAGCTTAGGTATTGTGATTCCTAATGCTTTGGGGATTTACCGTGTCCTCCAATCACTACCACCAAGTTACAAGAACTTTGTGATGAACTACAACATGCAGAACATGAACAAGACGTTGCCAGAACTCTTTGCCATGTTGAAATCTGCAGAAGTGGAGATCAAGAAAGAGCACCAAGTGTTGTTGGTCAATAAGACCACCAAATTCAAGAAAGGCAAGTCTAAGCAAAAGGGACACTTCAAGAAGGGTGGTAAGAAAGTTACCACACCGGCGAAGAAGACCAAGGCTGGACCTAAGCCTGATACTGAATGCTTTTACTGCAAGGGAGAAGGTCACTGGAAGCGGAATTGCCCAAAGTACTTGGCGGATTTGAAGAACGGCAACATCAAGAAGAAAGGTATATCTGATATACATGTTATTGATGTGTATCTCACTAGTACTCGTAGTAGTGCCTGGGTATTTGATACTGGTTCGGTTGCTCATATTTGTAACTCGAAACAGGTGCTGCAGAATAAACGGAAGCTAGCGAAGAACGAGGTGACGATGCGCGTGGGAAACGGATCAAAGGTTGATGTGATCGCGGTCGGCACGCTACCCCTTCATCTACCATCGGGATTAGTTTTATACTTAAATAATTGTTATTTGGTGCCTGCGTTGAGCATGAACATTATATCGGGATCTTGTTTATTGCGAGACGGTTACTTGTTTAAGTCCGAGAATAATGGTTGTTCGATTTATATGAGTAATATGTTTTACGCACATGCACTTTTGATAGATGGTCTATTCTTATTGAATCTCGATAGTGGAAATACACATATCAACAATATTGAGGCTAAACGTTTGAAATCAAGCGATAATTCGACCTATATGTGGCACTGTCGTCTTGGTCACATTGGAGTGAAGCGTATGAAGAAACTCCATTCCGATGGACTTCTTGAATCACTTGATTTTGAATCACTTGAAAGATGCGAAGCATGTCTGATGGGAAAAATGACTAAGACTCCATTTTCTGGTATGATGGAGCGAGCTACGGACTTATTGGAAATTATACATACCGATGTGTGTGTGGTCCAATGAGTGTAGCATCGCGCGGTGGTTATCGTTATGTTCTTACCTTCACGGATGATTTGAGTAGATATGGGTATATCTATTTCATGAAACATAAGTCCGAAACTTTCGAGAAGTTTAAGGAGTTTCAAAGTGAGGTAGAGAATCAACGTAACAAGAAGATTAAGTTTCTACGTTCTGATCGTGGAGGTGAATATCTAAGTTACGAGTTTGGCGAGCATTTAAAGAAGTGCGGAATACTTTCACAATTGACACCGCCGGGAACACCACAGCGTAATGGTGTGTCCGAACGTCGTAATCGAACTCTCTTAGATATGGTTCGTTCTATGATGTCACTTACAGATTTACCGCTATCATTTTGGGGTTATGCATTAGAAACAGCCGCATTCACTTTAAATAGGGCACCATCTAAATCCGTTGAAACGACACCGTATGAATTATGGTTTGGGAAGAAACCTAAATTGTCGTTCCTTAAAGTTTGGGGATGCGAAGCCTATGTAAAGAAGTTACAGCCGGACAAGCTTGAACCCAAAGCGGAAAAATGCGTCTTCATAGGATACCCGAAGGAAACTATTGGGTATACCTTCTATCATAGATCCGAAGGCAAAGTCTTCGTTGCCAAGAATGGATCCTTTCTAGAGAAGGAATTTCTCTCGAAAGAAGTGACTGGAAGGAAAGTAGAACTCGACGAGGTTGTCGAACCTTCTCTCGAAATTGCGAGTAGCGCAGCACCGGAAGAAGTTCCTGTGGTGCCTGCACCAATAAGAGAGGGAGCTAATGATGGTGATCATGAATCTTCGGTTGAAGTTGCTACAGAGCCTCGGAGGTCAACGAGAACTCGTACCACTCCAGATTGGTATGATCCCGTTATGAGTGTCATGTTGGTGGACAACACCGACCCGGAGACATATGAGGAAGCGATGATGAGCCCAGATTCCAATAAATGGAAAGAAGCCATGAAATCCGAGATTGGATCCATGTACGAAAACAAAGTATGGACTTTGGTGGACTTAGCGGATGGCCGTAAGGCTGTCGAGAACAAATGGATTTTCAAGAAGAAAACAGATGCTGATGGTAATATTACTGTCTATAAAGCTCGACTTGTCGCAAAAGGGTTTCGACAAATTCAAGGAGTTGACTACGATGAGACTTTCTCACCGGTAGTAAAGCTAAAGTCTGTGAGGATTATGTTAGCAATCGCTGCATATTATGATTATGAGATATGGCAGATGGATGTCAAAACAACATTCCTCAATGGAAATATTGATGAAGAGTTGTATATGATGCAACCCAAAGGTTTTGTCGATCCTAAAGATGCTAACAAGGTATGCAAACTTCAACAGTCCATCTATGGATTGAAGCAAGCATCCCGAAGTTGGAATCAACGTTTTGATAAGGTAATCAAAAGTTTTGGTTTTATACAAACTTATGGAGAAGCTTGTATTTACAAGAAAGTGAGTGGGAGCTCTGTAGCATTCTTAATACTATATGTGGATGACATACTGTTGATTGGGAATGATGTAGACCTTCTTAATAGTGTCAAAGAATATTTGAATAATAGTTTTCCAATGAAGGATCTTGGCGAAGCAGCTTACATATTAGGCATAAAGATTTACAGAGATAGATCGAAACGCCAAATATCATTGTCACAGAGTACATATTTGGACAAAGTTCTAAAGAGGTTTGGAATGGAAGAAAGCAAGAAAGGGTTCTTGCCCATGTTGCCCAATACGATCTTGAGTAAAACTCAAAGTCCGACATCGGCAGAAGATAGAGAAAGGATGAGTAAGACTCCCTATGCATCAGCCATAGGATCTCTAATGTATGCCATGCTATGTACTAGACCCGACATCGCATATGCTGTTAGTTTAACTAGCAGATATCAAAGTGATCCAGGAGTGGATCATTGGACAGCGGTCAAAAACATCCTTAAGTACTTGAGAAGAACTAAGGATATGGTTCTTTCTTATGGAGGTGATGAACAGCTCGTTGTTAATGATTACACCGATGCTAGTTGGAACACCGATCCGGATGATTCTAAATCACAATCTGGATACGTATTTATTTTGAATGGTGCAGCAGTTAGCTGGAGGAGTGCAAAGCAAAGCGTTGTGGCGAGATCTTCAACTGAATCGGAATACATGGCTGCTTCGGAGGCTTCACAAGAAGCGATATGGATGAAAGAGTTCATTACAGAGCTGGGTGTGGTTCCTAGTGCGCTGGACCCAATGTCTATCTACTGTGATAACATGGGCGCCATAGCCAATGCGCAAGAACCAAGGTCACACAAGAAGCTGAAGCATATCAAGCTACGTTTTCACGCTATTCGAGAACATATCCAGGATGGGGATATAAAGATTTGCAAAGTACACACAGATCTGAATGTGGCGGATCCGTTGACTAAACCTCTCCCGAGGGCAAAACATGACCAACACCAAACTGCCATGGGTGTTCGGTATATTACCATGTAATCTAGATTAGATGACTCTAGTGCAAGTGGGAGACTGTTGGAGATATGCCCTAGAGGCAATAATAAATGTAGTTATTATTATATCTTTGTGTTTATGATAAATGTTTACATTCATGCTATAATAGTATTAACAAGGAAACATTAATACTTGTGTGATTTGTAAACTTAATTTGAAGTCCCTAGTATAGCCTCTATACTTCACTAGCTTGTTGGTTGATTAATGATTATGGTTTCCCTATCATGAACATTGAGATGTTATCAACAACAAGATCATATCGTTAGGAGAATGATATGGTGGACATACTCCTATAGATAAGCGTAGCATAAAGATCAAGTCATTTCAATAGTTCAATTGCTACATGCTTTCTGATACATAGTAACCTAATTCCTTCGACCATGAGATCATGCATATCACCTTTACCGGATGGATGCTTTGATGACATCAAACACCACACCGTAACTGGGTGGCTATAAAGGTGGCATTGAGTGTTCGGAAAGTATTGGTTGAGACACATGGATCAAGAGTGGGATTTGTCCATCCATATGACGGATAGATATACTCTGGGCCCTCTCGGTGGAATGTCATCCAATTAGCTTGCAAGCATGTGACTGGCTCACAAGGGATCACATATCACGGGAACGAGAAAAGAGTACTTATCAGTAACGAGGTTGAACTAGGTATGCAGAGATACCGACGATCATAACCTCGGATAAGTAACATATCATGAGACAAAGGGAAATTGGTATCGTATGTAAGTGGTTCATTCGATCGCAAAGTAATCGTAGAAGTATGTGGGAGCCATATGAATTTCCAGATTCCTCTATTGGTTATTGTTCGGAGAAGTGTCTCGATCATGTCCGCATAATTCACGAACCGTAGGGAGACACACTTAAGGATTCGACGTTGTTTTGAGTAGTTATGGTATTATGAGAAAGAGACCGAATGTTGTTCGGAGTCTCGGATGGGATCCGGGATATCACGAGGTGATCCGGAATGGTCCGGAGAATAAGATTCATATAAGGAAAGTCCCGTTTCGAAGTTCGGAAATGATTCCGGTGAATGTTCTAGAAGGTTCCGGAATGTCCGGCACTCCGAGAGGGGGGAGGGGTACATGAATGTGTCATTACATATTGGAATGATTGCATCATGTACTAAGTGTTCTTTCTGTTCCAAATAAAGGATTAAATTGAATCCTAAAACAGAAAAGTCAAATGTCCAGTTTGAAAGTCAAACGGCTAAAACAAGAAACTGTGGGAAACAAGCAAGAGGAGTTGGGAACCGACTTGGGGGAGGAGTCTCCTCCCCAAGCCGGCGCGCCAACCAAGGCCGACTTGGGGAGGGACTCCCCTCCCCTTGGCCGCGCCTCCCACCCATAAAAGGAGGGGCAGGGCCTCCTCCTCTAGACACACAAGTTCCTATCCTCTAATCTCCGGTTTAGAGCCGTTTTGGTTTAGAGCTTCTAATTGCCCTAGCCTTCGGTTTAGAGCCTTCTAATTGGTGTGTCTAATCCCTAGACCACTAATAGCCCTCTCTCATACTCCACCATACTCGCTCCGGCTTAAGGCGAAGCCCTGCGGGATCTCCCCTCTACTTCCGGTACCATGCCGTTGTGCTGCCGGAATCGCGAGGAGAGTGCTACAACCTCCGCTGCCTGCTGGAACAAGGGAGAGGAAGGTCTTCATCGAGTACCGAACGTGTGACCGACTGCGGGAGCGCTGCCGGAACGCAGCGCCGGAAGGATCGTCTACACGATCTTGAGATCGGGAAGAGTACGACTACATCACCCACGAGAATCCGCTCTCGTTAAACACTTTGGAATCTTCGAGGGTAAGTTATTCCATCGACTCGTTGCTACAATCTAGTAGATAGATCTTGGCTTGTTTGTTTGTATGCGATAGAAAATTTTTGTTTTCCATGCTACGAATCCCTACAGGATTATCCCCCAATATTTTTCCCAGCTGCTACGTCCTCAACAATGGAGATTCGTATTCTAGACTTCCCTGCGACGTCGACCAGGCTGTTTAGTTTTTTTCCTAGAATACTAGCGGTGATACTCTCGTCGATGTTATTGGATTACTCTAATGGTTGCGTGCGTGCACATAGTCTTGGCATTACGGCTCAAATTAAAATTATGAAAGAACACTCGCTGGTATTTATAGGTCTATGATTTGACATAAGTTTCATGTTTATTTGGTTGCCTTCAGACAAGTACAAGATTCTGTCATGGAAGAAAAAGATTTTGAAGACCTTCAAGGTTTGCATGTTTTCTTTTAGACTTTATTTTGTAGATATTGAAGATAGTTTATGTATCTCTACCATGTACCATCTGTTACTATGAATATATGTGGTATTGATTGTCAAAAAAAACACATAGTAAAATACTCGTAGAATAAATACAGAACAACCAAAGGGCTTTGTACTCAACCATCATTTGCATGTTTTGCATGTATTTAAACACCAAAACGTGTATAGATAAATGTGAATCTAAAAAAATTCGAGATATAGATAGTACATAAGATGAATTATAAAATACCAAATAATGTATGAAAAATCCTAATAAAGCAAAGAACCAAAAACTATAGACTAAAAAATGACTATATAAAATTGAAAAATGAAGAAATGCAAAAAGATATATGGATAAAAGAGAGACTTAAAAACAAGGGAGAAAGACCGATGAAGTAGAAAGATAGGACAGTAGTGGGAAACAGTACAACCCCTCTCTCTTCTATAAACCTAATTTTATCTATATCACCTATTACGCTTAACATGCCTTGCACACTCTTCTCTAAATGGGCACAATCTGGACAATATGTTGATGTTTTGCTACTATGTTTTATACATTAGTCGTCTATCATGTATATGCAAAATAAACAAGATGCTGAAAATAAGTGGTGTGTTAAACGAGCTAAACATTCGATAGCCAAAAGCTCTAAGATGATCTAAAACTTGAAAAGAAATAAGAAAAAGTAAAAAGAAAGATGTGAAGTAGCATTTGCACACTGAACACACCATGTAGAACTCCCCAATATATTACTCGATCTTGATGTTTCATGAGACACTCCTCAATGTAGAACTAAAACCACAACAACCTATGGAAGGGTGTCTCAATGTATCATCAAAGTTTGTGCTATAAAAACAGCATGGCTGAGATATTCATAGTTGGAAAGATACAAGTGAAAGGGCATTTCCCTACTAATTGTGTTATGTTGTATGTTATCAATACAAGTGAGGATTAACTACTTTGCTAAGTATTTCAAATATTTCTATACTGTCAAACCTCAAGATGATTTTTATCCTCACAAAGTGAAAAAGGACGATTGAAAGGATACGGATGTCGCCTAGAGGGGGGTGAATAGGCGATTAAAACTTTTCCTAGAGTGGCTCAACAAAGGCGGAATAAAACTAGTGTTTACTTTGTAAAGCACAACCTAGAAACAACTAAGGTTTACCTATGTGCACCAACAACTTATGCTAAGAAATACAAACAACAAAGTGATAGCAAGATATATATTACTTCAAGCATGAAGGCTATCACAACGTAAAGTGCATAAGTAAAGAGCTCGGGTATAGAGATAACCGAGGCACGCGGGGACACCGATATTTTACCGAGTTCCTCCCAACATGGAGTACGTCTCGTTTGGAGAGGGGGTGGTATCAAACCACCAATGCCACAAAAGGCCTCCCTTATTCTCCGGTGAATCTCACCCCAATGGGATCGATCCACGCTTTCACTATCGGTGCACTTGTCGGTGGCAACCGGAACCTCTCACAAGGTTGGGGCACAACTCCACAACTTAATTGGAGGCTCCCAACAAACGGCACAAAAGGCCTCAACAAATGCCACCAAGGTCACAATGCCACCAAGGCCACAAAACCGTCTAGGGTTCCAAGAACCCAAGAGGGACAAGCTCCAATGAGCAATTCAAACCAAATCCTCCGAGGAGAACTCAAACCGATGCAACAAATGCAAATGGCAAGAACAGCACAAAGATGCCCAAATCCCTCACTCTCAAGTTCCAACAAAACTACTAAAGCTATTGGATGAACAAGAGAGGAGGAATCAAAGAGAGACACAAAATCCCCCAAAATCTTGATCCCCAAAGATGCACTCACAAAGAGATGAATCGGTTAGGTCAAAACGTGGGGCTAGATCTCCTCCAACAATCCATCAAATATTTGCAAGAATCAATGGAGGGGTGTGTAGAAATCAAGCTTAAAGAGTAGAGCAAATGGGGGCAAAGCTTGGGCAAGAAAAGGAGAAATAAGTAACCCTAAATAAAAATGGACAAAAGACTTATATAGGGCTAGCCAAAATATGGCCGTTGGGGCTATTTTTCTGGACGGTCCTTCCGGTAGTACCGCGCGTGCCAGGAAAGACAAACAGCGAGCGAGTTGAGCAGGTGCTGCGTACGCGTGCGGCCGCAGGGGGTGGGGTCCAGCAGGCATGCGCGCAGCTGGGCAGAGCAACGCAGGGGCGGGGGCCAGCGCGCGCGTAGCAGCAGCATCGCATGCGGCGAGGCCCGCGCGGGCCAGCAGAAGCATGCAGCAGCAGCGGCGCAGGCAGCAAGCAGCTAAGCAGCGCGTGCGCGCAGCAGTAGTGCAGCGGCAGCAGCGCGGGGGCCACGCCGAGCTAGCAGCAAGCACAGCGCGCCAGCAGCAGCGAGCGACGCGGTGGGAGGGGCCCAGCGGCAGCGAGCCAGCAGCCACGCGGGCAGGCGCGCGCGTGCAAGAGCGCATCAGCAGCACGGGTCAACGCAGCCGAAGCGAGTTAGCAAACGAATCTGGATCTGGGAAATATCTGGGTAAGAAAAACTGGGCCGGCCGGTAGTACCGGCCCACCCGGGCGGTACTACCGGGTCGCCCGGTAGTACCGGAAAAAGGTACATAGCCAGACAGAGAGAAAACAGGTCGTTTTTAGGCCCGGACGGTAGTACCGGATTTAGGTACCTAGCGAGGCAGAAAGAAATCGGGTCGTTTTTAGGCCCGGGCGGCAGTACCGGCCGTCCGGGCGGTACTACCGCTTGGCCCAGAAAACAGCCTAACAGGCAAATATTCAAACGGCAATAACTTTTGACTGGAAGCTCCGATTGACCCGATTCAAATTGCGTTGGATAGACGGCGACAAGGGCTTCCCAATAAAAAGTGGAAATATTGATTATCACCAAGTGAGAAAGTATCAAGTAGAATAATGTGATATACCTCACTTGGTGAGAAACCGAAAAGCCGCATAAATCAAAATCGCAACAAGATACAAATGGGAGATCCCATTTAGATGAACAAGAGCTTGTTATGGAGATTACCACAAGCTCTATATCATCACATGGATAAGACCAAATAACAACCAAATATGATGATGCAAGTATGCAAAGGTTTGAGCTCTCTCCGAACGATGTGACCGAATTACTCATATGAGAGCCTCTCTTGATAGTACGGTTATCTATCCCAAACCCGGTCTCACACATACGACGTGAGACCGGCAAAAGAGAAAACCTATCAAGATTATACCTTTGCCTTGAGCATTCCACTTGAGCTTGATGTAGACGATCTTGCCCTTCTCAAGATGGAACGCCCTCCTTAATTCCTCATCATCGACCTCGCATATTGAGCTTGCCCAACATATCTTCTTTGCATTTCATTGACCTTGAAGCCAACACATGCTCCAAGCGATGCCAATAGACAAATCCTACAAGTATAACTTAATACACACATTAGTCCATAAAGATTGTCATTAATTACCAAAACCACACATGGGGGCCCAACATGTTCTTTCAACGATGTTTGGAGAGGATCCCTAGAACTCTGCTACCCTGGCTCTCGAAGCCCGAAGATTCCGGTGAGTTTCCCCCGGAAATTCCGGTGTGCCAACACCTGAGACTCTAGCGTACAAATTCTAGAGACTACTGTCTGCCAATTTCCTCGGGTTTTCCATGTGGTAATAACTTGCAGATAGGCGGATTAGAGTCCGGACAGAAACCAGATGGAAACTTTGGTGGAGTCATATGCTAGTTCGGGTGTTCTTACGCTGTGTGTTTTCGCCGGAGACTCTAGGGTTAGTGAACTGCAACGGCTACATTTCTAGTGCACGGATAAAAGGCGCCCTTCTTCCCCAAGTGAAGACCGTGGCTTCCACTCTCTCTCTCTCCTCATTGTTGACTCCAAGATCTCCACCCCTAACCACTAGAACTTGATTCCGAATCAAGGGAAGATACCTAGATCTACACTTTCACCAAGGGGATTTGTGTTTACCCACCTTTTGTGTAAGAAGCTAGTTATTCTAGGGTTTGTGAAACCCTAACTTGCAGAAGTCTCCCCCGGAGCTCATCCTTGTGCGTAAGAGCTTCGGGTCGTGTTGGGAGCCTCCAATTCGGTTGTGGAGAAGTGCCCCAAGATTTATGTGAGGTTTTGGTTGCCACTGACAAGGATATCGCATAGTGGAACAAGTAACCACCTTTGTGGTGCGTGCTTGACGAGAAGAAGTTAAGCCTTAGTGGCATTTGGGAGACCTTATGTGGCCCCACACCTTTCCAATGGAGACGTACTTCCCATAACAAGGAAGGAACTCCAGGAATCACCTCATGTCATCTTGAGGTTATCTCTGTACTTACCTAGTTATTTTGTTGTTTACCTTGCTTGTTTGTTTACTTACTTCACTACAAGAAATGTTTCCTTCCGCAACGACTGGGCCCGTCGGTCGTCGTAGAAGGCGCGTCTTCCGTGACGAAAATCTCGGCTCGACCGTGGCCAATGCAAAACTTATTTTCCGTTTTCGCGCCCCTCTACTATGACGAAACCGCTAAAAACATGGAGGAAGCACGACGGGCGCATGGCAGAAGTAAGATTTCCGCTTCCTCACGAGATGTTGACTCGCTGAAGTATTTTTTTTTGCGTGTGGGTCCCAGACGTCAGTGACTCTAGAGGACCAAACTTTTCGGTCGTGCCTACCTGATTTGAACTCGATAACATTGTTCGATGCCTCTTCCGTTTAGTCAGGTTGATGGGTCCCGCATGTCTACCTCACATTAGAGGAATCGTGTGTATGATGGAATATTTTTCCTTCCCTGATCCGAACTAGATAGCGTCACTCAATGCATCTGCCATTTAATCAGGATGCTAGGTCCCACGTGTCATCCTCATACTAGAAGAAACGTGTGGATGATGGATTTTTTCCTTGGCTCGTGCCTCCCTGATATGAACTCGATAACATTGTTCGATTTATCTGCCGTTAATCACAACGCTGGATCCCACATGCCAGCCTCTCATTACAAGAATCGTGTGTATGATGGAATTTTTTCCTTCACTCCCGCTACCCTGTTTCGAACATGATAGCGCTACTAGATGCATCTATAGTTTAATCACGCAGCTGGGCCCCACATGTCATCCTCACACTAGCAGAAACATGTGCATGATGATTTTTTTTCTTGGCTCGTGCCTCCCTGATTTGAACTCGATAACATTGCTCGATCTATTTGCCGTTAATCGTGCTGCTCTGTCCCACATGCCAGCCTCTCAGTAGAAGAGTAGTGTGTATGATTGGATTTTTTCCTTCGCTCCTGCTATCCTGTTCTGAACTTGATTGCACTACTAGATGCATCTACAGTTTAATCACATAGTTGGGCCCACATGTCATCCTCTTATTATAAAAAAACGTGTGTATGATGGATATTTTGCCCTCGATCGTGCCTTTGTGTTAACTTGATAGCATTGCTCGGACAATCTGCCATTTATTCAGGCTGGTGGGTCCCATATGTCAGCATCTCATTAGAAGAATCTTGTGTATATGATTGAATTTTTTCTTCTCCGGCATACCCTATTCCTAACTAGATAGCATTTCTCGACGAATCTGCCATTTCGTCATGTTGCTGGGTCCCACATGTTAGCATCTCATTAACTTGATAGCATTACTCAGCGAATCTGCCGTTTATTCAGGCTGGTGGGTCCCTTATGTCAGCATCTAATTAGAAGAAACGTGTGCATGTTGAATTTTTTCTCGCTCGCGCCTCTCTGTTTCGAACTTGTCAACGTTGCTCGATGCAGCACCTGTATAAGGTCTCGCTGGTCGGTCTCACATGCCAGCCTCTCTATAAATGAAGCGTGCTATGATGGACTTTTTTCGGCCGCCTCCATTGTTCTGACCTTGTTCCGTTGCTGGGTCCTAGATGTCAACCTGCTGTGTGTAGGACACGTGTCTAGGCTGGGTCCCAGATACCAGCCTCCATTTGAAAGAAACGTGTGTATGTTACCTTGGCGACATTGCTAAATGCATCAGCAATTTATCTGGTTCCTAGGTATCAGCCTTTAAAAAAAATGTTACTCAATATCCGTTGCTGGGTCCACATGTCAGTGTTAGTCTATAATAATAAAAAAATTCACGACCACTGTTTTGACCTTGGTATGTTGATGGGTCCCACATGTCAGCCTTCTCTGTATAGGAAACGTGTCTATGCTGGGTCCCATATATCAGCCTGTATTTGAAAGTATAGTTGGACTGTTTTTTCGGATCGAGTCCGTGCTAGATGCAGCAGCAGTTTATCTGGATCCAGATATCATTCTCAGAGTACAAAAAACTTGACTCTATAATAAAACAAATTTCCTAGAATTTGAACTCAGAGGATGTCGACGAACTAGACTTTGCTCGACGAATCTGCCATTTGGTCACGCGGTTGGATCCCACATGATAGCCTCTTATTAGAAAAAACGTGTGCATGTTGGGCTTTTTTCTCGCTCGCGCCTTCCTGTTTCGAACTTGGCAACGTTGCTCGATGGATCATCTTTATAAGGTCTCGCTCGTGGGTCCCACGTGTCAGTTTCTCTGTAAATGAAACGTGTGTACGATGGACTTTTTTCGCCACCTCCATTGTTTTGACCTTGGCAACGTTGCTCGATGCGGTAACCATGTATGGTCTTGCAGCTGGGCCCCATTGCCAGCCTCTATATAGAAGTATTTACCTTTTTTCAAACCCGCCCATTAAATTCGATGGACGCCATAGTTGGTGGGTCCATGATGTCAGCCTCTCTATAATGTGAATTTTTAGAAGAAGAAAATGTAAACCGAAGATATATATATGTATGCATCTGGGATTCAAACTAAAGACATTCATCAAATTAAATTGACATAAACTGAGTGTGTTACCGCTACACCAAAGATAATTGTAGAAAAGTAACATTAAACGTTTATTAGTACTACACCTTATGTATTAGTATTCTTAAAAATATTTTGTGTCCATGTATATCTATTTTAAAATATAAAAGAGCATCGCTCCTGGCATCTCAATTTATAAAATGCCACATGATGGAGTAGTTTCTTAAAAATATGGGTAGGTAGAGTTTCTTTATTCTAGATTTAAACTAAAAAGAGTTTGGCTATTCTACATGCACTATACTCCATGAGCTCCTTTCTCGAATTTCACTAGGATGTTCTCAGTAGTGACCCCTAAAAGGCCGAATTAAAATATTTATGGCTATGTTGCATGGGCCTTTCTCTAATTTCACTGGATTGTGCTCATCATTCCCTTGACCCCTAAAAGGGAATTAAAATGTTCTGGGCTAAATAGGGTCCGAATGAGCTACCTTTCATCTCATCTGCTCGGCAGGACTCGAAACAAAGACCTCAACAAGGGAGGGAAAAATATTCTAAAAAAACAATGGTGGGCAAAAAAGACCATAGGATGAGGAAAAAAGGGATAATTCTTTCGACAGATATATTCATGTGAAAACCTAAAGAACGAGAGACACACACTCCGACCGGGCCAAAACTAGACTAATATCCAAATGACAAATCACGCTGTATCTTTACCCCTCTCATCTCTATCCAAAACACATCCAATGATTTTAATGACACAAAGGCAAAATCTCTATGGCAAATAGCCAGACAGCAACGACGTAATTTTTGACAGATTCAGTAGAATTTGAAAGATTAAGCAGTACATAATAAGATATAAAAATATCGACAGATTCCCAGTTCATATTTAGAAGCAGATTCAGCAGCATTTCCAAGTGACCGATTCAGCAAAAGAGACCTGAAATTAAATAGCAGTACAGAGAGAATTAAATTCTTCTTTCAACCCTACAAAATATTTTAGTAATAGCAAGGACGGAACATTTGACAGATTCAGTAGAATTCAAAAGATTCAGCAGTACATAATAAGAGAAAAAATATCGACATATTTTCAGTTCATACTCAGCAGCACTTAACATATTCAACAACATTTCAAAGTGACCGATTCAGCACTACATAGACAATGGACCAAAATAATTAGCAGATTCAACAATGAAGATATTGAAATTCAATAGCTGTAGCAAGGCCATGATTAGAAAGAAAAGCGAGATCATATTCTACTCTCAAATAATCAGGCCACACACATATTTATAATATCGAGTATGTCAAAGAGAGGTGTATACTTAGACCGCCTCTATACAGAATAGTTGCGATCTGAATTGAACAGGCACCAACTTAATACAACTGCGATTCATATTGTTCCTCGAGTGATGGGTCATGGGTGATAACCTACACATCTGATCACCTTCTCGCAGCAATGTTTATCGAATAAAATTACTTTCAAGGATCTGGTGGTAAGCTTCTTGAATACCAGGAGCTGTCCTTTCTTCAAAGCATGTGCGTTGGCAAGCTCTGGCCATCCTGCGTCCATGAGTATGTGGCCATCTTCCTCCTTCAGGTGGACATCCCAGATGCAGGCAATGGGGGTCTTCATCTTGATGGTTGGAGGACACTCGCCCTCAAAACAAGGAAAACTTAAACTGGGATGGCAAGCATATTTAACCCGGATTCACTCAGCATGTTGCAGAAGCTGTCGGTGGTCTTCTCCCAATGGGTGTACCCAGCCTACTTCAGTGGCCTCTACATCAGGATGGAAGCAGAGTTCTCTCTTGTCTTCTTCCATAGTGAGCTCTATCCAACCTTGAGCTTCTTGCTTGAACACTACATAAAATTTGGCCTCAATCAGGGAATGTCTCGAGCTATTGCAAATCGAATTGCAAAATAATACCTAAACGAAGACATCTAACAAAATCATAATCCGCCAGTAAAGAGATTAATCAAGAAAAGAACAAAAACCATTATCGGCGTACATACCACCCAAGTAAAACATGTCCAATGACCTCACAAATAATCATCGGCCGTGGAACGATCAATACTAAATTTGAGCTTATTGCTACTTACCACAACACAAATGATCAATTTCTTGGTGGAGGTGTTATGGTCATAGATATCCATCTTAAACGTGGAATCATCTATTACATTGAACACCAGGATATCATCAACCTGTAGTTCATGCCCATCTGCAAAACATAACCAACCTTCGTTGAAGACCAGCTTATCATTGTTATTATCGCGCTCGATGTGCACATACCAGCCACACTCAGGGCAAGTGTTAAGCATGACAGGCCTGGAAATCCCCTTTAGGCGCTTCTTTAATTCGCTGGGGATGACTAGCATATACATGTTTTCTTCGTCGAGTTGCACGTAGAAGCAAGAGGGCTGAGGAGGGGCCAATTAGTGGACAAACCTTTTAGGGCGGCCTGGCCCTCGCGCTTTCTCTATGTGTACCCCAGCCTTAAGACGCTTGTCGGGTACCATTGGCTTTTTGGTCAGTGTGTTCCTCTCAATTCTGAACTTAAAACAGGGGAAGGGGGTAGATTCCCAATCAAAAGTAGTAAAAGGCAGTTGCTCATCGAAGTTGAAGAGAGCACAGTCCTACATAAATTTGAGCACAGTATATATGAATCAACAGCATGAAAATCAAAATGTAGCACAAGTTTAGACTTTAGAGTACTGAATCTGTTTTTTAGCTTCATAACATAGCTGCTTCATTTTTTTGCAATCATCTTGTGTACTTGTAAACAAGTGGCAAGTTATAAATAATACTACATATTATAAATACTAGTACGGCATATCATGACTAAAATTATAATATATAAATGTTGGGATTTGCCAGTCTTGATCTAACGGTTAATGTTCAAAGTTATTCATACTAGTGCATATCTAGAAAAAGTTGGGCAGCCACAATGTTGCTATAGCTATATCTGAAAAAAATCTGAATTTGGCTTCACCATGCAATTTGTCTAGAGCTCCACAATGTATCTATTCTAAATTTCTGCATCATGCGGTCCCACCACTGACAAAAATAGCCTTATTTTTGTCAAGATATGAGAGCAGAGGACACATGTCACACATACGGTTGGATAAGCAATTTGGAACCACATTTGGCATCGGAGCACCCTCTTGCTCTGGTTCCATATTTTACTCAATTTGGAACCACCTCCATAGTGTAGGGAACTAGTTCGAAAAGCCAAAAAGCAAATATGGAACCGCTTTTGGCTACACATTGTGGAAAATATTGGGATTTGCTAGTCTTGATCTAACGGTCAATGTTCATAGTTATTCATACTAGTAGTTAACAATTTTAGAAAAGATGCATGCGTATCTAGACAATGTTGAGTCCATTAAAATTTGGATCAGAGTGAGTACAAAGAAACTTAAAAAAGCAGCAAAATACTTACACCTGCATGCATCCTAGTGAGTTTAGGAGTACTCACAGTCTTGTTGGATGGTGCCGCTGCCGGAGAATACATTTCCATGCGTGATGGGTCCTTGGCCGCACAGGCATTTGGTGCCGCTGCCGGAGGTATTGGTGCCAACGCGGGAGAAGAAAAATGCTAAGGGAGATGCTGCCAGGTCCGCCGGCGAAGACGGAGCCTCCAGCAGAATAGATAGTGCAGCTGAGGATGGTGATCGAGTCTCCAGAGAAGTTGGTGCCGCCGAAGGGTCAGAAACGGATGCAGACTCTGTGGCCACCGCGATCTCCATGCTGGTGGACGATGTGTCAGTCTCTATAATACAGTGGACCTTGGGCTCGTTAAGATTATCTAGCATGTGGAACCTCTTTCTACAATGCATTAACACGAGGAGCAGAAAGCTTAGCATGAACATGAAACATTATCCCGGTTGCATTTGGACATAGCTACTTGAGCAAATTTGGAAATGCACAGTACAAGCTATATCTATCAAGCAATCCAACTGAGATAATCTTGAGCCTCCCATCTTTACAACACCTACTAGAGGGGAAACATGCCAGTCTTGACATATTCCTGGAGGAATTTTCCATATTCTACGTGCTTCACTAAGGTATTCGCCTTGTTCTTACGACCGTGGCCACGGTCGATGCCCACCGAGTGCTGGATCATGCTGTCTATGTCCTTGTTGATGACTTTTCCACAAAATGGGCAAAACAGCTTCCCATTATTGTGGAAAGGAATTTGCCCACTCCGTAACTGCCAAGATACATAGCATCTCTTTCTGTCTCTGGAGTCCTTGTCTTTGCCCATGTCGTCATATTCTTCCTGTGGATTTTTAAGTACATAAGAACTCATATAAGCTCCTATTTGATTCATAGGATAAGAAAAACAAAGGATTCTATATATCCTGCAAATCAAACAACCATCATAGAACATTTTCTTATGGGATTTAATCCTACAATATCCTATATAGATCCTTTAAATCAAACATGCCCTAAAAGATGTAATTGAAATAGAACTCAAGCATTGACATTTATGAATATGAATGACAACATATAATATTCGCAGTTGATATTTTAGTTCACGTATCATCGCTAGATTATACATTGTAATCATGTGTTTCCTAAATTTTGTACTAAGAATAATAACAATAATGGAACATTTTTTTTGACTATAGAATCAAACAATATTTATGTACATTTTAATGACAAAAATTTATGTGACAGATCAATCAACAATCCAGTAACACCAATCCCTAAAACCCCTAAAATCAAATATGCTTACAATAATTATGTGACAGATTAATCAAATCTACATCACAAGAAGACTGTATGAACAACAACAAACAAATATAAAATTGCTAGATGGCAGATCAGCAGATGTAATCAAATCTGTAAAAGAATTGACCCCTCGAACCGGAGAATCTGATATGTCTACAGCAAGAAGGCGTCATATCAAAATACTCTGCAGATCGACAAAACCTATGTATGCACAGTAAAATCTGAGAATAGTGAAGCAGAGTAGTACCTTAGTTTCCTCATTGGAGACCTCCTCCTCGAATCCATCCCTCTCCTTGACTACTTCGATGAAGGGGTCGATGATGGCGTGGGTGTAGTTCTCGTCTTCCTCTGGGACGAAGATGCTATCGCCTCTGCCTGCATGCCCCTCATCAAGGTATGCTGCTAGCATCACGACGTTCTTGTTCACCTGCTCCTCGACGATGGTGACCGGATGGACAGAGCCCGAAACAGTGACGGCCCAACGACGAGACTCGTGTGTGTCTGGAGAAGCCGGGCGCGCCACGGTGGCGACGACCACAGAGCCATGTGCTGCGCCTCCAGCTGGTTTCGCCTCCGGATCATCTCCACGGGTTCCCTTCATGGTGTAGCAAAGGAAGTGGGGAAGATGGTGCTGCGAAAGGGGCTCTTGCAGCAGGTGCGACCAGGTTTTATTTGACTAGACAGATTGGGGGGAGAAGTCGATGCTCTTGGAAGAGACGAAGGAGGACGAGGTGGTTTATATACACGGGGACGGTTGGTTTCCCTCGAGTAGACATTTGTGGGTGTGGACGCGTGGGTCTTGACTCTAGACTCGTGCATGATCTCCGCTATCGAATTGCATTACAACACCAGATCCACGCGCATGCTACTACTATAGTACTTCATTTTTTATTATGCACTTTTAGATCAAATTTAAGGTACTTTCATTAAATTGGTCAACGCCATTCTATTTGACAAATATATGCATAAATCTTGAACATTATTGAAAATTCCCTAAACCCTAAACAACCCCGAAAACCTAAACCCTCAACTCCTAAATACTAAAACCCTAAACCCCTCAACTCATAATTAAACCCTAACCAAGTAGGTATCATGCACTTATAGATCCAAATTTGAGACACTTTCATTAAATTGAGGTAACACATTCTGTTCCACAAATATAAGCATAAAGATTGAACATTATTAAAAATTCCCTAAACCCCTAATGACCCTAACTAAGCAGCAGTTATATCATCCACTTATAGATAAACATTTGAGATATACTTTCATTAAATTACGCTAATGCCATTCCATTCAACGAATCTAAGCATAAATCTTGAACATTATTGAAAATGCCCTAAAACCTAAACCTTAAAACCTATAACCCTAAACCCTGGCCAACAAGTATCATGTCGTGGTATTGTCAACGAGTATGCTATGGAGGGGTCCTCACAAAGCATGTTTAAAGATATGGGGTAAGGCGAACGGTTGGCGGGTATGAGGTGACACAACTTACCCAGGTTCAGATCCACGATGGTGGCGAAATCCTACTCCTGCTATAAATCAGTATAACGGCAATACGCCGGGTTACAGGGATCGGTTCACTGTGCATGATATGAGTTGTGTCGTGTCCTAAAGGATCCTCTAGGTCCGACTTATCTAGTCGCCTGATCCTAGGGTCACAGGGAAATTCCTAGCCAGACAGGTTACAAAGTTCTATACAGTATACAACTAGTCTAGCGTGTCTTGCACGCCAAGGCTCCGGGTACGCTGGTGACTCCATTATAGCCTTCCTTTATCCGGCATGGGCCTCCCTTCTGGATCCATATAACTGGGCCACCCAGCAGGCCAGAGGCCTTGCTACCAACTGTGGGCCACCCGGGTTATCCGGATTAGAGACACGCAATGCTGACACCCATTTAGCATATCCCCAACAGTAGCGCCCGGAGAACTCCGAGATCTTGCGTCGTCTTGCCTCTTCAAGTTAAATGCTCTGTGTAAATGAATGTCGGCAAATTGTCAAGCAATATCTTGTAATCCTCCCAATAACCTTGTAATACTCTCCGTCTTCAATGCGTAAGTTGGAGGATTATTGAGCTTTCCATCATACTCTTCTCGTAGCCGGACAGGATCCGTCCATGCCAGAATCTTCAGATGGGACCGCTCATCTGTACGTGTCAGCGAGATGTCGTAGACCATAGGTCGGCATTGCCTCATAACTCACACATGCAAATAATGTAATTATAGATATTTTCCCGCGCGAAGTATGCGAAACGTTGGTGGCCGCGGTGGGAGCATGGCAAAACTTCCGCGCACGTTCACGCACGTGCTGTCCACGCATCAACCGTTGGATCAACTTGCACGAATCTTGAAGCCAAGTACAATATATTTTAATTGTGGTGGCATTTTATTTTTTCACCTGATTCTTCCTTGCGTCATCGTCTTCCTCCAGCCAAACCTATCCTCGAGCTCTTTGCGCACACATAGAGTAAAACCCTAACCTTTTTTCCAATCTCCAACCACCTCCATCCACCCCAATGGCTAGCAGCAGCAGCGCTCCTTCGATGACGGCGTCCGGCGAGGCCACGACCAAGCCATCTGGCTCTGTCCACGTCCCACCAGAGGGTGTGGTGGTGCCGCTCAGTGCGGTGGTCGAGTCCACCGGCAACGACAAAATTCCAGCGGCGCTGGAGCCGTTGGAGGAGGAAGCTGACTCCCACAAGGGATAATGGTGTGGGCCAGACATCTCCGAGAGTGATCTCAATGAGATGCTCGCTGAAGGGTACCTCCCTGCGATGGAGGGCCTGGTCTGGCAGGCGGCGCCAACCGACGAGGTCATTCCGTCTCCCCAAGCCAGAGCAAAGTTATACCTAAAGGCCCAGTTTGTTCGCGGCGTCTCAATCCCAATTTCCGACTTCTTCATCCAATTCCTCAAACACTTCCAGGTTCAACCTCAGAACCTTTCACCGAATAGCATCCTCACGCTTAGCAATTATGCGGCGTTATGCGAGGGATACCTAGGAATTAGGCCTAGGTTAGATCTGTTCATCCTTTTCTTCATCGTGAAGAGGGAAGCCGGGGTGAGAAAGGAGGAGATCAGAAGTTGTGGAACAATTAGCTTTAAGATCCGGCTTGGCCAGCGATTCCCCGACATCGTTGGACACGATTCTTGCAAGAACTGGATACGGTCATACTTCTATGGCCCAGATATTCCTCTGGCTGGCCGAGAAGTGTCGTACTCGGACTTTGTTGACGGGGCCACCGCTGAAGCCCCGACATCACTACTAAGAAAACGCCTGTTTGTGGCGCACCTGAAAAGTCCATCCATGGCGCACTACGGGTGCACCACCATCCCTGCGCTACGGCTAAAAGATAGCCGTAGCGCACTGCCTGGTGCACTACGGTTAGATGGAAACTTCTGTAGCGCTCCTGCCAGTGCGCCACGGCTACAAATGGCAGTGTGCTACAGTTATGTTGCCTGTGGCGCACACGGCAATGCACCACTAATTGCTGGCATGTGCGCTTTAGTTGTAATCCGCCACTAACGCCATGCCATGTGCGCCATAGGCATCTTTTTTGTTTTTTAATTTCTGAGCCAGATGATATACAATATTACAGGCAGATATACACACAGAGATATAAGATATACAGTTATATATATGAATACACGATTTGCAAAACAAGATTGAAACAAATACATATAGATAAGTCCCATACATGAATACATAGTATAAGTTACATTGTTTAGATCAAGTTACAAAGTAGTTGGTGACATGCGAATACATGTGTCTCGAACAAGTTAGAGCTCGGAAGCTCGCCTAGACATCTAAACTAGTTAGAAACAAGCACGGGATAAACAACCAAAGACGATAAGCATCACCGCTACGAAGGTGTAGGTCTTCATTCGGTTCCTCGTCCTAACTCCCGCTAGATAGCGCGTGTATCTAGCTTTCTCCTCGGCCATAGTGTTGTACCATTTGTAGCTATTGTCGCTGAAATGGTGCACCTGTCTCCGACAGTCTTTCCAATCATCGTAGACTCCGGGAACCCGTCCCTTGTACATGACGTACCACGTCATCTACAAGTTGGCAATAATTATTAACCGGTGATTGAAAAAACATGTATAATTAAAGTCGCATATGAAGATACACTTATAAAAAGGACTCCCAACTCAAAAATACCAGAGTAACTCAAAAAGCATGCCTCATATATAACTAGGTTGTTGAGACACAGGAATATGCTACGACGGAACTATCAGCCACATCTCAGATTTTTAACAAACTCACTTGTAAACCTGATCGGTCAACAAACTAATCATCAGTTCAAGTAGTCGGTAAACCTAGCTAAGAATTTCAGTGATGCACGATCACACGCGCATTGTCAATGAACATCTATCGAGGAAAACTTGTTTCAGCAATGATCCCTACACAAAATTTATAAAGCTAATCTGAACCATGGCCTAATCTGAACCCTAACCCAGCCTAACCCTAACACTAATATGAACCCTAACCATGGCCTGAAGAGAGAGGGGAGAGAGGGAGAGAAGGAGAGAGGGGAGAGGCGGCGCTCACCTCTGAGATGAGGACGATGATGGCGGGTGGACAACAGCGGCCTCCTCCACGGACTCCTCCTCCTCGGACGCGCATGGGCCTCCTCCTCCTCCTCGGATCGAGCTGTGTGTGCGGGCCTCCTCCTCCTCCTCCATGGCGTCCTCCTCAAGCGGCGGCGGCTGGCAGGGCTCGGGCTCCTCCTCCTCCACGGCCTAGTCCTCGAGCGGCGGCGGATCGAGAGCGCGGAGGCGGGGCTCGGTCTTGGGCTTGATGCGGTGTCTGAGATGGGGGGATGAGAGAGGCGGACATGGCACAGTTGACTAGTCGTACCCAGTTAGGCGTAGCGCACCCTGGCCAAGTGTGCTACGCGTAACTGGGTACGACTAGTCACATAAGAGGGCGGCCACCCCTCTAGTTAACACTACCACTACCCTATCCTACTGGTTCCGCCCACTCTCTATTCTAAACCTATGAGCACCCAAGTTCGAATCCTGGTGCCCAACTTTTTTTATTTTAAAAATACTTTTAAATGTTCCAAAAAATGCCCAAAAGTGGTGATATATGCCATAAAAGTTTTGCTTTTAAAATACTTTTAAATATTAAAAAATGCCCAAAAGTGATAATATATGTCATAAAAGTGGTACAAATATGATTCAAAGTATAACTAAATTAAATAATAATTTATTCATGAATATTACAATCTTTTTTGACCACGCGTTTTACAATCTTTTTTCCCTTCTTTGTCGCGGTTGAATAATTTAACCCTGACACTTTAATGTTTTTTCTTTCGCACGGGCTACCTTTTTTGGGTAGGGTTGTCCTTTTTCTTCTTGTGATGTATGTTGCTGCATCGTAGTCATCGTCATCTTCAATCTTTGGATCGCCATACTGGTCGAAGTCTTGCTCGTTGGCGACTCCATCCATTCCGATAATGTTTATTTTTCCTCTCCTCACAACAACACGGCTAGTCTCTGTCGGGTCGGTAATGAAAAATATTGGTCCACTTTGCTAGCCAGTACCCACAGTTCATTTTTCGCGGCCACGTTCGCACCGATGGCCTTGGATTTGGCTGCTTCGGGTATAACCATGGTTGTGAAATACCGGTCTTCTCTTTCGACGCTCTTTGCCCATCTGACACGAAACATCGGCACCTTTTCTCCACAGTAGTCGAGCTCCCAGATCTCCTCGATCCTTCCGTAGAATCTTTCCTTCATGTTGTCATCGGTGTAGAATTTCGACGTTACGCCTGAGTTATGATAATCACACTTGTTGTTCTTTTCCTCCGTGTAGAATGTGTAGCCGTTGATATCATATGCCTGATAGGTCACCAGGTTTTACATGGGTCCCTGTGACAAGGTGAATATGATCTTTTCCGTGTCAGAAGAATGCGATCGCAGGGGATTATCAAGGAGCGTCTACCTAAACCAACGCGTGAAATCTGAGTTGTGCTCTTTGATTATTTCTCCCTGCGTCCTCTGTATACCCCGGTCACTGTACTTCTTCTCGATTAACCTTTTGTTCTTCTGTACCCAAGGATCGACCAGTTCTAAATGCTGTAGAGCGACGAGGTTTGCTCGATCAAAGTCTGCGCGTCGACAATCGAAGTCTGCATGCATTACGCGACGACCCTCTCGGTGACCAGATCTGTCGAGCTTGCCAAGGTGCCTGCTGATGGGAAGAACGGCAGGGTTCTCGATGTCTAGATAATTTGTGCAGAAAGAGATGCACTCTTCAGACAGAAAGCCCTTGGCTATGCTTCCATTTGAACGAGACCTGTTGCGAATGTATCCTTTGATGTGTCCGTTCATCCTTCCGAACGCCATCATGCTGCGGAGGAACATCGGCCCAAGTTGGACGATGTCCTCCACGACATGGACCAGCAGATGCACCATAATGTCGAAGAATGCGCGGGGGGGGGGGGGGGGGAAGTAGACCTCAAGCTCGCATAGTATCACCATGATCTCCTCATGTAGCCTCCCGAGCTAATTCACGCCAATCGATTTTCTAGAGATGACGTCGAATAATTTGAAGAGGCCAAACAACGTTTCACGGACATGCTCGTCCATTATCCCTCGCACCAAGCCTGATGTTCCTCGAATCTCCACCGAATTCTAGGAATTCGAGGTCCAATGCTTTCCACTGGCTAGCATCTGAAGGGTGCATCGGCAGCTCGTCCTTTTTGGGGTCATCATCATCTCCTGCCTTCTTCCTTTCCGCATGTCATCGCATGAGCTTCGCTTCCTTAGGGTCCACAAAATAGCGCTGCAGACGAGGAATGATAGGAAAGTACCAAACCACTTTTCGAGGTCCTTTCTTCCCTTTCTTGTATCGACTCACGTTGCACACTGGACATGTGGTTTTCTCTGTGTCCTCACCCGATAAATGATGCAATCATTGGTGCATATGTGGTATCTAACGTGCGGTAGATCGAGAGGACAGACGATTTTCTTGGCATCCTCGATACTAGTTGGACACGTGTTGCCCTCCGAGAGACGATCGTGCCAGAATGCCATCATATTGTCAAAGCTCGCGTCGCTCAATTTGTGTTTTGCCTTCATCTCCATAGCCTTGAGCGTTACATTCAACCGGGTATCATCGGGCCTGCATCCTTCATACAATGGAGTAACCACGTCTTTCTCAAGTTGCGCAATCTTGGCTTTCTCTCTAGCGACAGCCCTGGCGTTACTCGTCTGCTTGATAAGCAGCTCTTGCACATAAGGGTCCCGCACCCAGCCTGACGTTGTTCCATCGTCATCTGCTCCTTCGGCATCTAGATCATCATCATCCTAGTCTGCTTCCGCACCTTCACCATCTCCAGGAGACTCTTCATCATATCGCCCGTCCTCGTCGTGATGAGCATCGTCATGTTGCCCACCTTCACCGTATCCATCGTCTTTGTCATCGCTTATCCCACGAGTGTATCCATCCATGAAACCATGGCGGAGCAGGTGCGTCTGCAGATGCCCGGAATCTGGGTCGATCAATCAGTTGAGTTTTCATCTTCTGCACGGACATCTTATCTCTGTCCTGTTATTTCGTATCATGTTGGCCGTCGCGCATTTCAAAAATCTAGCCATAATGCCTTCGCTCATTATGCGGACCATGGTTGCCTGCGCGATGTACATGGTACAATTAGAAGTTTATTAGAACCACATAATCAATGCATGCATGCAATGCTCGATAGAAAATTTCGGCATGACCTATCCTAAAATAAGGACCTTTGTGAAATGCCAAAGTCTTGCCAAAATGGAAATGAATCAACATTTTCGCAAAACAAATGGCAACTCATTCACACACAAACACAAGAGATAGACCGATCCATACACATGAACATATCATCCTCTCCATACACGCATGCATGAGCATCGATACTCTCCATATACACACACATGAGCATCGATCCTCTCCCTACACACAGGAGCATCGATCCTCTACATACATATGAGCATATCATCCATATACACATGAACACATCCTTACATGGACAACTTAACGAGATGAGAGACCGATCGACAAGATGGAAAGGAGAGGTGCGCGCGAGATCGACCGGGAGGATGGCGTGTCTAGAAGGAGAGCTTCCTCTATTATGTATGTAACATCCAAGGTAAGTTCTACATGCTAAAAATGGTGAATGAGTGGAGAAATTGAGGTGGGAAGGAGGAGGATCCCGACTAGATCTAAGGAGGAAGAAGGAGGGGAAAGTGAAGTGTGGGTGTGGTAGTGGATAGTCACCTGTGCATAAAGTGGATATGCCAAAAAAATGGTCAACACATCCGTGGGGCACATGGCCCTAGTGCGCCACAAGCATTAATCACAACCGTGGCACACATGCCAGGAGTGCGCCACGGATGTGTTTTCCCATTTACAGAGCAGAGGGGGCTTAACTTAGGCGTAGCGCACTTGCCTCATGTGCTCTACGACTATCCCTAACAACCGTAGCGCACATACCCCATGTGCACTACGGGTATGTGGCATGTGGCCAGCAGGCCCCTGGCGCACACATATTTGTGGTGCACTATGACCATGTGCGCCATGATTGTTCTAGTTACTAGTAGGACACTGCCCACTGGTGACCCACTCCTGTTTTACCCGTGGAGCACTTCAACCACGTGAGCCATGGATGTGTGTATTACCTATAGCCCTTTTCCTAGTAGTGCATGGAGATCGCAATCCCTCCTCCCCCTGACGACGAAACCTCTCGCGCCATAAGGCGGATATACTTGTTCGTAGAGACAGTTCTGACTGGCTTGGACCTAGCCATGTGCTAGTTCATCAGGCGGATCCAACCTCTGCATCACCGAGCGAAGCTTATGCACCAGTACACCAAGGATAGGAAAGATAGCCTCCGCATTTCCGAGGACAATTTCTCTAGTGACTCCGTCAAGCTTTGCCTCAAGGACATAATCAAGGTGAAGGATCGGAAGCATGGATTCACCATCACCTACGACATGTTTGAGGGAGGCAAGTTCCCAAACGTACTTATTTATTTTCCGTTTATGACATATACTCCAGTTCTTCCGTCTTGCACATACCTTTGCATCTAACACTTAGGGTTCACTTAACAACTAGGGGACTTGGAGGAGACCTGCATGGCTTCCCAAGTATATGACCCAAAGATGAAGGAAGTCATTGTCGTGTCCGACGACAAAGTACCGTTGGTGCAAAAGCGGAAGGGCTCCATCTCTGACGCTACCGACGGAGGCAATAAAAAGAAGACGGAGGGTGTGGAGCTTTCAAGAGATCCACCACCTCCTTGGAGGCGGAGAAAATAAGATTAATTGGTATCCCGTTGAACAAGACACTGACTATAGTTTAAGCTTCTTATCTTTTGACATCGTCTTTTTCCCCTCTTATTCCTGTACTTATACCTTTGCGCATTTCAGGAAAAAGGCTAGTGTGAGTTTGAAGAAGACCTCCTTGTCGTGGTGGTGTCATGGCAAATGCCATGGGTAGGCTTAAGTTGGGGGCCAAATGGACGCTTGAGGTAAACGGGGAGGGAGTGCACGGTCCAGCCGCGCACGATGAACACGATGAACTCTCCAGACTTGTGGTTTTATTCCTCCTTCGTGTTTACAAGTGCTCCTTGAGAAGTTTTAGCATAGCCTCGTGGCACTAGTTCTCTACTCATCGATCCCCTAAACCCTAGTTATGCCCCTCCTTATATAGGCCACGAGAATAGCTAGGTTACACTTTGGGCCCTAGGGTTTACTGTTTGGATCTTTGTCCTTACTATGAGGGCTGGGTCATGGGCCAGCCCTAGGCTGTTGACCCAGTCAACAAAGTTATACAGCCAACGGTCCTGCCGTACGTAAATGCGAGCTCTACGGCGTTATACAGTGCTTTATACGTCACTTCGTGCTTTTAGCGTCACCCGGCTCCTCTGTTATCACCCGGCGGCGCCCTTCTCTTTTGACCATGCTTTAATGTGGTCCCTCCTAGAGCTTACTCAGAAAGGACCACGTGTCCTTCTCGACCTGGCCTTCCCTCGTGAGATCCGACTTGTTGTTTCCTGCAAGGTAAACATCCTTGTCCTGTGCGGGCCAACATACTTCCTATGTAGGACTTACAAAGGATTCGCATCCTAGCCGTTAAGACCCGGATTGTGGTTTCTTCACTCGTCCTAAACCAAGCCGCGCAATGTTTTACCCCTTATGACCCTACCGGGGGTTATCCCCCCGACATTAGTCCCCGAAGCTGGTGAGGCCTAACAGGTTTAGCTGCTAGGCATATCCAGGTTCCTTTAATGATCTTGGAACTTCTACTTTTTTGCTACTCTATTTCATACGCGAAATGGCCTACTTGGCCTGATCTCGATCGTTGCCAAGTCTTGACAGACCTTTGTCGAGTCTCGTCTTTGGCTTAGCCAGGTATTTTTGACCTTTGTCAAGTCATTTTTGGCTTTGCCGGGTCATCTTCACCTTTTTATATTAACCTTAGTCACTGACAGATTGTAATCATGATGGTTTGCCTCTAATTTTGTCTCAAATCCTGACAGCACAGTGACAGCGGTGCTGTAACACCCGTCACTATGAAAGTCCCATCATGCAGCGGCTCGGGTCCTACGCCATGTAATGTGGTGAGGCCTGACTCGTGTATGGCGCACACATTGCACTCTCTGATGCGTCCGTTAGACACATACAAAACCACATCTAGGCCACACAGCACATGCGGATCCCACGTTTGGGTTTTTTACCCCCCTTAAGTAGAGGCGTGGGGGGACTTAACCACCCTTCCGCTTCACTTTCCCCCACCCTTCTTCTTCCTTGCGCCGCTCCAATCTGCAACCGCCTCTTGCTCTTCTTCTTGCTCGTACCACTAGCCAGACGCTTTCCTCTTCCTTCCTTTGATTCCTCGACGGGTCCTTGGCAATCCAGGCCACTTCCTATGAAGGAAGGGCCCGAGCCACTGGAGTTCATGGATGCCCGTGACGGAGGCGAGGAGGTGGAGGAGCATGAGACTGCCGGCGAGCGCGGCGCCTTGGAGGGCTCAGAGGTTTCCTCTCGGGAAATCAAGTGGCTATTCTCCATTAGGCGCATCCCTCTAGGCATTGGGTGCCGCCTCCCTCTTGGTGATATTTCTCCCAAGCCCAAGCCCGACGAGCGTGTGGTATTTCTATCTCACTTTGCGCGCGGTTTTTCTCTCCCTATCAGTGATTTCTTCAAGTCGTTTTTGTCGACTTTCCATTTGCAAACCCATCATCTCCCTGCCAATGCTATTGGCTCTCTTTCTTGCTTCATTTATTCCTGCGAGGGCTATCTCGGTCTTTGGCCCACAGTTCTTCTTTGGGCCAAGTACTTTAATTTTCACATCCAAGTTGTTCCTGAGCCGGGTGTTCCTTCTTCGGAGAAACGACCCACTTAGTGCGATGCTGCCAGCATCACGCCCAGGAAAAGCTCCGTCTTTCCTCGGGTCACTGGGCTGGATTCGTGCAAGAAGTGGCATAGAACTTTTTTCTATGTCAAGAACACCAGCAACAACTATTTCATCCGTCTTGCCCCTTCAAAGACGAAGTCCCTAACAAGGACTTCTGAAAGCTTGACCAGCGGGAGAAGTACCCGGCGGTGAACAAGGCTCACAGTGTCATTGAGAGGTTGCTTGACCCGAAGGAGGGGTTCAATTTGACTGAGGAGGATCTGATGTGCACCTTCATTAGCCTCCGAGTCGGCCCGATCCAAGCCAGGTGTCACAAGATCTGCTTCATGAGCGGTTCGCATGATCCCACTTGCCACTCTACTCTTGAGCTTCCAAATGCCTCTGTCGCTCGCCGAGTCAGCTCTATCTTTAAGATGACACTGGCGTACAATTGGGCTTGGAGCTGTCCCCCTTTAGCCGCGATAGACTTGTTCCATGGGTAAGCTTCCGAGTAACTGAATGCCGCCGACATATTTTACTCGGAATTTACTTTGTCACCTGTTTCTTGTATTGACCTTGTTCTCTTGGCCTTTCGCAGAATCTTGTGCACCAGGTTGACGATAGTACCGTTCCTCCAATTGGCTATTACAGCGATCGAACCGATGAAGATGGTGAAGAATTTGACTTGGAATGATTTATGCCCATCCCCCATGCCACTACGGGTAAGAATCTTACCCGAAACGCTTTGTGGGACTGGTCAGACGATGATGATGATGACTGTGAGGTTTTAGAGGTACTTGACCTTTGCCTTATGTTTTCGGCTTATCCCATTGAATCTTGCATTTGCTGATGTAGTTGGTCAGGTACACGAGGTTGCTCCTCTCGATACCGGTGGCCGCGACAAGATCCCCGCTACCAAGCCGAGTAAGCGGTGTGGGGCCTCCTCCACTTATGCCTCACCATCTAAGAAACGCCGGGTCAACACTGCCGCGACCACTGATGCCGGGTCTTCGAAATCTCGCAAGCCTCGCCAAGCTGGTCGACGTGCGCCATGCGACCCTGTCGTTTCCGGGTAACTTTCGCTGCCTATTACCTCTCTTTCTTGTGGTTCTTCCCTTATAGATTTTTGCTTTTGTTTCCAGTGCTGCTATGTCCGTGAATCAGTCTGCCACCTATATGGAATCCTCCATCTCCAAGATAGTCTCCCCTGCTCGTGCCGCTCCCAAGCCACAGAGCCCTGTTCGGGTCTCTACTTATATGGTTGAGGCTTCCGAGCCTCAGCCTGAAGCCGACCCGACAGCCCAGCCTACGGGAGAGACTCGGCCCGCGTCGCCAACAACCTCTGCTAGTTTGAACCTGGGACCTGGCTCCAGCAACATCGGCGCCGAGTCCGCCTCGAATATGTCTACTGCATCTCCCCCTGTGAAAGAAATGCCTACCTCTTATCCCCAGCAAGTTGCTCAGCTTGCCCATTCTGGTCCTCTATCATAGCAACAACGCAGGGGGCCTACTCCTCCACCACCAGCAGCAAAGAGCCAGACCCGACCTATTCCGGTTGGCCAGACTCGGACTGCGACGGGCTCCAGGCAGCAGACCCTGAGATTTGGCCCATGGACAGTTCAGCAGAAAAAGCCAACCACATCAACAAAGACACCTGCTTCGGCGGGTCAGTTGGGAAAATCTGCTGCTGCTCTTGGATCCGGCGACGCTCCTGGAGTTAGTGCTTTACATGTTAGTCCCGCTACGACCCGTGCTGCTGTAGGAGCTACCTTGAGAAAGGGTCAAGTTCTTACTCGGACGCTCATGGGGCACAGCCTTGTCTCTGCCGAGCCATTTTCTCTGGAGTGGAATGTTGTGGGTGATCAAGAGGTGAACTCTGGCGCTCCTTCAGGTTCTGGTCAGCAAGTGCAGCTAGGCCCCAAAACTATGTCGGAGATGACCCATCAAGCTATTGCGCTCATGACAGAGGTCGATCGGGTGAATGAGGTATGCGGCTGTTTTACTCTTTCATGTG
This sequence comes from Avena sativa, assembly GCA_916181665.1. Taxonomy (NCBI): domain Eukaryota; kingdom Viridiplantae; phylum Streptophyta; class Magnoliopsida; order Poales; family Poaceae; genus Avena; species Avena sativa. The sequence continues at coordinate 279,950,591 of OV702283.1, read as the reverse complement.
CTGAGTATTTTTATATCCACATCTTCCCTAGTCCCCGAGGTTACTGCCGAGTAAGGGACTTACTCGGCTATAAGCTCCTTCTTAAGGCATGTCTTTTTCTTCTGTTTGCCAAGATCTTGTGTCAAAAGTCTGATCCCTAGCCCTCGAGGTTACTGTCGAGTAACGCAGTTACTCGGCTGTAAGCTCATAGTTAAGGCATGACTTTTTCTTCTGTTTGCAAAGATGTTGTGTTGAAACCTAATCCCTAGCCGCCGAGATTACTTTCGAGTGAAGTAGGTACTCGGCTGTAAGCTCAGAACTAAAATGCATCTCTTTCTATTTTCTGTCGGGACTGAATATCTTGATCCATTGAGGAAACTAAAGTAGTTACTCGGTTTTTGCAGCTTACGCACAATGAGCGCACCAAGATACACTAATCCCTGTTATGGAAGTATAAAAAACTCGCTGCTGCTCATCGCAATCTGACTGCCGAGAACCAAGGCCGAGGTACATCCTCTTACTCGGCCTCCCTCTGACTGGTTGTTTCTGTTTTTCTTATATTAACTCCCTCTTGTTACTGTTTTTCCGCAGCCATTGCTCGAGCTACCGTGGATGCACTTCATAAGAAAATTTCTAACGCTGAAGGTAGTGCCCTTTTCCTAAGAAATTTCATATCTGACTAGCTTTAGGCTTTCCTTGTCAATTTGTTATATCTCGGAGTAGCCGAGAAACTTTTGCTCGCATAACAATTCCAGGTTAGTGTTTCTATGTCGGAACTGATGGATCACTGTCTTGAAGAAGCAGGGCAGCACCAGATCGAGCTTCAAAAGGAGCAAGACAAGGTGACCCGACTTAAGAAGCAAATGGCGGAGATGGAGCAGAAGCATCAGTCTGAGCTTGAGGGTCTGCACCAGGAGTTCGCCGAGAAAGAAGGGCATCTCTGGGAAGGCTGAGAATATGGATGCGTTGCTCAAGCAGGCCGAGCCAGCTTTAGACTCGGCTCACCAAGATCTGGACGCTCTTCGCACGAAATTGAAAATTTGGCAATCCAAGCTTGGCTCCATCAACTCGTTCATCGGTAGTGAGTTCTTACTCTTTTGCTGTGTTCTTGCTCTTATTTCTATCTTTCCGTCCTTTTACAATTTTTCCTTTTCCTGTAGAAAACTTCCCCGAAGCCAATATGTTTGCTCTAAGGGCCATGAAAAAGGTGCGGTCTGAGTCTGGTGACCCGGTAGATAGAGAGGTTACCATGATGAGCATTTGGCTGCCCTCACAGAGCACTTAACCACTGTAAAGTCATGTGGGGGTCAACCTACTTAAGTCGGCAATCCATGTATTTAGGACGCTCTGGCTAGATGAAGACCCCCTAAACTCATTGACCCTCTCGCAGCCAGGCTACTGCTCTCCGAGGACCGGCTGGATGAATGGTGTGAGTAGGCTGGCCGCGCTGCTGTAGACAAGGACTTGTCCTTTGTTCTATCTTGGTATCAAGACATCAACCTTGATGTTCTTCAGAGCATGAGGGCCGAAGAAATTGTACCCATGACCCAGAGCTTATCAAGAAGCGCCAGTATGCGATGTTTGAATATTCCTTGATCCTTGCTTGGTGTGACGGGCCAAGTTTTCTTGATGTTGCCGAGCCTCCCGCCGAGGTTGCCGAAGAAGGTGCTGCTGACAGTAAAGCAACCGAGTCATATGTGGCTGCTTTGGACGACATTCATGACTCGGCTGAACCTAACGATGCGCCAAGCTCTAAGCGAGTTGATGAAGCCCCTCCGAGTCCAGTTGCCTCTTAGGTTGGATAAAAACACTTAAGTTTCATGAGATTCCCGGTATGACGGGTGCAGATGTAATAAGTACTGCAGTTCTTTTGGTTGTGTGCCTTTGTGAAGGTGAAAACTTATATTCTAGCTTAAATGCGAATCACTCAGGGGCAATTCTCTGAGTTTCATTTGCCATTTTCCTTATCCCTTGACTTTGGCTCTTGTCTACCTTTTTTGGCGTTCGACGTTAGAGTCTCAAAATCATAAGGATGAAGTTTGCGGTTATGAAACTAGGTAACATGACCTAGAGTCATTCGACATATAGGCCGACATATCCTGCAATGGGTTAGTTATACACATATACACAGGGTCAGCTTGCGTTTTTTACTTTGCTTATCCGATGTTCATGTTTACCCGTCCTTAGCCTTTTTCTCTTGCTTGCCATGAAGATGTGTTTTCGGATAACATCATAGTTGAAGAGGTTACCTTAGGCGAGTATACATTACTATTCCGAGATAAGTTTAGGCGACCACGCAAGCCAACATAAGAATTGAAAACAATAAGGATGAGGGGGATTCCCCGAGTCATACCATTTTTATTATTTGCACACAACCGGCATAAGTGTCTGACATATGAGAGTTTGAGAGATACATACATTGCTTTCCCTAGGTATAGAAAGGACAAAGCAATGCCACATTCTATGGCCTTCTGGTTTCATCACCTGACCTGTCCGCCTTGTTCTTTTGTGCCTCATGGGCATCTATTAGATAGTATGAATCATTGTGCAATGCTTTGCTTACAATGAATGGACCTTCTCATGGGGGTGATAACTTGTGCATCCCAGCTGTGTGTTTAACTAGTCTGAGCACCAAATCCCCTTCTCGGAATACACGAGGATGAACTTTCCGTCTATGATAGCCTCGGAGATTTTGCTGGTATGGCGGATCTGGACAATGCCACTTCTCGAGCTTCTTCGAGTAAATCGACTCCATGTTCCCGAGCCTCTTTTACCTCGACTTCTGTATATTGCCTGAATCTTGGCGAGTCATTTTCTATGTCGGCAGGCAAAACTGCTTCTGCCCCATAAACAAGGAAGAATGGCGTATAGACAGTTGATCGATTCGGAGTTGTTCTTAAGCTCCACAATACCGAGGGTAATTCCTCTATCCAACAGCCAGGTGTTCTCTGGAGTGGTTCCATTAGCCGAGGTTTTATCCCGGATAGGACTAGCCCATTAGCTCGTTCAACTTTCCCATTTGATTCCGGGTGAGCGACTGATGCTATGTCGAGTCTTATTCGTTTGTCCATATAGAATCGAGCAAAATATCCTTCGGCAAAGTTTGTGCCATTGTCTGTAATACGTTATGCGGATAGCCATATCTTAGGATTATATCCCTCAGGAATGTGACAATTGTTTTTCCATAGAGCTTTTTGATGGGCTTCACTTCTATCCATTTCGTGAATTTATCAACCATCACAAGTATGTGAGTCATGCCGCCACACGCGGGTTTGAATGGTCCTACCATATCCAGACAACATACCGCAAATGGCCAAGTTATTGGTATAGTTTTTAGCTCTGATGCTGGCAAATGTGTTTTTGCCGTGTATCATTGACACCCATTGCATTTTCTTACTAACTCCTGTGCCTCCACGAGTGCACTTGGCCAATAGAATCCATGTCGAAATGCCTTGGCTACCAATGCTCTAGATGATGCATGATGCCCACATTCTCCTTGGTGGATATCCAACAATATCTCCTGGCCTTGCTCTGAGCTAACGCAACATTGTAACACATTTGTCACACTCCTCTTGTACAACTCTTTGTTAATTATGGTGTATGGTTTTGCCCTTATTTCTGTTTGTCTTGTTAATATCTCATCATTCAGCAAGTTTTCATCTTTCAAATAGTGAAATATTGGTTGCGCCCAAATTGGTATCACTGGTGGTGGGTCTGTTTGTTCATCAATTTCCATGGGCTCAACCGACATAGTCTATTCCGACATAACCTGAGGAGTCCCCAAGTTTGATTCGGCAGTCCCCGGGTTCTATGGAACAGTCCCCGGGTTATTCGAACCTGCCCCTGTGTCAATGTCCATTGGCACAACATCCGACTCCTGGCTTGCCGGGATGAAGATTGACTCGGATTCGGGTGACGGTTTAATTGATGGCTTTCTGAGATGCTCTAGTGCTACACCTAGCGGGATTGCTTGCCGAGATGACCCTAATTTGATAACACATCAGCTGCCTCATTCTCTGCTCTGGGTATGTGGTGGAACTCACATCCATCAAAGTATCCTGAAATCTGCTGAACGTGGAAACGATATAGTGCCATATTCGCGTCTAGTGCGTCCTAGTGCCCAGATACTTGCTGAATAACCAAGTCCGAGTCACCAAAGCACATGATTCTTTTGATGCCAATCTCCTTAGACACTTTTATCCCGTGAACAAGTGCTTCATACTCGGTGACATTGTTGGATGCATCGAAGTGAATTTGCAACACATACTTGAGATGGTTCTTCTTTGGTGAGGTGAGAACTATCTCGACACCTAGAACCATCTTTGTTTTGGTCCCGTCAAAGTGCATCTTCCAGTAGTTTGGGTCTAGCAATGGCGGCTCATACTGCATCTCCATCCAATCCACGAAAAAGTCTGCCACAACTTGAGATTTGATGGCATCTCGCCTATCATACTGTGGAGTATATGGTGCTAATTCTATGGCCCATTTTGCCACTCTACTACCGGCGTCTTTACTGCCCAATATGTCCGAGATAGGTGCCTTGCATATTACCTGGATTGGGTGCTCCTGAAAATAATGCTTTAGCTTCTTGGTTGCCAGATATACCCCATATGTCATTTTTTGATAGTGGGGGTAATTTTGTTTCGACACAGAGAGCACTTCGCTCAAGTAATAAACTGGTCTTTGGACTGATTTTCCCTCCTCTTCGCGTTCTACCACTATTACTGCGCTAACAACTCTATTGGTTGCTGCAACATAGAGCAACATTGGCTCTTTGGATAGTGGTGAGGCTAATATTGGTGATGTTGCCAACATCTTCTTAAGTTCATGGAAAGCGCTATCAGCTTGCTGTGTCCATATGAATTTATCTGATTTTTTCATCAACTGATATAATGGTAAGGCTTTTTCGCCTAGACGAATCACAAACCTACTCAATGAGGTCAGGCACCCTATGAACTTCTGGACATCATTGATGGTTTTTGGCAATTCCATGCTTTCGATGGCCCTGATCTTTCTCGGGGTTAGCCTTAATTCCTCGGTTCGATACAAGGAATCTGAGTAATTTTCCAGCCGGGACACCAAAGGTGCATTTTTTCGGGTTAAGATTCATCCGGAATCTTCTTAAGTTTGCAAATGTTTGACGCAAGTCCTCAATTAGAGTATGACTTTGTTTGGTTTTTATTACCACGTCATCGACGTATACTTGAACATTTTTGTCAAGCTGATCTTGCAAGCATTTTTGCATGCATATTTGATATGTTGCACCTACATTTCTCAATCCAAACGGCATAGTACGATAGCAATAAGCCCCGTACGGGGTGATAAAAGCTGTCTTTATTTGATCATTCAGATTCAGTGGTATCTGGTGGAAGCCAGAATACGCATCTACAAATGACAACAACTCACACCCGACAGTGGAATCAATGACTTGATCGATTCACGGCAGTGGAAATGGATCTTTTGGACACGCCTTATTGAGGTTCGTGTAGTTAATACACATGCGCCATACCAATACCACGTTCAGGTCATCCTTCTTTTTCTTGACCAAGACTGGATTTGAAAACCAATCTAGATGCAGTACTTCCATGATGAATCCAGCAGCCAAGAGCCTGGCTATCTCGGCAGCTATTACTTTCCTCCTATCTTTAGCGAAGCAGCGGAGGGGTTGCTTCACCGGCTTGGCATATGGCCTTACATGTAGAGAGTGTTCAGCCAATTCCCTTGGAACACCTTGCAAATCCTATGTGGACCATGCAAAGATATCCCGATCCTCACGGAGAAAGTTGGTGAGATCGCTTTCCTATTTGTTGGATAACCCGACGGCAATAGTCACTACGCGCTCCAAGAAAGCCTCATCAACTGTATCTTTTTTGGTTCCTTAGTAGCTTGGAAGGACACACTGCCATGTGGGTTAGTAAGTGTCAGTATAGACATCTGTGATGCTTTAGCCAATGCTGCAACCTCCATCATTTGCTGCTTTTCCTGTGCTATTACCAGAGACTCGGCCAGCAAAGAGCCGGCTGAGGCGAACGTGATAGATCACTTGTAGTCTCCTTCAACTATAATAACTCCACTTGGACCCGACAGTTTCATCTTTAGATAAGCAATGTGAGGGGTGGCCATAAACTTTGCCATAGCTGGCCTGCCGAGTAACGCATGATATGAGCTAACAAGGTCTACCACTTCAAACTCTTTGGCCTCAGTGCGACAGTTCTCCCTACTGCCGAATAAGACATCAACCCAAATTTTCCCAATTGGCTCACACGACAATTCCAGCACAATGCCATGGAATGTTGTCTTAGTCGCCTCCAGCATGTTCATGGTGATGCCTAGTTTGAGCATCGTATCCCATTACATGATATTGATGTTACTGCCATCATCTATCAGTACCTTGGAGAACTTCACATTGATATCCGGGCCCATGAAAGTTGGGTCCAACACCAGGGTGTATCCTCCTGGAGTCGGCACGATTTTGGGGTGATCCTTTATTGTAACATACCACCCTTTTGTGTAATATTAATAAAGACATGTTTGAGCATTGCATGCATGAATAATAGTTGCACTTTGGTTAAATCAAACAAACACAAGCAAAACCCTAATTTCTTTCCCTCTCAAAACCATTCAAATGGTTTTGTATTTTGAAAATTATCAAAAAGAATGGAACCTAAAATGAATAAAAGGGTTCCCCAATATTTCCATAGCTTTATAAAAAGTCTCTGGTAATTTTGAAATACTCAAAATAGTTTGGAATTTGAAAATACAAACATAAATTGAAAAACAGAAAAAGAAAACAGTTTCCTGGAAAAAAATAACTAACCTAGCTCTACTGGGCCGAGCCCACCTCTCCTCCCCTCTCTCTCTTCCACCAGCGCAGCGTGCACCAGCTAGCAGCCAGCCCACCCGGGGCCCAAGTCATCCCAGCAGCAGCCCGCCTCGGCCCGTACCATTTCGTCGCCCCAATCGTCGTCGTCCACCTCTCGCCGCTCCCGAAGCAGCTCGCTGTAGCCTCGCCGCCGGCCGCCGTGCACCAAGATCTATGTCGCCGCCGCCGAGCGTCTACAAGCACCACTGGCCGCCGTCGACGAACCCTAGCGCCTTCCCACTTCTCTTCCTCTCCCTCTCTCGTGGCAGCGCCATGGCCGATCCCTAGTTCGTTGGTAACCTCTCGCCGTCACCGTCTCCGGCCGCCCCAGCTCAAGCCGATGCCACCACTAGAACCTCCGTACTCGACTCCTTCCCCCTAGCTACTTTTCCCCCTCGCGCGTGACCCCAATCGCCTGGATCGGAAGCTTCGACCGCTGTTGGTATCCGTTGATCCCCGCCGTTCCCGAGCTCGCCCGGCCTCGCCACCACCTCTGCCGTGTTCCCGGTGAGCTGCTGATCCTCGTGGTGCCCTCCATTCTCTCTCTCCCCTTCCCCTCCTTCCCCGCATGTGCTCGCCGCCGCCACCGCTGGAGCTCGTCGGAGGCGACGCTCCGGTGACCAAGAAGGAGCGGCGCCGCCACTATCTTGCTCCCAGCGATGCTACTCTGTCCAACGCGCCCATCCACGCATCCAGGCGTGCACTAGATCGTTGGGTCCTTGCTCGATCCGAGGAGGAGCTCCATTGCTGATGTCATCCTGACATCAGCATGATGCAATAATTCCTTTTATTTTATTAATTGTTTTGTAAATAATTTCTATAAATAAGAAATATATGACAGGTGGGCCCTGCCTATCAGGGTTTTAATTTTTTCTGTAAATGTTTTCTGAAATGATTAAATCTATGACATGTGGGCCCAAGTTGGAAATTATTTTAAATATTCCAAAAATGATTTAAAATGAATTAAAATTGGAGAAATTCATAACTAATTCATTTTAAATCAGAAAAATAAAAATAATATACCAAAATGATCAGAAAAATGAAACCTATCTAACTAATCTATAATCATACATTGTTAACCAACTTTGATGGCAAGTTTAATTAGAAGAACCAATTGAACCCCATAGGTGATTCCGAGGATCCCACTGTTCTAGGGTTTGGACCTCTCGGACCCCGTTTAAAATGGCCAAGCATGTTCTAGGGTTCATTTCAACACTATTTAAGTTGTCATATCATTCATATTGTATGAGCATTGCACATGCCATGTGTTGAATGTTTCTTTCTCTTTTCCGGTGATTGGTTCTTGCGAATAGGAACCGAACCCGAGGCTGAAGTCAACGCCAACGAAGAGCAGTACCAGTCCAACAACGGACAAGTCAAGCGAAGCCCCACTCATACATATGAATCCTATGTTTAGAAAGTATTTCATTCTTGTCATATGCATTTGGTTCAACAGTGTTTGATCAGTAGATAGAGTAATCCTATCTGATGCATGTTTCCCCTTGTGAACTAAATACCCGATCCACTGCTCCTAGCATAACTAGGGTTTGTCTTATGAGCATCGCTAGTGCCACAGTTCAGTCAAGCTTAGCCATGCTTAGTGGTCCGATGCTGATCATTTAGATGATGCACCGGAGATGCGAATGAATCTAGTATGGTAGGATGTGGTGATCTGATCAGAGATGAATACTAAACATGCTAAGGCTTGTATTGGAGGCCACGTGGGTTGTGGTTTTTGTAGTCCCATACTTGCCACCCCTAGGACCCAATGTTCTTGCCTCTTGAACCACGACGAGCGTACAACCACACGGGGGCCTGGAAACCCCCTCGACCAACTAACTTGCCTAGTAGATTCCATGAGTCACATAGTTCGGGCTTTCCATTCGACATACGCATATTGGTTGTTCTTGAATGGAGGTGAAGGAGGTGCATTCATAACCGGTAGGTAAGCGTGGCCGGGAACAAGAGATGCCCGACATCTGTAATCTTGAACCCTACGCACATCATTAGGGACCGGCTTAGGGACTTGACCCGTTATGGCAGCATCTCCCTAGTGCGTGACTCATGGTCTCGACGAAAGCAAGGTAAAGGTCGTGGTCAACCACTCTCTGCGGTCCTTCCAAGGAAGAGGGCTAATAATTTGGCATTAAGAATCGGTTGGTACGTGTGGGTAAAGTTGTGCACCCTTGAAGGGTTATTAATCTTTTCGAAAAGCCGTGTCCACGGTTATGGACGACTTGGGAACGGACGTGAAGATCATAGATAACTATAACCGAATGCTAAAACTTGCCAACTAATGTGAGATCCGGAGTACTTCCTCGGGGTTGTTTGAGGGGGTAGTCCGGTAAGAGAGGTTCAGTTGATGATGGTACCTGGTGGATATGAAAGATGACTCCAAAGAGCTAGAGTTGTAGTCTTCTTACCCCTTTTGAAAATGATATGACTAGACGAGTTTCTTCTCCCTCTTATTTTGAAAACAAAAGATGGCTTTATGCAAAATAACTCAACTAGCTTAAATCTTGCGGAGTACCCCCTGTACTCAGCCTTGATTCGTTGATGTTTTTCTACAGATGAAGCTACTCCAACTGAAGGTGGTTTCTACATCGAAGTCGACGAGTAGTCGGGGTTCCTGGGTAGCAGCCTAGGATCTATGGAAGGGTCGCTACTTCTGTTTAAGGCCTCTTAGGCCCTTTGCTAGTTTGTTGTTTAGAACAACTTGTTTGCTTCCATTGTTTGTTGTAATGAGGGGCTTATGACCCCTGGCTTGTATGTCTGGTTTGTAACTCTTTTAAGAGTTTACATTATTAATGTATGTTTTGTATGTTCTGTAATGTTACCGATCTTTCCCTACATGCTTCGGAATTTTAGGTTAGGCTTATATCAGATGAGGATCTGGTATTTGTCTAGCCCTGATCCCGGGTCGTGACATATTTTGGTATCAGAGCAGGACTGCCTGTAGGAAACCCTTCTAGCTGGTCGATGTTGAGTCTAGAGTTTGAGAAAACTATTTGAAAGCTAAAAACTATTTGCAAAACTCTGAATAGGACTCTTTTTACTCCTTATCCAAGGTTGTTCTATTCCTGAGTTAACTTATCTTGTTTACTTTGCAAGGTTTTCACTTCTCGTCTATCATTTCAAACTCTTAGGATATACGGGTTTGGGTTGTTTTTCCTAGTACTCCGTACTTGGTTGCAAGGCTCAGAGTTTCCAAGATAAATATGTGCACCCGAGCATTGTTTTTCAGCTTTGCTAAGGATGCCTCTAATCCTGCTCTCTATTCTTTCGTGACTTGTTGGTATCATATCATGCTTGCATTCCATTGAAATGGTTTGTATCTAAGTTGGTAGCGTATACGTTTCATATGCTTGTTCTACTGCCATACTTAATGCATTGATATAAACTTCATCCACATGTTCACCTCCACCATGATATTTTGATATGGTTTTCGTCATCCTTCGATGTACCCTTTCTGGTGAACCCATTCTCATGGTTTCTGTTTTCTCCTCAGGATGTCGTCTGGTACTCGTGGTTCTGTTGTCCGTTGAGGAAACAACAATGCTGAACAGGAACTTTCGCCACCTCCCACAATGGCCGAGGTTCTCAACAACATTGAGACCAACCGTCTGAGGAATGAACGCCTTCTGGAGCATGTGGCGCAGAACACTGAACATCGTCCTGACGACTGTGTCACACTTGGAGATTTCATCTGCTCTTTTCCTCCAATCTTCACCCACTCCAAGGATCCCCTTGAAGCTTATGATTGGCTTCGCACCATAGATTGCAAGTTTAGTGCTCTTCGAGTTCATCCCGCTGACCATGTCAACTTCGCCACCTATTAACTGGAAGGTGAGGCTGGTGTTTGGTGGGAAGGTTTTCTGAATCTGAAAGCTCATGGACATGTTGTTACTTGGGAGGAGTTTGTTGCAGCATTCTGTGCCTCTTATATCCCTAAGCCCGTCATGGATCTCAAAAGGAGGGAGTTTCTGGATCTGACTCAGGGGCGCAAGGATATTGAAACATATGGGCGTGAGTTTACTCGCCTGGCTCGTTATGCAACCAGGGATGTGACCAATGATGAAGATAAGCAAGAGCTGTTCCGTAAGGGACTTAACCCTACACTTCGCTATGAGTTGCTGCCCTTCAAGTTCCAGTCTTTTTAGGACTTGCACAACCAGGCTCTTACTCTAGAGCATGGAAGGAAGGACATGGAAGTCTCTTAGAAGCGTGAACAAGGAAATTCTCATGCTTCTTCCTCCGGTAACAATAAGCGTCGTGTCTTTGTTCCATATAGTGCTATGCCTCATGCTCCTTATGCACTCAAGTCCTCTGGCAATACTTCTCGTCAGCCATAGTCAAATACTGGTGGATCAAATTATCATGCTCCTACTGGTTCTCACACTGGAGTTACCTGCTACTCCTGTGGTCAGCCTGGTCACTACTCAAGGGAGTGTTCTCAAAGGGCTGTCGGTCGCAATGATCAGCAGACAAAGGAAAATGATAAATCTCAAGGTGCTGGATGTGGTCGTCTGACCCATGTCACCGCTGAGGAAGCTCAGGAAGATCCACACGTCATTCTGGGTATGCTCCATGTCAATTCAATTCTCGCAACAGTCTTGTTTGATTCCGGAGCATCGCATACATTCATATCACAAGAGTTTGCACGGGAGCATAATATACCTTTTTAAGCAATGTCTTCCCCTATAGAGATTAGTACTCCTGGGTCTCATTGGCAGACCATCTGGGTTACTCATGGGGTTGAGATAGATATAGAATATCAGAAGTTTCCCACTTCCCTAATTGCACTCAAGTTAACTGACATAGATGTCATTCTGGGCATGGACTGGTTAACCAAGTATCAAGCCGTCATTGACTGTGCACTTAGAATATTTATTGTGACCTCTCCTGCTGGCATAACTGTCAAGTATTGGACTGATGGTTCAAAGTCTCCGTCAGCAGTCCTTAAACCTTTCTCGGAGTTGTATGCCATGGATGTCTTACCTACTCTTGAGTTCCAAGATGTCCATGTAGTCTGTGATTTCCTGGATGTCTTTCCTGCAGAGTTGCCTGGCATGCCACATGATCGAAGTGTGGAGTTTGTCATATAGCTAGTTCCTAGAACTGCTCCTATCTCCAAAAGACCTTACCGCATGCCTCCTCATGAGGTGATTGAGTTGAAGAAGCAACTTGAAGAGCTAGAGGGCCTAGGCTATATCCAACCTAGCACATCCTCTTGGGGTTGCCCTACCATCTTTGTCAAGAAGCAGGATACAAATATTCCAAGATTGGTGGTTGATTACCGTCCACTCAACGCGATGACAATCAAGAATAAGTACCCACTTCACCGGATAAATGACCACTTTGATCAATTAAGTGGTGCCGCTGTCTTCTCCAAAATGGACTTAAGATCAGGGTATCATCAAATCAAGATCAGAAAGGAGGATATCCCAAAGACAACATTCACAACTCGTTATGGTCTTTACGAGTATACAGTGATGTCCTTCGGGTTAACCAATGCCCCTGCCACATTTATGAGGCTCATGAACTCCGTCTTCATGGAGTATCTCGACAAGTTCGTCCTAGTATACATTGATGACATTCTAATTTACTCCAAAACCGAAGAAGAGCATGCCGAACATATACGTTTGGTGTTGACTAAACTTCGTGAACATCGACTCTACGCCAAGTTTTCCAAATGTGAGTTCTGGTTACAAGAGGTCGTATTCCTTGGTCATGTTGTGTCTGCAAGTGGTGTTGTTGTCATACCGGATAAGGTTCAGACCATTCTGGAATGGAAGTCACCTACTTCAGTCAAGGAAGTCCGAAGTTTTCTTGGAATGGCTGGATATTACCGCCAATTCATTGAGAACTTCTCCAAGATAGCCATGCCTATGACTGATCTTCTTAAGAAAGATAAGAAGTTTGAATGGTCAGAAAAGGCAGAAGAAAGATTCCAAGATTTGAAAACCAAGCTAACCACCGCCCCTGTGCTTGTCCTTCTGGACACAAGCAAGGACTTCATCATCTATTGTGACGGTTCTCTCCAAGGGCTCGGTTGTGTGTTGATGCAAGATGGTCATGTAGTGGCCTATGGTTCTCGGAAGTTGAAGCCACATGAGAACAATTATCCAACCCATGATCTTGAACTCGCTGTTGTTGTTCATGCTCTTAAGCAATGGCGACATTACCTCATCGGTAACCATTGCGAACTTTACTCGGATCATCAAAGCCTGAAGTATCTCTTTACCCAGCCAAATCTGAATCTCAGGCAAAGATGATGGTTGGAACTCATCAAAGATTATGATTTGGGTCTCAACTATCAACCCGACAAAGCCAATGTCATTGCTGATGCGCTAGGTCGAAAGTCTAATTGCAATAATCTGATGATTTCACAAGCCCAACCTGCTCTCTACGAGGAAATCAAGCGTCTTAACCTTGAAGTAGTTCCTTGTGGATTCCTTGCTAACCTTGAAATAAAATCTTCTCTGGAGGACCAAATCATGGAAGCTCAAAAACAAGATGGTGAGATCACCGAGATCAAAGAACGTGTTGCAAGTGGTGAAGCTAAATGTTTCTCCATCAATGATCAAGGTACTCTCTATTTTGGTAACCGGCTAGTGGTTCCAAACATTCGGAAAATCAAAGATCTAATCCTATTGTAAGCTCATGAATCCCCTCTGTCTATCCATCCTGGTGGTACCAAGATGTACCAAGATCTCCGTCAAAGATTCTGCGGGAGTGGAATGAAACTAGAAATCGCCCGCTGTGTTGCAGAGTGCGACGTTTGTCGTCGTGTGAAGGCTGAACACCAAAGGCCTGCTGGACTTCTGCAACCGTTGAAAATCCCTGAGTGGAAATGGGATGTATGGATTTCATTACTGGACTTCCAAGGACACAAGCAGGAAATGATGCCATCTAGGTAATAGTTGATCGGTTATCCAAAGTTGCTCATTTCCTTCCGGTTCGTGAAACTATCCGTGCTAGTCAAATGGCTGACCTATACATCTCTCGGATCGTTGTTCTTCATGGTGTTCCCAAGAAGATCATCTCTGATCATGGAAGTTTGTTTACTTCCAAATTCTGGCAAAGTTTCCAAGAAGCAATGGGAACTCATGTCTCCTTCAGCACAACCTATCATCCTAAAACTGGTGGTCAAACTGAAAGAGTGAATCAAATTCTTGAAGACATGCTCAGAGCGCGTGTCATATCTTTGGAAAGAACTGGGAGAAATGTCTTCCTTTTGCGGAGTTCTCCTATAACAATAGTTTTCGATCCAATTTGGGCATGGCACCTTTCCAATTCTTGTATGGGCGAACATGTCGAACACCGCTGAACTGGACAGAAACTGACGAAAGACAATTCTTTGGTCCGGACATGATCCAAGAAGCAGAAGATCAAGTTCGCATAATTTGAGAGCGTCTGAAGGACGCTCAATCTCGTCAGAAGACTAACTATGATCGTCATCATCTTGATGTTCATTATAAAGTTGGTGATCAAGTTTACCTCCGGGTCACTCCTCTGAAGGCTGTCCATCGATTCAGTATCAAGGGCAAATTGACTCCTCGCTACGTTGGTCCCTTTCGCATTTTATCCAAGCGGGGTGAGCTTTCCTACAAATTGGATCTACCTTCAACTTTTCCAGAGGTACATGATGTTTTTCACGTGTCTCAACTCAAGCTTTGCTTCAAAGATGCCATTCGTGGTGTGGACCATGAAACTTTGGATCTCCAAGATGATCTAACCTATCGAGAATACCCTGTTCGTATTCTTGATGAAACCGAGCGCAAGACTCGTCGCCAAACCATCAAGTTCCTGAAAGTTCAATGGTCTCATCACTCTGAGTCAGAAGCAACTTGGGAATGCGAAGATCGTCTTCGATCTGAGTACCCTGCCTTCTTTTCTAAAACCTAGGAATCTCGGGTCGAGATTCTTGTAAGTGGGGTAGAGCTGTAACATACCACCCTTTTGTGTAATATTAATAAAAACATGTTTGAGCATTGCATGCATGCATAATAGTTGCACTTTGGTTAAATCAAACAAACACAAGCAAAACCCTAATTTCTTTCCCTCTCAAAACCATTCAAATGGTTTTGTAATTTGAAAATTATCAAAAAGAATGGAACCCAAAATGAATAAAGGGTTACCCAATATTTCCATAGCTTTATAAAAAGTCTCTGGAAATTTTGAAGTACTCAAAATAGTTTGGAATTTGAAAATACAAACATAAATTGAAAAACAGAAAAATAAAACAGTTTCCTGGAAAAAAATAACTAACCTAGCTCTACTGGGCCGAGCCCACCTCTCCTCCCCTCTCTCTACCGCCAGCGCAGCGTGCAGCAGCTAGCTGCCAGCCCACCCGAGGCCCGTACCGTTTCGTCGCCCCAATCGTTGTCGTCCACCTCTCACCGCGCCAGAAGCAGCTCGCTGTCGCCTCACCGCGGGCCGCCATGCGCCAAGATCCGTGCCACCACCCCCGAGCATCTCACTGGCCGCCGTCGACGAACCCTAGCGCCTTCCCACTTCTCCTCTTCCTCTCCCTCTCTCACGGAAGCACCATGGCCGAACCCTAGTTCGTCGGTAACCTCTTGTCGTCACCGTCTTCGGCCGCCCCAGCTCAAGCCGACGCCACCACTGGAACCGCCGTACTCGACACCTTCCCCTAGCTACTTTTCCCCCTCGCGCGTGACCCCAATGCCTAGATCGGAAGCTTTGGCCGCCGTCGGTCTCCTTTGATCCCCGCTGTTCCCGAGCTCACCCGGCCTTGCCACCACCTCTGTCGTGTTGCCGGTGAGCTGCTGATCCTCGCGGTGCCCTCCGTTCTCTCTCTCTCCCTCTACTGCCATCCCCGCGTGTGCCCGCTGCCGCCGCCGCTGGAGCTCGTCGGAGGCGACGCTCCGGTGACCAAGAAGGAGCGGCGCCGCCACTATCTTGCTCCCCGCGACACCCTCTGTCCAACGCACCCATCCGCGCATCCAGGCGTGCACTGGATCGTTGGTCCTTGATCGATACGAGGAGGAGCTCCATTGCTGATGTCATGCTGACATCGGCATGATGCAATAATTCCTTTTATTTTATTATTTGATTTGTAAATAATTTCTATAAATAAGAAATATATGACAGGTGGGCCCTTCCTATCAGGGTTTTAATATTTTCTGTAATTGTTTTCTAAAATGATAAATCTATGACATGTGGGCCCAATTTGGAAATTATTTTAAATATTCCAAAATGATTTAAAATGAATTAAAATTTGAGTAATACATAACTAATTCATTTTAAATCCGAGAAATACAAATAATATACCAAAATGATCAGAAAAATGAAACCTATCCAACTAAGCTATAATCATACATTGTTAACCAACTTTGATGGCAAGTTTAATTAGAAGAACCAATTGAACCCCATAGGTGATTCCGAGGATCCCCCTGTTCTAGGGTTTGGACCGCTCGGACCCTGTTTAAAATGACCAAGCATTTTCTAGGGTTCATTTAAACACTATTTAACTTGTCATATCATTCATATTGTATGAGCATTGCACATGCCATATGTTGAATGTTGCTTTCTCTTTTCCAGTGATTGGTTCTTGCGAATAGGAACCGAACCCGAGGCTGAAGTCAACGCCACCGAAGAGCAGTACTATTCCAACAACGGACATGGCAAGCGAAGCCCCACTTATACATATGAAATACTATGTTTAAAAAGTATTTCTTTCTCGGCATATGCATTTGGTTCAACAGTCTTTTATCAGTAGATAGAGTAATCCTATCTGATGCATGTTTCCCCTTGTGAGCTAAATACCTGATCCACTGCTCCTAGCATAAATAGGGTTTGGCTTATGAGCATCGCTAGTGCCACAGCTCAGTCAAGCTTAGCCATGCCTAGTGGTCCGATGCTGATCATTCAGGTGATGCACCGGAGATGCGAATGAATCTAGTATGGTAGGATGTGGTGATGTGATCAGAGATGAATACTAAACATGCTAAGGCTTGTATGGGAGGCCACGTGGGTTGTGGTTTTTGCAGTCCCATACTTGCCACCCCTAGGACCCGATGTTCTTGCCTCTTGAACCAAGACGAGCGTACAACCACATGGGGGCTTGGAAACCCCCTCGACCAACTAACTTGCCTAGTAGATTCCATGAGTCACATAGTTCGGGCTTTCCATTCGATATACGCATATTGGTTGTTCTTGAATGGAGGTGAAGGAGGTGCATTCATAACCGATAGGTAAGCGTGGCCAGGAACAAGATATGCCCGACATCCGTAATCTTGAACCCTGCGCACATCATTAGGGACCGGCTTCAGGACTTGACCCGTTACGGCGGCATCTCCCTAGTGTGTGAGTCATGGTCTTGGCGAAAGCAAGGTAAAGGTCGTGGTCAACCACTCTCCACGGGCCTTCCAAGGAAGAGGGCTAATAATTTGGCATTAAGAATCGGTTGGTACGTGTGGGTAAAGTTGTGCACCCCTGCAGGGTTATTAATCTTTTCGAAAAGCCGTGTCCACGGTTATGGACGACTTGGGAATGGACGTGAAGATCATAGAGAACTATAAACTAATGCTAAAACTTGCCAACTAATGTGAGATCCGGAGTACTTCCTCGGGGTTGTTTGAGGGGGTAGTCCGGGAATAGAGGTTCATTTGATGATGCCACCTGGTGGATATCAAAGATGACTCCGAACATCTAGAGTTGTAGTCTTCTTACCCCTTTTGAAAATGATCTCACTAGACGAGTTTCTTCTCCCTCTTGTTTTGAAAACAAAAGATGGCTTTATGCAAAATAACTCCACTAGACACAAGTCCTGCGGAGTACACCCTGTACTCAACCTTGCTTCGTTGATGTTTTTCTACAGATGAGGCTACTCCAACTGAAGGTGGTTTCTACGTCGAATTCGACGAGTAGTCGGGGTTCCCGGGCTGCAACCTAGGATCTATGGAAGGGTCGCTACTTCTGTTTACGGCCTCTTAGGACCTTTGCTAAGTTTGTTGTTTAGAACAACTTGTTTGCTTCCGTTGTTTGTTGTAATGAGGGGTTTATGACCCCTGGCTTGTATGTCTTGTTTGTAACTCTCTTAAGAGTTTACGTTATTAATGTATGGTTTGTATGTTCTGTAATGTTACCGATCTTTCCCTGCGTGCTTCGGAAATTTAGGTTAGGCTTATATCAGATGAGGATCTGGTATTTGTCTAGCCCTGATCCCGGGTCATGACATTTATGCTCCACGTTATTTCCTGCTCAGACCAATGCATGTACTTTGGTATCGCTTGCATTGTGGCGTTCACTTCCATCATCCTTTTCTGCTGACTTTTCTTATCATTCGACTCTATGACAAAGACGATGTAACTCTGATGATGTTCCCTGTATTCGTTTCTGCCTCCATGGCCGCCATTAGCGCCATCATTCCTTGGATCATGCAGTTGATGCACTGCTTCTCTTCTTTCTTGATTACGGTATCTCGGCTGTTGATTCTCGTATCTCTTCTCAGTTCCAACAAGTGGAGCATTTCCCCCTATAAGTGGTGGTGGGGGTGGTGGTGGTAGCTGCTGAATTGGCAAGTCTACTCTGTAACCCTTCTAGAACCAAGTACATTGTTGAGTTGTGTGGTTCGCCAGCTTACTTGGACTCAGCGTATGAAACTTGCATGGTTGATCCAACATCATCTCATAAGTGTACTTCTGCCTTTCTTGCCAAGGCTTTCTCTATTCATATGGCTTTTTTTCCATCGTTCTTTGGTACCCACTGCTGTTACCCACTTGTTCTTTGGCGCTGAATACTTCTAGCATCAGGATGGTCTTGACTTATAGCAGCCACTTGAGTCAAACCGTACCCGTAATCTGGTCTCTCATCTCGCCTTTTGCTTCTGTACTCAGTTTGCTCCTGGCGCCTTCATGACCCGGTTGCATCGTAAATTTGAGTCTCATTATTCCCATCTGCTGACATGAGCAAAGGCTGAGTCGGATCCCCTAGCGCATATGAGTCGGCAATTCTTATTATTTCGGCTAGGCTTTCCAGCATATCCCTCTACAATCTTTGCCATAGCACACTTCCATGTCTGCATCCTTATGCAAACCACGCGATGGCCTGAGACTCAATTACTCCTTCACAAGAGGTGCTCATAGTGCACCACCTAGTGAGAAATTCTCTGTCTGTCTCATTCGGCCTTTGTTTGCACATGGCCAATTGTTGTGGGTGATTCAGCCTCTTGTAGGTTCTTGTGAAATTACTCACAAAAGCTTCTTGAAAATCAATCCAGCTATTGATGCTTCTAGGTGGCAAGTTATTTAGCCACACCCTTGCTGGTCCTTCTAGCATTTGCGGCACGTATCGTACTGCCCATCTCAGATTACCCTACGCAATTTTTACCGCAGTTCCGTAATCAATAAGCCAATCCTATGGTTTGGTGCTGCCATCGTATGTCTTTGTTCCTCTTGCCAGCTAAAAGTTTGGCACTGGCGGATCTCTCATGATCCTTGGGCCAAAACACGGTGGACCCTATGAACCTTGTGAATCGAAAAGTTCTGCCATTTTTATCCAGTCAAGATTTAGTCTTGCATCATCTGGCTGGAGATTCCCGCCTCCTAGCCGAGATCCCATCGAATTGTACACGTGATCCGACATTTCATACCCGTCATTCACCATAGCCGAGTAACCATCGTTGTACCTGTTAGCATTCAGATCTGCGGGTTGCTGCACCGCTCGTCCTGTGCTTTGCTGCCGTCTTTCAGGTTGTGCTGGTGGCGGGTTTGGAGGTGGGTTTCCTCCTCCTGCCGAGTGAGTTACACGCCTAGGTTGGGGCGCATAGTTCTGGCCTCCATTATCGTTTCTCTATCCGACATATCTTTCTCGGCCAACATTCTCTTGGTTTTTGTTCCCCTGACAAGCATTTCTGCTTGTGCCTTGAGCACGACCTAGGTTTCCTTGAGCTACTGCCGGATCATAGGCTACCATCTGTTTGTTTTTCCCTGAGTCCACACTTTTTTCCTTTCTCTGCCTCGGCACATCCCCTGGTGAGGAGGCTGTATGCCCAGCGTATCTTGCCGGGATTGGTGTTGCTGAGTGAACTAGCTGTGACCTGCTAGCTATACCCGGATTCGCCCTGTAATAGGCCTCATTCAGTTTTCCTGCTGCTCTCACCAGCTCGTTTACTCTTTACTGTTGTTTTCTCCTTGCCTCACCCGTTAAGTGAGGTAGTTCATCCATTGTTGCTTCTTCAGCCCTCAGGTTGGCCGCTGCAGTATTGTATGTTGGCCGTATGGTTGTTTCGTGACTGCACTCTGGGGTTATTTTGGATGTGGCATCTGCCAGCTCCTCGTTGAGGTTCCTTCCTCTTATCTTTGTCGCGTCGAGCTGGGTCTTTGCTCCCTTGACTCGGTGCACTGAGTTATATTCATGGAGGGTGATTTCCATATCCTGCTGTAGCTTGGCCAGCTCTTTAGACTTTTCCAGCACTTTTCCTAGTTTCCTCTAACTCAGCTTGTGCACGCGTCGGGTCAGCTGCTGGTGTTATTGGCTCTGCCAATTTTTCTATTGCTTCCTGCAATTCCTTGGCTCATTTACTCTTTGCTATGTTCTCGGGCTTCTCTAGCGGTACCTTCGCCGTTCTTGATGCCCTTGGTGTGGCATCCTGGTCCTCTTCCTCGGCAGCCTCGTTCACTATTGGAACTACTGGAGGTGCTGGGGGACGTGATGGATCAGGTGTAGTCATCATTACCTCAGCAGAAGCGACCTGGTGAAGCTTTCCCGCAGCGCGAACCGCGAGTGGATCTGGCGCCAAGGCGACGCGCTCGGAGTATGCGCTGTCCAGGCGCACCGCAACGTATACTTGATGCTCGCCGAACCTGATGAAATGACAGCCCCTAGGGAATGGCTTGGTCCCGAAGCAGCCCGCATTTTCGCTGACGAAGTTGAGTTCTCCAAACCTCTAGATGATGCTGGAGTAAACGCGCTCGCCCGTTGAAGCGATGATGTTGCCCGTTAGGATGAAGACTCCAGCAAGCGCCACTACTTGCCCCACTGTCGTGGTGGTGTCACGGCATATGCCATTGGAGGCTTAAGTTGGGGGCCGAATGGACGCTTGAGGTAACCAGGGAGGGAGTGCATGGTCCAGCCGCGCACGATGAACACGATGAACACTCCAGACTTGTGGTTTTATTCCTCCTTAGTGTTTATAAGTGCTCCTTGAGCAGTTTTAGCATAGCCTCGTGGCACTAGTTCTCTACTCATCGATCCCCTAAACCCTAGCTATGCCCCTCCTTATATAGGAAATGGGAATAGCTAGGTTACACTTTGGGCCCTAGGGTTTACTATTTGGATCTTTGTCCTTACGATGAGGGCTGGGTCACAGGCCAGCCCTAGGCCCTTGACCCAGTCAACAAAGCTATATAGCCAACGGTCCTGCCATACATAGACGCCAGCTCTACAGCGTCAAATAGTGCTTTATACGTCACTTCGTGCTTTTAGCGTCACCCGGCTCCTCTGTTATCACCCGGCGGCGCCCTTCTATTTTGACCATGCTTTAACCTGGTCCCTCCTGGAGCTTACTCGGAAAGGGGCTACGCGTCCTTCTTGACCCGGCCTTCCCTCGTGAGATCCGGCTTGTCGTTTCCTGCAAGGTAAACATCCTTGTCCTGTGTGGGCCGACATACTTCCTATGCCGGCCTTACGCAGGCTTCGCATCCCAGCCGTTAAGACCGGCTGGTGTTTTCTTGACTCGGCCTAAACCAAGCTGGGCAATGTTTTACCCCTTATAACCCTACCAGGGTTTATCCCCCTGACACTAAAAAACATCGGGGGCTTCTAAAAACATTAAAGAGATGTTTGTACAGGCATCTCCTACCGTCGCCCCTCCTACTCCCAGCGTCCAACCTTCTGCCGCACCTGCTGGATCTCTGGCAAAGGTAACATCTGAACCTTTCGCCATGGAAGTGGACCATGCTCCTTCTCAGGAGGTCCCAGATGCTACCGCGGGGGTCCACGTTGCCGACAAACAGGCGACACAAGATAGCACCTCTTCCAAAGTGGCTAAAGCTCCGGCTAAGGATGCCACTGGTAGCGGTAAGGAGTTGGTGGTGGAAGGCGGAACTTCAGTTGAAGGCGGAACTGCTGTGCCCAAGACCCCAACTGAGCTTCCCAATATTGTCTATCCGGTGCTTACACCGAGTAGATCAGCTCTGGCTCCTGGTGCCGCGCCGACTTTTCCTTTGTGCAATATTGAGGAGCTGCTCAAACAGACATAGATTGTCCGAGTTGACACACTTGCCTTTGGCAAGTTGTTTGCCGAGAGCGCCAGCAACCTCAATATCATTGCACTTGTAAGTTTTATATGCCTTTTGCATTTCATATGTAGTATCCCACTATAGCCCCCAAGGATTTAGACGGAAAACCATAGGTCTTTGGGTCTGAATGCTCTGAGAGTGACTAAGCAAGAAACTTTGTCCTGTAGCCCCCAAGTATTTAGTTTGAATGAATTATTCTGACTAGATACTTTTAGAGTAGAATACGTAGTGTTTGTAAATTTCAATACTGTAGCCCCCAAGCGTCTAGTTGAAACAGAATTAGTTCAGACTAGATGCTTAAAGAAAGACTAAGCATAACTTTGAGTTAAAAACTCGTACTGTAGCTCCCCAAGCCTCTAGGCGGATATTTATTCAGCTAGATGCTCCAAGTAGACTAAGTAGCATTGTTATTTTGCAGAATGAGAATACTCAGAGGGTTACCGCCAATTACAAGTTCTACAAGATGCGCAAGGACCTTGAAGCTGAAAAGGGTAAAACCGCCATATTGAAGGAACAAATCACCAAGGGCAAGAGTCTGTTTTCTTTTTAGTTTCATACTCAACTTGTTCTTGTGTCATTATCTTCCGACTACTTATTGTGCTCTTGTCATTTCTCTGACTTGTAGAGGCTATTATCAAGGCTAAGGATATTGTTGAGCAATCCAAGCACATACAAGAGCTAGATAGCGAAAAAAAATCCTAAAGCAGGAGAGGGCCAACTCACTGAATATGCATGAAGATGCACTAGCTGCCGTGCAAGAATCTGCAAACACGGAGATCAACCGCCTTAAGGAGGAGATTGCAACCCTTAAGGAGCAGAACAAAGCTATCGACGAGTCCGACAGGAATGAGACTCCATGGCGGAGATTCTTCAGCAAGCAGAGAGCAGCATCTTTGGTAAGCATTCTCCGTCTTGTACTTCTGTAAACTAGGTACTTTGATTTTATTGTGTTGAACTCATGTACTCAAACATTTTGGTCAGAAATGCAGCTCCTATTGGCTTGACCAATAATGCTCCTCTTCCAAAGGAATGCATGGATCTTGCCGGCAACTTCATCAGCACCGCCATCACCTAGGCCAAAGAGATTTCCAAGCCCTTGAACATCAACATTAAGGCAGTGGACTCTATAATGAAGTACCCAGATATCGATCGTCGAGCCCCCAAGCGTATTATAAGCTGGAAAGCTTCATGTACTCGGGCTGGTGCTAGGATGGATCTAGCCATGGTCAAGGCCCACTATGACGATGCCAACATCGCCACGGTGACCTCTGGGTTACCGGACATGGACGAAGACGGACAGAAGATCGATCATGATGCTATCCGGGCTTCGCTCGCCGGCTACGATACCAGGGTCGCCCAATTGGTCAATCCAAATATATTCGTGTCTCTTGAGGTAGTCGATGCCGACCAGGCTAGCTCCTCCGAGTCCCTAAAAACTGCTGACTTTGTTGATGGGCAAGATGGCTCTCCTGCTACCGATGATGCGACCTCAAAGTCTCTTGCACTAGAGAAGTGAAAACACTTTGTAATATCTGTCACCACTGGTCGTTGTATATATGCGGAAAAATAATGTTGTTATCTTAAGGCGGAAAACTATGGCTATATACTTCCAGCTGCTTAAGAACTAATTCTAACATGTATATATTTTTTAAGCAAGTGCTGGCTTATCCACTACTTTGGTTTCTATGCTTGACTTTTCACGAGTCAGAAGACCCTTAGTCGGAACCGTGCGCTCAGGCGATGATACCCAATGGCACCGTCAAAAACCTAAGCACAAAATCGCCGACTTCGAGTGCCGAAAGTTGATACGTCGGAAACGTATCTATAATTTTTGAAGTTCCATGCTTGTTTAGTATCTACTTTGCTTTTCTTTGTCTACACTTTGAGGTGTTTTTATATGTTTTTCTGGACTAACCTATTAAAAAGATGCCACAGTGCCTGTTGCATGTTTTCTTATGTTTTTGGTTCCAGAAAAGGCAGAAAATCAATATTCTCGGAATTGGACGGGACACAAGCCAAAGTCAATATTTTACCATGGGGAACATGGAGCCTGAATACGAGACAGAGGGGAGACACCAGGGGGACACACCCCCTGGACATGTGGTTGGGCCCAGCCCGCGCCTGGGAGGGGGGTGTGGCTGCCCTAGCTGCCCCCTGCCTTGCCTCTTCGCCTATAAAGAGCCCCCGATAACAAAACCCTAAGGACCCGATAAATATTACACGATACCATCTGTACCCGCCTCGACCATCGTCCCTAGATCGGGGGGAGCTGAAGATCTTCCCGGCACCTTGCCAGAGCGGAGATCATCCCGGAGGCCTTCTTCTTCATCATGCCAGCCTCCGTTATGAAGCGTGAGTAGTTCCACCTTGGACTACGGGTCCATGTAGTACCTAGATGGTTATATCTCCTCCTTTGTGCTATCATGTTTAGCTCTTGTGAGCTTCATTCATGATCAAGATCATATCTATTTGTAATCATGCATGTTGTGTTTACGGGGATCCGATGGATATTGAGACACTATGTCAGATTGATTAATGGTTTTGTCTTATTGATTCTATCATGTCTGTGATGTTTGAGATCTTGCATGATCTCCATTTCTAGTAAGTATCTTGGCCAAGTAGATGCTAGTGACTCGAAGAGGGGGTATTTATGCTCGATAATGGGTTCATGCCTCTATTTAATCTAAGGGAAGTGATAGAAATCTCTAAGGTTGTAGATGTGCTGTTGCCACTAGGGAGAAACAAACGGTCTCTTGTTCATGGAACAAATGGATTATTTACCTTACACACTTTGCTTAAAGCAGTTATCTGTTGCTTGCAACTTAATACTGGAGGGGGTTCGGATGATAACCCAAAGATGGATTTCTAGTCATAGATGTAGTTGGATGGTGGTCTATGTATCTTGTTGTATTTCCCAATCAAATCTCAGAGGATCATGAATGTATAGTATTGCATTGTTATGCCTTGCTCAGTCCTGTCAATTGCCCTGCTGTAATTTGTTTACCCTGCATGCCATGTTTGTTTATCTAAGGAGAACACCTCTAGTGAACTATGGAACCCGGTCCAATATTTACCATTGATACATCTTCCACTGTTACTGTATAATTTCTGCAAACCACCATTACCTTCCACACCATACAACTAATCCTTTGTTACAGCAACCGGTGAGATTGACAACCGCACTGTTCGTTGGGGAAAAATCTTGAGTTTGTGTTGTGCAGGTTTCCAAGTTGCTTGCAACACCTTTGAGACGTTTCCTTCCTCCTACTGGTTCGATAACCTCGGTTTCTTACTAAGGGAAGACTTGCTGCTGTGCTCTTCATACCTTGATCTTAGGGTTTCCCGACGATGCGCTTCCAGGAGCCATCAACAAGTTTTCTGGCGGTGTTGCCCGGGAGGCTAAGGACGTCTTCACAAGGGGAGTGCTTCTCCACCTTTCTCTTTTCTTTATTTTGGTTTTGCTTAGTTTCTTTTGCTTGGTTTTGTTTGCCTCTTTTTATCAAAAACTATTTTTTTAGTTTAGTTTGGTTTGCTTTCTCTTATCAAAACACAAAAAAATTAGTTCCTACTCTAGTTGTTGCTGCTGTTGGCTTGCTCTGCTTTTGCCAAAATGAACTATGCTGAGAAAACCAAGTTGTGTGACTTCACTAGCACAAACAACAATGATTTCCTAAGTACTCCTATTGCTCCACCTGCTCCTGATGCTACCTTTTTATGAAATTAAGCCTGCTTTGTTGAATCTTGTGATGAGAGAGCAATTTTTTGGTGCTAGTTCTGATGATGCTGCTGCCCACCTCAATAACTTTGTTGAACTCTATGAGATGCAAAAATATAAGGATGTAGATGGAGATATCATTAATCTCAAGTTTTTTCCTTTCTCCTTGAGAGGAAAAGCTAAATAATGGTTGTTATCCTTGTCTAGAAATAGTATTGATTCTTGGATTAAGTGCAAAGATGCTTTTATTGGAAAGTACTACCCTCCTGCTAAGATTATATCTATGAGAAGTGATATTATGAAATTTAAACAAATTGATAATGAACATGTTGCTCAAGCTTGGGAAAGAATGAAATCTTTGGTTAAGAATTGTCCCACTCATGGACTTACTGCTTGGATGATTATCCAGACTTTTTATGTAGGTTTGAACTCCTCTTCAAGAAACCTGTTGGATTCAGCTG
Organism: Avena sativa; assembly: GCA_916181665.1. Classification (NCBI taxonomy): domain Eukaryota; kingdom Viridiplantae; phylum Streptophyta; class Magnoliopsida; order Poales; family Poaceae; genus Avena; species Avena sativa. The sequence continues at coordinate 279,924,305 of OV702283.1, read as the reverse complement.
TTGGAGGTACCTGTATGACCATCACGTTGGGTGCTTCAACAAACTCCTTGATAATATGATGGTTAATTATTCTGAATGGCACACTGAGAGAGCTCCACATGGTAAGAAGGTAAATTCTGTTGAATAAACCTCCTCTTTGAGTGATAAGATTGATGTTATCATGGCTATGCTTGTTAATGGGAAATCTCCTTTAGATCTAAATAATGTTCCCTTAGCCTCTTTGGTTGCTCAAGAAGAGCAAGTTGGTGTGAACTTCATTAGGAATAATAATTTTGGCAACAATGCTTATGGTAATAACTATAGGGCTTATCCTCCTAATAATGAAAATACTTATCATGGTAGATCTGGAATGCTTAGTGAAGATAGGATTCTAGAAGTTGAAAGATCCACTAAAAACTTTATGCAAATGCAATATGAGCAAAATAAGATATTCACTAAAACTATGGAAGAACAATCCGCTATCTTGAAAAATATTAGTCATCAGCTTGAGAATTTGAATAGAGAAATTCCTAGTTTATAGTTAAAAATTTTGAGTGCTGAGAAAAATATTTCCTCTTTGTCTGAAGCACAGTCCTCCTTGATTAATAAAATGGCTGCTAAACCTAAAACTTTGGAAAGTACCTTTGCTGCTACTCATGCCATACAAGTTACTATTGATGAAAATGTAAGACTGTTAGCCCAACTTCTTGCAAAGTGGGAAAGAGAAGCTGAAACTGCTAGAAACAATAGTGTGTGCACTATCACCACCACCAATTTGGATGCCACTAAACCACAAGAAGTCCCTATTCCTCCCACCACAATGCCTAAACCCAATGATCCTACTACTAGTGATGCTAAGATTGATTTTGATCTTGATGGTTTCAATATTTATGAAGTGATTATGTTCCTACAAAAGCTTGCTAGAAGTCCCGATGCTAGTGATATGAATGTGGCTTTCACCAAACACATTACAGATGCTCTTATTAAAATTAAGGAAGATAAGTTGAAACACAAAGCTTCTATTCCTAGGAAAGTAGAAGATAGTTGGGAACCCATTATTAATATTCAAGTGAATGACTTTGATCTCAAAGATTCATGTGACCTTGGTTCTAGTGTCTCTATTATGCCTAGAAAGATTTATGAAATGCTTGATTTGCCACCTTTGGAAGATTGTTATTTGGATGTCCCACTTAATGATAATGCTAAGAAGAAACTCATGGGTATTGTTAATGATGTTCTTATTATGGTTAATAATGCTTATGTCCATGTTGATTTCTATGTTTTGGATGTTGAATACAATGCTTCTTGTCCTATTACTTTGGAAGACCTTTTCTTAGAACTGTTGGTGCCATCATTGATATGAAAGAAGGCACCGTTAAATATCAATTTCCATTCAAAAAAGGTATTGAACACTTACCTATGAGGAGATAGAAGTTGATTTTTTCTCCTCCTTTGAAACCAAGGTTTGATGTTAATGCTTCTTCATTTGAAAACACTTGATTCTTGATTCTTGCTTCTTGTGCCTAACATAAAGGCATTAAAGAAAAGTACTTGTTGGGAGATAACCTAAGAGTTTTCTCGAGTTTTGGAAGTTATTACTTCAGTAATGACCTCTCCTTATCCTTTTTGTTTGCTTTTTGTGCCAAGAATAACCTCTAATGAGAGGGAAGTAAGATTTGGGGAGTTGCTATCCCAAAACAGATTTTTGTGCTCCACCAAAAAAATTAGTGAGGAATCTCTGTAAGTCGGATTGAGCTGATATTTTTCGAATATATCCCCCAGTATGTTAGCTAACTTTCGTTAGTTCAACACTTTTTTATTTGAGCAACATAAGGTCTTCGAAAATATCGGTTTCTACCTGCTGGTCTGTTTTGACAGATTTCTACCATTATTTGCATTTGCTTCTTATTGATTCCTTTTTGGGTTCTTTTTGGGAAATTGAAATTTTTGAGGGAATTGATACAATAGATTGTGTTTTTAGTGAAAGTTTGGCTGTTCTAAAGCTAAACCCAAGGGTCTATTGTCTTTTGAATAGACTAATGTTGCTAATGAAGATTGTGTGAAGTTTTGTATGAAGGAAAATTTTTAGGTGTAAGGAAAGAATGATGTAATGAGATGAAGAATGGACAAAAGCTCAAGCTTGGGGATGCCACCCCATGTCACCCCAATAAATATTCAAGAGGTACAAGCGTCAAAGCTTGGGGATGCCCAAGGCATCCCCTTCTTCATCAATAAAAAGCTCAGGTCTTTCTAGACACTTCGTTATAATTGTTTCATGCACTGTTGTGTTGTTCTTGGAGCGTCTTATTTTTGTTTGGTTTGCTTAGTTTGATTGAATAAAGTAGTTTGGAACCCCGTTCTCGCTGTGTTGTTTCAAATAAGTTGATTGGTGTTGGAGAGGAGTAGAAAGTTCTTGCTTGAGTAGTATAAGAGGAGCTTGCTTTGACTGTGACTTAGACTTTATCATGTCATGCTAGGTGTTGTTTTGACATTATGCTTAGTGATTATTACTGTAGCATGACTTGTTCCAAACAATTGGGATTTCTTAGTGTGCCTTGAAGGAATCATGTGTTGTTTTAGCATACAAAAGCATAGTATTGTGGTATTCTCCTTTGATGCTTTGTTTGGGTTGACTTGGCACATGCTCACACCATGTTATGACTATGAACAAGTCACCATAACCTCTTTGATCATTTAGTACTTGACTTGTAGTACCACTTTATGCTTTGATTAGTAATGTTTTGTCGGTCTGCATGATTATGGCTATTATTGCTCTCTTAGTTGGTTGCTCCCAGTCTTTTGCTAGCCTCCACTTGTATGAGTAAGCTCTACTCATGCATCCAACTCCCAAGAAACCAAGTTATTCCAAAGTGTCCACTATAAATTCCTATGCATGGTGTGTTACACCATTCCAAGTATATTCTTGTTTTCATCTATCTTCCAATTAAAAAGTATTTTATTATGTGAAAACTTAGTGATTAAAGCTCCCACAAACTTGATGGCACACTTTAATTTTCTTGCCCCTAATAAACTTGAACCATTGTGTCATCCATGTTGTATATTCTTGCACTTATACATTGGAATTAGTAGAACCGTGCTGTCACGAGGAACGCTTTCAACATTGCACTTGTACTGTGTACATAGTTGATATCATGCTCTTTTGTCTATGGATGTCGTAGGTGTGAAATGAAAGGCGAGCTTGTAAGTCCATGGAGTTATGTATGTGTGTTAGAGAAACGCCTGGGCCGCTAGCCTAAGCCATGCCTAATCATGGTGGAAACTTGCAGTATCACCATAATGACATCTATGAAGCTTTCTTCTTATATAAAAAAAGAGACATATTGAAACGAGGAAAGAGAGAAAAAAGCACCATATTCCCATGGTAAATAAGAAGATTGCTGAGATGCTCATTGTCTGCTTGCCTTGTCATTTTGATTATGGGATAGCTCCTGTATCATGTGCAAGGGGTACCCCGTTGGCGGTTCTCTGTGATACACATGTACTTACTATGACAAGAACTTACAGGTGACTAAAGTTGAGTAGCATGAGGAGCGTCCCTCGTATTCAAGGGACATGAGAATGCCAAATTCTACTTTGTCAAGCATATACTCCATAGTTTGTTCACTTTAACCTTAATCACTTCAAGATGCTTATGATAGGGGCAATGAGAGCTGAAAGCTAACAAGTACCATAATTTTTGGAAGCTCTTTTTGAGACTTGAAATCCCTGCTTCCCTTATGAAGGGCCTTTCTTCCACCATTATATTGAGTCTTCACCTTCTATCCTTAGGCACCAGTTAAGAGAGCATAGTTGCCATTCTTAGTTCTATGTGCATTGTCCCAAAACTTATTGATTGATGCATATTGTTGATATTACTTGTTCTTGTGCTATTTGTATCTAGTCACTATTATGAACTTTGAAGGTGTCCTATGCATCTATTTGCTACTCCATGAGGGACAAGCTAAATGCCACTATGCCATGTTTTCTGTATGTGAAACAAACAAATGTTTTTCAATGCATGTTATTCATGATCTTTGTTTGTAACCTTTCATGTTGCATGCATAGTTACTTTGTCTTGCTGTTAGAACTCCATCTTTCATCCTCATGTTTAGAGTTCTTTGATCCCAGATTTCAAACTTGCAAATGGTTTGATCTTGATTTTGATGGTGCATGTCACCTCAAAAATTATTCTTTTTATCACTTACCTACTCGAGGACGAGCATGAGTTAAGCTTGGGGATGCTTGATACGTCGGAAATGTATCTATAATTTTTGATGTTCCATGCTTGTTTAGTATCTACTTTTCTTTGCTTTGTGTACACTTTGAGGTGTTTTTATATGTTTTCTGGACTCCACCATTATGTTTTCTGGACTAACCTATTAACAAGATGCCACAGTGCTAGTTGTCTGTTTTCTTCTGTTTTTGGTTCTAGAAAAGACATAAAATAAATATTCTCGGAATTGGACGGGACAAAAGCCAAAGTCAATATTTTACCGTGGGGAACACGAAGCCTGAATACGAGACGGAGGGGAGCCACCAGGGGGCCACACCCCCTGGCCACGCGGTTGGGCCCAGCCCGCGCCTGGGAGGGGGGTGCAGCCGCCCTGGCTGCCCCCCCTGCCTCGCCTCTTTGCATATAAAGACCCGCGATACCAAAACCTTAAGGACCCGATCAATATTCCACAAAACCATCTGTATCCGCCGCCACCATCGTCCCTAGATCAGGGGGATCTAAAGCTCTTCCCAGCACCCTATCAGAGGGGAGATCAACCTGGGGGCCTTCTTCTTCATCATGCCAGCCACTGGTATGAAGCATGAGTAGTTCCAGCTTGGACTACGGGTCCATGTAGTATCTAGATGGTTGTATCTCCTCCTTTGTGCTATCATGTTTAGATCTTGTGAGCTCCGTTCGTGATCAAGATCATATCTATTTGTAATCATGCATGTTGTGTTGGCGGGGATCCGATGGATATTGAGACTACTATGTCAGATTGATTTATGGTTTTGTCTTATTGATTCTATCATGTCTATGATGTTTGAGATCTTGCATGCTCTCCGTTTCTAGTAGCTATATTGGCCAAGTAGATGCTAGTGACCCCAAGAGGGGGTATTTATGCTCGATAGTGGGTTCATGCCTCTATTTAATCTAAGGGAAGTGACATAAATCTCTAAGGTTGTAGATGTGCTATTTCCACTAGGGAGAAAACAATGGTCTCTTGTTCATGGAACAAGTGGATTGTTTACCTTACACACTTTGCTTAAAGCAGTTATCTATTGCTTGCAACTTAATACTGGAATGGGTTCGGATGATAACCTGAAGGTGGATTTCTAGTCATAGATGCAGTTGGATGGCAGTCTATGTATCTTGTTGTATTGCCCAATCGAATCTCATAGGATCATGAATGTCTAGTATTGCGTTGTTATGCCTTGCTCAGTCCTGTCAATTGCCCTGCTGTAATTTGTTTATCATGCATGCCATGTTTGTTTATCTAAGGAGAACACCTCTAGTGAACTATGGACCCCGATCCAATCTTTACCATGGATACATCTTCCACTGTTACTGTTTACTTTCTACAAACCACCATTACCTTCCACACCATACATTTAATCCTTTGTTACAGCAACTGGTGAGATTGACAACCTCACTATTCGTTGGGGAAAAGTCTTAAGTTTTTGTTGTGCAGGTTTCCAAGTTGCTTGCAACACCTTTCAGACATTTCCTTCCTCCTACTGGTTCGATAACCTCGGTTTATTACTGAGGGAAGACTTGCTGCTGTGCTCTTCACACCTTGCTCTTGGGGTTTCCCAACGAAGCGCTTCCACGCGCCATCAAAATTCACTACTCCAGAATCCATATAAAAAAACAAAGAACATGTAGACCAGAAAACTTAAGCTAACGCCCATAGGCGGAATTTTCACAAGTGCAAATGCAAAAATTGCGCATAAAGGTTTTACATGATCCTAAAATGAACATTAAAGGAGGTAAAAGACTCAAGTATATGAGTGAACCAAAGAGATTTATTTCATTGATCATATAAGAGATAAACAGTAGATAGTAAAATATGCTAAGTGTAGAAAGGACGTAGTTGTGCTATGTTCAATGGCCGATCAAGCTCCAGGTAGTCATCATCTGGGTCACGTCGCTTACGCTCATGATCCCCGTTTGTCCTATCCTCTAGTTCACGATTGTCAACGAGGTAATAGGAACCATTGAGTAGCGCCTTGATTATGATGAACGGTCCTTCCCATGGTGGGGCTAATTTGTGTGCCTTCTTCTGCTTATGTCGGAGCACCAAGTCCACCTCTTTAAACAAGTGATGTCGAACGCGGTGACTATGGTAGCTGCATAGATTATGTTGGTAGATGGCGGTTCTCTGGCCTGCTAGTACGCGCTCTTCCTCGAGAAGGTCTTCATCTAGACACCTGGATTCTTCAGCGTCATCTTCGTCGTAGGCGGCAACTCTTGGTGAATTGTGGAGGATATCAGAGGGTAGGATTGCTTCTGCTCCATATACCATGAAATAAGGGTTGTAACCGGTGGATTTGTTGGGAGTAGTTCGTAAACTCCACAGAACAGATGGCAGCTCCTCCGCCCAGGCTCCAGCTGCTCTATGTAGCGGTGCTTCTAGACGTGGCTTTATTCCCTGCAGAATTAATCCATTGGCTCGCTCAACTTTTCCATTGGATTGTGGGTGTGGTACAGATGCCAGAACAAGTCGGATGCCCTTCTCCCAACAATAATCTTCCACTTCTCCAAGTGACAAGTTGCTGCCGTTGTCGGTGATGATGCTATGTGGGAGACCAAATCTCACCACTAGATCTTAGACAAACCTAAGGGCAGTTGGCCCATCAAGCTTTCTAATGGGCTTAGCTTCAATCCATTTTGTGAATTTATCAACTGATACTAGCAGATGCGTAAACCCACAAGGTGCCATCTATAATGGACCAACCATGTCTAGCCCCCAAACTGTGAACAACCAAGTTATTGGTATGGTTTGTAATTCTTGAGCTGGTACATGTGGCTGTCTGGCATAATACTGGCATCCCATGCACGTCTTGATCAGCTTGTCGGCGTCTGCCTTTGCAGTTAGCTAGTAGAATCCTTGCCGGAAGGCGTTGGAGACAAAAGATCGAGGAGCGGCTTGATGCCCGTAATCTCCGAGATGGATCTCATGAAGGATTTCAATACCTTCTTGCCGGGAGACACACTTCAGGTATACAATAGTGGTACTTATTTTGTAGAGCTGTCCATTAATTATGGTATAGCCCTTTGCTTGACGTACTATTTGCCGACTTTCGACCTCGTCGATGGGCAAAGTTCCGTGCACGAGATATTCGATGAATGGTTTTGTCCAAGACGGAGGGACTATTGTTACCGCATTAACAAATGAGTCAACTCTATCCGGGTTCTCGGGGTCCGCTCCCTTCATGGATGGGGTCCGTAGATGCTCCAGAAAAACACCAGGCGGAATTGGTTTGCGCCCTGATCCAACCTTTGACAGCAGATCAGCAGCCTCATTTTCCTCCCTCTTGACATACTTGACTTCGTAGCCTTCGAAGCACTTGGCTATGTCGTCCACTTCGTCTCGATATGCTGCCATCATAGGGTTCTAGGCATTCCAGGTGCCATCCACCAGCTGGGCAACCAAGTTAGAATCTCCACAGCAAACTATGCGCTTGATGCCAATATCCTTGGCTACGTGAAGTCTGTGAATGAGTGCTTCATATTCCGCCATGTTATTTGTAGCCTCAAAGTGGATATGCAAGACGTAGTGCAGTTTTCCCCTGTTGGTGACTGCAGTATCACACCATCCCCCGAGCCGTTGAGTAGCTTTGATCCGTCAAAGTGCATCACCCAATATTCTGGCTCTGGTACAGGGGTAGCATCTGGCATCTCCGGCCAATCTACAATGAAATCCGCCAATACATGTGATTTGATAGCGTCGCGTATCTTGTAGGTGATCTCAAAGGCGGCAAGCTCAATACCCCACTTCGCGACCCGTCCCGTAGCATCGCTGTTGTTGATGATGTTGGACAGTGGAGCCTTGCTCACTACTGTGATAGGGTGCTCCTGGAAGTAGTGCCTTAGCGTCCGAGAAGCAAGGAACACTCCATAAGCTAGCTTTTGGTAGTGCGGGTAATGCTTCTTGCTTCCGTCAAGACCTCGCTTACATAGTAAACTGGTCGTTTCACTCCATACTCATGTGCTGGTTCTTTCCGCTCCACCACGACGACGATGCTGATAACCCGGTTGGTGGCTTCCATGTAAATTAACATAGGATCCATTGGCTCGGGTGCTGCGAGTATGGGTGCCGAAGAAAGTATCCTTTTCAGCTCCTTAAATGCAGCATCTGCTTCGTCCGCCCAAATGGATTTGTCCGCCTTCTTCAGTAACTTATACAGCGGTAGAGCCTTCTCTCCAAGTCGGCTGATGAACCGGCTAACCGCTGCAACGCAGCCTATGAGCCGTTAAATGTCCTTCAGGAATGTCGGATGATTGATGTTTAGGATGGCCTTGATCTCTCTGGGTTGACCTCGATTCCACGTTGGGAAACGTTGAAGCCCAACAATTTGCCGGCTGGAACCCCAAAGACGCACTTCTTCGGGTTAAGCATCATGTTGTATTTCCGGAGATTATAAAAGGTTTCCTTTAAGTAGGAGATTAAGTCATTTGATTTTTTAGACATCGCCGTGATATTTTCCATGTAGGCATGAACGTTCCGACCAATTTGTTCATGTAGGCAATGCTGCATAGTCCGCTAGTATGTAGCACCTGCGTTTTTCAGCCCAAAGGGCATCGTGACATAGCAAAATGTGCCGTAAGGTGTGGTGAATGAAGTGCCAATTGGTCCGACTTCCTCATCTTTATCTAGTGGTATTCCGAGTATGCATCTAGAAAACACAGAAGTTCCGAGCCAGCCGTCGAGTCAATGACTTAGTCAATGCGAGGCAAAGCAAACAGATCCTTCGGACACGCTTTGTTCAAGCCGGTGTAATCAATGCACATTTTTAATTCTTTGGTTCCCTTTTTGGGGACAAGTACATGATTGGCCACCCATGAGGTGTGAAGGACTTCTCGGATAAAACTAGCCTTAATTAACCTAGCTATCTCTTTGCCTATGGCACGTCTATTCTCGTCTCTGAAGCGTCGTAGAGGTTGTTTCACCGGTTTGCATTTTGGATCAATATTCAAGCTGTGCTCGGAAAGTTCCCTAGGTAGACCTTTCATGTCGGCAGGTTGCCAGGCAAAGATGTCCCTATTCTCACGGAGTAACTCGGCAAACGCGTTTCCTATTTAGGATCCAGGTTCATCCCAATGGCGGTGACCTTGGAGGCATCGCCTAACACAAGTTCCACCGACTTGGTCTCGATGGCGGTATCGGAGTCAGAAATCTGCTTCTTTGATGCCAGCATCTCCAAGGCGTCGACCTTGATCTCGATCTCCTTGAATTCTTCGCTGTAGAGGACAGCTTCTGCAAAGGCTGCTTCTCCAATCTTGCAGGCCGTTGCCTTTGAAAAGCTTTCGGATATGGTGATGACTCCATTTGGTCCGGGTATCTTGATCTTGTTGTAGACGAAACATGGCTTGGCCATGAAGGAGTGGAAGATGTCGCAGATGAATATGACGTGCTACACGCTCTTGAAGGGGACCACTTCAAAGGTTATGCACTCTTGGTAGTAATTATTGACATCACCAAAGGCAACCAGAAGGGTGATGCACCTAAGAGACCGAGCCTCCCGGCCAGGAACTACGCCATGGAACACGGTGCTGGTCCGCCTTAGGTTGGTCTCCGTCAAGTTCATCTTATGCAGTGTATCCAGGTACATAATGTTGATGCTGCTTCCGCTATCCACCATGCACTTGGTGAAATCGTTGCTGTCAACCAAAGGGTTAATGACCATGGTGTATTGGTCCTCCGTTGGAACGAGTTCAGGGCGATCCTTCCTGTCCCCTATGATTGGAACTTCCGATCAGCATAAGTACTGGGGAACTGGGGGTAGGGTGGCCATCAGAATCCTTAGGGAGGTCTTCTGTGCCCGGATAGTTGGGGTGCCAAGGAAAGTGTGGTAGACCAGGGCCTTCTTCTCGAAGGGGTTGTTTACTTTTCCATCGCCCTTGTTGGCGTGCTTGGGGTCAATGTCCTCATCCGTGTCACTTGAATCCTTGGAATCCTCCTCCTTCTTCTTCCCTTCGCCCTTGCCTCACGGTCGATTCTTCCAGCTTCACTTGTAGCCATACTCCGGGTCTTCTTTGAGACCGTTGACGAACTTGCAATGGCGGTTGGTGTGGGTGGCTTTGCCATTGGCATCGAGGTGTACGAGGCATGGAATATCCTGGTATTCCTTGTACGTTTGGGTAACGCGGGGCGCTGTCGGGGTAGTTTCACTAATGCGCTGCTGCCCACGACCAACCCCTATCCTCGGCCATGTTGTCCGCCATCACCCCTTCCTTCAAACGTCATTGCGACCATGTCGGAGGTTGGCTTTTCTTCTGGCGGACTCTTCCACTTAGTGCTATTTTTCCTCTTAGCTTGGGTTGGAATGACAATTGCCGGGAAAGAGTCGTGAGCATCGTCGTCGGCATCCACAAACTCACTAGCCAGGGAGATCATCTGATTGAGATCTAGCCTATGATTGTCCTGCAGGCGCTTCAACTTATGTCAGATCAAAGTACCCTTTTCGAAGCCATCAATGTAGGCGGCCATAGCGGTCTGATCGTGTACTCTTGCGTAGGAATTCTTCATATCCAGCCAAGGGGAGAGGTAGGCTCGAGATGTCTCGTCCTTCTCCTGGATGCACCGCTGTAGATCGCCAATAGTGCAGGGATGTTTGTACGTACCCTCAAAGTTCTTGGTGAATGCTTCTTGCATGTCCAACCAATTGCATATGGACTTCTTCGGCAAGTCGTCGATTCATTGGCGTGCTATGCCTATCAACATCAGTGGGAGGTACTTGATTGCAATGTTGGGGTTTCCCCTGACGATCTCCACTGCGTTGTCGTAATCCTGCAACCAGGTAGCTGGCTTGGCAGTGCCGTCATAGGGCTTGATCTTCTTGTCTATCCGGAAACCCTTGGGGTAAGTTGCGGTCCGTATGACAGGTCCAAAGCAACACGGTCCCAGGTACTGTCCTTCCCGAGCGTCTTGAATCTTGTCTAAGCATGAACGCGCGTCGTATGGCTCTAGGCTTGATTTTTCTTCTTGCCATCAGGGGAAGGGCTGCGAGAATAACACGGCCCTCCTCCGCCATGGTGGATGCTAGGGGGCGACAAAGGCGAAGGTGGTGGTGGGTTAGCTTTCTTGCTGTTTCCCTCCTGCGACTCCTCGTGTTTGTCGCGGTTGCTTGTCGGACGCGGAGGGTCATGGCGTGACCTGCTCTTGTGTTCGTGATTGCCACTGCGCTCCCTGCCATGCCGAGGCTGCTCTGTGTTGTCGCGAATGACCATGCCACCCTAGGGGCGTATAGGTGGAGGCATGCTCGTACGGTGGTGAGCCTTTGGGTCTTCGTGATGTCGGGGGACCGGGGAGATGGAGACAGCGACGAGGGTGAGCCTGGCCTCTGTGGTTAGAGGATATGGTGATAGCGTCCTTCCTGTTGCGTGCGTCCCTCCATCTTCATTCTGATGAACCCGTTTGGGACCCGACATCGTGAGGAGATCTATCCCTTGGTCGCTTAGGATTGCTAGACTGGCAATATGCTGGATCAGACTCAAGAATCTGAGAGGTGGCCTTTTCCTTCTGTTTGACAGCCTTGGCCACAAGGTCGTAGACTTGTTCTACAGTTGCGGGTGGTCTATCCTTCTCCAGTAGGGTCTTGGCGACGACCAAGTTCGGATAGGTGTGGGTATGACCTGCCTTCCTTCACTGTCAATGTATGGCTTGGCCTATGCCGGCTTCGAGGGAGCCCACCCTAGGTTGCACCGTACACCAAGATCATCAACAACATGAGCCGGAGCTTTCTTAGTCTTCTGCTGCTTAAGCAAAGTCTTATACTTAGCCTCCATGGCTCTAGCTGCTTCAATCGATTTCTACGCCTTCGCCAGATCTCGATCTAACTTGCGCCTTGCTCCGTGATGTCCTGTGCTTCCTCCAGTAGCTGCTGGTGCTTCTCAGCAAGCTGGACTATGTTCCGTATATGGGCCACGGTCATAGGCTCGACGAGAAAATTTCTGTACATCACTCTATCAGCTGGAGTGACTTGGGAGGCTGCAGACGTAGATGCTGGTGGCGGCGGATTTGCAGTGTTGGCGTTACTTGGACCGGTGTTGAGTTCCTGCGGCTGTTGCGGTAGGTTAGCCAGAGGAGGCATGGCCTTTCTGTGATCATTGTCGGTGGCATCGGCTAGTCCCTTCCCTTTGTCTAGCAGCTTAGGCGGAGCTTGTCTAGTTTGGTATTCTTCCATCACACTCCCAATGGCGACGAACACTTGTCGGGATGTGATGGCCTTGTCGGCCTGCTCCTCACGCTTGATATCCTCCTCCATAGATTTCATAGATGAGTCGAGATCCTCCAGGTTGATATCCATCTCCTATGATTCCACGCTGATGTCGGCATATAGCGCATCAAGAATGGATTCGGAGGGTGCGGGTGCTTCCTCGATGAAGGAGGATGATGCTGAGGCACCCGGGTTGTTGGTTGGAGGCGGTGGTGGTGGCGGCGGCGGTAGGCTGGGTACGGTGATGGGTGGTGCCACGACGAATCCATCAGTAGCGGCGAAACTGTTGACGGTGCCAATCATGCCGTCGAGAGTGAGGAGTACCGCAGCCTGCTGCCGCCTTAGGGTATGCTAGAGAAGTGTACCAGGGTCCAGCCCTTCCACGAAGTGATAGATAGCATCATCACTGGGATAGTGTTCCATATCGGCCCATATCCGGAGGCATCTGGCGAGGTAATCGCCGGGGTTTTCACCCTCTCTCTGGATGCATCACGCTAGATCGAAGATAGTCACCACGCCGACGAAGTGCAATCGCTGCTTTCTAGACACGCGGGCAAAGCCGGCGGATCTGCAGTGATCTTCCACCATTATCTCCTGCACATGGGCGGTTTGGGTGGGCCTTGAATTTTTCTGATCTAGGTCGGCAAACTCCGAAGAGAGATCCCACTTCGATCCTTCCACGGACGTATCCTACCCGTAGGTGGTCCGTGCAGGCGTTGACGATCCATGGACTTCCAGGGAACTAGTGCCCGAGTCGGTTTCACCGATGAAGAGGTGGATGTCCCCTATTGGAACGATCGAGCAGCAGGTGGGGTTCGTCTTCGCCTGGATCCAGAATTCTTCGGGAGGGACGATCATAACGTTGCCGGAAAAGATAACGCGACCAATGGATACGATTTTGCTGATTCCTGTGAAGAGCTTGGACCTCGCCCATTGTAGAGCCCGAAGCGCCTCTTGCCCCACGATGGGCGCCAACTGTCATGGTATTGCCGACGAGTATGCATGGAGGGGTCCTCACTGAGCGTGTTTAGAGACGTGGGGTAAGGCAGACGGTTGGAGGGTACAAGGTGACACAGCTTACCCAGGTTCAGATCCCACGACGGTGGCGGAATCCTACTCCTGCTATAAATCACTATAACAGTAATATGATGGGTTACAGGGATCGATCCGCTGTGTGCGATATGAGTTGTGTCATTTCCTAAAGGCCCCTTTAGGTCCGGCTTATATAGTCACCTGATCCTAGGGTTACAGGGAATGTCCTAGCCGGACATGTTACATAGTTCTACACATTATACAACTAGTCTAGTGTGTCTTGCAGTCCAAGGATCCGGGTATGCTAGTGACTCCATCGTAGACTTCCTTTATCCGACATGGGCCTCTCTTCTGGATCCATCTAACTTGGCCGCCTAGCAGGCCAGAGGCCTTGCTACCAACTATGGGCCACCCGGGTTATCCAAATTAGAGACATGCAATGGGGACACCCGTTTAGCATATCCCCAACATATCATGCACTTATAGATCAAATTTTGAGATACTTTCATTAAATTGCGCTAACGCCATTATTCTAATTCACGAAAGCTCGAACATTATTGAAAATTTCCTAATGTACCCTAATCCCCTAAATCCTAAACCCTAAGCGTTGTACCCCTAAAAATCCTAAACCCTCAACCCCTAACCCAAAGCTTGGACATATTATTGAAAAATTCCTAATCCCTAAAACCTAAACTACCCCTAAAAAAACCAAAAAACCCTAAACCCTCAATAATAAACCCCTAAACCCATCAACCCATAACTAAGTAGGTATCAAGCACTTATAGATTAAAATTTGAGATACTTCCATTAAATTACGGTAACACCATTCTATTCCACGATTAAAAGCATAAAGCAGCTTGAACATTATTGAAAATTCCCGAAACCATAAAACCCTAAACACTAAACCCCTAAACCCTGACCAAACAAGTATCATGCACTTATCAAATTTGGGATACTTACATTAAATTGGGAAACACCATTATATTATTTTGGGAATATGCCCTAGAGGCAATCATGTATGATGATATTTCCCATTGTATTCATAAAGTTATTAAGTTGTCCTTGTATAAACATCTGATGTGTATCATTGAATATGTGATTCAGTTGTGGAACTATACATTCATGTTGTTTGTACTAAATATCCTTGGTCATTGAGGTTGTGCTGGACACACAACTTAGACCAATGTGAAAGTCGGCTTGATGACTCGGTTCCACTTGTCATGGGCATGGTGATGCTATTCCGACTTACACAGATTCACATTAAGAGTTTAGCGAGTCGGATTGACCCATATTGAGGTACAACGACAAGTTGTCATTTGTATATCTCAATCAATGTAATCCTTAGACTTGAGGTTTTTGCATAGTCCGAGTTGAGGATCACCGACTTAGGTTCTGTCAAACGCTGATCCGTAACTGGGTAGTCATAAAGGCAGAGTTCGGGTCGACTGAGAATCAAGCTGCGTGATGTGAATAACCAAGATGGGATTTTGCCCCTCCACTTGGAGAGATATTCTCTGGACCCTCTCGGAAGATATTATTCAGAAAGCATGAACATGCACAACTCGGTTAAGTGTTAACCGAGGCGATCGACTAAGAGTTAGTCGGGTGAATCACTTATCTCGGATCGAGAAGAGAGTCAGACTATTTAAGGGATGACAAATATTCGCCTATAGTCTGACATGGTATATCGTGAGGCAAAAGGGACTCGTATGCAAGTCGCATGGGAAAGGCAAGTCGTCATGACTCTTTGGTACTTGGGAGTCGGCACGTTCTGCTAGGAGCCGCTACCGACTGATCGATTGAGACTCGGACTCTAATCGTGTCCAAGTAGCCATGAGCCTGCGGGGTACACTTAAGAGCGGGAGAAAGTTCGGATTAGATCTGAACCGGAAATATGGTTGGGTTGGACCCAAGCCTGATTAGGACTGAGTCAGTGAGTCGGACTCACAGTGACTAGTGTTATATGGGCTTTAGTGAATGGGCCACGAGAGTGGAGCCCATGTTCACTCCCTATATATAGTGGAGCGCAGTAACCCAGAAGGGTTAATCGTTGATCGGTTAGGTCATTCCATGTGTTGGAAACCCTAGCTTCACAGTAGTCCTGCCATCGTAACGAACCTAGCAGTTCGCCGCCGGTGCTCCTCCTTGTACGTGTGGATATCAGCAGAGGTTTTGCATGATCAGCACCAGGACGATCGGATCACAAAGGACCACACTGCATCAACTGACGCACTACATCAGTAATCCGCAACTGCGCGTCTAGTGGTAAACCTCGTGGCCTTTTACCTCAGCTAGATCTTGGGATCACCACGTTAGAGGAAAAAGTTTTGTTTTATCTCAGCGTGGCCCAACAGTGGTATCAGAGCGATAGCTTCTGGTTTTAGGCTCGAGATCTCGCACATATGATATGCGGTTGGCTGTAGATGAGATCTATGTGCTATTTTGGTGGTCGATCTATGAGATAGATCGGTTTTGTACGAGGTTGATTGGATCAACTGTACTCGGGGAATGGTAGATCTGATTTCCGTGATCATACTGGTGAGGTCATGGAACGACATACCCCTACCGGCCGTATTCCGCCATCGGGATAGACCGTGACATGTAAATCTAGAGGCGGTGATTGAAGATCAAAATTTTTGATCGAATCGGAACAATGGTCGGCTTCGCCCTGTCATAGCGCCTTAGATGTCGTTGCGAGTTTCACAACGCCAGTAGATATTGTATCTATGCATAACTTGTTTTTGCAGGAA
Source organism: Avena sativa (assembly GCA_916181665.1). Taxonomy (NCBI): domain Eukaryota; kingdom Viridiplantae; phylum Streptophyta; class Magnoliopsida; order Poales; family Poaceae; genus Avena; species Avena sativa. Next base: position 279,908,109 of record OV702283.1, on the reverse strand, counting down.
GTGTGAATGATATGGTTCATGTGCATGTGATGTCTGTGTGTAATCCATATGTGATCTGCGAATCACGGTTTTGTCAGCCGGCTAGAGCCTAGGTGCTGTCATTTTATTGTATAATGACCTGCATGTCGGATTCTCTATGTAATTTACTTTACTAAGCTAGTGTAGCTGTTTGGAGAATCCGGATGACATGCAAGGCGATTTACATGTCGGTGACATGGAGTAAGATAGCGAGTGACAAGAGTTGGCATGAGCCGGACTACAGGCTTTATGGAGACGGAGATCGCCATGAAGAGAGCCATACAATTTCACATTATGATTATTTTATTATGTGTTATTGTTATGTCTCTGTTTTACCTCTGTTAGATAGTCGGTAAAATCTAATCGCTCAAAGAAGGTCTAGTCAGTTTTCCCGCCAGTGTTTGCACCATCACAAGTCGGAGATTTTTGGTAGTGGGCTCATAAAATTGAGGTGCTGCCGATTCTTTCCGACTAGGTGTGTTAGATTCGGACTCTTACTGCAGAAACACTCGGTAAGCTAGACGGGTCTATCACAACGGTTGTGGGGCTCGGGGAAAAGTCGGATCGGAGCCGGGGCATGTGATGCCACCCGTCCAATAGGAGTCGTATGAGATACGATTGACAAGGAGTTGTCTACCTAGATCACTTGGCGGCTAGTGGTGATGCTAATGCTCACTAGACGACTTTCTTATTTAGGGTGCTGAATCACTAAGTAACCATTGGAGGGGTGTTGGTTCTAGTGGGAGCATAAAATATTAAAGTGTTTAATATGCTTGCTCTTTTATGAATACATGTCTTAAGTGTTTTGCATTTTTCTGTTGTAGATCATGGCACCAAGTAGCAGTCACTCTCAGATCCGGTTTTGCGTTGAGAACTATTGTTGAGAAAGATAAACTAAACGACACTAATTTTACCAACTGGTATCGAAATCTGAGAATTGTTCTCAAACAAGAAAAGAAGGACCATGTCCTAGACAACCCACTTCCAGATGAGTCGAATGAGAATGTGACTGTCGCTGCCACCAATGCCTACCGTCGGGCTAAGGATGAGTCCACAGATATTAGCTGTCTTATGCTTCCTCACATGGAACCGGACTTGCAAAAGCAGTTCGAGAATGTTGAGGCCTACGATATGATCGAAAGCCTCAAAAGTATGTTCCAGGCTTAGGCGAAGACTAAGAGGTATCAAGTCTCTCAGGCTTTGCTGAGTTGCAAGCTTAAGGATGGTGATCCACTGAGTCCGCGTGTGATAAAAATGGTTGGTTACGTGCAGTCTCTAGAGAGGCTTGGCTACCCCATTAGCGAAGAGTTCGCTACGGATATAATTCTGAACTCTCTTCCTAGTGCATATGGGCAGTTCATTTCAAACTACCACATGCATGGTATGGATAAGAAGCTCACTGAATTGCATGGGATGCTCAAGCAGGCACAAGCGGATCTCAAGAAGGGCGCCAGTCAAGTGTTGATGGTGCAGAATAAGGCTAAGATCAAGAAGAGTTCTTGGACTAAGAAGAAGGCTAAGTCGGGAGGAAAGCAGGCTCAGGACCCGGTCCCAAGCGCTTCCTCAGGGACCAGGCCATCTCCTTCAGCCGGATCCACTTGCTTCTACTGCAAGGCGGATGGCCACTGGAAGAGGAACTGCAGCAAGTATTTGGCTGATAAAGCCAAGAGTGGAGGTATACCTTCTGACTCAGGTACACTTGTTTGCAATGTTATAGACATATATCTTGCTGATGCACCTAATAGTTCTTGGGTATATGATACCGGATCAGTTATTCACATCTGCAACTCGTTGCAGGGACTGGTAAGAACTAGGAGCATAGAAAGAGGCAAGGTTGATATTCGAGTCGGCAACAAAGAAAGAGTTGCTGTGTTGGAAGTCGGCATGATGCAGCTTCATTTACCTTTCGGATTCATTATGGAACTGAATAATTGTTATTATGTTCCAGTTCTCATTCGAAACATTATTTTTGCTTCATGTTTGATGAGGCAAGGCTATGAGTCGAATATCAAGAATAATGGTTGTTCTTTGTATTTGAATTATATGTTTCACGGCTTTGCACCCGTCTAGGACGGGTTATTTATTTTGAATCTTGATGGTGAGTCGGTTTATAACATAAATGTTAAAAGGTTGAAACCAAATGATCTGAATATGACTTACTTTTGGCACTGTCGGCTTGGTCATATAATTTGGAAACGCATGAAGAAGCTCCATGATGATGGACTCCTAACTTCGTTCGACTTGGAGTCATTCGAGATATGTGAATCTTGCCTACTCAGCAAAATAACCTAGACATCTTTTGGAAAGAGTTGCGAAAGGGCGTCCGACTTGTTGGGACTAGTACATAGTGATGTATGTGGACCAATGAGCACGACAGCCAGAGGTGGTTACGAGTATTTTATTACCTTCACTGATGTTTTGAGTAGGTATGGATATATCTACTTGATGAAACATAAGTCGGAAGCATTTGAAAAGTTCAAAGAATTCCAGAATGAAGCACAGAATCAACTCGACAAGAAAATAAAGTTTCTTCGGTCGGACCGAGGAGGCGAGTACATGAGACATGAGTTTGATGACAATCTGAAAAGTTGCGGAATAGTTCCTCAACTTACTCCGCCATGAACGCCACAAAGGAATGGTGTTTCGGAATGGCGGAATCGGACCTTGTTGGACATGGTACAATCAATGATGAGTCGAACAAATCTGCCTTTATCATTTTGGGGTTATTGTCTAGAAATAGCGGCGTTCACACTAAACAGAGTACCATCAAAATCGGTAGATAAGACACCGCATGAGATGTGGACAGGCAAAAAGCCGAGTTTGTCTTTTCTTAAGATTTGGGGTTGTGAAGCATTTGTCAAGCAACTTCAGTCAGACAAGCTTACGGCCAAGTCAGATATGTGTATTTTTGTGGGGTATCCGAGGGAAACCTTGGGTTACTACTTCTACAACCGAGAAGAGGGCAAAGTGTTTGTCGCTCGGAACGGTGTCTTCCTTGAGAAAGAGTTTCTCAGTCGAGGAGTCAGTGGGATCACGGTGCAGCTCGAAGAAATTCGAGAGGAGCCGGCTAGTAGCGAGTCAGCAAAAACCTTGGAGGTCAAGCCGGTCATGGTAGCTGAGCCGGCAACAACACCTGTACTACGAAGATTGGCAAGATTACGAAGTGTTCGTGATGTATTACTGTTAGACAGTGATGAGCTGACAAATTATTCAGAAGCGATGGTGGGATATGATTCTGAGTCATGGCTTGGATCCATGAGATCCGAGTTAAAGTCCATGGATGAAAATCAAGTTTGGAACTTGGTTGATCTGCCAGACGGTGCAAGACCCGTCGAGTGCAAATGGGTCATTAAGAAGAAAACTAATATGGATGGAATTGTTTCTGTCTATAAAGCATGTCTTTTCGCGAAGGGGTTCCTACAAGTTCAAGGAGTTGATTACGATGAGACTTTCTCGCCCGCAGCGATGCTTAAATCAGTTCGGATCATGTTAGCGATAACAGCCTATTTTGACTATGAGATTTGGCAGATGGATGTCAAAACGTCTTTCCTTAATGGAAATTTAACCGAGGACGTGTATATGATACAACCCGAGGGTTTTGTCGATCCGGCTAATGCTGACAAGGTATGTAAACTTCAGAAATCCATTTATGGGTTGAAGCAAGCATCTCGGAGTTGGAATATTCTCTTTGATGAGGTAGTCAAATCATTTGGCTTCATCAAGAGTGATCATGATTCTTGTTTATACAAGAAGTTTAGTGGGAGCAAAGTAAACTTTCTAATCTTATATGTGGATGACATATTATTGATTGGAAATGATGTCCAGATGTTGCAAGAAACTAAGGAATCATTAGAAAGGAGTTTCTCAATGAAAGACTTGGGTGAGGCAACATATATTCTCAGAATCCGGATCTATAGAGATAGATCAAGAAGGCTCACTGGATTGAGTCAGAGTACTTACTTCGACAAAGTGTTGAAGAAGTTCAACATGGAATCGTCTAAGAAGGGGATTTTACCGATGTCCCATGGTGTAAAACTTAGCAAGACTCAGTGTCCTTCGACAACTGATGAACGAAGTCGGATGAGTGCGATTCCGTATGCTTCTGCAGTTGGATCCATCATGTATGCCATGATTTGTACTAGGACGGATGTTTCATATGCTCTAAGTGTTGTGAGAAGATACTAGGATGATCCTGGAGAAATCCACTAGACATCGGCTAAAAATATCCTAAAGTACTTGAGAAGGACTAAGAATATGTTTTTGGTTTATGGTGGTGAATATGAACTCAGTGTAAAGGGTTACACAGATGCGAGTTATCTTACCGACTCTGATGATTCTCGTTTGCAATCCGGATACGTGTTTATTATAAATGGAGGTGCTGTGAGCTGGAAGAGTTCCAAGCAAGAGACTGTGTCTGCATCTACAACAGAGGCTGAGTATATTGCCGCCTCCGAGGAAGAAAAGGAAGCTGTTTGGATGAGGAATTTCCTCATGGATCTTGGTGTGGTTCAGGGTTCGTCTAATATGTTGGATGTGTATGGTGACAACAATGGTGCTATTGCACAAACCAAGGAACCAAGACAACACCAGAAGAACAAGCACATACTCATGCGGTACCACCTGATTCGCTAGTTCGTGGATCAGGGTGATATCAAGTTATGCAAGGTACACACGGATGCAAATATTGCGGATCCGTTGACAAAGCCGTTACCACAGCCGAAGCATGAGGCGCACCTGAGAGCCATGGGCATTAGATGCCTAGACATGTGATGTCAGAAGATTGACTCTAGTGCAAGTGGGAGACTATTTGGAATATGCCCTAGAGGCAATCATGTATGATGATACTTCCCATTGTATTCATAAAGTTATTAAGTTGTCCTTGTATAAACATCTGATGTGTATCATTGAATATGTGATTCGGTTGTGGAACTATACATTCATGTTGTTTCTACTAAGTATCCTTGGTCATTAAGGTTGTGCTGGACACACAACTTAGACCAATGTGAAAGTCGGCTTGATGACTCGGTTCCACTTGTCATGGGCATGGTGATGCTATTCCGACTTACACAGATTCGACTAAAGAGTTTAGCGAGTTGGATTGACCCATGTTGAGGTACAACGAACAATTTGTCATTTGTATATCCCCATCAATGTAATCCTTAGACCTGAGGTTGTTGCACAGTCCGAGTTGAGGATCACCGACTTAGGTTCTGTCAAACGCTGATCCGTAACTGGGCAGTCATAAAGGCAGAGTTCGGGTCGACTGAGAATCAAGCTGCGTGATGTGAATAACCAAGATGGGATTTTGCCCCTCCACTTGGAGAGATATTCTATGGACCCTCTCGGAATATATGATTCGGAAAGCATGGACATGCACGACTCGGTTAAGTGTTAACCGAGGCGATCGACTAAGAGTTAGTCGGGTGAATCACTTATCTCGGATCGAGAAGAGAGTCGGACTATTTAAGGGATGACAAATATTCGCCTATAGTATGACAAGGTATATCGAGAGGCAAAAGGGACTTGGACGCAAGTCGCATTGGAAAGGCAAGTCGTCATGACTCTTTGGTACTTGGGAGTCGGCACGTTCTGCTAGGAGCCGCTACCGACTGATCGATTGAGAGTCGGACTCTAATCGTGTCCAAGTAGCCATGAGCCTACGGGGTCACACACTTAAGAGCGGGAGCAAGTTCGGATTGGATCTGAACCGGAAATCTGGTTGGGTTGGACCCAAGCCTGATTAGGACTGAGTCAGTGAGTCGGACTCATGGTGACTAGTGTTATATGGGCTTTAGTGAATGGGCCACGAGAGTGGAGCCCACGTTCACTCCCTATATATAGTGGAGCGCAGTAACCCATAAGGGTTAATCGTTGATCGGTTAGGTCATTCCATGTGTTGTAAACCCTAGCTCCACAACAGTCCTGCCCTCGTAATGAGGCTAGCAGTTTGCCGCCGGTGCTCCTCCTTGTACGTGTGGATACCAGCAGAGGTGCTGCACGATCAGCACCAGGACGATCGGATCGCAAAGGACCGCACTGCATCAACTGACGCGCTACATCAGTAATTCGCAGCTGCGCGTCTAGTGGTAAACCTCGTGGCCTTCTACCTCAGCTAGATATTGGGATCACCATGTTAGAGGAAAAAGTTTTGTTTTATCTCTGCGTGGCCCAACATATTCGACGAGCATAAATCTTGACATTATTGAAAATTATCAAAACCCTAAACCCTAATAAATAAACCCTAATAAGCCCTAAACCCCTAAATACTAAAACCCTAAACCCTTCAACCCATTATTAAACCCTAACCAAGCAGGGCATCATGCAATTATAGTTCCAAATTTGAGATACTTTCATTAAATTGTGCTAACGCCATTATATTCCACGATTATAAGCATAATGCTTGAACATTATTGAGAATTCCCTAAACCCATAGACGATCATGAACAGGGAGGTGTATCATCCACTTGCTATAGTGGTATGGTATTGTAAGATATAAGACAAAATAAAGATAAGATAAGAATTATGGCATGTTTGATTCGTAGGATAAAAAATGTAGGAATACGAAAAATGTAGGATTGCAATGTCATGACCACTCCAATCCTACAGGAATTCCTATGAACCAAAGTTACTTTGACTCCACCGTAGGAAAAACAAAGGATTCTAAAAAAGAGGTAGGAGTGCATGTTTGATTTCCTATGGAATCTAGTAGTAATCCTTAGGAAAAATCCCTACGAGAATCAATCCTACAAATCAAATGACCATCATAGGAAAATTTCCATAGGATTTAATCCTACAAATTTCGTATGCAAATCCTTTGAATCAAACATGCCCTTACAAACTGCGAATGGACGACCTTTTGAATAACCTTCCATCCCGATGTTTGGGAAGAAAGTTTTGCTATACGTCACACTTTTTAAAATTTGGCCAACTACATAGAAAAATGTGTTTAAGTTTATAATCCCTAATCAGTATTGTTAGAACTATTATGAAATATACGTTCATATGGTGCATATTAGATATTGTTGAAGTTGGTAATTTTTCTCTATATATTTGATCAAATTTTGGATTTTTTGACTTTGAAAAATAATTACTATTGCTATATGCATTCTAGTTTGGGATATATAGAGGGAGTAGTACTAGAACAAACAATATGTCTCGGAGTGGAGGGGGAAACCAAAGAGCAAGAGGGCAGTAGTGAGGAGGAGTTGAAGGCGGTGCAACATTAGAGCACTCCATGATGATGGGTTTCTGACATGAGGTACTAGTAGTACTACAACTTTTACAGTGTACACACTCTACTACTAGAAGGAGTAATAAATTTCGCATGTAAAACAAATTTGTTTTTTCTCTCTCGTTCACTGCCTCTCTCACCATCCATCTCTCCTTGGTGACCCTGCGCACACCGGCCGGCTGATCTCTCCCTCGTCCATAGCCAGGCGCTGCCCTGCGCACGTGTGCCTTGGTACGACGGCACTGTGACTCTGGCATGCTCGTCATCTGCATTGATGTACACAGGAAGGAACCACTTTCGGTCCTAGAGGAAAATATCAGTAGAATTCAAACTTTTCTGGTTTCGTCTGAAATCCATGAATGTTCATACATCGTACACCACAATAGCTAATTTCTTCCTTAATTTTTTTGAAAAGGGGCCAAATTTTGACTACAATAGGCTTTCAGATCGAGATGTTGAATCTTGCAAAACAGGAAGGTTAAAATGGTTTAAAACGCACGTGACCTAGCTATAACACACTTGTAGTTCCACTTTTGAGATACTTTGAGAAAATTCCTGTAAAGCCAGATTATTGCACAAATATATAGCTACAAATCTACAAAATTTATGAAACCTGGTAGTATAAATGAAATAGGCTACACTGGTGGCATTTTAGCCATATACTACCTTATAGTTGCTTCGCACAAAAACATTGTTTTCACTTTCAATAAATGACGCTAACGCCATTCCATTCCACGAATATAAGCATAAAGCTTGAACATTATTGAAATTTCCCTAAAACCTAAACATTAAACCCTAAACCCTCACCAAGCATGTATCGTGCAATTCTAGATCAAAATTTGATATCGATACTTTCATTAAATTGTGCTAACTCCATTCTTTTTCACGAATATATCCATATGACTCGAACATTAATGAAAATTCCCTAAACCCTAAGACCTATACCCTAAACCCTAGAAACACTAACACTGACCAAGAAAGTATATACCTATAGATCAAAAATTTAGTTATAATTTCATTAAATTGTTGCTAAGTCATTCTATTCCACGAATATAAGCACAAAGCTCGAACTTCATTGAAAATTTCTAAAACCCTACACCCTAGCCCTAAAACCAGAAAAACTAAACCCATAAAACCTACACCCTAAACCCTAAACCCTAAAACCTTAAACACTAAACTCCTAAGCCCTGAAAAATTAAGCAGTTATCATGCACACTTATATATCAAAGTTTGAGATACTTTTATTAAATTTGGAAATGACATTCTATTCGACGAATATAACCATGAAGCCTGATCATTGTTGAAAATTCCCTAAACCCTAAACAACACCTAAAACCTAAACCCTAAATCCTTAAATACTAAAACACTAAACCTTTAACCCCTCAACCCATAATTAAACCCTAACCAAGAAGGTTTATCCTACAATTATATATATCCAAATTTGAGATACTTTCAATACATTGCGGTAACGCCATTCTCTTCCACGAATATAACCATAAAGTTTGAAAATTATTAAAAAGTCCCTAAACCCTAAACCCAAAATTAAACCCTAACCAAGTAGGTATCATGCACTTATAGATCCAAATTTTAAATACTTTCATTAAATTGCGATAACGCCATTATGTTCCACACGTATAAGCATAAAGGATGAACATTATTGAAAATTCCCTAAACCCTAAACCCCTAAACGACCCTGACTAAGTAGCAGGTATGTCATCTATTTATAGATCAACATTTGAGATATAATTTCATTAAATTATGCTAACGTCATTCTATTCCACGAATCTAAGCATAAAGCTTGGACATTATTGAAAATGCCCTAAAAGCTAAACCTTTAACCATATAACCCTAAACCCTGACCAAGCAGGTATCATGCACTTATAGATAAAAATTTGAGATACTTTCATTAAATTGCGCTAATGCCATTCTAATTCACGAAAGCTCGAACATTATTGAAAATTCCCTAAAGTACCCTAATCCCCTAATAAAGCCTTAACCCTAAGCCCCTCTTTATACCCCTAAAAACCCAAAACTCTTAACCCCTAACCCTAATATCAGACATATTATTGAAACATTCCTAAAGCCTAAACCCTATACTACCCCTAAAAATCCAAAACCCTAGACCCTCAATAATATAAAACCCTAAACCCTAAAACCCGAAACACTAAACAACTACACCCTAAAACCTGAAACACTAAACCCCTAAACCTTGACCGAGTAGCTGTTGTGCACACTTATAGATCAAATTAATTTGTAGATACTTTTATTATTTAGGGAAACACCATTCTATTCGACCAATATAGGCATAAAGCTTGAACATTATTAAAAATTCCCTACCCCGATCCTAAACAACCCCTAAAACTTAAACCCTAAACCCATAAATAATACTAAAACCCTAAATCGTCAACCCACATACACTCTAACCAAGCATGTATCATGCACTTATAGATCAAAATTGAGATGCTTTCATTAAATTTTGGTAACGCTATTATATTCCGTGAACATAAGCATAAAGCTTGAACATTATTATTGAAAATTCCCTAAACCCTAAACCCCTCAACCTATAAATAAACCCTAACCAAGCATTTATGATGCACTTATAGATTCAAAATTGAGATACTTTCATTATATTATGGTAACGCCATTCTATTCCATGATTAAAAGCACACATCAGCTTGAACATTATTAAAAATTCCCGAAACCATAAAACCCTAAACACTAAACCCCTAAACCCTGACCAAACAAGTATCATGCACTTTTAGATCAAATTTGAGATACTTGCATTAAATTGGGCAACGCCATTATATTTGAAGAATACAAGCATAAAGCTTGAACATTGTTGAATATTACCTAAACCCTAAATCCATAAATACTAAAATCCTAAACTCTTTAACCCATAATTAAACCCTAACCAAGCAGGGTATCATGCACTTATAGTTTCAAATGTGAGATAATTTCAATAAATTGCGGTAATGCCATTCTATTCCACGATTAAAAGCATAAAGCAGCTTGAACATTATTGAAAATTCCAAAAACCATAAAACCCTAAACACTAAACCCCTAAAACCTGACCAAACAAGTATCATGCACTTTTAGATCAAATTTGAGATACTTGCATTTAATTGGGCAACGCCATTATATTCGATGAATATAAGCATAAAGCTTGAACATTGTTGAAAAGAACCTAAACCCTCAACCCAAATAAATAAATCCTAAACCCCTAAATATTAAAACCCTAAACCCTTCAACCCATAATTAAACCCTAACCAAGTAGGTATCATGCACTTATAGATCCAAATTTTAAATACTTTCATTAAATTGCGATAACGCCATTATGTTCCACACATATAAGCATAAAGCTTGAACATTATTGAAAATTCCCTAAACCCTAAACCCCTAAACGACCCTGACTAAGTAGCAGGTATGTCATCTATTTATAGATCAACATTTGAGATATACTTTCATTAAATTATGCTAACGTCATTGCATTCCACGAATCTAAGCATAAAGCTTGGACATTATTGAAAATGCCCGAAAACCGAAACCTTTAACCATATAAGCCTAAACCCTGACCAAGCAGGTATCATGCACTTATAGATCAAAATTTGAGATACTTTCATTAAATTGCGCTAACGCCATTCTAATTCACGAAAGCTCGAACATCATTGAAAATTCCCTAAAGTACCCTAATCCCCTAATAAAGCATTAACCCTAAGCCCCTCTTTATACCCCTAAAAACCCTAAACCCTTAACTCCTAACCCTAAGCTCGGACATATTATTGAAAAATTCCTAAATCCTAAACCCTATACTACCCCTAAAAAACCAAAACCCTAAACCCTCAATAATATAAAACCGTAAACCCTAAAACCCAAAACACTAAACAACTACACCCTAAAACCTAAAACACTAAACCCCTAAACCTTGACCAAGAAGCTATTGTGCACACTTATAGATCAAATTAATTTGTAGATACTTTTATTATTTAGGGTAACACCATTCTATTCGACAAATATAGGCATAAAGCATGAACATTATTAAAAATTCCCTACCCCGATCCTAAATAACCCCTAAAACTTAAACCCTAAACCCATAAATAATACTAAAACCCTAAATCATCAACCCACATACACTCTAACCAAGCATGTATCATGCACTTATAGATCAAAATTTGAGATGCTTTCATTAAATTTTCGTAACACTATTATATTCCGTGAATGTAAGCATAAAGCTTGAACATTATTATTGAAAATTCCCTAAACCCTAAACCCCTCAACCTATAAATAAACCGTAACCAAGCATTTATGATGCATTTATAGATTCAAAATTGAGATACTTTCATTAAATTATGGTAACGCCATTCTATTCCATGATTAAAAGCACACATTAGCTTGAACATTATTGAAAATTCCCGAAACCATAAACCCCTAAACACTAAACCCCTAAACCCTGACCAAACTAGTATCATGCACTTTTAGATCAAATTTGAGATACTTGCATTAAATTGGGCAACGCCATTATATTCGAGGAATACAAGCATAAAGCTTGAACATTGTTGAATAATACCTAAACCCTAAACCCATAAATACTAAAATCCTAAACCCTTTAACCCATAATTAAACCCTAACCAAGCAGGGTATCATGCACTTATAGTTTTAAATGTGAGATAATTTCATTAAATTGCGGTAATGCCATTCTATTCCACGATTAAAAGCATAAAGCAGCTTGAACATTATTGAAAATTCCAAAAACCATAAAACCCTAAACACTAAACCCCTAAAACCCGACCAAACAAGTATCATGCACTTTTAGATCAAATTTGAGATACTTGCATTAAATTGGGCAATGCCATTATATTCGACGAATATAAGCATAAAGCTTGAACATTGTTGAAAATAACCTAAACCCTAAACCCAAATAAATAAACCCTATACCCCTAAATATTAAAACCCTAAACCCTTCAACCCATAATTAAACCCTAACAAAGCAGGGTATCATGCAATTATAGATCCAAATTTGAGATACTTTCATTAAATTGAGGTAACTCCATTATATTACATGATTATAAGCATAAAGCTGGAAAATTACTAAAAATTCCGTTAACCCCTAAACGACCCTGACTACGCAGGGGTATCATCCATTTGTAGTGGTATGGTATTATAAGAGATAAGAAAAGATAAAGATAAGATAAGAATTACTACCGTGAATAGCCGATCTTTTGAATAACCTTCCCTCCCAATGTTTGGGAAGCAAGTGAAAATTTCGAAACAGGAAAAGTTTGATATTTTTTGGCTGCCAAGGACCAAAGTGGTTTCCTTACTATGTAGTACTGCTCATACTCCACACCAAGTCACCAACGCGGCTATCGAACATGCCAGAGAAATAGAGCTGCACCCTCAAAGAAAAGAGAAATAAATAGAGCCGCCGTACCGAGTCACACGTGCGCAGCGCCACACTGTGGATGAGGGATAGATCAGCCCAGCCGGTGCGCGAGGGGAGATGGGTGGAAAGATGAGAGGCAGCGAAAGAGAGAGAGAAAACACATTTTTTTGTGTGCATAGGTCCTGAAATTTACTACTAGTAGAGTGTACACTGAAAGGCGACAGGAGTACCTCGTGTCAGGAACCCATCATAATAAACTTTGCTCTAACATCGAACCGCCTTCAACTCCTATTCTCTCTTCGCTGCTGCCCTCTTCCCTGCCTACGTTTTATTCTCTCTTCATGTACAGCGCGTGGACAGAGGTGAGCATATGTCCAAGCAAAATAAATATACTCCACCATTTAGATAGCCTCTAAACGAGATGATTCGTGAGACTCACTAAACCAAAGACGCTAACTTCTGCTTTTCTACATAGGCGTTTCATAGCTTGGTCATACACTTCCAAGTGGTCCCCTTATTTGCTTTTTCCTTAGGGAATCCGCAATGTGTAAAAAAATCACACCTTAATACATATAGTAGTACAATGTGGAGAAAATAAAGTTACCTTAAGCTTGTTGGTTTCCCATAGAGAATAGAAAAGTCATTTCCCCTTGCATGGAGCAATACTTGTGGCAAATGCTGACCTTATACATTGTGATAATTTCCATAAGTTGGATGGGTCCTACATTACGGATGCCATTTAGACACGCGTGCCTTGTACTTCCATCTCCTTCGTGCTAGATTCGATTTTTTTGGTGAAATTCAATTAACTGCTGTAGTTAGATAGCACGCATGATCCACTATATGTGTGAAAACTCCCACGGTTAACAATACTTACTACCCCATGATGCACCCATCTAGTATGGGAACTCTATCACGTCATAAACTATGATATCGATTGATATGGCCTTGATGACCTTGGTCGTTCCGTTTGGGCTGGAACCCAATAATGTCCATACACGGTAGGACAATACTTCAAAGCTGCTTTTTCCAGAACACCAGGTATGATGCACCTTTAGATCAAATTCATCTAACAATTGAGGTTGTGGCCATATCCACATCATAGATTATGATAATTTTCCCACATTAGGTAGATAGGCGCACCTAGATAAAGATATAATCTCATTTTCCAAGTGACATGAAGGTTTTTTCTGTAAAGCATGCATTCCCTCTATCCCAAAATAGGATGCATGAAGTTTTTGCTCAAAGTCACATTTCAAAATTTGCCTAACTAAATAGAAAAATGTGTTTAAGTTTATAATCCCTAATCTATATTGTTAGAACTATTATGAAAAATACGTTCATATGGTGAGCATTAGATATTGTAGATGTTGGTAATTTTCTCTATATATTTGACCAAATTTTGGATTTTTTGACTTTGACAAATAATTACTACTCCCTCCATACGGGTTTATTGGGATAACATGGAGCCCAAGAAATATGTTTGACTACAAATTTGACCAACGAAATATGAATCATATGTCACAAAAATTATATCATTGGAAAGTTATTTTAAATATAAATCCAATTGTATAATTTTAATAACATATAACTCATGTTTTACTGATAAATTTTAGGGATTTCTATTTTCGTGCCCCTGGTTCGTTAGATATACTCACTTTTCCCAGCCGATTAGTTTTTTCTCACTTTTGTTCAGCTCCTATTATGGAACTCTCACATCGGTCTGAAACTCGCTCTCTTTCGGGTCCTGTTAGTGGACCCTCGCCGTTACATGCTGACAAGTGGGGCCGCATTCAGGTGGGTCCCGTATTGGCCCTCGCCGTTACATGCTGACAAGTAGGATCCACCCCCCTTACGTGATGATAGGTGGGGCCATGTTCAGTCGGGTCCCGTAGTAGGACCCCCCATGGTGTGGGGCCGGCTTTTTGGAACGTGTTTTGGGGGATGTGGTGTGGGACCATGTGGGGCACGTATGGTAGTTACATGGGCCCTGTCGCCTAAATTGGAAGATTTCTTTTTTGTTATTTTTATGATTGGCCTTTTTAAGACCGCCTTTTCCCCTTTATGTCGCTAACAGTTGTTATTTTTGCCCAAAAATGCAGCGGATCTAGAGCAACTTCTCTCTTCATTCATGGTTCCTTTTGGCCCTCGTATTTTCCCAATCTGGCAGCAAATCTAACCAGCACCATAAATATGTATATGAACAGAGCAGATGTAGATAAAGCAGCTAATAAAGGATTATATAGTACGATACTTAAACCAGGTTCGACAATTAGGCTGCTCAGTAGCAACAACTTACAAGTTCAACACAGACAACAAAACAAAGGAGCTGCTTTATAGCAGCAGCAACATCAGCACCAGATCAGTGGCCCCTCGTAGCCTCCGCTAGGAGGGACTCCGCCTCCTCCCTGTGGAGCTTCCTCCACTTCCTACTGCCTAGTCCCTTGACCTTAGGCGCCATGGGCTTGATCGGGGGCATGCGACCCTCCTCGATGGCCACCTTCTGGAGGTTGCAGAGGTGAAAACCGAGCGCCTTGTGATGGGCTCTGAAGGCGTTGGCGTTCTTTGACGGGACGCAAGTCTTCACGTCCTCGGCATGCATCACGAGGGAGTTGAAGTCGGTGGCGAGGCTCCTGGTGTAGAAGGGGCACCTATAGACATCACCGGCGAAGAAGCCATTGAACTGGACGAACTTCAGCTTCCTTAGCACCTGATGAGTCTTGGTGTCCATGGACTCGTCGTCGCTGCAGACGTCATTGCTATCCACCTATTACAAAAAAAAGTAGCGTGCAATAAGGACATGATTGAGATACCGTGATTATCAGGATTTATTACTTGCATAAATTAACCGATTGAGATTCCCTGATTATTCCCCAATCCCCAAATCTCAAACCAAATAGAATACTGATCCCAACTACAGATCGGTGCTAGTACGGATCCCAACTACAGATCGGTGCTAGTACTCATCCCAACTAGGGGCATTCATAGAAATGTGAAATCTAACACAAGAGGATTAGCTACTGTAAAAATACCTAGCATCCACTGACTGAAAATACGAATAGCCAAGCCCTAATAACACACGATCTAGCATCCAACGATGGGAATGGGGGAAGAACAAAGGAAGGGGAGAAAACCCTAGTTAACTCTAACCATGGGTCGGTTAAGCTGGTGTCGAAGGGGTTCTCCGTCCTGACATAATCGTCTTCCCCGTAGGGGTCCTAGCCATGCGGGATCTATAGGTGAATGGAGGGGGCCTGTACAGGGACGGGGGCCTCCTCGCCGGCGGCTACGGCAGAAGCGGGGATAGGGGTGTGGACGGGGATGGAGGCTGCCTTCAATGCCTTGACGGGGGCCTGTACGGGGACGGGGGCCTCCTCGTCGGCCTCCTTGGAGGCGATGATGGCCACCGCGCCGTTCTTCTCCATCGCCGACGTGGTTGGGGTTTTCTTGGGGGTTTGCATAAGGTGATGGGACAGTGGAGATGGTTGCGTGAGTGAGTGAGTGAGTGAGTGATGAGTGAGAGTGAGGCCTCTATAAAGGTGAAGGGAGGAGACGTTTTGTTGCACCACCGTGCACCGCGTAACCGTGTGGGCTACTGCACCGTGCACGGCCACACGCGTCCTCTACCACCCCGTGCACCGCGACATGCGTACCATGCATCACGTTTCGCCCCTCGTGTCTAACCTTGTCCACTTAGTTGTGCTCAGATATACCCTCGAGTGTAGCACTGGCAGTTTGGCTGTACTCAGTTTTGCCCTCCAATACTAACACCGCCGTGTGCAATATACTCACTTTTACCCTCTGGTGGCTGGTCAACAGAGAGTCAAGAATGAGTTTTAGCTAGCTAATTGAGTCATCTTATGCACAACAAATTCAAAAAGATCAAAACATAGTGGTATCTACCAGGGAGTCTTATTATGTGACCTGCCACCATAAGAAATATATATAAATCAAGTTTTAACCTAAATCACCACTTCTCAAATCACCTACTATCTATGAAGGTTCATGGCTTTGTACTCAAGCCTCTCCCCAAAAAATCCCTCGCCAAAACATAATTTGTCTAAATGACGCAATAATTGTCAAACTGATGTATAATTGAATCGCAAATAGTTTGATGTATGCCAATATGTATTTTATTGTATAAAAGAAGAATTTTACATTTTTTAAATTTCTTTTTGTTTTCTATTGGACCCCCATTGTCAGTTTTGCCCTTGGTTTTTAAGTTCTACTCAGTTTTGCCCTTGATTTTTTAAGTTCTACTCATTTTTCACCTCCCTCTTAGTGACAAACTCTCACACCTGTGCTCATCTTGGCTGCTACGCTCTGATTGGTCGTGACAGTTGTCACGCGGATCGTACCCACCAACCATTGATCATTTGATTGATCCTCTGTGATCTAGTGGACAGGATAACCCCTGTATCTGTCGGGGGCACCCTCTATGCATGCAAAATAATGAGTTTGCCACCGATGCTTTAACTCCACAAACAAATGATTTTGAATATAATTTGAAAGGAAAGTGTTCAAAGGTGTATAATTTTTGCATTATATTTCACTCCATGTCCTAAGTGTAATTTCAAAGAGTTCAAAGGTGTATAATTTTTTCCATATGCAAGTTTATGCATTACATCCCTACATTCTATGAAAATGATAATCTCTCAAGATTTTCTTAGCACATCATTATCACGTATTCAGTGCGATTTCAAAGTGTTCAAATGTTTATAATTTTCGTATACGCAAGTTTAGTGATCACTTTTCACACTATAAAAATGGTAAACACCCTTTTCATTTACACCAAGAGTTGTATAATTTTTCAATTTGAAACTGTTCAAGAGTAGTGTCAATTATAAACACTCTTTTACATTAAGAGTTGTATAATTTTTCAATTTGAAAGTGTTCAAGAGTAGTGTCAATTATAAACACTCTTTTACATTAAGAGTTGTATATTTTTTTAATTTTAAAGTGTTCAAGAGTAGTGTCAATTATAAACACTCTTTTACATCAAGAGTTGTATAATTTTTTCAATTTTAAAGTGTTCAAGAGTAGTGTAAATTATAAACACTATTTTACATTAAGAGTTGTATGATTTTTCAATTTGAAAGTGTTCAAGAGTTGTATCAATTATAAACACTCTTTTACATTAAGAGTTGTATGATTTTTTTTTATTTGAAAGTGTTCAAGAGTTGTCTCAATTATAAACACTCTTTTACATTAAGAGTTGTATGATTTTTTTAAATTTGAAAGTGTTCAAGAGTTGTGTCAATTATAAACACTCTTTTACATTAAGAGTCGTATAATGTTTTTAAATTTGAAAGTGTTTAAGAGTTGTGTCAATTATAAACACTCTTTTACATTAAGAGTTGTATAATTTTTTTAATTTGAAAGTGTTCAAGAGTTGTGTCAATTTTAAACACTCTTGTACATTAAGAGTTGTATAATTTTTTTAATTTCAAAGTGAATCACTAGCCGTGCGAGAGTTGTGTCAATTATAGTTTTAGACCGCGCGAGAGTTTCATAATTATAAACACTCTTGCAAACCAACTGAATCGCCACTGCTCCAGGGGAATTTACAATAGATTTTATCTATCTGTGAGAGTTATGGAGGTTGCAACCACCGTTGCGAAGTAAAATCTAGAGAGATATTGTTCACAACCATGAATTACGCCAGCACTGGATCAATCCTATTCAAAAAGCAAGGTAGTTAGTTGAGAACCAGCGATTCGCGTTCAAATACTTCCAACAATCAACCCACAAGAGGGAAACGATGCTTACCTAGATGGAATCCATGCGTTAGATCCCTGCGATTGCACCCAATCTTCTCTGTGCTCGACGGGGATGGACGGTGCACCATCCGGCATTGCATACTGTTATGCGAAAGGAGTAGATCTAGCAGGGGCGGGAGTAGAGCCGGAGGTAGAGTGGGCTCCACGTCTAGGGGGAGGGGCGGCTCTGGGGCCAAGGAATACATAAGGTAGGAGGGCACAATGGCAGGGCAGCGGAGGGGCAGTGTGGGAGCTGTTCCAGGCTCGGGGGAAGCGAATGCTTTGGGTGAGCGAGAATGGCCGGTCCGACATGTGTCCATGCGGCCCCACTCTTCACCACGTATGCAAGACCTGTCCCAACGCAGCCCCACCCTTCACCACATATGCAGGACCCGTCCCAACGTAGCCCCACCGGTCAGGCATGTAACGGTCGAGGCCTCGTAAGTAACGCTCAATGCCCGACCTGCCCCAACGCAGTCCCACTAGTTAGCATTTAATGGTCAAGACTTTGACCTGACGGCATCCCTCCGTCCGAGCGCCCGCGAGCGCCCGCGAGGGTTTCTTAACATGGCGAGGGGAAAAGTGAGGAAAAGTTAAGCGGCTGGGGAAAAGTGAGTACAACTAACAAACCAAGGGCACGAAAATAGAAATCCCATGTAAATGGCAAACTAAGAATTATGTGTGATGGATATTCTATGATATGTAGTATGGATGTGTACGACAAAGTGGTGGCGAACTACTCCCTGCATGTCACTACGTTGAGTACCTGAAATCCAAATAAAATCAAAGAAAATGCAAGAGTGAGTAAAAAGATACTTAGCAAGTACATGTTCAGAATCAAATCAACAACTTCCAAAACTAATGCAAATGACATCCAGAAACACTAATATGCATATTATGTTTTACGGTATGGGCATTCTGGATTATTCATTGTTAACTTCCTCACCGATCTCGCGAAATAGTTAATCAAGCGAATTATCACCGACCTAGCCCAAGCTCACTAGAGTAGTTACATAATAACTTATATCACCGTCCGCTCTGGAATAGTTACTTGTCTCTTAGATCTTGAAAGCAAGAAGGAACTTAATGACGTGCTAAACAAGGTCACTGAAGATATGTTCCGCTTGCAATCAGATCTATAGAAGAACCTTCATCGCATATCTGCCCTAGAGGAAACAAACAAGAAATTTTGTGCGTCTGTCTCCAACAATGCTCCTTCACTTTGAAGAACATCACGGTATCGAATAATCACAAGGTATTATTTGATCCCACCAGCTTGATCCCATGCTTGGGGGAGATCTATAACACCTTGTAATCTATCTTCCAGTTTTAGCATGTTTACTATACTGCATGCATGCTAGTTTTTTAATTCAAGAGCTTTGCATTAATTAGTTGCATCATCTTTGAATTCACTTTGTTCAAGATAAGAATTATATCCATTGAGTTTCGAGAATTTATGATATATGAAGTTATCTTTTGGTTCATGATTATTATAGATGATTGAACTAGTTTGAGTGTTATTATACTTGTACAACTATTATGATTTTAGGGTCTTCCACACCGATAAAAGTATTGATTAAATTATGAGAATTAAAATCTTGGTAGCATATTATAGTCACAAGTTTGGGTTATAAAAGCCATAGTAGTGAGCATGATCACATAGCTATGCTAAAAAAAGAAAAAGGAAGAGAAAGAGACAAAAGATTCGCTTTCAAGAAAAAAAATTGAAGGCAAATTAGAGAGTATGCGCTTGTAAAAAAAGAGAAGAAGAAAGAAAAAAATGATCATGAATCTTCATTACTAGAATCGAGTGCTCAACCATTTTAATTTCATGATTATATAATATGTTCAATCACTAATAGCTTCTTATAATCGCATTAATACAAAAAGGTGTGGAAGCGTCTAAGTCATGTGATATGTAAATGTGCGATAAATCTTCCGATGTAACTCTACATCCTATATTGTACTCCTGTTTCAATTTTTGCCTCATTTATTGTAAGAATCGTGCCTCATAAATATGATGATATTTTTCATAAGCCACTATATTGCTTCGGGACGAGCAAGAGTCTAGCTTAGGGGAGTTGATGAGTCCAAAATTGTAGCATGTTTACTTATTGTTTTTGCACAAGTAGCGTAGTGTTTTTAGTATTTTATCACGTTTGCGTGCACCTTTCATCCTTGTTTCAACATGATCGCAATTTACTAAGTCTATTATAAACATATAAATTGATACTATCATATTATATTGTAATATGGTATTTTTAAGTTATAAAAGTCATTTTATTGATTTAAATTCGCACCTGGAGGAATTGCTTGCACCTAGGAGACTACATGCCATGTAACGACCAGTGGTACAGGAGGAACGCAACCGTATCGTCCGTCCGTATGACCCTGCATCGTGACCGCCTCGTCAAATACTTCCTCCTTGCAAAGACATATCAGAGATCTGACATTCATAAAAACCTCTAGCCATGAAAAACCACACTAAAAGGGATCTGAAGGTGGAACTCGGAGAAGAGAAAATCCTTGCTACTGCACGGACCATTGGAGGACAACGCATCATCTCATACATCATCATACGCTGCATCACCATCACCATCTCTACACCCATCTTCCATTCATTAGATCTTGTTGTAATTCCAGATTCAATTGTGGTTTGCACTAGATTCATTCCATTACCTTTATCCATCCATTTTATTATGATGATGTTGTTGATTGCTTCCAAGTGTGAGTAGTTCCCTTCATTCCTGGGGAGATGGAGAAACCCTAGCATTATTATGAAATGAAATAAAGATGATCTATTACTTGTGTCTATGATCCGTTGATCTATGATGTGTGTTTGATCTCTCCCTTTAGATGCTATGTGTAGTTAGCCACATATCATTTGCCTTCAGGTCTAAAGACGAGGGTGAAACCCTTTGGACGTGTTTGGAAGCATGCGCAAATCTATTGTGACCAGAAGCACGACTAGCAACCTACACGGTCAAAGGGGGAACAAAGAGAGATTCACTAAGATAATTACGATATCCACGGGGAGACCCTTAACTGTAGTGGTTTGTATGGGTGACTACTCTCAGACATCGCAGTGGTTATTTAGAGATGACCTCATTCTTGTCTCAACAAAGTGGCTTCCTACAAGCCTTATAGTGAACATCTTATTACATAACTCTCTCCACACATATCCTGACATAAGAAATAGGCTATCCTAATTATGGTTAATTACAACATGCTAGTGGTGTATCTTACATCCTCGAGAATGTCTTAGCCCTATTGAGTTCAACTACCATTCCAAACGCTCTTGCTACTTTCTTTCTTTTTACGTGTTTTATTTACTTTCTTGCATTGAAACAAAAACCTTCAAAGACCCTTTACTTGAAATCAGAGGGAGCTTACAAGTATCCTTTGGTAGATAGTGACGAGGGGCTTAAAGACCCTAAACAACTAGTTCTTGTAGGTTCGATACTATTATTTCGAAACTATCTACAATCGATATGTGCACTTGCAGTCATAGTCAACAATGCTTACTAATCCAAGATGCAACAATCTAGTATGGGAACTCTATCAGGTCGTCAACTATGATGTCGATTGATATGGCCTTGACTAGCCTGGTCGTTCGGGTTGAAACCCAATAATATCCATACATGGTAGGACAATACTGTGAAGTTGTTTTTTCCAAAAATCCTAAAATCCCATGGTTACCATTTTGATGGAACGTAGAGCACGCGACATGATATGACATGCGTAAATCTTTTTTTCTTTATTTCATGTGATCATTTTCAAAAGGGTTTCAAAATTGTCAAGATGCAAATCTTAGCAAGAAGTCAAACTAGTCGTCAAAACTCTCGATGGTTTCTGATATATTAATTGATCGCCCGATGGGTACCTATAAAAGGTTTTTCATAAAACTTTCAAAGTAGCCTACAATTTACTTGTAGTAGTTCAAATTTGACCTAATTTTGATAAATCGGCATAAAGTCATTCAAGTGGGCAGAATTAGCTAGGAAGTTTGAGCACTCATGAAACATGGAAAATCGTAAGTAGAACATGTTGGTCCACTATATATTTCTCAAAATTTGGTTTCTAGCATTCATATCCATATTCTTCGGACTTCCTTTACGGGAAAGAACAATCTTGTCATCACTCAGAAAATTGAGAATGTTCTTTCCTGATAGTTGGAAAATCACACCGATGACATTGTTTACTACAAGAATATGCACCCATCTACCTTAAAAAATATATTTAATTCAAGAGCAATCTACTGCGCTTACTTGTAGCTCAAGTTTCACCTAATTTCATTAAATTATCAAGATGCAAAATATTAGCAAAAAGTTGAACCTCTTGCCAAAACTCTCGGTGGTTTGATATATTAATTGTGACCCCCCGATGGGTGACTCCAAGATCTTTTTCGTAAACTTTCAAAGCAACCTACATTTTACTTGTACTTTCAAATTTGACGTAATTTTGATAAATCGACATAAATACATTCAAGTGGGCAGAGTTAGCTAGGAAGTTTGAAAACTCATAAAACATAGGAATCATAAGTACAACATGTTGGTCCACTATATATGTTTGAAAATCTGGCTTGTGGCATTCATATCCATATTCTCCGCACTTTCTTTATCAGAAAGAACAATCTCGTCATCACTCAGAAAAGTAAGAATGTTCTTTCCTGATAGTTGGAAACTCACACCGAGGACATTGTTTACTACAAGAAGATGCACCCATCTACCTCCGAAATTACATTTAATTCAAGAGCAATATATCATGCTTACTTGTGTTGCTCAAGTTTGATCAAATTTCGTTAAATTGTCAAGAAGCAAAATCTTAGCAAGAAGTTGGACATGTCGTCTAAAATCTCAGTGGTTTCTGATCTATTAATTCTGACCCCCTAATGGATACCTCCAAAAGCTTTTTCTAAACTTCCAAAGAAAGCTACAATTTACTTCTAGTTCAAAATTTCCCCTAATTTTGATAAATAGACACAAAGTCATTCAAGTTTTCAGAGTTATCTAGGACATTTGAAAACTCATAAAACATGTGGGATCGTAAATCAAACATGTTGGTACACTGTAACATCTCAAAAATGTTAATGAGGATATGAATTTCTAATTAACCAAAATTAGGGTTAACAAAAGCTTTTTAATATTAAACACTATCTTAAGGCATGTGTGTTATGAATGTTGTATGAATTCTTGCAATTCCATGTTTGTTTGTTGTAAATGATGAGAAATGGTTTAAAGATCAAAACCATATCATATAGGTCAAATCCAAAATAGATCAAGAAAAGAAAATTAAAATGTGAAGCATATGACCTAATGGTCATTTTTGCAAAAGTTAACAACTAGCTCACTTTGTGCATCTCTAGCAAATGATTTCAAACAGAAACTTTTCCATTTCTTTTCTCACCATGCTAGACCAAGTAACAGTGAACACAATGGAGCTTTCCAACCTTGAAGAAACAAATCCAAATGCTTTTGAGAGGCAATTCAAAATTGAATCTATCTTATGTATCAAGATAGTCATTTTTGGAAAACCACTAAAACCTTCACCATTTAGCAAACCCTTGCACCCAGAGACTACCAAGCTTAAGGTCAACACACCCACCAAAAAGATTTTGAAAATTCCAAAGCTCAGTTCTTGCGGCCATTTAATCAAACTATTGGAGATATGCCCAAGAGGCAATAATAAAGTGGTTATTATCATATCTTTGTACTTATGATAAATGTTTACATACCATGCTATAATTGTATTAACCGGAAACATTAATACTTGTGTAGTTTGTAAACATAAAAGAATACCTAGTAAAGCCTCTTGTTAAACTAGATTGTTGGTTAATATATGATCATGGTTTTCTGATCATGAACATTGAGATGTTATTAACAACAACGTCATATCATTAGGAGAATGATGTGATGGACATACTCCTATAGTTAAGTGTAGCATAAGATCAAGTCATTTAAATAGTTCACTTGCTATAAGCTTTCAAATACATAGTAACCTAAATCCATCGACCATGAGATCATGTTAATCACCGGATGGATGCTTTGATGACATCAAACACCACTTCGTAACTGGGTGGTTATAAAGGTGGCATTAAGTGTTCAGAAAGTATGTGTTGAGGCACATGGATCAAGAGTGGGATTTGTCCATCCATATGATAGATAGATATACTCTAGGCCCTCTCGGTGGAATGTCATCCAATTGGCTTGCAAGCATGTGACTGGCTCACAAGGGATCACATATCACAGGAACGAGTAAAGAGTACTTATTAGTAACGAGGTTGAACTAGGTATGCAGAGATACCGACGATCAAACCTCGGATAAGTAAAGTATCATGAGACAAAGGGAAATTGGTATCGTATGTAAATGATTCATTCTATCACGAAGTAATCGTTGAAATATGTGGGATCCATATGAATTTCCAAATTCCTCTATTGGTTATTGATCGGAGAAGAGTCTCGGTCATGTCTGCATAATTCACGAACCGTAGGGAGACACACTTAAGGATTCGATGTTGTTTAGTAGATATGGAATGTGAGTAAGAAGACCGAATGTTGTTCGGGTTCTCGAATGAGATCCGGGATATCACGAGGAGATCCGGAATGGTCTGGAGAATAAGATTCATATAAGGAAAGTCCAATTCCGGAGTTCGGGAATGGTTTTAGTGTTTTCACCGGAATGTTCTAGAAATATGTGGGAGCCATCTGAATTTCCAGATTCCTCTATTGGTTATTGATCGAAGAAGAGTCTCGGCCATGTCTTCATAATTCACGAACAGAAGGGAGACACACTTAAGGATTCAATGTTGTTTAGTAGATATGGAATGTGAGTAAGAAGACCGAATGTTTTTCGGAGTCTCGGATGAGATCCGAGATATCATGAGGAGATCCGAAATGGTCTGGAGAATAAGATTCATATAAGGAAAGTCCAATTCCGGAATGGTTTCAGTGTTTTCACCGGAATGTTCTAGAAGGGTCTATAAGGTCCACCGAACCATAAGGGGAAGGGTACATGGATGTGTCATGACAAAGTGTAATGGTTGCATCATGTCCTAGGTCACTTGGCTAGACACTTGGAAGAGAGAAATCAAACTATAATTCGAAAGTCAAAAAAGCAATTTGAAAAAGTCAAATCCCCCTTGACCTAGGCGCCCAAGACCCAATCCCTAGGCCGCCGCTGCCCCCCAAGCCGTCGGCGCCTTAGATCCCCTCTAAAATGCTGCTGCCGTCTAGCCTAAACCCTAGCCGCTGGACACCCTCTTCCCTCAACATCTAAAACCTAGATCATCGAGGCCTTCTTCTACTCCAACATACTCGCTCCGGCTTAGGGGAAGCCCTGCTGGATATCCCCTCTACTTCCGACACCACGCCGTCATGCTGCCGGAATCACAAGGAGAGAGCTACAACCTCTGCTTCCTACTAGAACAAGGGAGAGGAAGGTCTTCATCAAGTATCGTACGTGTGATCGACTAAGGGAGCACTGCCAAAACGCGGCGCCAAAAGGATCATCTACGCGATCTTGAGATCGGAAAGTGAACGAATACATCACCCACGAGAATATGCTCTCGTTAACCGCTTTAGATCTTCAAGGGTTAGTACTCTATCGACTCGTTGCTACAATATGGTAGATAGATCTTGGCTTGTGTGTGTTCACGCGATAGAATTTTTTTTCCATGCTACGAACCCCTACAGTGGTATCAGATCCGTGTCTATATGTAGATCTGTTGCACGAGTAGAACACAATGGTCATTATGGGCAGTGGTGCTTTTATTATCAATTGCATTTTGTGTACTTTGCATCTTGAGGTATGGTGGGATGAAGCGGCTCGAGCTAACCTTACATGACATCGTTCATGAGACTTGCTCCACGCTCAACGTGCAACTTGTATTGCATAAGTGGCTTTGCGGGTGTCTGTCTCTCCCATCATAGTAAATATTCAATTTACAACAGGCACGTGATAGTTCAAGCATCAACTTTATGGTTATTGTTCGTAAGCTAGAACGTTACTTATTGAAAGCCCTAAACCACGTAAAATATGCAAAGAAAATTAGAGGCATCTAACTTTGTTTTGCAGGGGTGTGCTGTGATGTGATATGGCCATGATTGTGATTATATGTGATTTATGCAATGATCCTTATTGTAAGTCGACAACCGGCAGGAGCCTTATGGTTGTCTTTTAATTTTGGTAAGACCTGCGTGTCTATTATTCAAAGAAGTTGTAATAGTTGATGCTGGTGGACGACAACCATGGAGCGGTGCCATTGACCTTGACTCCATGCCGCTGATCATGGAGATCATATTCGTGCTTGAATATGGAGATCGGAAGCACAATAAAAAAGGCCATATCATATCACATATTATGAATTGGTGTTAATCCTTTTATGCATCTTGTATTGCTTAGATTGTGACAGTAGCATTATAAGATGATCCCTCTCACAAAATATCAAGTTATGGAGTGTTCATCCTTAGTAGGCACCATTGCCAAAGCTCGTTGTTTTGAAGCACCACGTGATGATCAGGTGTGTTAGATTCTACGAGTGTATACAACGGGAGAAAGACAGATTTTCTCATGCGGAAACTAAGGTTACATCTTGACGAGCCTAGCATGTACAGACATGGTATCGGAACACTGATTACCCAAAGGTAAAGCATGAGTCATATAGATGATATGATGAACATGATGATTGTTCGCCTTTGAAACTACATCATGTCACGTGATGATAGGACTTGGTGTAGTGGATTTGGTTCGTGTGACCAATAAAACAATGTGACGGATATTGTTTTGATGGGAGTTCAACAGTAATATGATTAAAAGTTGGACACTATTTATCATAATTAAATCAAAGTGAATTTGCATAGTTGTTGTAGTCATTGGCATCCATTTACCACCTTGCGCTTAGTTATAATTGAGATAATAGAACTATAGAATTCTGGTTAGTTACTTTACGAACTGGTGTCATATTGTTTTGAAGTGTTAATCTAAAGTTTAAAAGTCCTATTGCAAACTTTCAGTAAGTTCCGGTTACTCCGTGAAATTTAATAATTGCTATTAAATCAAGAGTAACAATTCCAATGTTAGTATATAAGTATCATGTTTGTCTCCATGATTCTTGATATTCAAAAGATTGTTTTATATCAAGGTTATTGGGGAGCTGAAAGAATCGTTTCAGAAAACATCGTGTGTGGAAGATATTGCGATATCTGAAACAAAGTTTTGGTTGCAACATGATGGAGTGTAATATGACAAAATTTATGTTCTCATATTTGATGAAAATTTACAAAAGGTTGGAGACACTAGTTTTCCTAATTCCCCAAAAGGTATTGTAGAACAACATTATACTCGTGATTCACCGTTATAAGCTAAAGTAGCTTGATCATGAATAGTTCCATGATAAGGATGAATATTTGATATAGGTAAAATGTTTACTACACTAAAAGATTACTAAAGAATGGAATTTGAAAGAACACCAAACATTTGATGATGGTGATCTACTTCAAAGTGCAAGTCCAAAGACATTGGTATTTAACTATACACGCTTTGAACTATGTGTCATGAGTATGGCGCCACTGTTGATGTTGATAGATTCTTTTGAAAGGATAAATAAATACTGAAAGAGAAATCTAAGAAATATTTGGCGGAAGAGAAAATACTACAATTGTTGAACTTAGGTATATAGATGATATACATGTTATGGCTATATTCTTTGCTTGTTAAACAATCTGGTTCTTAAGTATTTGATACTAAATTTGTTGGTATGAATCGTCATACGAAACAACACAATTCATGAACTACAATGGCCTAAGTAACTAGCAAAAGAATATGTGATGATATTCATCGAAAACAAAATAAAGAGTTATTATGTTTCTCGTTGAAATCAAAACATACCTTCAAGATTTGTTTTAATAATTTTTATTTCGATCAGGTATTATGAGAACAAAAGGGTTGTTCAAATAATTGCCGTAATACATAAAATATGGATGATTTACAAATCTCGTTGGAGAAATCACATCCATAAACTAGTGGTAAAAATTTCGAAAGACAAATGGATTGAAAGATCACTTAGGAAGTGACATCACCGTTTAAATTATATTGGAAATAAAACATGAAGACAGTCCATGTGGATGGAAATTTGGAGTCTTTTGATTTTGATCAAATGACGTTTGTGAAACTTTCTTAGAGATAATTAAAACTTCGTTCATAGGAAAAAAGTGAACGAATGACTAGCTTATTTGAAATTATGCTAATAGATGTATAAAGCCCATTATGTGTAGTCAAGAGCGATGGATTTCAAACTTCATATGCTTTCTCCGAAAATTTGAGTGAATATATGAATATTTACTTAATGAGGATGAAGTGTGACACATTTGAAAAGTTCAAAGACTTTCAAGATGAAGTGCAAAATCAATATAACTAGAAAATAAAGAATTTATGATAGGATCATAAAGAAAAATATTTGAGTTAAAAATTTAGCATAACACCTAAAATTTGAGGAATCGTTCCATTGATTTGTGTTTCCCGAAACACCATATGAGTATGGAATAATTGAGATATGCAATGAAACCTTGTTTTACATGGTAAGATCAAAGGTGTAATTCGTAAAACTGCCATTATATTTTAAAGATTAAAAGCTTTAGAGACTACCACTTTTTCACTGAAAAGAGCTCCGTTATGATCTGTGGCACCCCGGATTTACGGTCCGAGAATACCCGTTATGCATACAATTCACATTCCCATGATTAGTGAGTCGTGAGCATAACTGACCAGTATCATTACATCATCCATAAAGTAACGATTACAAAACTTACAAGGTGGCCATTATGGCAAATACAACACAAGTAGCATAAGTCTTCCAGCGCAGAGCCCATGTCATGCCTTAACCTGCAGACGACTGACTGGGAAGACGGCCTAGCTCGCATAGACGTCAGCACCTTCGTCACTTCTTAACATCTGCAATCTGGCTAAGTAAATAGCCAGGGACAATGCCAGTAAGTACTTTGAATGTACTCGCAAACCACCAAGACAAGGTAACAAGATAATGCATATTGGGATGTGGCGAGATAGCTCTACACTATAGTTGTTTCTGAAAAGTCTAACAAAGGCATCTCTATATCTTTGTTGAAAAAGAGCTTCTAGAAAAAATGCCCATTTTCTGAAAGTCCGTATATCCCCATATCCTTTGTAACACCCCAAAAATATTAATCAAGGTTATCAATTCCAATCACCCAAAATTAGGGTTAACAAAAACTTTTGTTAATTAAAATCATATGAATGCATGTGTGTATGTGATGAATGTATGAATGCATGAATGGACTTGTGTGATGGTTGTGAATATAAAGGAATGGTTTAAAGATGAAAACAAGATCATCTGAATCACAACCAAGCAGAATCAAATCAATAGAAATTCAAAAACAAACAAAACAAGCAAATGGTCATTTTTGCCAATCTTGCTCACTAGACCACTTTGAGTGTTTCTAGTCCAAGATTTCAGACAGAAACAAATACATTTATTTTCACCCCTTGCTAGACCAAGTGAAAGTGAACCCAAGCCTACTTTGCAAACCCATAGAAACATTTGGCAACCCTATTCAAACGACATTCAAAATTTGAATCTAGTTCATATGGGAAGATCACCATTTCTCAAAACCCAACCACATCAGTGCACCTTGACAAATCCAAGCAACCAGAGACTACCTAGTATGTGACCATTGCACCAACCAAGTTTCATCCAAATATTCAAATTTAAATCTCTTGCGGCCATTTCATCAAATACCTTCTAAGCACAAATAAAATTAAACAACAAACACTATTGTGAGCAGTGTATGTGCCAACCTTGTGCCCTCTCTAGCTCTCACTACACTCCCAGTAGATCATCTACCTTGTCTAAGCAACTCTAGCTCACTGTGAACTCGACCATGCCATCAATGGTCACCATGGACGAGCACACTTGCCACCCCCAACGTCGACAACATGCTGCAAGCCTAACCAGCCTCGCCAACCTTGTCTAGCAAGCACGCCACTGTCCATCGCCACCCCTATCCATCCCTTGAGCCCTGCTAGCCACTGTACCACACGGAACGCACGCGCCCATTCTCTCTGTGACCATGCCGAGAGCGCGCCAGAGCGCCGTACTCGACACGCTCACACAGACAACGCCCCGCCTTCGCCGCTCGCGTACGTGATAACCATCGCCCTAGGAACCTCCAGACAACCCCGTTCGCCGTCGCGTGACCCGTAGCCGCTGTGCGCCATTAAAAATTCCGTCGATGCCACCCAGAGTGTCGACGTGTTCCGATCGAACCGCACCGCCCCACGCCTCGCCATCAAGCCGTTGAGCTTCGCCAGGAGGCAGCGCACCGTCCCATACCTTCGGCCATGCTGTTAGCTCACTGTGAATCCGACCCCGACGAGCTCAGCCCGCACCCTTCGGTTCCCTCGTCGCACTATAAATAGAGGCCTCTCCCGTTCAAATTCAGCACACGATTCCACTCCCCTCTCTCTCAGAACCACCCCACTTCTTCCCCGGAGCAAGGCGAGCACCAGGTTGCCGGAATTTGGATGGAGCCTGCCGCTGCTGGAGGCGACGTACCGGTGAGGCCAGGGGGTAAGGGGGCTGGTTTAGGGGCTTACCAGGGTCGTGGTGACGAGGCGAATATCAACGTGGTTGCGGGCGAGGCGGGGGCGCACGAACACGGACGCAATCGCTCGTCGGAGGGAAGCTTGGCGTTGGGTGCTCACGGTCGTCGATGGAGGCGATGCTCTGATGTGAAATAAAACAAACGGAGAATGTTAGGAGAAGCGCAAGGCGATAGCAAACAAGGTCGCATGAGCCCGAGAGCGAGGAGCGCACGAGGCTTACCGCAATCGGTCGCCGGAGTTCGTCGGGACAACGACAATGCAAAGAGAAAAGCGAGCAGCCTGGAGGTGTTCAGAGGTGATTGAGTGGGGGAAAATGGAGCGGAGGCCGTGGGGTTTAAGTAGCAGGATCGGGGGCGAGAATCACGCTCTCATTTACTCGGAATCAATCGCGAATTCAAAGGGGGAAATGGCAGCGGCGAGCGGGTCTACGGCGCGTGATTGAAGACGATGACATCGACATGGCAGTGGGGTCCACCAGTCAGTGGGTGGGCGCGCGTGTTGGCTGTAAGAAATAGAGAGGGGAAGGGGAAACCCGGGTGGGCTTGCTGGGCGGCAACTGGGGCTGGGCTAGTTAGGTGGCGAGAGCCTTTTTATTTTACTTTATTCTTTTTCTTTTTCTAATTCTATTTTCAGGAAACCAAAACAAATCAAATTCAAATGATTTTGATTTCAAAACAATTCCAGATTTTTGTAGTGAAATCTTTGCATATAATTGAGTATAAAACCTTGCTGATAGGTCAAATTCTCTTTGCCACTTTGAAAAATAAATTAAATTATGCCTTTATTGATATATATAATTGGTTTTATATTGAATTTTGTTTTGAAAATCTTTGTGCAAGCTTTGCATTCAACTTTAAAACATTTCTGATCAAACCAAAGTATTCTCATACTTTGAAAGTAAAAAAATAAAACCATTGCCTTACTTGCATAAAATAATAGGCATAACATGGTTTCTTATTTTGGAATCTTGTTTGAAATGACCAAATGCTATGAAAGTATGAATGATATGCAAACTTTTCAAATCATAATTTTTGGGATGTTACAAATCTAACCCCCTTAAGGTGAATCTCACCCTCGAGATTCGGATTGGCTAGCAAATAGGTCAGGGTGATTTTTCCGAAGGTCATCTTCTCTTTCCCAAGTTGCTTCCTCTTCGGAATGATGATTCCACTAAACCTTGCGAAACTTGATAGTCTTAGTACGGGTGACCCTTTCTGCAGTCTCAAGAATCTTGATAGGTTTCTCTTCATAAGTGAGATCACTCTCCAACTGAACCTCTTCCAAAGGTATAGTATCCTTCAAAGAAGTTTCCTCCATCTCTGGATGGCATTTCTTCAACTGACTTACGTGAAACACATTGTGAATGGTAGATAGTGATTCAGGCAACTCAATCTCATAAGCCACTTCTCCTTTGTGGTTCAAAACCTTGAATGGTCCAACATACCTTGGTGCCAATTTTCCTTTGACTCCAAATCTCTTCATTCCACGGAGTGGTGAGACTCTAAGATAATCTCTATCACCCACCTCATAGGTGACTTCTCTACGCTTTGGATCTGTGTAGCTCTTCTGTCGGGACTGTGCTATCTTCAATCTGTCCTTTACCAACTTGACTTTCTCTTCATCTTCCTTGATTAGTTCTGGCCCGAACAAATTTCTTTCTTCGACACCACTACATAGAAATGGTGTAGTACACTTCCTCCCATAGAGAAATTCAAACGGTGCCATCTCAATGCTGGCTTGATAGTTGTTATTGTAAGAGAATTCTGCATAAGGCAGACTTTCATCCCAACTAGCACCATAGTCTAGGGCACATGCCCTCAACATATCTTCCAGAATCTGGTTGGTCCTTTTTGTCTGTCCATCAGTTTGAGGATGAAAAGCGGTGCTGAACTCTAATCTTGTTTCCAAAGACTCATGTAATTGTCGCCAAAAATGCAAAGTGAATTGAGTTCCTCTATCCGACACAATACTCTTGGGTAATCCATGTAGACACACAATCCTATTCATATAAATCTTGGCTAACTTAGCACTTGTATAGGTTGTCTTCACGGGTATGAAATGTGCCACTTTAGTGTAAGGTTCCCAACCTTTAATAAGGTGGAGATCCCTATGTTTACAATGCTAGTCCCTGGATCAATAGCTAGCATCCACAGTTAAGACGTAATATCAAGAAACAAAGGTCATAATACAACTTTATAACCAGGAATAAAATAAGTCATTGCATCTTACATAGCTCATTTGGCTATCTCATTATAATGCAGCAGAATATCTATAGCATGGAGTCCTTCATCTTCAAAGTGCCACAGGAAAACATGTTGGTTGTAGACTTGTAATCCTATTCAACACACTTCACTAACATCAAACAAACCTGCAACATAATAAGTTGCAGCCACAAGGGTCAATACATTTGAATTGTATTGGCAAGTTTCACTATTATGTAGAAATAAGTGGATCCTATCATTACATGCATATTTGGCTAAGTAGGGTTTAGGCTCATTTGCAGAAAGCAATATAGTTTTGTCCTATCTTTTCAAAATAGTTTTGATCTATTGAAAATATTTCTGAACTCTTTGGAAAACTCCAAGTGCTTCTAATCCCTTGTTGTCACCATCAAGTTTTACTTTGAGAAATTTGAATGTCGAGATCTTCCATAGCTTCAGGCCTTAGTTGATCAGAGTTGTCCATAACCGGGGACACGACTAAGTACTTAGAATTTGATCTTCTGCAGAAGTTGTACACTTTACCCACATGACATAGTCTCGTCTTGATGCCACTAGTGGCCGTTGGATAAGTACTCACCAAAATGGAGTACTGGCAGATCGAGAATGTGACAAAGTCTTTCCATAGAAGTCCTCCCAATACACAATGCTAGCTTGTCTACCAGGCACCAATGTAGGTATATATTTCCCTTACACAATTCTAGTTAACCTGAAGATGCCAATGCATGGGTCTTCCACTATGTAGTTGACTAAGCCAGAGCCCATTTAGCATGTGGCTATACACGGAAGCCACTGTACGAGAAACTTGTTCAATCGCTAAGTCCCTGGGTGGTTTTCTTCTAGTGCACATACAAAAAAGATAGCCATATAAACATGGTTCCCTTTGTTGCCACCTTGTCCAAAAGTGAGTATCCTCTTTCCACCCAGGTGGTTCATTGAGTACTTGTTTTATTATATAAAACATATATCTTTCCAACACTTCATATAATCATATCATGTATCCCATCCCAAATATATAGTAGGGCTAAGCTTACTACAACCACAATGTTTTCACTAAAGAAGATATAAGGGAATCCTATTAGGATTTAGCATAATATAAAATATAGTAGTCCTTATCATGCATGTTACAAAAATCCACTAAGTGTAATGAAAATAGTAGGACATGGATGATAGTGTCACTTGCCTTTTTAGTAGAGAATATTGGTTCACTTCTTGATCTTGCAAATATCACACTCTTCTAACTTCACTACAATTCAATCAAGCAAACACATATTCAACTAGCATTCAAACAATTTATCACACATAAAATAACAAAAACAAGGTCATGCATGCAATCATGCAAAAGATAGTTTTATTTGGAAAAGTGGTTTCTACTAGGCTCTAAACATTTTCAAGCTCACATTTGTCATTTACAAAAGTGGTAAAACCATTTGCAAAAGGTTTCATCTCATAAACCAAATATTATGCTAAGGTGAAATTTTATGTTGTTGAAAATATCTTTTAGCAAAGTAATGACTTTATATGGTTCATCAAATATGTTCTTAAATCCCAAAACTTGGTGTTTAGGGTCAGAAGGTTTGAATCAAATCTTTTCCCAAAGGCTTTACTCAAAAATCATTTCTAAACCATAAACAATATTTTTATTTGACTAGAAATGTGCTAATTCAAATATTTATTCCTTAACTTCACAAAATACATTTTTAAAACCATAATCTGGTTCCTATGGTCAGTAGGTTCAAAACAAACCAATTAGCAAAGATTTCATCTTAAAAATATTTCTAGAACAAATTTTATATTCAAATTATGCCTACACATGTTTCTGCAAATTCAACCAATTTTCCAGAAGCAAAACCTTAAACAAAGTGCATGGTTGCAAAGTACTTGTTCTGCTGATTCCATTGATATAAAATTTGCAAAATTTGGACGTGTAGAATTAAAGTTATGAATTTTACAAGTTTGCATATCTAATAGAACAAAAATTTCTGTTTTAAACAGACTCTGTCCACGTGGCGCTATCCTATTGGACGGTACCCGCTTCGGCTGGATCGCGCTCTGTGGGCTGTTGGATTTAAAACACATCGCACGGCTTAGATAAAACACACCCCTTCGATTTAATGAATGTATCCTAGCCAACGGATTGAGATCCAACGGATCACATCAGCCAGACCAGGAACGGGTGACGCTGGCGCGGCGGCGAGCGGCGGAGCGCTCTGTCAGTGTCGTTGCCGATGAACCAGGAAGAAAGAGGGGGAAAGGAGGTGCTCACAGGGTTCACAGGGGTGCAGAGAAGCTCGACGTGGTCTCTGTTCGTCGAGGGGCGCTCGGGTTCCAGAGGGATTGATCGTCGGAGTTGCCGCGGCGTCGGGCACTTCCTGTTGTTGACGGGGGCGAGGCTGCAGACCACGAGAGAGCAAGCAAGCAGTGGTGTTAGACGCGCAAGGATACGACGAGTGCGGGGGCATCATCCAGGAAGATAGGGGAGGACGGGGCTTACAGGGAAAGGTCGCCGGAGAGGGGGCAGACGGTGGTGCCGATGTGTCGTCGAGGTTGTTGAGCCTCTGGGGCACACGCAGGCGAGGGGAAGGCACAGGGAGGTGCTCCTGGTACTAGGGATCCCACTCGTTTACCCTGGGGGCAACGAGGCTGGTGGTGTTGGCCGTAATTGGCCGGCGAAGTTCGTCGGAGTAGAGAGGTGCGAGCTCACGATTTTCGCAGCCTGGAGGCAGAGGGGAGGTGCTGCTTGGGGGAAATGGAAGAGGAGAGCATGGCGTTTAAAGGCGCGTGGTCACGACGAGGAATAATCCAGCCATCAACGCGTATTGATCGCCGTATTCAATGGCAGAAACGGCGAGGGGGACGTGGTCGCAGGTGGAAACGAAGCACTGCCGTGTGGGGTCCGTTCGTCAGCGAGGGAGGGGAGTGGGAGTGGGGTCCACTGATCAGTGACTTAGAGGGTGCAAGGTTGAGTGGAAAACATTTCGCTGCGGGGGTTTAGTTGGACTGCGTTGCTGGGCTTGCTGGGCTGGGCAAGATGGGTTGGGTTAGTTTCATTTTTTTATACTGAATGCTTTTTCTTTTTCTGTTTTGAATTTCTGTTTTGATTCTATTTCAAACAATTCAAACTCCATTTGAATTCAAACCACCACCAAACTTTTGGGTATAATTCAATTTTGTTTATCAACATATTCCAAAGTCCAAAATAGAACAATTATTTTTAGGGTTTATTATTTATTAAAAATAAATAAATAGTCTTTAGTCTTTATTTCAAATAGAATTCAAATATGTTTAAAACTCTATTTGACTTTCTAAATTTTTCCAAAACCTTTTCAGTAGGTTTTATTAAAAACATAACACTTTGAAATATAATTTAAAATACATTGATAAGTTTTTAATGATCATTCAAAATAGAAAAATGTCTATACTTGAATGAAATTTGGATATAAATAAATCCTCATGGTTTTATTTAAATAAACCTTTACTATTTTTATCAAACAAAATATTTTATTTTAAATGCTTCGCCAAGATTAATTAGGCTCTTTTTAAAAATAGTCCTTATCCATTATTTCTACCTTTGCTTATAAAACCATATCTTTTTATTTAAAGATCCAAAAATGGTGATTCCAACTTTTAGAACTTTCTTTATTAATTGTTTATCTTTTAAAATCCCTTTAGGATTTTTTTTGATAAAAATAGGTATTGATGTTTCCAATTGGAATCAAAAAGTTTCTTCTCACCCTAAAATTCAACAATTATTTATTTTGTTTATTTATTTTTCACATTTAAAAATTTGGAAAATTTTGGGATGTGACAGGCTACCACCCTTAAAAGAAATCTCGTCCCGAGATTTGGGAAGGCTAGGGTTACAAGTTGGATTGAAGACAACTAGGGTACTACCACCCTTAAAAGAAAGTCTCATAGGGTTACATTGATGGTTCACTTGATTATGGGTTCAACACTTGATATCCAGACAAGGAGTCCTTATTTGACTCTTCTGAGTTAACTAATTCCTGACATC
The DNA here is from genome assembly GCA_916181665.1 of Avena sativa. NCBI lineage: Eukaryota > Viridiplantae > Streptophyta > Magnoliopsida > Poales > Poaceae > Avena > Avena sativa. Next base: position 279,870,851 of record OV702283.1, on the reverse strand, counting down.
CACTTCTTCTATCTCTTCAAAGTTCCCATCCATGTCAATGTGGTTCACATGTCCTTTCTGGGTCACATTGGAGTCATTTCCGTTGGAGTTTCTAGCATCCTTTTTCTTTTTCTTCTCAGGACAGTCTGATGCATAGTGTCCAAGTTCCTTAGAATTATAGCACTGCAACTGGCTAATGTCCTTCTTCCTAAAAGTGTCATATTGGTCCTGACCAAGGTCATCTCCATTGTCAGTATCATTTCCATTATTATCACTTCCATTGTTGTTGTGGTGATACTGATGTGGTTTAGAATCTTCATTGCTCTTTTTGAATGAACGCTTCTTTTGTGATGATCCTGAGTGATACTTGAGTTTATGTTTCCTCTCTCTGTTCTCAACTTGATTCATCTTGTTTTCCAAGATGGTGTCTTTGTCACAGAGTGATTGATAAGTTGGGACATAGGCAACAGCTAGCTGCAGGTTCAACTCATCATTAAGTCCTTCAAGAATTTACTCCTTTCTCTTAGCATCCGTGTCAACTTCATCCGGTGCATAGCGTGCCAGATTGTTGAATTCTTCAATATAATCAGCCACACTGAGGTGACGCTGTTTCAGATTGTGGAACTCCTTTTTCTTCAAGTTCATCACTCCAGCTGATATGTGAGTTGTACGAAAACCATCCTCAAAAATATCCCAAGTCACATCCTCAAGGGGAGTGGTGATCTGAAAGTTGTCCCACCATGTTGCTGCTGGTCCTTCAAGCAGAAATGCTGCAAACCTAACTTTTTCTTCGTCGGTGCATCCAACAGTAACTAAGTCCTTATTCACCGAACATAACCAATCATTGGCTACCATTGGGTCAGTTGTTCTAGAGAACCTTGCAGGCCTTAGTTTCAGAAACCTGGTGAGCATATCATGTGCTGGAGGATTATTCTGATTTTTGTTGTTGTTGTTGTTGTTGTTGTTGTTGTTGTTGTTGTTGTTGTTGTTCTGATTCTGTATGAACGTGGTCATCATCTGCATCAGCTGCATCTGAGCTGTCATCATCTGCTGCATCTGAGGAGTGACATTGTTGTTGTTTTGGTTGGGGTTGGCACGACGGGGGGGCATCTGTTGGTTTGATAGGGATAAGTAATGATGGATAGGTCTAAATAAGTTCTAACACACCACCCAAAACAATCAAGTTCAATCAAACAATCAAGCAATCAACAAGCAACTATTCACTTAACAACCTATGAGCTTACTCATGAGTTGAAGGAAACAACAAGTTTTCTTGAAACAATTAACTTAGTATAGTCATACCTCATAGGTCAATATGATCCATACACTAACATGATATCAATGTTTTTGGTAGGCCATCTAATGTCTCTTGGTTCTCACTTATAGTCCTTAGTGATGTCTAAGTTGAAGTCCTTGGTGAAACCAAAGTTGAAGTCATTGGTCATGGTAGAGGCTTTGTCCATCAAGTTGAAAAAGGAAGAGATGTAGAATCAAAACCAAAAGGTTGAGGAAAGAGTTTACAAGATTGTTTGTAAATAAGTTTTGGAACAAATACAACTCCTATTTTTCTAAGGGGTTTTGTCCAATCCTAGGGTTACAATCCTACAGGCAACACAGTGCTCTGATACCATCTGTAAGGTTCCCAACCTTTAATAAGGTGGAGATCCCTGTGTTTACAATGCTAGTCCCTGGATCAATAGCTAGCATCCACAGTTAAGACGTAATATCAAGAAACAAAGGTTATAATACAACTTTATAACCAGGAATAAAATAACTCATTGCATCTTACATAGCTCATTTGGCTAACTCATTATAATGCAGCAGAATATCTATAGCATGGAGTCCTTCATCTTCAAAGTGCCACAGGCAAACATGTTGGTTGTAGACTTGTAATCCTATTCAGCACACTTCACTAACATCAAACAAACCTGCAACATAATAAGTTGCAGCCACAGGGATCAATACATTTGAATTGTATTGGCAAGTTTCATTATTATGTAGAAATAAGTGGATCCTATCATTACATGCATATTTGGCTATGTAGGTTTTAGGCTTATTTGCAGAAAGCAATATAGTTTTGTCCTATCTTTTCAAAATAGTTTTGATCTGTTGAAAATCTTTCTGAACTCTTTGGAAAACTCCAAGTGCTTCTAATCCCTTGTTGTCACCATCAAGTTTTACTTTGAGAAATTTGAATGTCGAGATCTTCCATAGCTTCAGGCCTTAGTTGCTCAGAGTTGTCCATAACCGGGGACACGGCTAAGTACTTAGAATTTGACCTTCTGCAGAAGATGTACACTTTACCCACATGACACAATCTCGTCTTGATGCCACCAGTGGCCGCTGGAGAAGTACTCACCAAAATGGAGTACTGGCAGATCAAGAATGTGACAAAGTCTTTCCATAGAAGTCCTCCCAATACACAATGCTAGCTTGTCTACCAGGCACCAATGTAGGTATATATTTCCCCTACACAATTCTAGTTAACCTGAAGATGCCAATGCATGGGTCTTCCACTATGTAGTTGACTAAGCCAGAACCCATTTAGCATGTGGCTGTGTAGGGAAGCCGCTGTACGAGAAACTTGTTCAATCTCTAAGTCCCTGGGTGGTTTCTTCTAGTACACATACAAAAAAGATAGCCATATAAACATGGTTCCCTTTGTTGCCACCTTGTCCAAAAGTGAGTATCCTCTTTCCACCCAGGTGGTTCATTGAGTACTTGTTTTATTATATAAAACATACATCTTTCCAACACTTCATATACTCATATCATGTATCCAAAAATGGTGATCTCGACATGGTCGCGGGTGGAAACGAAGCACAGCCGTGTGGGGTCCGTTCGTCAGCGAGGGAGGGGAGTGGGAGTGGGGTCCACTGATCAGCGACTTAGAGGGTGCAAGGTTGAGTGGAAAACATTTCACTGCGGGGGTTTAGTTGGGCTACGTTGCTGGGCTTTCTGGGCTGGGCCAGATGGGTTGGGTTAGTTTCATTTTTTTTATACTGAATGCTTTTTCTTTTTCTGTTTTGAATTTCTGTTTTGATTTTATTTCAAACAATTCAAACTCCATTTGAATTCAATCCACCACCAAACTTTTGGGTATAATTCAATTCTGTTTATCAACATATTCCAATGTCCAAAATAGAACAATTATTTTTAGGGTTTATTATTTATTAAAAATAAATAAATAGTCTTTAGTCTTTATTTCAAATAGAATTCAAATATGTTTAAAACTTTATTTGACTTTCTAAATTTTTCCAAAACCTTTTCAGTAGGTTTTATTAAAAACATAACACTTTGAAATATAATTTAAAATACTTTGATAAGTTTTTAATGATCATTCAAAATAGAAAAATGTCAATACTTGAATGAAATTTGGGTATAAATAAATCCTCATGGTTTTACTTAAATAAACCTTTACTATTTTTATCAAACAAAATATTTTATTTTAAATGCTTGGCCAAGATTAATTTGTCTCTTTTTAAAAATAGTCCTTATCCATTATTTCTACCTTTGCTTATAAAACCATATCTTTTTATTTAAAGATCCAAAAATGGTGATTCCAAGTTTTAAAACTTTCTTTATTAATTGTTTATCTTTTTAAATCCCTTTAGGATTTTATTTGATCAAAATAGGTTTTGATGTTTCCAATTGGAATTAAAAAGTTTCTTCTCACCCTAAATTCAACAATTATTTATTTTGTTTATTTATTTTTCACATTTCAAAATTTGGAAAATTTTGGGATGTGGCGTTTAGTTAGGCGATCTACCACGACCCAAATAGAATAATATCCTGATCTAGTCCTTGGCAGTCCGGTGATGAAATCCTTGCCAATCTTGTCCCACTTCTAATCAGGAATAGGTAGTAGTTGTAACAATCCTGCTGGTTTCTGATGTTCCCCTTTCACTCTACTACACACATCACACAAAGCAATATGTTCCGCGATGTCTTTCTTGAGATTATTCCACCAAAATATTTCCTTCACATCCATGTACATTTTGGTGTTACCCGGGTGAATGGAATATGGTGAGTTGTGTGCTTCTTGTAAAATCAGTTTCCGAAGCTCCGGATCTTGCAGAATGCAGATATGTTTTCCATACCATAAAGTACCCTGTTCGTCTTCATGGAATCATTTAGCTTTCCCTTTTCTAATTTTCCCTTAATCTCCTCAATTTCCTTGTCCATCTTTTGGGCTTCCCTGATTTTGTCTAACAAGGTGGGTTGAACATCCAATGACATCAGATGACCCTCAGGCACTATCTCCAATCTGAGATCTTTGAATTGGGCACACAGATTATCTAGCAACTCTCCCTTAGTGAGGCCATTCACATAAACTTTATGGCTTAAAGCATCCGCTACAACATTTGCTTTACCGGGGTAGTATTGGAAACTCAAGTCATAGTCTTTGATGAGTTCTAGCCATCTTCTTTGTCTCATGTTGATTTCTTTCCGAGTGAAGATATATTTCAGACTCTTGTGATCTGTGAAAACTTCACAACGCTTTTCCAAAAGATAACATCTCCATGTTTTGAGTGCATGGACAACAGAGGCTAACTCTAAGTCATGAGTAGGATAATTCACTTCATGAGTTTTGAGTTGTCTCGAGGCATAAGCCACAAATTTCCCTTCTTGAATCAGAACTCCACCTAATCCTTGGTGTGATGCATCAACACTTGGAAATCCTTCCCCAAATCTGGCAGACATAAGACTGGTGCTGTCACTAGTCTCTTCTTCAACTCTTGGAAACTGAGTTCACATCCTTTAATCCAATCAAATTTATTGTCTTTCTTAAGTAATTCCGTCATTGGCTTTGCTACCTTTGAGAAATTCTCAATGAATCTTCTATAGTATCTTGCTAAGCCGAGGAAACTACGCACTTCTTTCACTGACTTAGGAGATTCCTATCGTGGTATTGCCGATGAGTACGCCATGGAGGGGTCCTCACAGTGCGTGTTTAGAGACGTGGGGGTAAGGCGGACGTTTGACGGGTACGAGATAACACATCTTACCCAGGTTCAGATCCCACAACGGCGGTGGAATCCTACTCCTGCTATAAATCACTATAAGGGCAATACGCCGAGTTACAGAGATAGGTTCGCTGTGCGAGGTTGTCTGAATCGATGCTATGATCATCTGAAGTTGTGCCCTAAAGGCTCCCATAGGCGCGACTTATATAGTCGATAGATCGTAGGGTTACAGGGAAAAGTCCTAGCCGGACAGGTTAAGAGTCCTACACCGTCTATTACTAGTGTTGTGTATATTGCACTCCAAGGCTCCGGGTACGCTGGTGACTCCACCGTAGCCTTCCTATATCCGGCATGGGCCTCCCTTCTGGATCCACCTAACTGGGCCGCCCAGCAGGCCATAGGCCATGCTACCGACTATGGGCCACCCGGGTTAGTCGGATAAGAGACATGCTATAAGGATACCCATATAGCATATCCCCAACAGTAGCCCCCGGAGAACTTCGAGATCTTGCGCCGTGTTGCCTCTTCATGTTGAATGCTCCGTCTAGATGGATGTCGGCAAATCGTCAAGCAATATCTTGTAGTCCTCGCAAAGAACCCTGCGTGGTTTTCTCCGTCTTCGAATGGTGAGCCGGAGAAATGTTGAATCTTCCATCGTACTCTTCCGTAGTCGGATTAAATCCGTCCATGCCGGAATCTTCGATGCGACGGCTCATCTACCCGTGTTAGCTAGGACGACGTAGGCTTAGGTCAGCGACGCCTCGTAACTCACACATGCAGAGAACACAATCATATCCGATTTTCCCGCGCGAGTGATACGAACCGTTGGCGGCGACGGTTGGAAACGTGGCGAAATTACCGCGCACGTTCACGAACACGTTGTCTACGCGGCAACCGTCCGATCAGTTGCACGAATCTTGACGCAGAGTATGATAAATAGTAACCATGGGACATTTTCCACTTTTTACTTCATTCCTCTCGCGTCATCGTCTTCTTCCTCCAGCCGCACGCCTCCTCGAGCTCTCCGCGAGAAACCTCGAAAACCCTAGCCTCCCTCTGCGTCAGTCGCATCCTTCCAGCACCCCATGGCCAGCAGCAGCTCTTCCCCATTGATGGCGGCGTCGAGAGAAGCCACGGCGAAGCTGGCGAGCTCCGTCGTCGTGCCCCCCAGAGGGCCTGGTCATCCCCGCATCGGCGGTGATTGAAACCACCAGCGGCGACCATAATCTGGCGGCGCTAGAGCCTCTGGAATAAGAGCCAGACTCGCACAAGGGCGACTGGCGCGGCTCGGACATCACCGACCGCGACATCCAAGAGATGGTCACCGAAGGCTACCTCCCCGCGACGGAGGGGCTCGCCTGGCGGGCGGCGTCGGCCGGCGAGGAGACACCTTCTCCCCAAGCTGGAGAAAAGGTGTACCTCAAGGCTCAGCTGGTACGCGGCGTTTCTCTGCCCATCTCCCACTTCTTTCTCTCCGTCTTGAACCACTACAAGGTCCAACCCCATAACCTCTCCCCCAATAGCATCTTAGTGCTTAGCAACTTCGCGGCACTTTGTGAGGGTTACCTAGGGATTAGGCCTAGGCTAGACTTGTTCGTGTACTTCTTCACCGTCAAACGTGAAGCCGGACATAGTAGGGAAGATCTTAGGAACTGCGGCACCATAAGCTTCAAGATTCGACCTGGCCGGCGGTTCGCCGACATCGTCGGCCACGAGTCCTGCAAAAACTGGCAGTGGACGTACTTCTACGACCCCGACATTCCTTTGGCGGGCCGAGAAGTAACGTACCCGGACTTCGCGGATGGAGCCGCCGCTGAAGTTTCCACATGGAGATCCCATGCCTCCCTTCCCTCCGACCTCGACGCTTGTCGCGCAATAAGGCGGATCGAATGGTTCGTAGAGACGGGTTTGACTGGCTTGGACCTGGCCATGTGCTGGTTCATCAGGCGAATCCAGCCTCTACAGCACCACGCGAAGTTCATGCACGAGTATACCAGTGATCGAAGGGATACCCTCCGGATCTCCGTGGATAACTTCTCGAGCGACTCCATCAAGCTCCGCCTGAAGGACATCGTCAAGGTGAAGGATAAGAAGCGTGGCTTCACCATCACCTATGACATGTTCGTAGACGGCAAGTGCCCAAAGGTAGATATGTATTTTCCGTGTACGACATATACTCCAGTTTTTCCGTATTGCCATTACCACTTCATCTAACACGGTGATTTCTAACTTAACAGCTTAGCGATCTAGATGAGGATAACCTGGCTGCCCAAATCTATGATCCAAAGATGAAGGAAGTCACGGTCGTGTCCGACGATGATGTCCCGTTAGCGCGAAAGCGGAAGAGCTCCACCTCTGACGCTGCCGACGGAGGCAAGAAAAAGAAGACGGAGGGTGGAGCCTCCAAGAAGACTACCGCCGCCCTGGTGGCGAAAAAGAAAGATCCACCGGGATTTTTGCCAAAGCACCCCCATTAGTGTGAGCTTCTCATTCTCCGACATTGTCTTATTTATCTGTCTTGTTCCTGTACTTATGCACTTTGCACGTTTCAGGAAGAAAGCCACAACCAGCCTCAAGAAGACCTCCAAGACATTGGGGGCTTCTAGAAATATCAAAGATATGCTGCATCGCGACTCCTCCCCCGCCATCGCCCGTGCTACTCCTGCCGTCAAGCCTTCCTCTGCCCGACAAGCTCTCAAGCCCAGGAGGCACCAGGCCCTTCCGCCATGGAAGTGGATTCTGGCGCTTCTACCGAACTCGCTGTTGTCGGCGAGCAGGCGACGCAGGAGAGCGTTGCTCTACAAATGGCTGAAGCTCCGGCTAAGGATGCCATCGGTAGTAGCAAGGCGGCAGTGGGAGCTGGTACCTCTGCCGAAGGCGGCGCCCCTGCTCCCTAGAAACCCTTCGAGTTCCCGAAGATAGTTTACCAGGCGCTCCTGCCGAGTAACACAACTATGGTTCCTGGAGGAGTGCCGTCATCTCCGACGTGCGGTATTGAGGAGCTGCTCCAGCAAGCAGATATCTTGTGGGGAAATAGCATTTCCTTTGGCAAGCTGCTGGCCGAGAGTGCTACAAACCTCAAGATTATTGCACTTGTAAGTTTTACTTTGCCTTTTGCTTTTTATTATGAGTATCCCACTGTAGCCCCTGAGGATGTAGACAGAAAACCATAGGTTTTGCATCTATATGCTCTAAGAGTGACTAAGTTAGAAAGAATTCTCACTGTAGCCCCCAAGCATTTAGATGGAAGAAACTATTCCGACTAGATGCTGTAAGAGTAGCATACGAAGTATTTATAGTTTTCAATACTATAGCCCCCAAGCCTCTAGTTGTAACTGAATTAGTTCCGACTAGATGCTTAAAAGAAAAGCTAAGCATTTTCCGAGTTAAAACTTTATACTGTAGCCCCCAAGCTTCTAATTGAGAACTGAAGTAGCTCCGACTAGATGCTTTAAAGAAAAGCTAGCATATTGCTAAGTTAAAAAAAACTTTCGTTGTAGCCCCCGAGCGCCTAGATGGAAAGTTTCTGACTGGGTGCTCCAGGCAGACTAAACAAAAGTTTTACCTTTGTCTTTTATTTCACAGAACGAGAATGCTCGGCGGGGCATGGCCAACGACAAGTACCAGAAGATGTGCGCAGATCTTGAAGCCGAAAAGGGTAAAACTGCCATCTTGAAGGAACATATCATCAAAAACAAGAGTCTGTTTTATTTTTTGCACATTCCGTATTGGTTTTATGCCTTCCTTCTTCTAGTACTCACTGTGTATTTTGTTTTCTCCAACTTGCAGAGCATGTCGCCAAGGCCAAGGATATTGTCGAGCAGTCCAAGCACCTTCAGCAGCTGGACAGTGAGAAAAAAATCCTTAAGAAGGAGAGGGAAGAGATGCTGAAGATGCACGAGTGTTCCATGAAAGCCCTGCAAGATTCCGCCTCTGCGGAGATCAATCGCTTGAAGGAGGAGATTGCGATCTTAAAAGATCAGAAGCAAGCTGCTGATGAGCAAAACCATCGCCACAGCGAGGCGTTTAAGCTCCTCCAACAAGAGAAGGAATTCCTGGCGGACACCGTCTGGCAGGCTAAGGCCAACATCTTCAGTAAGTGTCCTCCGCCTTGTATTTCTGTAGTCTGGATACTTAGAGTTTATTGAACTTATGCGCTCCTTGTCGGAATTTTCAGCGCCTATGGGTTTAACCCGCTCGCCTCCTTCGGACAAGGAATGCATGGTTCTTGTCGGCAACTTCATCAACACCGCCATCACCCAAGCCACGGAGATTGCTAAGCCCCTCCAGATATATATCAAGGCATCAGACTCCGTGACGAAGTACTCGGAGATTCTGCGCCGAGCCCCCGAGCGTGTTACAAGCTGGAAAGGTTCATGTGCATGGGCTGGCGCGAGGATGGCTCTCTCAATGGTGAAGGCACATTACGAAGATGCCGACATCGACACGGTGACATCCGGCATCCCCGGCGTTGATGATGACGACAAAGAGATTGATCACGAAGCCATCTTGTCATCACTCGCGGGTTATGACACCAGAGTCGCCGAGTTGGTGGACATCGATGTCTTTGTGCCCATGAACACCATCGACAGCGTCAACCAAGATTCCTACGAGTCTCATCATAGCGCCGATGTTGAGGGTGATTCTCCGGCTGGGGACGATGCTGCTTCCAAGTCTCCTGCGCCCAAAGAGTGAAAAACACTATGTAATATTTGTTTTGCCCATGGTATATGCGCGGAAAAACTTTATGGTGTAACTTAAGGCGGAAAACAATGGTTGTTATTTCCTGCTACTTAAGAATTTAGTTCCCAGCATGTATATATTTTTTAAGAAAGTGCTGGCTTATCCATTACTTTGGTTCTTATGCTTGACTTTTCGTGAGTCGGAAGACTCGTTGTCGGAACCATGCGCTTAGGTGATGATGCCCAATGGCACCGTCAATAACCTGAGCACAAAATCGCCGACAATAAGTGCCAAAAGTCACTACTCCAGAATCCACATAAAAACGACAAAGAACGTGTAGGCCAGAAAACTTAAGCTAACGCCCGTAGGCGGAATTTTCACAAGTGCAAACGCAAAGCTTGTACATAAAGGTTTTATATGATCCAAAAATGAACACTAAAGAAGGTAAAAGACTCAGAAATATGAGTGAACCAGAGAGCTTTATTTCATTGATCATATAAGAGATACATAATTAGATAAAAATGCTAAGTGTAAAAAGGACGTAGCTGTGCTATGTTCCATGGCCGATCAAGCTCCGGGTAGTCATCATCCGGGTCACGTCGCTTACGCTTATGATCCTCGTTGGGTCTATCCTTTAGTTCACGATTGTCAACAAGGTAGTAAGACCCATTGAGAAGCGCCTTCCTTATGATGAACGGTCCTTCCCATGGCGGGGATAATTTGTGTGACTTTTTCTGCTTAAGTCGGAGCACCAAATCCCCCTCTTTAAACGAGCGATGCCGAACGCGGCGACTATGGTAGCTGCGTAGCTTCTGCTGGTAGATGGCGGATCTTTGGCATGCCAAAACGCGCTCCTCCTCGAGAAGGTCCACATCCAGGCGTCTGGATTCTTCAGCGTCATCCTCGTCGTAGGCGGCAACTCTTAGTGAATCGTGGAGGATGTCGGAAGGCAGGATAGCTTCTGCTCCATATACCATGAAGTAAGGAGTGTAGCCGGAAGATCTGTTGGGTGTAGTTCGTAAACTACACAACACAGATTGCAATTCTTCTGCTCCTGCTCTATGTAGCGGTGCCTCAAGACGTGGCTTGATTCCCTACAGAATTAATCCATTGGCTCGCTCAACCTGACCGTTGGATTGTGGGTGTGCCACAGATGCAAGGTCAAGTCGGATGCCTTTCTCCCAGCAATATGCCTCCACTTCTCCGAGTGATATATTGCTGCCGTTGTCGGTGATAATGCTATGTGGGAGACCAAATCTCACCACTAGATCCCGGACAAACCTGAGGGTAGTTGCCCCATCAAGCTTTCTAATGGGTTTAGCTTCTATCCATTTAGTGAATTTAGCAACTGCCACGAGAAGATGCGTAAACCCACAAGGTGCCTTCTGTAATGGTCCCACCATGTCTAGCCCCCAGACCGCAAACGGCCAAGTTATTGGTATTGTTCGCAGTTCTTCAGCAGGAACATGTGGTTGTCGGGCATAATACTGGCATCCCATGCATGTCTCAACCAGCTTGTCGGCGTCCGCCTTCGCGGTCAGCCAGTAGAATCCTTGCCGGAAGGCTTTCGCGACCAACGATCGAGGAGCGGCGTGATGCCTGCAATCTCCGAGATGGATTTCGCGTAGGATTTCCATACCTTCTAGCTGGGAAACACACTTTAGGTATACACCTGTAGTGCTCATTTTGTAGATTTGCCCATTGATTATGGTATAACCCTTTGCTCATCGTACTATTTGCCGTCTTTCGACTTTGTCGTCGGGCAAAGTTCCGTGTTTAAGGTATTCGATGAACGGTTTTGTCCAAGACGGAGGGACCTTAGTCACCATGTTGATGAAAGAGTCAGGTCTATCCGGATTGTCGATGTCGGCTCCCTTCACGAATGGTGTGCGCAGGTGCTCGAGGAAAACTCCTAGCGGAATTCGCTTGTGCCCTGATCCTAGCTTAGACAGCAGATCAGCCGCCTCGTTTTGTTCCCTAGGCACATACTTAACCTCGTAGCCCAAGAAGCTCTTGGCTATCTCGTCCACTTCGTCTCGATATGCCGCCATCATAGGGTTCCGCGCATTCCAGGTGCCAGCCACCTGTTGGGCAACCAAGTCGGAATCTCCACAGCAAAATATGCGCTTGATGCCAATATCCTTGGCTACACGTAGTCCGTGAATGAGTGCTTCATACTCCGCCATGTTGTTTGTAGCCTCGAAGTGGATCTGCAGAACATAGTGTAGCTTGTCTCATGTTGGTGACTGTAGCAATACACCAGCCCCCGAGCCGTTGAGCAGCTTTGATCCGTCAAAGTGCATCACCCAGTACTCTGGTTCTGGCAACGGAGTAGAGTCTGGCATCTCCATCCAATCTGCAACAAAATCCGCCAAGGCTTGTGATTTGATAGCGTCGCGTCTCTTGTAGGTGATCTCGAAGGCGGCAAGTTCAATGGCCCACTTTGTGACCCTTCCCGTAGCGTCCCTGTTGTTGATGATGTCTGACAATGGAGTCTTGCTCACCACTGTGATTGGGTGCTCCTGAAAGTAATGCCTCAGCTTCCGAGAAGCAAGGAATACTCCATAAGCTATCTTTTGGTAGTGCGGGTAACGCTGCTTGGACTCCGTCAAGACCTCGCTCACATAGTAAATTGGTCGTTGAACTCCGTGCTCATAGCATGGTTCCTTCCGCTCTACCACGACGACGATGTTGATAACCCTGTTGGTTGCCGCCAAGTAAATTAATAGGGGCTCTCCAGGTTCAGGTAATGCAAGGATGGGCGCTGAGGAAAGAATCTCCTTGAGTTGCTTCAATGCTGCATCTGCTTCGTCCGTCCATGTGAATTTGTCCGCCTTCTTCAGCAACTTGTACAGCGGCAGAGCCTTCTCTCCAAGTCGGCTGACGAACCGACTAACTGCTGCAACACAACATGTTAGTCATTGAATGTCCTTTAGGCATGTCGGACGGTTTATGTTCAAGATGGCCTTGATTTTCTCCGGGTTGACCTCGATTCCACGCTGGGAAACGATGAATCCCAACAATTTGCCGGCTGGGACCCCGAAGACGCACTTCTTAGGATTAAGCATCATGTTGTATTTCCGGAGATTATCAAAGGTTTCTTTTAAGTCGGAGATTAACTCGTTTGACTTTTTGGACATCACCGCAATATCGTCCATGTAAGCGTGAACGTTCCGACCAATTTGGTCGTGAAGGCATCGTTGCATTGTCCGCTGGTAGGTAGCACCTGCGTTTTAAGCCCAAAGGGCATTGTGACATAGAAAAACATGCTGTATGGGGTAGTGAACGAAGTGGACAATTGGTCCGAATTCCTCATCTTGATCTGGTGGTATCCTGAGTATGCATCGAGAAAACACAAAAGTTCCGAGCCAGCCGTCGAGTCAATGACTTGGTCAATGCGAGGCAAAGCAAACAGATCTTTGGGACATGCTTTGTTCAAGCCGGTGTAATCAACGCACATTCTTAATTCATTGGTTCCCTTTTGGGGACAAGTACAGGATTGGCCACCCATTGGGAGTGAAGGACTTCTCGGATAAATCTAGCCTTAAGTAACCTAGCTATCTCTTTGCCAATGGCACGTCTCTTCTCATCTCCAAAGCATTGTAGAGGTTGTTTCACTGGTTTGGATTTTGGATCAATGTTTAAGCTGTGCTCGGCAAGTTCCCTAGGTACACCTTTCATGTCGGCAGGTTGCCAGGCAAAGATGTCCCTGTTCTCACGGAGGAACTCGACGAGCGCGCTTTCCTATTTGGGATCCAGGTTCGTCCCAATGGCGGTGACCTTGGAGGCATCGCCTACCACAAGTTCCATCGGCTTGGTCTCGATGGCGGCCTTGAACGCAGGAGCGGAGTCAGAGATTTGTTTCTTCGACGCGGGCATCTCTGAGTCATCGACCTTCCTCTGGATCTCTTTGAATTATTCGCTGTAGAGGACAGCTTCTGCAATGGCTGCTTCGTTGATCTCACAGTCCCTTGCCTTGGTAAAGCTTCCGGATACGGTGATGATGCCGTTTGGTCCGGGTATCTTGAGGTTGTTGTAGACGAAGCATGGCTTGGCCATGCACGTGTGGAATATGTCGCGGCTGAATATGACGTGGTACACGCTCTTGAACGGGACCACCTCGAAGGTCATGCGCTCCTGGCGGTAGTTATTAACATCGCCAAAGGCTACCTGAAGTGTAATGCACCCAAGGGACCTAGCCTCCCAACCAGGAACTATGCCCTGGAAGACGGTGTTGGTCTGCCTTAGGTTTGCCTCCGTCAAGTTCATCTTTTGCAGTGTATCCAGGTACATGATGTTGATGCTGCTTCCACCGTCCACCATACACTTGGTGAACTCCACGCCATCAATCAAGGTGTTGATAACCATGGCGTATTGGTTCTCCGTGGGTATAAGTTCTGGGTGGTCCGTCCTGTCCCAAGTTATGGGAACCTCCGACCAGCGCAGGTACTGGGGGACTGGGGGGAGAGTAGCCATCAGGATCCTGAGAGAGGTCTTCTGTTGTCGGACGGTGGGGGTGCCAAGGAAAGTGTGGTAGACTGGGGCCTTTTTCGCGAAGGGGTTCTTGCCCTTGTCGTCGCTCTTGGCGGATTGCTTGGGGTCAATGTCTTCGTCCATGTCACTTGAATCCTTGGACTCCTCCTCCTTCTTCTTCCCCTTGCTCTTGCGACTTTGCTTGTAGCCGGACTCCGGGTCTTCCTTGAGGTCGTTGACGAACTTGCTGTGTCGATTGGTATGGGTGGCTTTGCCGTTGACGTCGAGGTGTATGAGGCATGGCATATCACGGTACTCCTCGTAGGTTTGGGGAACGCGGAGCAGCGCCGAGGTGGCTTCGCTTCCTCGTTGCTGTCCCCGACCAGCTCCCCTTCCTCGGCCATGCTGTCTGCCCTCTCCTCGTCCTGCAAAAGTCATAGCGACCATGTCGGTAGATTGCTTTTATTCTGGAGCGGTTTTCTGCTTTGTACTGCTGTTCCTCCGAGCTTGAGTTGGAACGGACGTTGCCGGCAAGGAGCCACGAGCATTGTCGTCGGCAGCTGCGAACTCACTAGCCAACTGAATCATCTGGTTCAGGTCAAGCTGGTGATTTTCCTGCAAGCGCTTCAGTTTATGTCGGAGCAACGTGCCCCTTTCCAACCCATCGATGAAGGCGGCCATGGCGGTCTGAGCGTGCACTCCTGTGCAGGAATTCTTCATGTCCAGCCAGCGGGAGAGGTAGGCGCGAGATGTCTCGTCTTTCTCTTGCACGCACCGCTGTAGATCGCCCACAGTGCAGGGACGCTTGTATGTACCCTCAAAGTTCTTGGTGAATGCTTCTTGCATGTCCAACCAGTTGTAGATAGATTTCTCCGGTAAGTCGTCGATCCATTGTCAGGCCGTACCCGCCAATATTAATGGGAGGTACTTGACGGCGACGTTGGGGTTGCCTCCGGCAATCTCCACTGCGTTGCCGTAGTCCTGCAACCATGTGGCTGGCTTGGCGGTGCCATCATAGTGCTTGATGGTCTTGTCAATCCGGATCGATAAGATCCACGAGGCCCGGGAAGGACCATACCTAGGACCACGTTGCTTTGGTGGGTACATATCCGTACGATGGTGAGCTTTGTAATCTTCGCGATGTCTGGGGGACCGGGGCGGTGGCGATGGGCGACGAGGTCGGGCCTTTTCTCCGTGGTGGGAGGATATTGGGATAGCATCCTTCCTGTTGCGTGCATCCTTCCGTCTTCGTTCTGAGGAACCCGTCTGGGACCCGACATCAAGAGGAGATTTGTCCCTTGGCGGCTTGTACTGGCTAGACTGGCAGAGCGCTGGGTTAGACTAAAGCCTCTGGGAGGTGGCCTTTTCCTGCTGCTTCACCACCTTGGCCACTAGGTCGTAGACCCGTTCCACTGCCTCAGGCAATCTATCCTACTCCAGAAGGGTCTTGGCGACGGCGAGGTTAAGGAGTGGGGTGGGCATCACCTGCTTGCCTTCACTACCAATGTATGGCTTGGCTTGTGCCGGCTTCGAGGGAGCCCATCCTAGGTTGCGCCGTAGACCAGGATCGTTGATGACGCGAGCCGGAGCTTTCTTAGCCTTCTGCTGCTGTAGTAGAGTCTTGTACTCGGCCTCCATTGCTCTAGCTTTCTCTATGGACTTCTGCGCATTGACCAGATCTCGATCTAGCTTAGTGCCTTTCTCCGTGATGGCTTGCGCTTCTTCCAGCAGCTGCTGGCGTTTCTCATCAAGCTGGGTCACATTCCGGATATGAGCAACGTTCAGTGGCTCGACGAGGAGATTGCCGTACATCACTCTATCTGATGGAGTAACCTGGGCTGCTGCAGACGTAGATGCTGGAGGCGGCAAGTTTGCGGTGTTGTTGTTACTCGGGCCGGTGCCGAGTTCCTGCGGCTGCTGCACTGGGTTGGGCGGAGGAGGCATGTCTTTTGCGCGATCATCGTCAGCAGCAATAAGTGGCCCCTTCCCCTTTTCTAGTGTCGTAGGCGGAGCTCGTCCGGGTTGATCTTCGTCCATCGCCGTCCCAATGGTGACGAACACCCCTCGGGACGTGACAACGTTGTTGGCCTGTTCGTCAAGCGAGTACTCCTCCTTCATCTCCTGCATAGCGGAGTCTAGCTCTTCTGGGATAAAGTCTATTTCCTCTGAATCTACACTGAAGTCAGCATAAAGCACGTCATGACAGAGTCGGAGGGCGCCAGGACTTCCTCGATGACGGGCGTTGGAGGTGCAATGGGCTCGACGATGACTGGAGGCGGTGGTGCTGCTATGACGATGGTGGCCGGAGGTGGTGGTGGTGGTGGCTGAATCGGAGGGGCTCCGTCGATGAGCGCGAGCGCTGTCTGAGCTGCCGCTACAGCCTCCGCGTAGTTGTTGACGGTGCTCACCATCTCTTCGAGGGTGAGGCTCCTGTTGCCTGTTGCCGTCTTAAAGAATGTCGGAGAAGCGTGCCATGGTCCAGTCCTTCCACGAAGTGATACAGAGCGTTATCATCGGGGTAGTGGGCTAGGTCAGCTCGTATGCGGAGCCACCTGGCCAGGTAATCGCGGGGGTTTTCGCCCTCTCTCTGAATGCAGCGCGCCAGATCGAAGATGGTAACCACGCCGACGAACTTGGATCTCTGATGTCCATACGCACGGACTAGGCCGGCGGATTTGTAGTGATCTTCCACCTTTATATCCTGCACAAGGGCGGTTTAGGTGGGCCTGGAATTTTTCCGATCTTTGCCGGCAAGCTCCGAAGAGAGAGCCGACATCGATCCTTCCGCGAACGTATCCTGCCCGTAGGCGGTCCGTGCGGGTCTTGAATTTTTCCGATCTTTGCCGGCAAGCTCCGAAGAGAGATCCGACATCGATCCTTCCGCGAACGTATCCTTCCCGTAGGCGGTCCGTGCGGGTCTTGATGCTCCTCCGACTCCCAGGGAACTAGTGCCCGAGTCGGTTTCGCCGATGAAGAGGTGGATGTCTTCGATAGGAACGATCGAACACCGCGTAGGGTTCGTCTTCGCCGGGATCCAGAACTCGTTGAGAGGGACGATCGGAACATTTCTGGAGGAGAGAACTCGACCGATGGCTACGGTTTCGCTGATTCCCGCGAAGATCTTGGTCCTCGCCCGCTGAAGAGCCTGAAGCGCCTCTTGCCCCACGGTGGGCACCAACTGTCGTGGTATTGCCGACGAGTACGCCATGGAGGGGTCCTCACAGTGCGTGTTTAGAGACGTGGGGTAAGGCGGACGGTTGACGGGTACGAGGTAACACAGCTTACCCAGGTTCAGATCCCACAACGGCGGTGGAATCCTACTCCTGCTATAAATCACTATAAGGGCAATACGCCGAGTTACAGAGTTAGGTTCGCTGTGCGAGGTTGTCTGAATCGATGCTATGATCGTCTGAAGTTGTGCCCTAAAGGCTCCCATAGGCCCGACTTATATAGTCGCTAGGTCCTAGGGTTACAGGGAAAAGTCCTAGCCGGACAGGTTACATAGTCCTACACCGTCTATTACTAGTCTTGTGTATCTTGCACTCCAAGGCTCCGGGTACGCTGGTGACTCCACCGTAGCCTTCCTTTATCCGGCATGGGCCTCCCTTCTGGATCCACCTAACTGGGCCGCCCAGCAGGCCATAGGCCATGCTACCGACTATGGGCCACCCGGGTTAGTCGGATAAGAGACATGCTATAAGGATACCCATATAGCATATCCCCAACAATTCCCACTCAGTTACCGCTGACACTTTTGCAGGATCGATAGCTACACCATCTCCTGACACAATATGTCCGAGAAATCCCACTTCATTCAACCAGAATTCACACTTGCTGAATTTGGAATACAACTTGTGCTCCCTGAGTTTCTCAAGTATCAAACGCAAATGCTCTTCATGCTCTTCTTTGCTCTTGGAGTAGATCAAAATGGCGTCAATGAACACGGCAACAAACTTGTCAAGAAATTCCATGAACACTTTGTTCATCATATTCATGAAGTAGGCTGGTGCATTTGTCAAACCAAATGGCATCACGGTGTATTCATACAAACCATACCTTGTAATGAAAGCAGTCTTCGGTATGTCTTGCTCTCTAATCTTAAGCTGAAAATAGCCTGATCGGAGATCAATCTTTGAGAACACATGGGCTCCTTCTAGCTGATCAAACAAATCATTGATTCTAGGCAAATGATACTTGTTATTGATAGTTACCTCATTGAGTGAACGGTAATTTATGCATAACCTTTGACTTCTATCTTTGTTTTCAACAAAAAAAATGGTGCACCCCAAGATGAAGAACTTGGTTGAATAAATCCTTTCTGCTACTGTTCTCCAAGTTGTTTCTTGAGTTCTTTCAACTCATCAACTAACATCTTGTAAGGTCTCTTTTCTATTGGTCCAGATCCTGGCAGCAAGTCAATCAGAAACTCAACATCTCTATCTAGTGGCATTCCAGGTAATTCCTCCAGAAACACATCCGGGTACTCTCTCACAATTAGCACGCTGTATATGCTAACCCCCTTAAGAGAATTTAGCTTACTTCCTTTAGATTCAAAATTAGACTTGAATCTAATCCATTTCTTATCCGGGGTTGTGAGTGTGACAGTACGATTGGCACAATCTAGTACTCCCTCATATTTAGTCATCCAATCCATTCCAAAAATTACATCCAATCCTTGGGAATCTAGGATTATAAAACTAACGGGAAACTTATACGTCCCAAATTCTATCACTAGATCATGACATCCAGAGTTCACTATCATTTCTCCACCGGGAGAGCTTACTTTTATAGGACACCCAATAGTTTCAACTGGAATTACATTTTTATCAAAAAATGCTCTTGATATGAATGAATGTGATGCGCCAGTATCAAAAAGAACAAGTGCTGGAAAAGAATTGAGCTTGAACTTACCAGCCACAGCATCAGACTCTTCATATATTTCTTCCACATTAATGTGGTTCACTTGTCCCTTTTGGAAGGGATTGGGCTTGTTGGCACCTTCAAATTTCTTTTCTAGGCACTCATTTGCATAGTGTCCCATCTTCTTACAGTTGAAGCATTCAACCTGACTGAGATCTTTCTTACAGGCTGACTTCCATTTCCACTTCCACTATGGTGGCTCTTGTGTCCACTCTTGTGGTTCTTATACTTGTCATTGTCATGACTACGCTGATGCTTGTTGTCATGATGACGGTTCTGGTTGTGGTGGCTGTTGTACTTCCCATGTTTGTGGAATCCATAACTTCCACTATCATCATGATGGGAATGCTTGTGAGACAATCCCGAGCTGTGCTTATCAAAGCTATGCTTCCTCTTCCTGCCCTCAACCTGTTTCATCTTGTTTTCCAAGATGGTAGTCTTGTCACAAAGTGATTGATAGGTTGGGACATAGGCAATAGACAGCTGTAGGTTCAACTCATCATTGAGTCCTTCGAGGAATTTCTCCTTCCTCTTAGCATCAGTATTGACTTCATCTAGTGCATAGCACGCCAGATTGTTGAATTCCTCAATGTACTCAGCCACACTGTGGTGACGCTGTTTCAGGTTGTGGAACTCCTTTTTATTCAAGTTCATCACTCCGAATGATATGTGAGCTGTGCGGAATCCATCCTCAAAAATAGCCCAAGTCACATGCTCAAGGGGAGTGGTGATCTGAAAGTTGTCCCACCAGGTTGCTGCCGGTCCTTCGAGCAGATGTGCTGCAAACCTGACTTTTTCCTCGTCAATGTAGCCGACAGTGACTAAGTCCTTGTTCAGTGAACGTAACCAGTCATTGGATACCATTGGATCAGTGGTTCCCAAGAACTTTGCAGGCCTCAGTCTCAGAAATATGGTGAGCATGTCAAATGTTGGAGGATTATTCTGATTGTTGTTGTTATTGTTATTGTTGTTGTTGTTGTTGTTGTTGTTGTTGTTATTGTTGTTCTGATTATGATTTTGCATGAACTGTGTCATCATTTGCATAAGACGAGCTTGAGCTGTCATCAACTGCTGCATCTCGGGAGTGACATTATTGTTGTTGTTTAGGTTGGGGTTGTCACGACGGGGAGGCATTTGTGGTTTCAATAAGGATAAGAAATGAGATACCCATAGATGCTTAACATGCACAATACATCACATAGAAACAATCAAAATGACCAAGCTCAAAATAACATAGAGTTTGAACGACATAAACAACAAGTCTTGAAAATGCAAACACACAATAGGAAGCCATCCACATATTGGATGGTCATTGCGACTCAATAATCAAAGTATGATAGATAAATGATAGTCGAGTAGTCTATACTCCTCCTCCATGTAGACCTCTACGTCAACAAGAGAAAGATCTGCATTCTCCATGGCGGCCTTGTACTCCTTTACACTAGTGGTTAAGGCCTAGATCTTGGCCCTGAGGGCCCTCTTCTGTGAGCGAAGCCTCTCAATCACTCCCTGATGGTGCTCAAGCTCGAAGTCCTTGGCCTCTAACTCATCCTTCATCTCCCTGATCTTCTTGTTTTTGTCCTGGACTCTCTTCTCGTGATTCTTGAACTTCTTGTCCTGGCTCTCGAATCTGGCCTCCATCTCCTTGATGATCTCGTCTTGCTTTGCGAAGAGCTTGTCCTTCTCCCTCAACTGAACCTGGAGCTCGTCATTGCTAAGCATGACGTTGGTCCTATCGGTGTCGAGGTGTCTAATAAGTCCCTCTAAGTCCTAAAGGTATAGACGAACTGGCTCAATTGTCTATCTAGTAGCGTCATCGTACTCTACTGCCTCACCCTGCTCGTCATGTTTCCCGAATGGGTGAAAGTAGAGGCCTATAAGCTCGGTGGAGTGCCTCCCAACCAGGTGTCCAAGTAACTCCAGCATGACTACATCTAAGCCCTTCTCCTTGTCATCATGCATCAGCTTGAAGGTGCTGTCCTTCGTGGGTGGCTCTGCCTGGCGTCCCGGCTGTGTGACTCTAAAGCCCCAAAGGTCCTTCCTCTCAAACTTGGTGAGATGAAGTGTCGTGATACTAGGAAGTGGAAGGTTGAGCACACTAGTGAGCTCCACAAGACGAGAACCGAAACGAGTTCCCTTGAACTCCTCGGCAGTGCTGATAAAAATGTTAGGCATCTATTGTATAAGATAGATAAAGGTTAGAATCAATACAAGTAGGGAAAATCACAAGGCAAATAAAACACAAGTATACTTTCAACAATAAAACATACAAGTCATGGCATACACAAGTCCAATACAAACATCAAGGTTCAACATAACTTAGACAAATTTTTGCGAGTAAAACGATAAGTGTGGTGGTCCAACTAATGGAGTACGTTACAATTATCACTCACTTGACAAAATATCTATCAGGGCATCCTTATTGGCAATCTGTCTATCTTGATCACAAGACTCCCATATTAAGTCTATGATGTCTTCCCTTAGACGTTGATTGGTAGCCTCTAAGTCTTGGGTATGCTTCTTTTCTTCTCTAAGGACATTTTGAGTGTTGAGCATTCTACACTTGAGTCTATCACCAAGCTCCTTGATGGCATTCCAAGCTGCATTTCTTGTAGAGTCAAAGAATGTTGTGTGCATTTTAGAGTTGGTGACCATGCAGAATCCTGACTCTTTGTGGTTGTCTTCTTTGTTTTTGTACAAGTGAAGTTGCACCCACCAATACTCTTCTCCTTCATCCATCACAGGGAATCCCTTGTACACAGCTGCACCATGTATCCCCATGGTAACCATAAGGTTCTTGAGTGCTTTGGGAAACTCTGTCTCACACTCCAAAGTCATGGTCATGAGTGGTCTCTTCCTGACGGCTTCGTTGATGGATTTCATCTACAAATAGAGATGAGAAAGAAGATTAGAAAAGTTTACGAGAATAAAAGACAAGTGTGGAATTTTACAAAGTGTTGAAATTTTCCTTAGTGGTTTCTTAGTCTAATCTAACCTAGGGTCATAATCCTACAGGCAACACAGTGCACTGATACCATCTGTAAGACCCCACCTTTATAAAGGTAAAGGTCCCTGTGATTGCAATGCTAGTCCCTGGATCAAATGCTAGATTCCATAGTTTAAGATGAAGTACACAAATAAAAAGGTCTCTATTATATCATCATTCCAGAAATAACGTAGTCATTTACAACTCCATAGCCATAGGATAGTACAAGAATTCAACTTAACAAAATACAATAAAGTCTTCATATTCATGTTCCACAAGCAAACATGTTGAGTGTAGACTCATAACCCTAATCCTCATCAGAGTAACCTGCAACATCACAAGTTACAGCCATAGTGGGTCAATACATTGGAATAGTATTGGCAAGTGATACCTTCGTAGAATAATAGTTTCTAGCTTCTATATGAATTTGGCTAAGTGTAGCTTAGGCTTGCTTTTCTCAAAATAGGTTCTGCCTATTAGTTGAAAAACACTAAGTTTTTGTTTTACAAAAACTCCCAAGGAACCACGAATAGACATTGGTGAACCTTTACCCTTGTTCAACCACAAGTTTTTAACTTAGAAATTGGGATGAGGATATCTTTGATAGCTTCCGTGTCTTGATGCTCAAATTGTCTGTTGCCGGGGACACGGCTAGGTACTTAGATTTTTTCTTCTCGAGAGGCGGTGCACTTTCCCCACAAGACTCGACATGCATCGAGACAAGATCTTTCAGAAGACTTCCCTTAGACCAAATGGACGTGTTCCAATCCTATCACCCTACCACCAACTGTCCATCTAGCTAAGTTATTGCAACCTATATGATCAAGGAAGAGCCCATATGCCATGTGGTTGCACTAGAAGTTTCTAAACACTAAGTATCTCAAATCCCTTTGTTCCTGGGTAGATTTCCACAAGTGTGATACACAAGGTAGACCATATATATGGGCCTTGTGTAACCACTCAACATAAACCAAACATACCATTCCACCCAGGTGATTCATTCACTTAGTTGTTTTATTAAACGAAAACACAAGTCAAAGAATTAACAATATTTTCCATAGCATGTGTGTAATCCACCCTTGTCTACTACTAGCTAGGCTAAGGATGGCAATGTAACAAGTATGTTAACTTATAGAAAATTCTACCAAGACTACAACTACTAGGATTTCCCATAGCATAGCATATAGATACTTAGCAAAAATATCATGCAAGCCCTATACAAAATATCACTAGTTCATAGTAAAAATATTGGGATACAAACATGAAGCACCACTTGCCTTGGTAGTTGGGGGAGTAGCAACAATCTTCACAATCACAATCACCACTAGCACCAAAATCTACACATAAAATGATAGCACCAAATTTACATTCAATTTAATCAAGCAAAAATATATGAATGCATGCAAATGCCATGTGATGATTTTTCTTAAACCAAACAAGACAAGTAAATATTAATAAATACTAAACTTAAACATTTATAGTCTAAACAAACTCAAATTTGTTTAAAAATCATTTTCTAAATAATTTATATACTCAAAATAAGCCTACAAATGTCTCTGCATAAAATTCCATTTTTACAGAAACAAAGTACAAAACTAAGCCCATAGATGTGTAGGATTTATTTTTGTGAATCCATTGATATATTATTTGCATTTTTTAAATAAACATAACAAAAGTTATGAATTTTGCAAGTTTTAAACCAAATCTGGTTTTTAAATCGAAAAAAGGCCACGCGGTGGCTCCTGATTGGTCAGTACCGCTTCGGGGCGGATCGCGCTTCCGCGCCGTTGGATCTAATCAGATCCAACGTGCCAGATATAAATAAAACGATTCGCATTAGATCTAATCTATACGCTACGATGCAGATCTAACGGTGCATGCTGCTTCGACCAACAAGTGGCGGCGCGAATGGCACAGACGGCGGCGATGCTGCTGATGGCGATGTGCCGGTGAGGCTAGGGGGTAAGGGGGTTGTTTAGGGGGTTACCAGGGTCGCGGTGACGAGGTGAAGCTCAACGTGGTTGCGGGCGAGGCGGGGGCGCACGAACACGGACACAATTGCTCGCCGGAGTGAAGCTTGGCGTCGGGTGCTCACGGTCGTCGACGAAGGCGACGCTCTGGTGCAAAATAAAACAAAAAACGAACGTTAGGAGAAGCACAAGGCGATAGCGAACAAGTTCGCGTGAGCCAGAGAGCGAGGCACGCATGAGGCTTACCGCAATCGGTGGCCGGAGTTCGTCGGGACAGCGGCGATGTGAAGAGAAAAGCGAGCAGCCTGGCGGCGTTCAGAGGTCATTGAGTGGGGGGAAATGGAGCGGAGGCCGTGGGGTTTAAGTAGCAGGCTCGGGTACGACAATCACGCTCTCATTTACTCAGAATCAATCGCGAATTCAAAGGGGGAAACGGCAGCGGCGAGCGGGTCTGCGACGCGTGATTGAAGACGACAAAGTCGACGTGGCAGTGGGGTCTACCAGTCAGTGGGTGGGTGCGCGTGTTGGCGGTGAGAAATAGACAGGGGAAAGGGAAACCCTGGTGGGCTTGCTGGGCCGCAACTGGGGCTGGGCTAGTTAGGTGGCGACGACCTTTTTTTTCTTTATTCTTTTTCTTTTTCTAATTCTATTTTCAGGAAACCAAAACAGATCCAATTCAAATGATTTTGATTTCAAAACAATTCTAGATTTTTGTAGTGAAATCTTTCCATATAATTGAGTATAAAACCTTGCTGATAGGTCAAATTCTCTTTGCCACTTTGAAAAATAAATTAAATTATGCCTTTATTGATATATATAATAGGCATAATAATTGGTTTTATATTGAATTTTTTTTTGAAAATCTTTGTGTAAGCTTTGCATTCAACTTTAAAACGTTTCTAATCAAACCAAAGTATTCTCATACTTTGAAAGTAAAAAAATAAAACCATTTCCTTACTTGCATAAAATAATAGGCATAACATGGTTTCTTATTTTTGAATCTTGTTTGAAATGACCAAATTCTATGAAAGTATGAATGATATGCAAAATTTTCGAATCATAATTTTTGGGATGTTACATTTACTTACAGAAATAATGGACAAGTAATAAAAGAATGCCCCATGGGCATTTCTAGTCACTTTATTTAATTAAAATAAAAGGGTTAAACCTTATTAAATTGTGACAC
The DNA here is from genome assembly GCA_916181665.1 of Avena sativa. Taxonomy (NCBI): domain Eukaryota; kingdom Viridiplantae; phylum Streptophyta; class Magnoliopsida; order Poales; family Poaceae; genus Avena; species Avena sativa. The sequence continues at coordinate 279,845,687 of OV702283.1, read as the reverse complement.
CACTTTAATCACATTCCCAAGTACTGAAATATGTGGTGATGGCATGTGACAACATGATCCCATGTTTTAGTTGGAGAATATTAAATCTTAAGTAGTTTTTCAATGAGTAGAAATTACTTTTCTAAAATAAATGAAACTAGTGCCTTAATCTTTGTGATGTTTGTGATCATGCTAGATCATCTTGTGAAAACCCTAGTGTGATAAATAGAATTAGTTAAGTATTGTTTGGTGATTGTGTACCTCGTATTTATTTATAGATGGTAGTACCGACCAAGGATACGAAGAGGAAGGAGAATACTACGAGGAAGAAGCAGAGGAGAACTTCAACCACTGCACTGCACAAGGAAAGCTATCTAAGCAAGCTTCACAAAACAAGTTAACCTTGCAAGCTAACACTTGCATGATAACTATGCAAACTAGATGCCTTAGGCATATGTGATTACACCCCTTTGATTATACCCAATCCTAGTTTATTTGCAAGCTTGTTTATTTTTATTTCTTTATCAAAGATCCTTAGTTATATTTACTTAGGGACTTGTAAGTTTTGGAAAGATATGAAAGGTAGCATAAAGAGCATAAAACTTGACCTAAGTTAGATTGATCTTGATGTCATCCTGAGGCATGAGATTGAACTAGATAATTCCACATTTGTTTATCACCCCTCACTAGTGTTTACCCTCAACTTTAGTGGCTAGTGCTAAGCATAAAACTTGATAACTTTAGATGGGAATACTTGGTGAAAATGGTTATAAAAACCTTGGAATGATGAGTCATTCTAATGAAATGTTTTGACATGTGTTCTTCAACATCAGATGATTTTGATGATGAAAATGTTAAGGCATAAGCCTTAGTCCTTTATAAAACTAATGGTTGTCTGGATGCGATACCATTCCAATTTTACCGTACAACCACAATACCCGAATTTGGGTAGGGCTTGACTAGAAGTTTATATACCTTAGTATGGGTTCCCTCGCGGCCGAGGTTTGATCCGAGGATACCTCATGAAGATTGACCACCTGTGTAGTTCCCAAGATGACAGATGGTCATGGTTGGGAGGCCAAACTTATAGGAGAGGTGCCTATACTAGGGTGTGTAATTGAAAGGTTAGGATTGATTATCCGCATACTGAGTATGGTGAATTTAGGATTGTTCCTGACAGATGTATCAAATATTGTGGTGAAAGTGTACCACCTCTGCAGAGTGTCAAACTATTTGAATAGCCGCGTCCGCCGTTATGGATAGTTGGAGTGGGCATACTGTTCCGTCGTCAGATGTTTTCAAAATGACTTGTGAAATCAATCAAGACTTTGGATTGACCACAACAAGGTTGTCATATGAAAACTCAAGTTTCCACTTAGGTGTTATAAAACATTAGACTAGCTTTCTTTGCTTCTAAACTAAGTTAGAGATAAACCTGACTTTTTTCAAAACAACCTAGACCTTAGTATTCCTACTAAAACCACTTTACCCGTTAGTGATAGTTTGCGATTACTTAAAAAGTACTCATGGATTTATCCCTGGCTATTCCCGTGGCCAGACTATGAAGAGGAATATTAGGAAGAAGGACTGCAGGAAGGTTACGACAACTAGGATCATCTCCCTTCGTCAGCATTGCCTGTGACCATGGAGATGGAGCTTTGTGTTGGAGATATGCCCTAGAGGCAATAATAAATGTAGTTATTACTCCCTCCGTTCCTTTCTATAATGCCTATTGTTTTTTGGCACGGAAATTAGCGCACGGTGATTTTTTGACACAAAACACCCCACAAACGATTTGAGACTAGTCTAAGATAAAGGAGATCTGATTGCTTCCTAAACTGTCCGCAATAAATCTCACAATTATCTCTGGCCGGCGATCCTATTTTTTTGTTCCTGGACGCGCCTCTTCTCTCTCTCCCGCGCCTCTTTTCTCTCTCCCGCGAAGAAAAGCCAGGCTCTATTTTCTCACTCCCGCCAGGCATGGAAGAAATTCCTTGCGCCAAATTCAAAGCCTTGTCAAAAAATTCAGCAATGGAGGGAATCCCTATGGCGCCTCTAACCAATAATTTTCGTTTTGAAATTGGCCACAAATCAGCTATAAATTCTCCCCTTCCCGTCCCCATCTCATAACCCCCCCGCTCGTTGCCTCTCCCTCCCGATCGCGGCTTCTTCCAACTCGCCAAATCTCTCTCGATCCATCTCGCCATCTCCAATGTCCGGTCGCCACTTTGGGTGGATAAACTGGGATGCCCTCGGCGAGGAGGCAGAGGAGGATGCAGCTGAGTTGAATTACGACTATGAGTTTGTCATAGCTGAACCAGGTAATCCGCGTGCGTACGTTCTTGCAGCTAATTGTTCTTCCTTTTCTTAACTCGTGAATACCTTCGATTTGGTTGCAGAGACACCTGATCGGCGGCGTGGAGGCAGGCTCGGTCTGGCCGGAGGTGTCAATGCTGGCCGTATTCAAGGGAGAGGAGGACACGGCCATGGAAGTCACGTGCACGGCTATGTACTCGATGTCCGTGAAGGACTCGATGATCCGCTGAACGATCGCCGCCATGGGCTTGCGCACCGGGTGCGGTCCATTGTCAACCGCGCCATGGTCGCTGATCCCGGCGAAGGCAACAGCAGCCGTGGGCGAGCTCGTCTAGGACTAAGAGGGCGCAGCCGTGGGCGTGCGCCAGTGACACAGTGGCCTCCTCATCATCTTCCTATTCAAGGTACCTTGCTACTCAAGTAGATGCGTGTTTTAATCGTTCGGAACATGTGTTGGAGTTTTAAGATCTAGTCTCCATTTGTTGTTCTGATCACGTAGGGAGTTGTAATCTTACGATGTCTTCATTTGTTATTTAAATAATTTGTAATCTTATCATAAGTAATCAGTTTATAGACGTGTACGTATAGACTACTTGATGTCACCCAGTCATGATTTCATGTGTTGAATTTTATAATCTGATTCTATGGAGTAAATCATGTGTTGAATTTTGTTACGTGCAATTTAGGCGTCAATGGAGACAGTGGACATAGCGACAGCGACAATGAAGAGCACGAAGAAGATGAATCCGTGGAAGATGCCAATGAGGAAGGCATGGACAATGGAGAAGCCCCTGGTAATCATGCATCCTGTTACTCACACGGTGCTCACATTTTGCTGCAATTCTTACTATGTTTAGTACTCTACTTGATTAAATGACCATCTGCTTTTTTTCACTTTAACCTGCAGCTGTCGATGGTACATTGAAGAGGAAAAGAAGGTGGTATCCACTCCATGAGAAGCAAGCTGCGTATGTAATGCTTCTGGAGAGGACCAGTGCTGGTGTGTTAAGTCGAGGAGTGTCTAAATAAGTGTCCATACTAACAGGCATACCTACGCGTACATTGGTGAATTGGTGGACGAAATGCAAAGAATTTGGATTACACGGACTTGATAGCAAACGTGTAAATTCTGGGCGGAAGAGGATATCCTTTGATCCAGAGGCTATCAAACTAGTGGATTTGAGGAAAAGAAGCACCCTCAAGGATTTAGCAAATGAGCTGAAGATGTCGAAGACTACATTGTGGCGACGTTTAAACGAGGGCTTGTTTAGGCGCCACACAAATGCCATCAAGTCCACGTTGACGGATGCTAATAAAGTAGCCCGGGTACAATTTTGTTTATCCATGCTTGATGAGCCCGTAATGTTTGAGGACTCAACTTTTAAAAAGATGTATAATGTCATACATATCGATGAAAAGTGGTTTTATCGCTCACGCGGTAGCCAGAATTATTACTTGGCCCTTGGCGAGGAGGATCCGTATCGCAGCACACAAAGCAAAAGCTTTATTGAGAAGGTGAGACATTATTCATAAAATAATTTTAGATGTTCTCATGATTACAAATGTGTAGTGTCACTAATGGCATGATCAAGTTATTGTGTAGGTAATGTTCTTGGCAGCGGTCGCTCGGCCACGCTTTGATGCTAATGGAACGATGATTTTTGATGGAAAACTTGGGATATGGCCGTTTACATACGAAGAAGAGGCAAAGAGAAAAAGCAAGCACAGAGACGCTGGAACAATGGTAATGAGTATTTTTAATTTTAATCACATGGTTCAGTACCTTGAATTGACATGATGGTCATTGTGCAGGTCACTAAGGTACTCCCTGCTGTTACTAAAGATGTAAGCCGGGAGTACATGATCAACTATTTGCTTCCAGCAATAAGGGCAAGATGGCCTGCAGCCGAGCGTGGGACACCAATCTACATCCAACAAGATAATGCGAGGATGCATATCCCGGTGGATGACCCTGAATTTGTCGCAGCGGCCCAAGCTGAAGGGTGGGACATCCGACTCACCTTCCAGCCTCCGAACTCACCCGACCTAAACATTCTTGATTTAGGTTTTTTTGCAGCGCTCCAATCCATTTTTCACAAGTTATCTCCAGGTACTTTTTTAAACAAATTCAGTATTTTTAAACAAGTTTACTTTGGAGTTGCATTAATTTTGAACTATTTGTGCAGGTTCTATTGATGACATTGTGTTGAAGGTGCCGCAAGCTTTCGACGAGTATCCTGCCGAGCGCAGCAACCGGATATTCCTTACGCTGCAATCATGTATGTGCGAAGTGATAAAGCAGTTGGGAGGAAACCGCTACAAGGTTCCTCACATGCGGAAGTCTATTCTAGAGAGGCTCGGTACTCTTCCGGAAGTATTGGAATGTGCTGCTAGTTTTGTAAAGTGGGCAAACGATTTCTTAGCAGATGCTTAGTTTTAGGTTCTTGGATTAGCCATGTGGTTTTATTTCTTGTTTTCAACTCTTAATACTCTGCTCAACTATTACTCTACTGAAATTTGAGTTATGTAATCTGTCTTTCCGTGTGAAGTTGGACTACTAGCAAATGCAAACTTGTACTCTACTGAAGTTTGAAATTTGAGTCGTGTAATTTTAGAAAATTTGATGCAGAGTTTAAATACAAGCGACTAATTATTATGGATGCAAACTTATACTCTTAATATTCCGTCCGTCCATCTAGGAGGTCAAGTGAAGAAGAAACAATACAGATTACTTCACGATTAGATTCATCAAGTAGTACAATGGCATGGAATAAATTTATTTAGGATAATTAAAAAAAGATGAAAACGAGCACACAACATGCGTACATTTATTCATAACTGATCCACACGAGTAAACAAATCTTGATCAAATAAATTTATTCATCATAAAGTAGAATCGATCAACGTCTACATATACTTTTCCAGGTCGCTCCCATGGTCTTCATCATCGCTACATACGTAGCTGTTTGTCGAAGATCCGTCTAAGCTTTGCGGGAATAAGTCGCGCATCTCGCCGCATCCGGAACAGTTATATTTTGCCACTTCTTTTACCCAATCCGAGAAATCGACTATTGTGCCGGGTAATTTGAGACACACTGGGCATGGCATATCCTGCTTCACCATGGGAGGACAGTTCGACGGCTTCATCTCCTCTTTTACATTGGGAAGATGGGTCGCCGGCATCGTGTCCTTGACAATCGGAAAAGAAGTCGCCGCCTGCATGTCCTCCTCGACCATGGAAAGGGGGGTGGTTGGTTTTTCTATCTCGTTGGCCATGAAAGAAGATGCGAGAGAGATGCGCGTGCCTGAATGCGAGAGAGAGATGCGTCTGCCTGGATGAGAGAGAGAGATGCGTGCGTGGGAGAGAGGCGTGCGCGTACATATGCTTGGAGGCGTTGTTTGGAGGAGATTGATTGCACCCATCGTGCTTATATGGGACTTCTGTTACGTACGCCAGGAAATCTACCGTTTCCTTTTTTCTAGGCTGTTTGGTGGAGATAGTCTGGGATCGTTTGTTATGTACGCCAGGAGATCTACCGCTTTATTTTTTTTCCAGACTGTTCGGTGGAGAGGTGGAGGGGTGTATTTGCTAAAATATCAAACTGTACTCTTATATTTTGGAAAATTTGTCAAAAAACAATAGGCACTATAGAAAGGAACGGAGGGAGTAGTATATCTCTGTGTTTATGATAAATGTTTGCATTCATGCTATAACAGTATTAACCGGAAACATTAATACTTGTGTGATTTGTAAACTAAATTAGAGTCCCTAGTAAAGCCTCTTTATAATACTAGCTTGTTGGTTAATAGATGATCATGGTTTCCTGATCATGAACATTGAGATGTTGTTGACAACAAGATCATATCATTTGGAGAATGGTATGATGGACATACTCCTATAGAGATCAATTGCTATAAGCTTTCTGATACATAGTAACCTAATTCCTTCGACCATGAGATCATGCTAATCACCATCACCGGAAGGATGCTTTGATGATATCAAACACCACACCGTAACTGGGTGGCTATAAAGATGGCATTGAGTGTTCGGAAAGTATGGGTTGAGGCACATGGATCAAGAGAGGGATTTGTCCATCCATATGACGGATAGATATACTCTGGGCCCTCTCGGTGGAATGTCGTGCAACTATCTTGTAAGCATGTGACTGGCTCACAAGGGATCACATACCACGGGAACGATAAAAGAGTACTTATCGGTAATGAGGTTGAACTAGGTATGCAGAGATACCGACGATCAAAACCTCGGATAAGTGAACTATCATGAGACAAAGGGAAATTGGTATCGTATGTAAGTGGTTCATTCGATCGCAAAGTAATCGTAGAAATATGTGGGAGCCATATGAATTTCCAGATTCCTCTATTGGTTATTGATCGGAGAAATGTCTCGATCATGTCCGCATAATTCACGAACCGTAGGGAGACACACTTAAGGATTCGATGTTGTTGAGTAGTTATGGAATGATGAGTACGAGACCGAATGTTGTTCGGAGTCTCGGATGGGATCCGGGATATCACGAGGAGATCCGGAATGGTCCGGAGAATAATATTCATATAAGGAAAGTCCTATTTTGGAGTTGGGGAATGATTCCGGTGTTTTCACCAGGAATGTTCTAGAAAGGTCCGGAAGGTCCGGCACTCCGGAGGGGAAGGGTACATGAATGTGTAATCACAATGTGGAATGGTTGCATCATGTACTAGGTCACTTGGTTGGAAAATATGGAGAGAGAAATCAAATCCAAGTTTAAAGGTCAAACGCCAATTTGAAAAGTCAAATGCCAAGTTTGCTTGGTGGAGGGAGAGTAGGAAACCTACTTTGGGAGGAAGTCCCACTCCCTCCACCCTCCGGCCAAGGAGGAGGAGTTGGAGGAGGACTCCCTCCTCCCAAGCCGCCACCCTCCACCTATATAAGGAGGGGTAGGGCTCCCCCTACCCTCACACCCAAAAAACCCTAGCCCCAAGTCGCCGGCGCCACCACCTCCAAGTGCTGCCGCCGCCTAGGGCTCCTCCAACTCGCCGAGTTGGGGCTTCCCCAATCCCTAGCCGCCGGACACACCCTCCCCTTGGTGCCCTCTAAACCCTAGATCACCAAGGCCTCTCTCATACTCCACCATACTCGCTCCGGCTTAAGGCGAAGCCCTGCGAGATCTCCCCTCTACTTCCGACACCACGCCGTCGTGCTGCCGGAATCGCGAGGAGAGTGGTACAACCTCCGCTGCCTGCTGGAACAAGGGAGAGGAAGGTCTTCATCGAGTACCGAACGTGTGATCGACTGCGGAAGCGCTGCTGGAACGCAGCGCCGGAAGGATCGTCTATGCGATCTTGAGATCGGCAAGAGTACGACTACATCACCCATGAGAATCTGCTCTCGTTAACCGCTTTGGAATCTTCGAGGGTGAGTTCTTCTATTGACTCATTGCTACAATCTAGTAGAAGATCTTGGCTTGTTTATGTGCATGCAGTAAATTTTTTTTGTTTTCCATGCTACAAACCCCTACACTTTGCCCACGCTGCCGTTATTATACTATTCCGCTGCTTTGATTGTACTAACACTGGATCATGAGATCATCTATTTGTTGTAAGACCTTATGTATGGTTTGTAATGGATGATGTACTGTGATATCCAATCTATTATGTCTCGCAAAAATGGTAATCCTGGGATTGTGATGTATGGCATAACAGGAATCTGGAATTAAAAATCCGGGAGTTGACAAGTTGGTATCAGAGCCATCCTGACCATAGGAGACCCTAGTTTAGAAAGGACGCTTGAATCAAAAAATTAGTTCAAAACCAAAAGAAGTGAGTAATTATGAAAACTTATTCTCATTCTTACCACTTGGATTCTTTCATGAAAATTCATGTTCCTTAAAAATTCTTGCAAACTTACATAAAATTTGACACACTTGATCACTCTACTAACTTATTCATCCTACATTCTTATAGATGGACGTGAAGTATAGCAAGTTATATCAGTTGGGAAATGGAGGAGATCTCATCTTTGAGCGTGACTTGGACCAACTTTCGGAACTTCTGGAGCACCCACACCCCAATTTCTTCGGAGCCCAGCTCAAAAATCAGGAAGGAGGAGAATTGCAATAGATGATTGTTGCAAGTCAGCGAGGGAAGATTGAAGCCCATAGCTTAGAGGGAGTCCAGTTCACCTTAAGGGAGAACAACTGGCTAGATGGACTTGCTAGGGCCATGCAGGAAGATCTTGCCCGTTTGTGCGGGCAGAGTATCAATCAGATAAAGGGCACGCACTTTGAGTTCCATCCGAGATATGATGTTATGGGACAGCCACTGGAGGTGCCATGTAACCCAGAGCTGAAGCATCAAGTGGACCACCTCAGCTTCATGATGTATGACCGGCACAAGGAGTTATACAATGCCCCTTCCTATGCCAACCACAACTACGCCATCACTGCCAAGAAGGATCAGAACATCACCATGTCGGTGAAGGATCGCAAGTCTCGTCGCCGTCAGTTTGACAAGAAGGAGCACCTCATAGCCTGCCTTCGTCACATGATAACAGACTTGGAGGAGACCATCCACGAGAGGGACATGCAGCTTGAGGAGAGGTAGAATGCAGGGGAAGATATCCGTGGAGACCCCTATTCCTATCTCAGTGACGATGATGACTTTCTGGAGGATCAAGCCATGCACTTCTTCACCGATGAGGATGACTTCTCCTTCATTGATGATGATGATAAGTATGATGAAGCCACCGATTCCGAGGAGTAGTAGCACTTGAGCACTAGCATTAGTGAAGTTGTATCCGGTCCCACTGTATTGTAGTTTCACAGAATGGTTCTTAAAACCATATGTTTCCTTGTTGTGGTGTGTGTTTGTATGGTGTGTAATGAATGAATGAATGAATGAATGAAAAGCAAGTTGCTAGAAAAATCTGAGTCAAAATTCAAAAAAAAAACTTTTCCAAAGCAAAACCCTGAACCTTAGAAATTTCCCTCTTTTCTCATGATCTATCTCAATCTTCAGATGCCTCGCGGAGGAAGCAGTTCATCCTCGGACCCAATGTTGCAAATCTTGGAAATGTTGGTTTCTGACCGTGAAGCTGAAAGAGCCGAACGTCAAGCCAACTTAGCCACCCTTCAACACATAGCTCAGATGGCCAACAACAATGAAGGCCATGGAAACCAGGACAACCATGGATCAAAGCTCATAAACTTTCAGAACACCAATCCACCCGTCTTTAGTAAGTCTGAAGAGCCCCTAGATGCCGATGATTGGCTGCAAACCATGGAGAACAACTTAGAAGTTGCAGGAGTGGAAGCCAATGAGAAAGTACTGTTTGCCACCCACTATCTAGCAGGAGATGCAAGAGCTTGGTGGAATAGCGTTCGCGCCATGACTGGAGGATAAATGATGACTTGGGATGAATTCAAACTCAAGTTCAGCAGAACATATGTGCCACCGGGTTTGATAAAGAGGATGAGAGATGAATTCGGAGAATTGAAGCAAGGGAGGATGACCATAGTGGAGTACCGTGACAAAATTATGTCACTAGCTAGATACGTACCGGATGAGATTGATACTGAAGCCAAGAGGAAGGAGAGATTCCCGAATGGTCTACATGATGAGATGTAGACAGAGTTAGTCAATATTCCATTTGCTGACATTGAAGCCTTAGTGGATTCTGCCATTCAGATGGAAGGCAAGATCAACAAAGCCAATGAGAACCGCAAGCGTCGAATGATGCATCAACCAGGAACCCACCATACCCCAAAGTATCGCCGCAATCCGTCTATAGGATTTGCCCCAAGAAAAAAACAGACCCCCGATGAACCTCCCGACCTATCCCAACCGTGGAAACCCAAGGCCCAGATGAAACCACAACAACAACCCTGGTAACTCCAGCAATTTCAATCATGCAACACCCAAGTTCAACAACAACAATGTCGCCAACAACACCAATACTGCCCCGAGAACTGGAAGCAATGCCATGCCTGTTGCAGGAAAGGACAAGTCTTAGGTGACTTGTTATGAATGCGGAACCAAGGGGCGCTATTCCAATGAGTGCCTCAGCAGCAGCGTTGTGTTCAACTTGGAAGAAGATTTGCCCCAGGAAATTCGCTCAACCGCAACGGCCGTCTGTTTCTCATGAATGCTGAAGAAGCCCAAGAAGCGCCAGATGTCGTGCTGGGTATGTTTTCTGTTAACTCATTACTAGCAAGAGTGTTGTTTAATTCTGGAGCATCGCACTCGTTTGTTACAGAATAATTTGCATGCACTAGTAAGATTCAACCAACAAAATTGAAGCATGTTATGATAGTTCAAATACCTGGTTCAACCACCAAAGCTAGACAAATTTGCAAGGCCGTACCTATCAGAATCCACGGCATAGATTTTAATGCTAATCTAATAGTTCTTGGAACTAAAGGTTTGGAAGTAGTACTAGGAATGGATTGGATGTCGAAACATAAAGTATTAATCGACTGTGCCAAGAAAGCCATAACCATGACCAGTACCACTGGAGTATCAGTAAAGCATGTATCTGAAACCTTGCCCCGTCAATTCAAGTGCAAAAAGAGTCTAGTCCAACCAACCATTGACCAAGTCAGAGTAGTCTGTGAATACCCCGACGTATTTCCAGATTTTTTGCCCGCTATGCCCCTAGATCGGGATATCGAGTTTATCATTGAACTAATCCCTGGAACCAGACCCATAGCCCAAAGACCGTATAGTATGAACCCATCCGAACTAGTGGAGCTGAAGAAGCAACTAGATGATATGCTTGTAATAGGACCGATTCAACCAAGTGCGTCTCCATGGAGATCACCTATCTTGTTTGTGGACAACAAAGATGGAGGTAACCATTTGTGTACGGATTATCGAAAGCTGAATGATGTCACCATCAAGAAAAAGTACCCACTGCCGAAGATAGAAGATCTGTTTGACCAATTGAATGGTGCCAAAGTGTTTTCTAAGATTGATCTTAGAATTGGTTATGATCAACTCAAGATTCGTGCAGAGGATATTCCAAAGACCGCCTTTACCACCAGATATCGATTGTATGAGTACACTGTCATGCCTTTTGTATTAACCAATGACCCCTCTTATTTCATGAACCTCATGAATAAGGATTTTATGGACTTCCTGGATAAGTCTGTCATTGTTTTCATCGATGACATTCTCATCTATTCTAAATCAGAAGAAGAACATGAGCTACACTTGAGGACCATCCTTGGAACCCTTAGGGAACATCATCTGTATGCCAAGTTTAGCAAATGTGAATTCTGGTAACAAGAAGTAGGATTCCTCGGACATATTATGTCAGCCGAAGGAATTGCCGTTGACCCTGCAAAGGTTAAGGATGTTGAAGAATGGCAAGCCCCAACCGCTCAAACCCAAATTCGTGCATTTCTCGGATTGGCGGGATATTACCGCAAGTTCGTAGAAGTATTCTCGAGTATCGCAAGACCCATGACCCAATTGTTGAAGAAAGATAAGAAGTTCGAATGGACGGAAAAATGTGAAGTGAGTTTTCAAGAACTCAAGAAGAGATTGACCTCAGCCCCAATCTTGATAATGCCAAATATCACAAAGCCTTTTGATGTGTATTGTGATGCATCCAAGATCGGTCTCGGATGTGTGCTTATCCAAGAAGGCAAAGTCATATCATATCTATCCCGACAACTGAAGAAACATGAGCATAATTATCCTACCCATGACCTTGAACTAGTAGCCGTAGTTTTAGCCTTGAAGACATGGCGTCACTACCTCATGGGAAACCGCTGTGAGATTTATTCAGATCACAAGAGCCTGATGTATATTTTCACCCAGAAGGAGCTAAATATGAGGCAAAGGAGATGGATAGAGCTCATCAAGGACTATGATCTGGACATCCACTATCACCCCGGTAAAGCCAATGTGGTAGCAGATGCCCTTAGTAGATTGCCGTGTCGATTGAACTCTATGATTATGAAGGAGAAACCAAGTTTGCACAAGGAGTTGGAAGATTTCAGAATGGAATTAGTAAGTGAAGGATTGTTGGCTAGCATAGAACTTCAACCCACTTTGATCAGTCAGATCAAGGAGGCGTAGAAAGGAAATGCTAGTATCGACAGAATCAAACATCGCATCGGTACATGCAAAGTACCCAGATTCACCGAAGATGAAGAAGGATTTTTATGGTACAAAGGACATATCTGTGTGCCAGCAGATTCAGAATTGAAACGAGCTATTTTGAAAGAAGCCCATGATACTCTTTATTCTATCCACCCCAGAGGAACGAAGATGTATCAGGATTTGAAGGAGCAATTTTGGTGGCATAAGATTTAGAGAGAAATCGGAAGCTACATAGCCAAGTGTGATATTTGTCAGAGAGTGAAGGTGGGACATCAGAGACCCGCAGGATTGTTGCAATCATTGCAGATTCTGGAATGGAAATGGGATTCTGTTGGAATGGATTTTATCACCGGTTTGCCTACATCTAGTAGGGGAAATGACTACATCTGGGTCATAGTAGATAGACTGTCCAAAGTCGCCCATTTCTTACCAGTCAAGACCACCTACCAGAGTTCGAAGCTAGCAGAGTTGTACATTGCTAGAATAGTCAGTCTGCATGGAGTCCCCAAGAACATCGTGTCGGATCGAGGAACTCAGTTTACCTCGAGATTTTGGAAGAAAGACCAAGAAGGATTAGGAACCCGACTGGATTTTAGCATAGCTTATCACCCCCAGATAGATGGACAAACGGAGCGAGTAAAATCAGATACTCGAAGATATGTTGAGAACTTGTGTGTTGGAACATGGATCAAAATGGGAAGAGTGTTTGCCTTTCACAGAATTTTCATACAACAACAGTTACCAAGCTAGTTTGCAAATGGCCCCATTTGAATTCATGTATGGAAGGAAGTGTCGTACCCCTTTGAATTGGTCGGAAGTAGGAGAGAGTCGGATTTTTGGACCCGACATCCTACGAGAAGCCGAAGAGAAAGTTCACAAGATCCGTGAGCACCTCAAGACCGCCCAATCCAGGCAGAAGAGTTATGCCGACAAGAGACGTCGATACCTAGCCTTCAATATCAGAGATTTTGTGTATCTCAAAGTGTCACCTTTGAAAGGAATGCAACATTTCCAGCTCAAAGGAAAGTTAGCCCCTAGATATATCACACCTTTCAAGATTCTGAATCATCGAGGAGAAGTATCGTATCAACTAGAATTGCTAGAGGAGATGTCAGCCATGCATAATGTGTTCCATATATCGTTACTTCGCAAATGCCTAGAAGTCCCGAAGAAGACTGAAGTTTTCAAGAACATTGATCACCGAACCATAAAGATCAACGAGGTCTGACGTATCCCGAAGTACCCATACGTATTTTGGAGGAAGCCTTAAGGACCACCAGGACCCGGAGTATCAAGTTTCTCAAGATTCAGTGGAGTAACCATACTAAAGAACAAGCTACCTAGGAGCAAGAAGACTACATTAGGACAGAGTTTCCTGATCTCTTTAAATCCTAGTTTTCTTTTTCTCAAATCTCGAGATGAGATTTTGTTTAAGGAGGGAAGGTTTGTAACATCCCAAAAATATTAATCAAGGTTATCAATTCCAATCACCCAAAATTAGGGTTAACAAAAAAATTTGTTAATTAAAATCATATGAATGAATGTGTGTATGTGATGAATGTATTAATTCATGAATGGAATTGTGTGATGGTTGTGAATAGCAAGGAATGGTTTAAAGATGAAAACAACATCATCTAAATAAAAACCAAGCAAAATCAAATCAATAGAAATTCAAAAACAAACAAAACAAGCAAATGGTCATTTTTGCCAATCTTGCTCACTAGACCACTTTGAGTGTTTCTAGTCCAAGATTTCCAAAAAAAACAAATCCATTTATTTTCACACCTTGTTAGACCAAGTGAAAGTGAACCCAAGCCCACTTTTCAAACCCACAGAAACATTTGGCAACCCTATTCAAATGACATTCAAAATTTGAATCAAGTTCATATGGGAAGATCACCATTTCTCAAAACCCAACCAAATCAGTGCACCTTGACAAATACAAGCAACTAGAGACCACCTAGTATGTGACCATTGCACCCACCAAGTTTCATCCAAAAATTCAAATTTAAATCTCTTGCGGCCATTTCATCAAACACCTTCTGAGCACAAATCAAATTATACAACAAACAGTATTGTGAGCAGTGTATGTGCCAACCTTGTTCCCTCTCTAGCTCTCACTGCACTCCCAGTAGATCATCTACCTTGTCTAAGAAACTCTAGCTCACTGTGAACTCGACCATGCCATCAATGGTCACCATGGTCGAGCACATTTGCCACCCCCAATGTCGACATCATGCTACAAGCCCAACTAGCCTCGCCAACCTTGTCTAGCAAGCACGCCACCGTCCCCCGCCACCCCCTGTCCAGCCCTCGAGCCCTGCTAGCCACTGGACCACACGGAACTCACACGCCCATTATCTCTGCGACCATGCCGAGAGCGCGCCAGAGCGCCGCGCTCGACACGCTCACACAGATAGTGCCCCGTCTTCGCCGCCCGCGTACGTGATCACCACCGCCCCAGGAACCCCCAGACAACCTCGTTCACTGCCGCGCGACCCGTAGCCATTGTGTGCCATTAAAACGGCCGTCGGTGCCGCCTAGAGCGTCGACGTGTTCCGACCGAACCGTATCGTCCCACGCTTTGCCATCAAGCCGTTGAGCTTCGCCATGAGGCAGCGCACCGTCCCCTACCTTCGGCCATGCCGTTAGCTCACTATGAAGCCGATCCTGATGAGCTCAGCACGCACCCTTTGGTTCACTCGTCGCACTATAAATAGAGGCCTCCCCCGTTCGAATTTAGCACACCATTCCACTCCCCTCTCTCTCCGAACCACCCCACTTCTTTCCCGGAGAAAGGCGAGCACCAGGTTGCCGGAATTTGTCCGGAGCATGTCGCTGCTGGAGGAGAAGGGCGCCATCGATTGCATCTACCCCAGGAGGAGCCTCCAGTACTAGGAGAACTGCCGTCGTCGACAACCTCATTCGCCCCCATCGCCGACCCTCGCCTGAGCCCCGGTGAGCCACCACTGACCCCCACTAGCCACGCTAGGGTCCATGCTCGTCGTGTTCTATTCACGTGGACGATGACCCTCAGCCGTCGATCCTCGATCTAATCCTACGGTTATAATGGCCATGTACCCTTTCGCCACTCTCTGCCTCACTGACGGGTGGGGACGACCACTTAACCCGCCCGCGTGTGTGCTGTGCGTAGTGGGCCGGCCTAGTTAGCACTCCCGCGTGACCCAGTAGTTTAAATTTAGATTTTTCATTTTAGTTTCAAACCTAGTTCTGTCTATAGATTCAAAATTCAATCCAAAGAGTTTCACTGAACCAAATTGCATGAAACTAATTTTGTTAGAAAGGTATTGAAATTTTTGATCGAAGCCCGTTAGATTCAAACCATTTGGAGTTATAGATCACCTATAGTAAAAATAACAAGGCAGAGACTTTTCTGCATTCAAACATTTTCAAAATTCAACCATAAAAGCATTTGAGATGATTCCAACTCTCAAAAATCACATTTTACCAGACCTTTCTGAATATATAAAAATATCTAGGTTTACTTACAGAAATAATGGAGAAGTAATAAAAGAATGCCCCATGGGCATTTCTAGTCACTTTATTTAATTAAAATAAAAGGGTTAAACCTTATTAAATTGTGACAACACTTTAAATCACATTCCCAAGTACTAAAATATGTGGTGATGACATGTGTCAACATGATCCCATGTTTTAGTTGGAGAATATTAAATCTTAAGTAGTTTTTCAATGAGTAGAAATTACTTTTCTAAAATAAATGAAACTAGTGCATTAATTTTTGTGATGTTTGTGATGATGCTAGATCATCTAGTGAAAACCCTGGTATTATATATAGAATTAGTTAAGTATTATTTGGTGATTGTGTACCTCGTATTTATTTATAGACACTAGTATCGACCAAGGATATGAAGAGGAAGGAGAATCTTATGAGGAAGGAGAATACTACGAGGAAGAAGTAGAGGAGAACTTCAACCACTACACTACACAAGGCAAGCTATCTAAGCAAGCTTCACAAAACAAGTTAACCTTGCAAGCTAACAGTTGCATGGTAACTATGCAAACTAGATTCCTTAGGCATATGTTATTACACCCCTTTGATTATACCCAATCCCAGTTTATTTGCAAGCTTGTTTATTTTTATTTCTTTATCAAAGCTCCTTAGTTATGTTTACTTAGGGACTTGTAAGTTTTGGAAAGATATGAAAGGTAGCACAAAGAGCATAAAAATTGACCTAAGTTAGATAGATCTTGATGTCATCCTGAGGCATGAGATTGAACTTAGATAAGCCACATTTGTTTATCACCCCTCACTAGTGTTTACCATCAACTTTAGTGGCTAGTGCTAAGCATAAAACTTGATCACTTTAGATGGGAATACTTGGTGAAAATGATTATGAAAACCTTGGAATGATGAGTCATTCTAATGAAATGTTTTGACATGTGCTATTGAACACCAGATGATTTTGATGATGAAAATGTTAAGGCATGATCCTTAGCCCTTTATAAAAATGATGGTTGTCTGGATGCGATACCATTCCAATTTTATCGTACAACCACAATACCCGAATTTGGGTAGGGATTGACTAGAAGTTTATATACCTTAGTATGGGTTCCCTTGCGGCCGAGGTTTGAGCTGAGGCTACCTCGTGAAGATTGACCACCTGTGCAGTTCCCAAGATGACAGATGGTCATGGTTGGGAGGCCAAACTGATAGGAGAGGTGCCTATACTAGGGTGTGTAATTGAAAGGTTAGGATTGATTATCCGCATACTGAGTATGGTGAATTTAGGATTGTTCGTGACGGATGTATCAAATATTGTGGTGAAAGTGTACCACCTCTACAGAGTGTCAAACTATTGGAATAGCCGCGTTCGCGGTTATGGACAGTTGGAGTGGCCATACTGTTCCGTCGTCAGATGTTTTCAAAATGACTTGTGAAATAAATCATGACTTTGACTTGACCACAATAGGGTTGTGATATGAAAACTCAAAGTTTCCACTTAGGTGTTATAAAACATTAGACTAGCTTTCTTTGCTTCTAAACTCAGTTAGAGATAAACCTGGCTTTTTGCAAAACAACCTAGAGCTTATTATTCCTACTCAAACCACTTTACCTGTTAGTGATAGTTTGTGAGTACTTAAAGAGTACTCATGGCTTTGTCCCTAGCTATTCCCGTGGCCAGACTATGAAGAGGACTATCAGGAAGAAGGACCACAGGAAGGATACGACAACTAGGATCATCTCCCATCGTCAGCATTGCCTGTGACCATGAAGATGGAGCTTCGCCCACGCTACCATTATTATACTATTCCGCTGCTTTGATTATACTAAGACTATATCATGAGATCCTTTATTTGTTGTAAGACCTTATGTATGGTTTGTAATGGATGATGTACTGTGATATCCAATCTGTTATGTCTCGCAAAAATGGTAATCTTGGGATTGCGATGTATGGCATAACAAGCATCTGGGATTAAAAATCCACGTGTTGACATCCTTGTTAAAAACTTTCAAAATAGTTTTATAGGAAAACCCGTTTTTAAAACAGCTTTGGGCATCTCTGGTCAAAAACCAAACTTGTTCTTATATTTCCTCGTGACCAAGTCACATCCTTTTTATTCATCCCAAATATATCCCAAGGGTACTCCTAGCAATCACCTTTCCAACCATCCAGGACCATGGACACGGATATTCAAATAGATTACACTGCAGAGTTTGTGCACTTCACCCACAAGAATCAATACATCCGCCGGGATACAACCATGGCCCGCTACCCATCGTAGACGGGGGTTTGGATAATCAAACCTAACTTTTCATTTGTTGTCCCTAATATAGGCACTTTCCCTATGGTTGCTTAGTTACCCCGGGACGAGTACCTGACTTCACAAGTACGAATCTCCCTTCCTGAACTTCCTTATCCATGCCACGCATACTCCCTTAACCCTGTATAGTCCGCGGGAGCTCCATAGTTGCAGCCGACCTCGAGGGAGTCAATAGAAACTTTCCGGGTACGACGACCCCCTACGTGGAAAGTAACCGGCTTCGAGGGACTTGAACCCCTTTCTACGCGTTATGGCATAGCCCATACTAAGGAAAACAAACTACGAGTTAGCCATGAGTCACACCCAGGGTAATGTGATTGCACTAATAAATTGTTCCAGTAAAAGACTCGAGTACCCATTTCTTATATTTCTCTTGCTCGACTTTCTCTTTATCCTCCTCATATCTTCTTTAGTAAAACCTCCACTCGGAAACGATGCCTCTTTCCAAGAGTTTTTTTTGAAAACTTTGTAGTAGGGTAAAAACCAAAATAGTTTTATTTTTGAAAAACCCGTAGTTTCCAACAGGGAATATGGTAAGCATCTTAGCCTCGAACTAAAGGGTAAGGGTAGGTGTCAATATTGTAGGTTTCCTAATGGACACTCATCCATAACTTGGAGGAGCCAAGTTACTCACGCCTTTTTAATTGAAACAAACCATGCATTTAATAGTGAATTTCATAAACGAGATATAAAAAATTGGCAAAAAGGAATAGGTCAATATAGGAGTTCACAAATGGTGGCTTGCCTGTGACCAGAAAGACGTCACGTGACTTCTTTAGAATACCAGAATACCGAATACAATAATAATAAGAGAGATCCGATGCTTCCTTCTTCTCGGCGTCACACAATCGCAACTATCGTCGTCATTGAGCATACATGCAAACAAATAATACCGCATTCAAAAAAATGCATACAAACATCAAACCATATAGCAAGCAAAATACAAAACAAGTTTATATACCAGTATGTGTTGAGGATTTGGTTGGGGATGCAAGGGAGATGTTTGGGTTGCAATTGTAGATTTTCTAGATTAGATTTATAGTCCAAATCTACCTAGGTAAGAGGTTTTAGAGTAAGGCCAACTTCTGTATGATACCACTGTATGAAATGATACCATCAGATAGGTATTGATAAAATGAATCCAACAAAAGTGTTTTCACTATTTTATAAATTTCCATCGATTTATAGTGATTTTTATACTGGATAAAACCCTAGTTTTAGGAAATAATTCACCAGACAAATTATGGGAACCAAAAAATTATTTCCTTAGGTGTTTAGGTAGTATTTGGGGGTCTGATTCACTAAGAGTTGGAATCATCTCAAAATATTAACCAGAATGCCCTCAGGAAATTCCCAAAGGAAGTTCTTAAAGGGATTTGTCTTTTTCATCATATAAAACCTACATAAGCTTTTTATGTGATTCCAAGGACAAAATCTAGGTACAATTAATACCTTTCTGTAGAAATTGGAATCACACTTTTTGCAAATACAAAACTATTGTAGTGATTTTGTTGGTGAATAAACCGTGCACATAGAGGTTTAATTCTCCATAAGTCAATAGTGGATTGGAAAATTATGGGCTCCTGGGTTTTGATAGATATTTTTATGCATGTGTAATGGGAGTTGAAATTAAGTCAATAGCTCATTTGGTTTGACCTAGAGAAAATCCTAAAGTCTTAAATCTACTATTTTTGTTATTTTTACTAAGGGCCAACTAAGAAGCAAAAGACTGAGGGGCCAGGGTTTCATGCATGTTATGAACAGTAACTTCCAATACACAGATGTTTCATCCTTTTTAGAGTAGTGAAACTCCCTGGATGATTTTATTAGTAAAAAGTACACATCTTGGGGGATAATTTATTATTGAATAAGGGAATTTATTTTTGGAGAAACACCACTGCTACATGTTGCATAGAACATGTGGGCATTAGTGAAAATTTAGATCGAGACCAAATAGGGTGGTTTCCATTTTTATTTGGATTTAAAACTGAGCAGTTATATACAGATCTAAAATAATAGAAAAGAAAAAGGAGGGAGAGAGGGCACGGGCCAGATCCAGACCTCACTGGGCCGTAAAGAGCGAGGCTAGCCCAGCAGGACGGCATTGCGCGCGTGGGAGGAGGATTGGGGGCCGCGGGGAAGGGCCTTATAGTTACATCGCACCTCGCCGAAGGGGTATGGGACGCTGGCGGACGTAAGATCTAAAGGAGATCGACGGTCACAAGCCGTCGCCTTCCTTGCAACGTGGCTGGTGGCAGAAATCCTAGCGCGTCCAGTTGATGCACGGGGAGGCTCCCTGGAGGCGCGCCTACGACTGGGGGACGAATGGGATGAAGCGGCGGGTCTTGGGGGTTCCATCGAGGGTCAGGAGGCGATGTTCTGGCGAGGGGAGATGGCATGCGCATGGGCACCGAGGACGTGCTCGCGGGATCTCGTCGGAGCTCCTCCTAGGGGTACATGTAGGGTCAGAAACAGGGAGGGTTAGAGGTGTCTCAACCCGGTTATCACTTCAGAGCATTGCAGGAGGGAGAAAGGATTGAGAGAGAGGTTTTCTTGCTCACCTTCTTGTCAATGACCGAGGAGGAGAGTTCTTCTTCTCCAGGGACATGCAGAGGCAGGGAGGATCGCTGAAGCTCGGGGGAGGTAGGTAAGGGGTATCAGAACTCCAGGGGCACATGCAATAGGAGGAGACAAGGAGCAGGCAACCTCGGGCTCAATCTCATCAATGGCCGAGGGTGCCATTTTCCCCTCTTATGGAGCATGGCAGAGCAAGGGGGAAAGAGGGGAGCTCAGGGGAAGTAGTTGGGGGCAAATGAGGTGGGAGAGGGGGCTCGAGGTGGCCTTTAGACTTATGAGCCAAGTGAGAGGGGTCCATAGTGGACTTTGTCCATGGGCAAGCTTGGAGGAAGGGAGGTGTCCATCTATTGGGCAACAGGGGTGGTGGGGGGGTTCTCTATGGTCAAGGGTGGATGGAGGGGTGGTGAGAGGGACGTTGCAGCTGTTGTGTCTTTTAAGAGAGGAAGATCTTTGCAAGATATATATCTCTCTCTCTCCTAGTTTTTCTTCCATGCACAAAAAGACAAAATTCTAGGGGTTTTCTATAGTGAAATTTCGATCAAAGTAGAGGTGTGGTGTTGTGCTGAAGTCCTTGGCAAGATTTGATGGGTTTGGAGTTGGTTTGAGACAAGGTTGGACTAGTTTTGCAAACTTGATCAAGTTGGTGCTTGTGAAAGAAGTTGGAAATTTTGCATATGGCAAGGTGGAGAAATGGTACTGGTAGATAGAGGAGGTCAAATCATCTCCTCAATATTTATTTGGATTTTTTATAATGGTTATAGGCACACTTAAAAGCATTTATTCAAAAAGTGCAGAAGTTGTTTCTAGAAGCTCTTTTGATATTTTTACATTGTACAAGGTTGTTTTATGATGTTATATAGTCCTAAATACCATATTACTCATTGGAGAATTTTATTTGAATTTATTGAGATGGCAAGTATTTTTGAGGAATTATTTCTTGTTTCTGCCATTTAAGAAAAAGAGCAAAAAGAAATAATAAGGAATCTCAAAAATATTTATTTTTGAGATGGTAAGGTGGGGTATGATATATAGAACTCAAATGTGCATTTTTTTGTCAAAGTGTTTTGGATAAAAACAAACTTGTCTTTAAAGACAAGTTTGGTGGATTTTGTCACAAAAAGAATTTAAATAGTTTTAGGCTCTAAATAATTATTGAAATTATTTGGCAAAAGATTATAACCAAGGTAGATGATGTAAAATTGATTCCTACATCATTGTCCACTTCGGTTTTGAAGGATCTTGGTGAAATGGGAAGAAACTAGGATTTAGGGAATCTAGGGTTTTGTTATTTTCATGGCACCTAAACATTGTTGGATTAGGGAGATCAGAGCTCACCTTGGTACAAGGGAGGTATGGATAGATAGACCAAGTTATATATATGTTCATGGAATCTAGGGTAGGGCTTGGTTGTATTTGAGGTGATCTTGAAGAGATGGCAAACTTTGTTGAAAATAAGGCTGCCATGGCAAGATTGTCATGATGTCATCTAAACCGGGTGGGTTTAAGATGCACAAGGTGTCAATGGGAACAAGTAAAGTATGGATTCATAGACCATGGTTAGTATATCATAACCATTCAAGGAGTTGGTCGTGGGGAGGTAACATATAGATGTGAACTTCTGCCAAGGTAGGCAAGATGATAAGATTTGCAGAAAAGATTATTATCCTGACTACAAAACCATCATGGATGAGTGGGAAACAGAAGGTTTAATCCCAGGGAAAGAGTGGGATTTGGTAGTTCTAATGATGTACCACAAGATGGTTCTGGTACATTCTCAATAATGCACATAGGTTGGAAAAGGTAGAGCTCCAAATATTGAATCTAGATAAGAAATCCAGACTTAGCCATTTTGGCAGATTTAGGGTTTTAGACTAGATTACAAGTGGGAAGCAAATTGAGAGAGGGGTAAAGGTTTATCCTTCCCATCAAGTGGTTTATGTTGAGGTATAGATTGAATAAAGGGATCTGTTCTTGGATTGGGTCTTCACTAAGTAGGAAACTAGCAGAAACAGATTATCCCTGGATTAATATGATTAAGGGATGAGATGGTCACCTTAATGGCTTCGGTTAGTTCCAGATTTGGATGATTGGTTTAAGATTGATGGTCACAATATATATTGGGTCCTAAGGGATGAGCTACTAGATTAGCTCACTCTAGTTCCTAAGCAAACAAGGCAATCAACAGATCAAGGCAATTCATCAGACCACAGATAAAGGCAAACCATATTATCAACATATCCAACTACTACTATGGTTACCATCAAGCCTAGCTTGAGGTAAGGATGGGTATTTTGAATTGGTTGTGCTTTGAAGTAAGGTAAGTACCTCTTGGTATGTCTACCAAGATTGGATGAGAAGGTTTTTGGAAAGGTTTTGGAAAAACCTAGAGGTAAGGGTAGTTGAAGTTCTTTCTTGAAAACATAAGGGGATAATATGTAGGTCTCCATAGTTTTGTTAATAGACCTAGTAAATTATTTTATTGTGGCAAGTTATCTTGTCTCAAGTTTGAATTGTCAGAACATTTGAGAATATGAAAGAGGAGCCAAGACATCTCTCTTGTCAACTAAGGTTTATTTAAGGAGTATATCACCTAACAAGAATCTGTTGCATGAACACAAGCAAATGAGTAAGAAAACATTGCAACACTTAATAATAAAAAGTTTTTGTTCCCCCCGATTTTTGCCTTTTGGATAGCAAATCAGGGTTGCTGAAATTGGGATGTTACATGATCTGTTGAAATGACACCATATAAAGTTATGGTTTAAGATAAAACCCAAGTTGTCATTTCTTAAACATTGGTATGCTATGCATAAGTGAGATGTTTACTACCAAAGTCGGATGAACATGTCTTTGTATGTTATTTCAAATAATCGTTGAGTATTCCTCCATAACACCAAAGACAAAAATGTTTGTCGCTTAGAATGTCAAGTTTCTTTGAGAAGTAATTTTCCGTGAAAAGTTAAGTGGGAGGACAATAGAACTTTGATCAGGTTAAATGAACCTTATCTATATGTGCAAAGTTGTGCAGCGCCAGAAAGTGTTCCGAAGGCAGCAACAATGCACATGGATCATGTGCCTCAAATGTTGTGGTCACGGAGGTCTAAGTTCCTATTGAACCAAGTATGTCGGGTAAATAATCAAATACCAAGATTTGAGGGTTGAATCATTATTTGACAATAATGAACCGAATACATGCAAAGAAGTGATGATGGGTCCTGACTCCATCAAATGGCTTGAAGTCATAAAATAGGTGATAGTTCCATACACGATAAATCAAGATTTGAACTTGAAAGACCCTTTGGAAAGGTGCAAGACCTTACAATCATGTTTGGATATATAAATAAAAATACATGGATGTTTCACATCTATGAAATAGTCGACATGTTGGGAAAGAGTTCACAACAATGTTCAAAGGTTGACTAGCACAGCTCTTTCATAGAAATATATATTCTAGACGGATTAATGTAGCAACCACTACATATAATTCGGTTAGATGGTAGTTGTACAAACAAAACAAAGTTCTTTGAATAGAATTGTTACCTAGGATGTGTACATAACACGATCCAGAGGGTTTTTTCAATTCAAAAGGATGCTAATGGTGTATGCAAACATCAATGGTTGAAATAAGCATCGAGGAGTTGGAATCTTCACCATGATGAAATTGTTAAAGAGTTTAATTTCATCGGAGACGATGCTTGCATTTGCAAGAAATTAAGTGGGAGCGCTAATACATATTTCTAATACATTATGTGGAAGACATATTGTTGGTTGGAAATGATGTATGTTTTATTGACACATGTTAAGAATTTCATCTCGATGAAAGACTTAGGCAAAACCCGAATATTAGGCATCAATGTCTATAAGGATAGATTGAGGCGATAATATGGTTGTGCCAAATGTACATAGATGAGATATTGAAAGAGTTCAGTATGTAAATGACAAGAAAGGTTCTTGCCACACAGAAAGGATTAAATCGAGATTCAAGTGTATCGACGCTTGATAAGTGAAACAAAGATTTGAGTATTATTGATACTTGATGAATAAAATCACAACGAGCATATTAATCTGTCACATCCCAAAATTTTCCAAATTTTGTAATGTGAAAAATAAATAAACAAAATAAATAATTGTTGAAATTTAGGGTGAAAAGAAACTTTTTGTTTCTAAATAGAAACTTAAAATCCCATCTGAACAAACTTTGAATAAAGTTTGAAACCAACTAAATTCAAATCAAGTGAAATGCATTCATCAATGAATGTATCTTGAAATTTAAACACTTGGAAAAGTTAAACCAAAACCCTAATGGAAGAAAACATTTCCAAGTTATCTCTAAGCCTATGGATTTGATCTTTATAAGAATTTGTCAACAAACATTTACAAATGATCAAGAATGAAAAATTGAAATATTATAAAACCATAGAAGTTGGTTTCACTTAAATTGGAGCCATAGATAAAATCTTATGAACTTAATAAGATAAGGAAATTGAATTCCAAAGCTAATAAAGCACCTATCTATAAATCCATACCAAATGGTGAGCAAATAATCCTAAGGAAATTTAAAAGGATAAACAAATATTAAATAATATTTTACCAATTGGAATCAACAAGTTTGGATCTTTAAATAAAAAGATATGGATTTTATAAGATAAAGAAAGAAATATTAAATGAGGAATATTTAAAGACCAAATTAAATCTTGGCATAATCCATAAGAAAATGGAATGAATATAATCCAAATCCAAATAAAATAAAAGGATTAAGAATTTTCCAAATAAAATAAAATGGCATTAACCAAATTCTATTTGAATAAAGACAAATCTCTATTGGGAGATGCCTTGGGTGAATTTTGACAAACAAAAACTTAGTGTTTTTCAAAAAGATAAGGAAAATCTATTTTGAGCAAAGCAAGCCTCAGCTCCACTTAACCAAATGCATATAGATGATAGACTCCACTATACTACCATAGTATCACTTGCCAATACAATTCAAATGTATTGACCCTTGTGGCTGTAACTTGTTATGTTGCAGGTTTGTTTGTTGTTAGTGAAGTGTGTTGATTAGGATTACAAGTCTACAACCAACATGTTTTCCTGTGGCACTTTGAAGATGAAGGAATCCATGCTATAGTTATTTCTTCTGCATTGTAATAAGATAGCCATATGAGCTATGTAAAATGTAATAAATTATTTTATTCCTGGTTATAAAGTTGTATTATGACCTTTGTTTCTTGATATTACATCTTAATTGTGGATGCTAGCTATTTATCTAGGGACTAGCATTGTAAACACAGGGATCTCTACCTTATTAAAGGTTGGGACCTCTACATAATCATATTGTAATATGTACACTTCTAGATATGTCCTATTCTCTAAATGTTATGAGAATATACTAGAATGATACTTAAGATGATCATTGGACGATAGTAAAGATATTCTTATGATATTTTGGAAGAACTAGGAATATATTTGTAGAGGTGACAAATAGATGGTTAGTTAATTGTAAAAGTAATACATTGATTCTAGTTTTGTCATGAAGTAGAAATTAAGTTTATCTTAATCTAAACTAAGGGTGGCATAATAAAATGGAAAGTAAGTTCGATAATGGATTTGGATGAGTTCCAAAGTTAAGACATTGTGACAAATACTACAACAAAAGTCTAAGTATATGACTGCTATTATAGTATCAAAAGATGGCATATGTGTTAAGTAGTTTTTTATCAAACTAGGTGTGGTTCACAGCGGGATAGTACTATGAAGATATATTGTACGACAATATTATCAATATGTTTTAACCCCAAGGAACTAAAGGTCTCACCAAAGGACCAAATTTATAACAAACCATTTCATTAGAGAATGAGTGATGTGTAGAGATGCAAATACATGCAATTACACACGGACCTGAAAGAGTCGGATCCGAAGATCAGTTGACCACTAGCAATCGTGTAAACACAACACCGGTAAGCCATAGGTTTTGAAACTAGATTATTGTCTCTAGTGCAAGTGGGAGACTGTTGGAGATATGCCCAAGAGGCAATAATAAAGTGGTATTATCATATCTTCGTACTTATGATAAATTTTTACATACCATGCTATAATTGTATTAACCGGAAACATTAATACTTGTGTGGTTTGTAAACATAAAAGAGTCCCTAGTAAAGCCTCTTGTTAATCTATCTTGTTGGTTAATATATGATCATGGTTTCCTAATCATGAACATTGAGATGTTATTAACAACAAGGTCATATCATTAGGAGAATGATGTGATGGACATACTCCTATAGTTAAGCATGGCATAAGATCAAGTCATATAAATCGTTCACTTGCTATAAGCTTTTAAACACATAGTAACCTAAATCCTTCGACCATGATATCATGTTAATCACCGGATGGATGCTTTGATGACATCAAACACCACTTCATAACTGGGTGGTTATAAAGGTGGCATTAAGTGTTCAGAAAGTATGTAGAGGAACATGGATCAAGAGTGGGATTTTTCCATCCATATGACAGATAGATATACTCTAGGACCTCTCGGTGGAATGTCATCCAATTGGCTTGCAAGCATGTGACTGGCTCACAAGGGATCACATATGATAGGAACAAGTAAAGAGTACTTATCGGTAACAAGGTTGAACTAGGTATGCAAAGATACCGACGATCAAACCTCGGATAAGTAAAGTATCATGAGACAAAGGAAAATTGGTATCATATGTAAATGATTCATTCGACCACGAAGTAATCGTAGAAATATGTGGGATCCATATGAATTTCCAAATTCCTCTATTGGATAGTAGATATGGAATGTGAATAAGAAGACCGAATGTTGTTTGGATTCTCGGATGAGATCCGGGATATCACGAGGAGATCCGGAATGGTCCGGAGAATAAGATTCATATAAGGAAAGTCCAATTCCGGAGTTCGGAAATGGTTTCAGTGTTTTCACCGGAATGTTCTAGAAGGGTCTAGAAGGTCCACCGAACGGGAAGGGGAAGGGTACATAGATGTGTCATAACAAAGTGGAATGTTTTTATCATGTCCTAGGTAACTTGGCTAGACACTTGGAAGAGAGAAATCAAACTCAAATTTGAAAGTCAAAAAGGCAATTTGAAAAAGTCAAATCCCCCTTGCCCTAGGCGCCCAAGACCGAATACCTAGGCCGCCGCTGCCCCCCAAAGCCGTCGGCTCCGTAGATCCCCTCTAAAATGCCGCTGCCGTATAGCCTAAACCCTAGCCACTGGCTACCCTCTTCCCTCAACATCTAAAACCTAGATCATCGAGGCCCTCTTCTACTCCACCATACTCGCTCCGGCTTAGGGGAAGCCCTCCGGGATCTCCCCTCTACTGCCGACACCACGCCGTCATGCTGCCGGAATCACAAGGAGAGAGCTACAACCTCTGCTGCCTACTGGAACAAGGGAGAGGAAGGTCTTCATCAAGTATCGTACGTTTGATCGACTACGGGAGCGCTGCCGGAACGTGGCACCGGAAGGATCGTCTACGCGAGCTTGAGATCGGCAAGTGCACGACTACATCACCCATGAGAATCTTCTCTCGTTAACCGCTTTGGATCTTCGAGGGTTAGTACTCTATCGACTCGTTGCTACAATCTAGTAGATAGATCTTGGCTTGTGTGTGTTCACGCGATAGAAATTTTTTGTTTTCCATGCTACGATCCCCTACACAAACACCTGGTGATCATAGTATAACCTCACCAACTATCTACTGTTTTGATCAATCTTGTGATCATCTTTGTGACCTCATCGAGTCTCCACGACGTGCCCTTAACTCTCCTAGTACCAGTCCGTGCAATGGAGCTCCTGTCACTCGACTAAATGACCAGTGCAAAATGGTACCCGATCTGACCTTGTCACCCCAACACGGACACGCTTCCACACGCCGCGTCGCCCTCGCCCATGATGTCTAGGAGGTAGCCGTGACCTCACTGCCCCTGCCTGTGCACGCCTCGACCAACGACCGCCCGCGGAGACGCCAGTGCAGCCGTGCCCATTTAACACTCGACCATGCTGATCGTCGCGCCAGAGCGCCCAGCAATCCCGCGCGACCACGCCGTGCCTCGCTCCCTCCTTGCGCCAATAAGTTCTTCGCGACTCCAGCGACCGCCCAGACATGCTCATTTGAACCCGCGAGCACCGTGACCACCGTATGCCGTGACAGATGCCGAAGGTACCGCTGCAGAGCATGGACGTTCTAGAACGATGGAGACCGCGTGTCGCCGTGCCACCATGCGCATGACGACAAACAAGAAGCCCTTCATCGACCTACACACTTGGCCATGACGATAGCACACTATAACTATGTCATCGACGAAGCCGAGCTATGCCGCCGTGCTCCCTTTGCCGCATTATAAACAGAGCCCTCCGCTGCCTCAAAACGCACACCATTCCACTCCTCTCTCACCCAGCAATCTCTCTGACCCGTCCCTGGAGCAAGGTGAGCACCACCTCGCCGGAATTTTACGGGAGCCCGCCGCTGCAGTGGAGAAGAGGAATGAGCACTAGGAGCCGCCACAACCACTAGTCGAACCGTCGTCGTCGACTTGTTCATTCGCCCACCTTTCCGGACCTACCTGGAGTCTAGGTAAGCCCCCGACAAACCCCGTCGTAGCGCTAGGGTTCGTTCTCGCGTGCCCCGTGCGACGGAGACGACGATCTTGAGGCGTCGACCGTGCTCTAATCGTGTGGCCCAGATTAGAGGATACCCTTTTGTTTTAACTCAGCCACTGACGTGTGGGACCAACCCGGTATAGCCCGCCGCACGCGCGTCGCGTAGTTGGGCCGGACCGTTAGTATTCCCGCGCGTAGCCCACATATTCAAACTTAGGTTTTTCTTTTATTTGAAAATCCTATACTGTAGGTAACTTCGAAAATCAATTCAGGAAGATTCACTGAACCAAATGGAATGAAACTAATTTTCTAGAAAGCATATGAAAATCTCTAAACACTCCCGTTGGATTCAAATAGTTTGAAGTTATAGATCACCCACTATAAAAACAACAAGATAGTAGCATTTACAATTTCAAGCATTTTTATAAAATCAACCATCAATGCTTTTGAGTTGATTCCAACGCTCAAAAATCACATTGGCCATGACCTATCTGAATATGTAAAAATATATAATTTTGCAGGCAGTAGTCCTGGACCAAAATTAAAGAATGTGTTTATAGTCATTTCTAGTCACACAAATATTATTAAATGGCATTGTTAAACTTTACAATTTAGGCCAACCACTTTAAATCACATTCCCAAGCATTGGAATATGTGGTGATGACATGTGTCAATATGATCCTATATTTTAATTGGAGAATATTAAATCTTAAGTAACTTTTCAATGAGTATAAATTACTTTTATAAAATAAGGTAAATCAAATCTTGTCACCCTTTTGCTTGTAGTGATAGAGATGATGCTATATCATCTAGTGTGGATCCTTGTGTAATAAATAGAAGTAGTTAAGTATTGTTTGGTGATTGTGTACCTCTTATTTATTTATAGATGCTAGTAACAATCCGGGCTACGAGGAGGAATAATACTATGAATAAGATGAAGAGAACTACAACCACTTTACCAACCAAGGCAAGCAAGCTACGCTAAACCATGCAAGCTATACTATGCAAGATAGAACTATGCATGCACACTTATTACCCCCTTTATTATACCAATCCCAAGTTTTACCTGCAAGCTTTATCTTTTATCCTTTTTGCAAAGTTGCCCAAGTAGTTAATTAATTGGTGATTAGTGGAAAATTAGGAAAGATGTCATCAAGATCTTGGAACTTGATATAGGTAGTTGCACTTTATTAGCACCCCTAAATAGTGACACCCTCATTGATAGATGCTAGTGCTCAACCAATCTTGATCACTATAGATGGGAACAAATGATTACGAAAACCTTGGAATGATGAGTCATTCTATTGAAATGTTTTGACATGTGTTATGGACACAATGAATTGAAGATGATACTGAATGAAGGATGTGCCCCGACTTTGATAAAAACTAATGGTTGGGTTCGGATGCGATACCATTCCAATTTCACCGTACAACCACAATAACCGAGTTTGGGTAGGGCTTAACTAGAAGTTTATGTGTCTTAGTATGGGTTCCCTCGTGGAACGAGGTGAGCTGAGGCTACCTTGTGACTATGAATGTCCACCTATGCAGTTCCCAGCATGACATATGGTTATGGCTGGCAGGCCAAACTCATAGGGGAGGTGCCTATACTAGGGTGTGTAATTGAAATGTTAGGATTGATTATCCGCATACTAAGTATGATGATTCAGGGTTATCCCTGACGGATGTATCGAATGTTGTGGTGAAAGTGTACCACCTCTGCAGAGTGTCAAACTATTCGAATAGCCGCGTCCATGGTCATGGACATGTGGATGGCCATACTGTTCCATTGTCAGATGTTTTCAAAATGACTTGTGACTTCAAGTATGACTTGGAATTGACCCCACAAGGATGTGGACATGAAACTAGGTTCCCACTTAAGTATTCTAGATAACTAACGCTACGTATTTACTACTTAGTACTTATGAAATAAAATTGGCTTATTGCAAACAAACCTAGATCTTAGGATTCCTACTAGAATGGTCTTACTGCATTAGTAAAAGTTTGCGAGTAGTACTCATGGCTTTGTCCCTGGCTATTGCCATGGCCAGGCTACGAAGGAGAGTACGAGGAGGATGGACAACAGGACGCCTTTGATAACTAGGATCATCTCCCATCGTCAGCATTGCCTATGGCTAGGAAGATGGATCACCTACTATGCTACTATTATTTTCGTTGTTTTGATATGTATCAGATTTGATCATGAGATCAACTATTTGTAAGACTATATTGGTTTGTAATGGATGATGTACTGTGCTACCAATTCTTTTATGTCTCACAAAAATGCTAATCCTGGGATTGCGATGTACGGCATAACAGACATCTAGGATTAAAAATCCGGGTGTTGACAAGTTGGTATTAGAGCCATTCTGACCATAGGAGACCCTAGTTAGAATGGACGTCAGAAAAACTTAGTTTCCCAAAAAATAAAGTGAGTATTTATGAAAACCTATTCTCACTCTTATCCTTGAAATCCTTTCTAAAAGACAGTCATACATTCCTCAAAAAATTGCAATCCCACCTAAAATTTGGCACACTTGATCACCTCTCTAACTTACTCATCTTAGTTGGTTGTAGATGGAGGTTAAATATAGCAAGTTCTATCAGCTGGGAAATGGAGGATACCTCATCTTTGAGAGGGATCTGAGTCAGCTTGCGGACTATCTTGGACGCCCACACCCAGAGTTCTACAGAGCTCAGCTCAGTGATCAATCCGGAGGGGAACTGCAATGGCTGATAATTGCAGATATGAGGGGAAAGATGGAGGCACCCACATTAGAAAAGATCCAATTCACCCTAAGAGAGAACAACTGGCTGGATGGATTGGCTAGTGCAATGCAGGAATAACTTGCCCGTCTATGTGGCAAAACGTCAACCAGCTCGCCAGCACCCGCTTCACTTATTAGTCAGGCGTGACTCCCATGGACTGCCCTTGCCCGTGCCCGCACATCCGGAGCTAAGGAATCATGTGGACCATTTGGACTTCATGCTACACGATAATCAAAAAGAGCTAGACAACGCCCGTGAAGACGCCAACCGGAAGCATAGTGTTGCCTAGAAGAAGAACCAGACCATCGCCATCCTTTCTAAGGAGCGCAAGTCACTTCGCCGCCAGCGCGACAAGAAGGACCGCATCATTGCTCGCCTCCATCACAAAGTGTAAGCCCTGGAAGAGACCATCCATGATTGGGACATGCAGCTTGAGGAGAGGTAGAACGAAGGGGAAGATATTCGTGGAGATCCCTACTCGTACCTCAGTGATGATGATGACTACTTGGAGGACATGGACCAGGAGTTCCACACTAATGATGAGGACCGCAACTTCATTGACGATGAAGAAGCCACTGGTTCTGATGAGGAGTAGTAACACCAGAGCATTGTCGTAGGTGTGAGTTGTACGTGGTCCCACTGTATCGTAGCTTGCCAGAATGGTTCTTGAAACCATCTTCTTTTTTGTTGTGATGTGTTTGGATTGTGTGGTTTGTATGAGTTGATTAGAATGAATGAAAAAGAGTTGTTGGCTTTCAAACCCTAACCTTACTCAAAGTTTAAAAGCTTTTTAACCAAACCCATAAAACTTAGAAAAATTTCCCTCTTGTCTCATGGTCTATCTCAATCTTTAGATGACTCGTGGAGGAAGCAGCTCATCTCAAGACCCAATGGTCCAAATTCTAAAAATGCTAGTAGTAGATCGAGAAGTCGGTAGAACCGAGCATCAAGCCAATCTCGCCACTCTTCAACAGATCACCCAACTGGCACATGACAACCAAGGCCCTGGAAATCAGGATCATCATGGATCCAAGATTAAGAACTTCCAAAACACAAATCCCCCTATCTTTAGCAAATCTAAAGAGCGCATAGATGCTGATGACTGGCTGCATACCATGGAGAACAACTTAAAAGTTGTAGGAGTGGATGCTGCGGAGAAAGTACTGTTTGCCACCCACTATCTGGCAGGTTCTGCAAGAGCATGGTGGAATAGCACTGATACGTCCAATTTGCATCACCATTCTATATCATAATTTGCCACTATTCATTGATATATTTCTTAGTAAGAGGTGTTACTTATGTGTTTTCATCTGTTTTTGCATGTTGGATGATTCCTAGAGGATGAACTGCCGGAGTCAGGATTCTGATGGAAAAAGAGGTGTTTTGATGCAATTTCGTGAAGATCAGAAAAATACTAGAAAAACTACGAAAAATCATATTTTCCCAGACGACGAAGATTGCCAAAAGGGGAGGCGGAGAGATGGGCCATAGGGGGCCCACACCCCCTAGGCGCGGGCCACCCCTAAGCCACGCTTACAAGGGGTGTGGCCCATCTGGCCCACCTCTAGATCCGCCCTCTCTCCTATATCATCTCCTCGAAACCCTAATACACGGGGAGCGACCACAGAAAGATTCCGCCACCTCTGCGGGGCGGAAAAAACCTAGAGATAAAGAGCTCTCTGGCAGAGATATTTCTACCAGGGAAATTCCTTCCCGGAGAGGGGAGATCGTCGCCATCAACACCATCATCAAGCTAGACTTCATCGGGATCATCATCATCATCCACACCATCATCTCCACCAGCACCATCATCACCACTCCATCCCGCTGTAACAGTCGTGTTGAATACTTGCATAGTTCTTAGGGGAAACTTTCCCGGTGTTGATTACTATTGTAGTTGATGCTTGTGAGTGGAACCATTGGATTATTGTTTATGTTCAGATTGTTATCCATCACCGTACCTCTTTGATCTTGATCCATATGATGTCTCGTGAGTAGTTCGTTTAGTTCTTGAGGACATGGGAGAATTCATGTTGTTAGTAGTGGATTTGTGTTGAGATATTATTTAATGGTTTAGTATTTAAGTTTTGGTGCTATTCTTCTAGTGGTGTCATGTGAACGTCAACTACATGATACTTCACCATTATGGGCCTAGGGGAATGCATTGTTTATTTGGCTACTAATTGTGGGGTTGCCGGACTGACAGAACCCCGAACCCCCGTTAGGAAACCGTTGCACAAGGGAGTGTAGGATCTTAGAGTTTAAGGCTGTGGTTAGGAATATATCTTAATTGCTTTCCTGTAGTTGCGGATTCTGGTAGGTGGTTTAATCACAATTATGTATTAGTCCAAGTAAGGTCGGTACATTAGCATAGGTTCATCCATACAACACTTGAAAACCAAAGAATACTCTCAGCTATTGAAGCGAAAGAACTTGATAGAATTTCCATGTGTCCTTGAGAATGTTTGGTCCTCATAAGTATTTCCACTTACTTGTCCTTTTCTACGAAAGGATTGGGCCACTTGCTGCAATTGTTTGCTGTTTCATTTACTTGCACTCTATTTCTTTGCTTTATCAGAAAAAACCTAAAAATCCGTTTGCTAAGTATTTATAGAGATTTTCTGCTCCATACCACTAGTCAACACCATCTGCTCCTCATTGGGATCCACACTCCTATTTATCAAAAGTACTACGATACACCCCCTATACTTGTGGGTCATCAAGACTATTTTCTAGCACCGTTGCCGGGGAGTGAAGCGCTATTGAAGAGTGGAACTGGTAAAGGAAACTTCTACTATGAGTATTGCTTTTTATTTCTGTTTGTTACTTTGATTCCAATATGGATAACCCACTTGGTTTTCTATTTGAGAAAAATACTACCACGGTTAGGGTAGTAGATGAACCACCACCTATTGAGATAGATCCTTTTAAGATACCTACAAGTATTGTTGATCGTGTTATGGATAATTATTATTTGGGGGAAGGAACTGTCCACGCTGGTGATCACTTTCTTTTTATCCATGAGTTATGAGGGTTGTTTAGGTGTGCAGGTATCACAACTAAACATGTGACGAAGAAGTTACTCTCTATATCCTTCAAAGGAAGAGCTGAAGAATGGTATAAGCTTCTGAAGAATGGACAATCCATGGAATGGGAGGAAATATTACCTCTCTTTTATTCTAAATTCTATCCTCCCAGTGAGATCCATAAGGATAGGAACCCGATATATAACTTTTGGCCTCGTGATGGAGAGAGTACAGCTCAAGCTTGGGGGATATTGAAGTTACTAATGCTTAAATGTCCTATTCATGAACACCCTAACAATATTATTATCAATAACTTTTATGCTAGGATTTCTCTTCATGATAAAGATTTACTAGATGCTTCTTGTGTTGGCTCATTCACACGTATGAAGTAAGAAGCTAAATGGGATCTCCTAGACCGTATTCAAGAGAACATTGAAGCACGAGAGAATGACAAAGGGAGAAAGTCGGGTATAAACTATGATTATGAATGCATTAAATCCTTTATGGGAACTGATGACTTCAGAGATATTAGTACTGAGTATGGTCTTGATTCTCAAAGTATTGCCAATTGGTTTAAGGCCTTTGCCTCTTACATAGAAATTCCAGAAAAATAAGTGGGATAAGTACCATGCACCTTATAAAGATGTTGTTAATCATGTTCCTGTTAGAAACACCAAAGTTTGTACTACTAATCATATTGTGCCTGAACCTTATGTTGAAAAAATACCAAAGTTTGTACTACTAATCATATTGTGCTACTAAAAGTTATTATGAGAGAGGGAAACACGGTTTTATGCATCTCAATAATGTTAAGTTTCCCCGTTTTATGTTGAAAGCTTTGAAGTTGCATTTGTTTTCTCTTCCTATGCTAGTGGCTTTTTGTTCCAATAATTTGTTTTCTCATGAGACCACCTTGCATAGGAAGTCGGTTAGACTCAAATGTGTTGGAAATTTGCTTCTTGATGCTCTCTTTCACTTCAAATATATATCTCCTATGCGAGCATCTTTGAAATTATCAAGACTAACTTAAAGGCATTAAAGAAAAGTACTTCTTGGGAGATAACCCCATAGTTTTGTTGAGTCTTTGAATTTATTACCTCAGTAATAATCGCTCCTTATCCTTTTTTTGGTTTTTGTGTCAAGATCAACTACTTTTGAGAAGTAGAGGAGTTGTGAAAAGTGGCTGTCCTGTGACAGATTTTTGTGCTGCATTGTAAAAATTCGTGAAGGAGCTCAGTACTTCGGATGAAGCTGTAATTTTCTGTGCTTGTTCTCCAAGTTGCTACCCAACTTTCATTAGTTTTGCACGTTTTGATTTAAGCAACAGAAGTTTTTCGAAAAAATCAATCTTTACCCGTTGGTCTGTTTTGACAGATTTTTGCCATCATTTGCATTTGCCTCTTATGTTGATTCCCTTTTAGATTCCTTTGCCATCATTTGCATTTGCATTTGCATTTGCCATCATTTGCATTTGCCATCAGTACCAAAGTTTTTGTAGCAGAGTTACTACAGTAGATTTTGTTTTGATGGATTTTAGTTGAAGTTTGAACCCAAAGGTTTATTTTTTTTCATACACTAATGTTGCCACTTAGGTTTGTGTAAGGCCTTGTATGAAAGAAATTTTCAGGAGATGGAGAGAAGGAATCTGCAGAGTTCGTCTTTGAGTAGGTAAAAAGTGGCGAAAACAGAAGGTTCGTGAAAGCCTTATCTTTTTATATTTTTGATGTTTTTATTGCATATGGAATATTACGAGACGAAATAGAGGAGGAAACGGAGGCCAGGGTGGCCACACCCACCCTAGGCGTGGGCCCCCAGCTGGCCGCGCCTAAAGGGGGTGTGAGCCCCCTGAGCTCCATCTCAGCCTCGTTTTCGCACCAGTATGTTCCTTATGCATTGAAACTTCGTAATATATAACCCCCCCGGATCCCCCGAGTTTCGTATATCGTGTTCTCGTCGTGTTTTCGTTTCGATCTGTTTCTTTCAGGAAATCTTCTCAAGTTTAGAGCACCATGGTCTCCACCAACGACAAATGCATGAAGCCCGAGGAAGATGATCTTCAAAACCCCAAGGAGGAGGAGATCTTGGTTGGGGATGAAGAAGACATGGAGGACGACGAGCATCTGGACACCCGCGCTACCGTTGCAAGCATTGGAGTGGTGGCAAACGCTACCAAGCTTAAGAGGACAGCACAGAGGTCTACGGGAGGGAAACCTCCGTGCCATATCCTCACTCCACGGTCACTTCCTTCACGCACCAAGAACCCCTTCCATACTCTCTTAATTGAGCGACAGTACCAATAGGTGCCCAAAGGGAACTTTCCCTCAGTTTGGGATCTGCCTCGTTCTAACCATGCAGGGAAGGAACACTCTAAGAAGGAAGAGTGGGGAAAGAATAACAAGGACTAGGATTCTTGGTCCGACATGATCATGAACCGCATTGAGCAAAATTAGGAGTTGATTCATACTCTGGCCTTCGAGATTGAGGATTTGAGGAAACTGATTGAAGAGCTTATCAAGGGAACACCACCACCACCGAAGGAGTAATTCGTCATCAGGTTTGGCATCCCCTTGGCTTGTTCCAAGCTTGGGGGAGTGCCGCGGTATCACATCATTATCTTTTATCTTTTACCTTTTTAGTAGATCTATATCTTTGGTAGAGAGGTTATCTTATAGGTTGGTTTGAATGTGGAAGTATCTCTCCTTTAGTTGATTATCTATGTATCCCTTGGTGTGAGTGCCTTTATGGAATATAAATGAGAAGTTTCATCTTTTACTTTTTGCACTTCTTATTTTAGTTTGCAATCTCTATTAGATGAATGATCTTGTTGATCAGTATTGGTATCACTTTGGGAGCATCAAGTAAATCTAAATTGGTTTTGGCAAACCGAGCTCTGGTCAGTAGCAACACTTTTTGAGGTTTGAAAGGAAAAGAGAAAACACTTTATTTTCTTTCTTGATTGGCTCATAAGCTTAGTATTCTGTATTTAAGATCTTTTGTGTCTTTAAGGAAGATTGCATGTTCGGATTTATTACTTGTAGGTTTGCTTGTTTCCTTCAACTCTCTTGCTTGCTACCCAGCCTTGCTAGCCAAAAACCTGTTTTGAGAAGGAATACCTCTCAAGCATCCAACTCCTTTTAACCAAAACCTGTGCCATTTGTGTCCACCATATCTACCTATTAGCCTTATTGCTAATCCAAGCAAATTCTCAAGCTTCATCTATCTTTCAAATTAAAAATTATTTTGTTATGTGAAAACTAGTTAGTAAAGCTCTCACGACCTTGATGGCACACCTTATTTTCTTGCCCCTAATAAACTTGAACCATTGTGTCATCGAAGTTGTATATGCTTGCATCTATACGTTGGAATTAGTAGAACCGTGCTGTCACGGGGAACGCTTTCAACACTTATGGATACCTATCCAGTTGATATCATGCTCTTTTGTTTGCGCATGTCGTCAGTGTGAAATAAAAGGGGAGATTGTAAGTCCATGGAGTTATGTATGTGTGTTAGAGAAACGCCTGGGCCGCTAGACTAAGCCATGCCTAATCATGGTGGAAACTTGCAGCATAACCATAACGAGAAATCTATGAAGCATCCTCAATAAAAAACTATGCAAAGAGCAAATAAAAAGATTGCTAAGATGCTCACTGTCTGCTTGCCTTGCCATTTTGATTACGGGATAGCTCATGTATCATGTGCAAGGGGTACCCCATTGGCGGTTCTTTATGGTACACATGTACTTACAATGACAAGAACTTACCGATAACTAAAGTTGAGTAGCATGAGGAGCGGCCCTCGTACTCAAGGGACATGAGATTGCCAACTTATATTTTGTCGAGCATAATATCCATCTTTGTTCACTTTAGCCTTAATCAACTTAAGATGCTTATGATAGGGGCAATGAGACCTCAAAGCTAGTAAGTACCATAATCGTTTGGAAGCTCTTTATGAACTTGAAATCCCTGCTTCCCTCTATGAAGGGCCCCTTTCTTCTACTTCTAAGTCGAGTTAGTAAACCTACTTCCTCTCTATCTCTAGCAAGAATTTGAGTTGTTGTGTTTCAAGAATTCATATGGTGATTTATTCAATCATGTTCTTTATCTTCCTTGTTTGCAAAAAACTCTTATCTATTGAGTATTACTTTGAAAGCCTTCACTTATGAAAAACCCTTTTGAGCAAAGAGTGCATATTTTTGAAACTTCTACAAAAAGCTTTTGTGAAACTGTTTGCCAGGTGTTCTCTGACCAAGAACAAGTTTGCCAATTCCAATTATGATTTATCTTTATGCATCTCTATTATTACTTCTATACTTGGTTGCAAGCTAAGTTATATAATGGTGAGTTGCTTTCTTCTATGAGTTGTGCAATGGTAAGTGTGATGCTTCTTGTCCGTATTATTTTATCGACACTTGATTCCATAAACATGTGGACATGTTTACTGAGCTTAGTTTTCGCTTGGGGACAAGCGAAGGTCTAAGCTTGGGGGGAGTTGAGACGTCCAATTTGCATCACCATTCTATATCATAATTTGCCTCTATTCAGTGATATATTTTTATTAAGAGGTGTTACTTATGTCTTTTCATCTATTTTTGCATGTTGGATGTCACATCCCAAAATTCTCCTAATTTTGGAATGTGAAATAAATAAATAAGTTTGATTGATTGTTTGACTATGTTGAAAATTCTCAATGAGAAGAAACTTTTTGAATAGAAAATCCTCTCAACCTTGAATTCAAAATCTTATATTCTTTTGTTATGACCTAAGTAGCCATATAGGCAAAAGGGCATGTATTGATTATGGATTGTAGAATTGGTGTGCAAGATTTCAAAATGAAAATCATGAAGCATTCATAAGCATTTCATTACATCCATGCAAAGTTCTCACAAACTAAATCCAAATCCTGGTATCTAAATCCTATAGTTGATTCGCCCAACTGTCCCTAAAGGTAATTAAATTGAATTTATAAAACCCACTGTTGCTAAGACAGCGATTATTGTTAAATTATAGCCTAAAAATATCCAATTAATTTTAAAAAATTTTAGGAACAAAATTGAGCCCATTTGGAGCTGTTATGAAAAAGTTATGGAATAAATACAAACACATAAAGATATAAATAAAATGAAATATACAAGGATTTATAAACCCACTACTTCCAAACTAGTAAAAAGATTATAAATATGATCCTACAATGATCTATTCGATTTTAGAAAAATTTAGAAACAAGAATCATATCATTTGGAGTTTGTACGCAAAAGATATGAACGAAACAAGTAAATAGAAAAAGAAAAAGAAAAAAAACTAAATGGGCCGGCCCACCCGGACCGACCGCAGCACCAGCACGCACCTACACAAGGATCGATCCCATGGTTGCTTTAAAATGCGTGCGAGTCAGTTTTTCTCTAACCTATCTCTATTCAAACACTCGTAACTTTTTATCTACAACTCCGAATCGACTTCCATTTGTTTCTACTTGTTCCCTACTCAAAGGCCTATCTCTACACCATCCCAAACCTCCATATAATCTCGTGGAGCCACAGCTGTACGAGTTTCCCTTCTCGAAATCCCGAATCTACACATGCCCGAATCTTACTTTGCTTTTTAACCCATCTAGACTTCGTCGTTTGCCTTCGGTGAAAAAACAAAAGTTGTAGGAATCGTCAAAATCTTTCAATCCTGACAAACCTCACCTCTTTTCATCCACCACAGCCGGAGAATTTCGTATCACAATATTTCAGAACTTACGGTGTAAATACAAGATGTACTCGCGCTCGTTTCTTCAAATCAAAATTCCTTTGGTGAGAAGGTAGGAATAATGATTCCCCACAACTTTCGTGTTCTAAGTTTTTCAATTTGAACTACGGATTTGTCTCTCTAACACAGATCTGTTTCTTGTCTATTCTGAGCCAAAATCGGGTCAATCTCTTCTTCTAGCCACCGGATCCTATCCAGACGGTCGAGATCCAATCAAACCGGTGCGTGCCATGTCGTCATCCCGGTCATCTTCCTCATCAACGCCACGTCAACGTCAGGTCAACATCTAGTCCTAGTCAGCATGCAAAGTCAACCTGTCCAGTCAGTGGAATATTCCCTGGAATATTCCGTTCGAATTTAAAATTGCACATTATAGATCTAACTTGTAAAATTCATTAGAAATTCATACCACGTCCAAAAATTGCGTATAATATATCAAATTGAAGATAATTTCACGTAGAATCATCTTATCAGAATAGATCCAACTTTTACTGTACGTGGTTACTGCAGTAATTTAATTAGTCTTAATGGTATTTTAGGTTAATAAATTCATAGAAAATTATCTGTAACTCCGAAAAATATGAACAATATATCAAATTGAAGCTACTGTAATGTACATTAATAATATCTGGTTGGATACAGCCTTTGCCGATTATTTAACCCGTATAAATTTAATTAGTTTTAATGGCTTTATAAATCATTAACTTCATAGTAAATTAATTGCTTGTCACAAAAATATAAATGATATACCGATGGAAAGAAGGTTCCATGTAGATCATCAATATGCAATTTTTTCAGCCTTTGACTCTAAGTTTTACCGTGAAGATTTAAATAGTTTAATGGCTTATTTAGAGTAATAAATTCATAAGAAAATAAATACTATTCATAAAATTACAAATAATATGTCCCTGAAATCACAATTCCGTGGAGATTACAGATATAATTTTAGTTTGATTTTTAGACAACAGAAACTATATGAATCATTTAAAACCCATTAAACACTATTTAAATCATACAAAAAGATCTATAACTCCGATTAGGGTGAATCCAAGTGCTAAGGTTTTGTATTGACAATATCTATATAGAGAAATTGTGTGACAAATTATTTGGTACTGTTAAAACAGAAATTCATATAGAAATATTTAAACCCATTGAAATAGTGTTTTAATCATAGGAAAATATCTATAACTCCTTTTTAGGTGATTCAAATTGCCACTGTCTCTAATTTGCATTACCTCTATCCAGTAGCATCTAGTTCACAATTTAATATGACATAAACATATTTAGTTCAATTAAAGTGGTATAAACCATATTAAATCGATACAACTTTAGTAATAAAAGCTTTAGTGCATTAAATTACTTTCCACATGCATCATGTATTCTAACTATGTTCAGAACACTAAATGCAACCATTGTGACTCATTAAATCGTCATGCATGCATCTGTTCATCATTGTTTTCTTGTAATGTTGCACTGTTGTATGTTTACAATGTTTTGAATGGTGTTTGTTGTGTTTGCTTCAAACGTTAGACTGCGAGGAGTGCAACTACTGTGATTGCAACAACTATGATTGCAAGTATTGTGGTTATTACGAAAGAGGCCAATATAATTGTAAGGATTATCTAATCGACTATATCTACAATAAAGGCAAGTGGTGCTATCTTGGTCATAAATGTCCAATTGTTTTCCTATGCATTGTAGATGCTTTTGTAGAATTGCATCTGTAGGAATTGATGTGTATATGCTATGCTATGTCCTATTATGTGGTAGGGTTTTCCTGTAGATGAACCACCGTTGGTAGATGTGCTTAGCCATGCTACGATGAACGAGGGCTGGGTTACATCACTGATGTTGATTCTAAATGTGTTGGTTTGCGAAAACTAAAACAACTTAATCAATGAATCTCCTGGGTGTGATGGGATTGATAATTTTTTGTGGTATCATTGCGGAAAGGCACCCAGGACA
Organism: Avena sativa; assembly: GCA_916181665.1. Lineage (NCBI taxonomy): Eukaryota > Viridiplantae > Streptophyta > Magnoliopsida > Poales > Poaceae > Avena > Avena sativa. Next base: position 279,802,775 of record OV702283.1, on the reverse strand, counting down.
CTAAGAAATGATTGGTTTCTTTGTTTGGAAGCTTTCGTGTGTAACCATGTGCCAATAATGAAATGTGCGGTTGGTTGAACAGAGTAGGTTGTGGTAACTCGAACCCGCGTATCCAGAGATGTAGATAGTGTAGGTTGGACCAGTGCGCGTTGGGATTGGGGAGCTACTTCCCGAACGGTTCCTTCTTGGACTTCTCCCTATCATCACCCAATATGAGAGTGGTGGTACGAGCTGGGCTGGCCAAGTCACATGGGTAAAGTGTACTAACCCCTGCAGGGTGTATAAACTAAGTGCTTAGCCGTGTCCCCGGTTATGGACAATTTGAACGACCTGATACTGATGCTATGATATTTCTCACTCATCCTTATTTCTTAATTACTTAAAACTTGTTGGGTGAACATAATTGGGTAGGAGCACCTGGGAGTGAACCAGAGTGTCCTATTTATCGTATTGGAAAACTACTTTGTTACAAATGTTAGGATAAAACTGTTGCTTTATGCAAATGAGCCTAAACTCCACTTGGCCAAATAAGCATGTAGTTGATAGATCTGTTGTTAACCACTTTAGCCTACTTGCCATACATTCAATGTATTGACCATTCGTGGCTGCAACGTTTCATGTTGCAGGTTATATCGTATTTGAGTGATCGTTTATAGGTCGCGAGACTCCACTCAACAATTGTTCGCCTGTGGCACATTTGGAGGATGGAGATCTACCTTGTATTCGTTTTCCGCTATGTACTTGAATAAATAATATAAATTCTAGATCATATTTGTTGTATTTATGATGCATAGTTATATTTGGTATCATTTTGTACTGTGTGTGCTAGTGAACCGATCCAGGGATTGGCACTATACACATGAACTCAGCCTTATCAGGCGAGGGTGTTACAAGATGGTATCAAAGCTGTGTGTTGACTATAGGATCGTGACCTTAGAAATGGATTAGTAATAGAAGACCTCTATTAGAAGAACTATCATATTTCCTACTTATTAGATGTTCTTATATTCCTTAACTATCTTTTCTAGAACCTCTTCCTATTCAAACGTTTATAGTTGTCCATTCTTTTGATACCTATATGAGAGTTAGCATATAAGTAAAACAATGAATAAGATGAAATAAATTAACATCTCACCAAGTTTGGGTAGGTCTGGACCACCATATTTTATCTCTTTAGGAGATCATCGCTATCGTGTTAGCATATTGTTCTTACCAACTTATGTGGTATGACAATATAGGTTGATTGCTTGTTTGTACTGAACCATATCGCGTGATGCCTTGTTTAGGATCTGTTGTTTTGAAGCTCTAAAGTTGCTGGAGTTTTCGTGTGGTTTTAAAATTATTTTAATGGTGTGAATTGATTGAAATTCGTGGGATTACTGCTGCAGTTTTCTGCCTGACCTGTTGTACCGTGCGATTTTTCATATTTTACTGGTAACTTAGAAAAATCCAAAAAAATAGGATCTGGAGCGTAATTACCTGTAGTACATGCACAAAAATCGGATAAAATTCCTGACGCGTTTAGGTCTGTCAGAAAAATTCGTGAAGTCTGCTGTACCGTTTTGACAGATTTTGTTTATTGCTTATATGTTGCTCTATTTTACTCTAGTATTGTTCCCAATGCTTTCAAACTATTTTGTGGTTATATACTACTAATTTTATACACCTGTAATGTTATTATACAAGTGTTTGCTTGTGTGTTGACTCCTTATGATTGTTTGCTTGTTTGTGACATTGAATGCTTCATATAGCTATGGGTAGGATTTATTTTCTTAGTCGTTTCTTTCCTATAGAATCTATTCTTTCCTATCTTGACCCCTTGAAGATATAATGATGTGTTAAGTGGAAGGTTTGACAAAACAATGCATTTAGGAAGGAGAATGCTTTATCTAATGGAAAAAAAAGATGTGGGAGTATGAAGTGTTGAAATGATGTTATGTAGTAGATTACCCAACCTAAAAGTTGAAGTATCGATAGCTTAGTTTTAGTAGTAACTTTGTTGATTGAATACATGGGAGTATAATAGAGCATTAGTTCGTGCCCATGGAAACATTCTTCAAGGCAAGTGAGAATGCCCGAGTGATAGAAAAACGTGATTCATCTATCCTCATACAGGGTAATGATTTGGGTGCAGGATGGATTGATCACCATTCCTACTACTCTTATTATTCGCTCTTGTACTGTTGGCTTTGTGAATCTTGAGTGCCCTTTTCAACCTTAGCAGAGAGTCGACGTTGAGCCTAAACCCTAGACTGGTATATTGTTACACCCTTCTAAAAGCATCCATTGCTAAGCATAGGATTGTATGGTAAGGATGAATCCCAACCGTGAATTATGGGCACCGTGAAGTAAACGTTCCCTATTTGCCCACCATGAGAGTTTTGCTAGTTTAAGAAGTGCTTTCTTGGAAACTATCAATCACGATGTTTAGAATGTGCTAGAGACATTGTGCCAATAAAAGTGTAAAGGAGAACCAATCTGAGCTAAGTGAATCCTCGAGAAATGACCTAGTCAATTTTATTTTAAGGGCGGTAGCACCCTAACGGATCTCAAACCTTTCTTTCTTTCTAGTCTTCCCAAATCTCGGGACGAGATTTCTTTTAAGGGTGGTAGTCCGTCACATCCCAAAATTCTCCTAATTTTGGAATGTGAAATAAATAAATAAGTTTGATTGATTGTTGGACTATGTTGAAAATTCTCAATGAGAAGAAACTTTTTGAATAGAAAATCCTCTCAACCTTGAATTCAAAATCTTATATTCTTTTGTTATGACCTAAGTAGCCATATAGGCAAAAGGGCATGGATTGATTATGGATTGTAGAATTGGTGTGCAAGATTTCAAAATGAAAATCATGAAGCATTCATAAGCATTTCATTACATCCATGCAAAGTTCTCACAAACTAAATCCAAATCCTGGTATCTAAATCCTATAGTTGATTCGCCCAGATGTCCCTAAAGGTAATTAAATTGACTTTATAAAACCCACTGTTGCTAATACAGCGATTATTGTTAAATTATAGCCTAAAAATATCCAATTAATATTATAAAATTTTAGGAACAAAATTGAGCTCATTTGGAGCTGTTATGAAAAAGTTATGGAATAAATACAAACACATAAAGATATAAATAAAATGAAATATACAAGGATTTATAAACCCACTACTTCCAAACTAGTAAAAATATTATAAATACGATCCTACAATGATCTATTCGATTTTAGAAAAAATTAGAAACAAGAATCATATCATTTGGAGTTTGTATGCAAAAGATATGAAGGAAACAAGTAAATACAAAAAGAAAAAGAAAAAGAAAAAAAACCTAAATGGGCCGGCCCACCCAGACCGACCGCAGCACCAGCACGCACATACACAAGGATCGATCCCATGATTGCTTTAAAATGCGTGCGAGTCAGTTTTTCTCTAACCTATCTCTATTCAAACACTCGTAACTTTTTATCTACAACTCCGAATCGACTTTCGTTTGTTTCTACGTGTTCCCTACTCCAAGGCCTATCTCTACACCGTCCCAAACCTCCATATAATCTCGTGGAGCCACAGCTGTACAAGTTTCCCTTCTCAAAATCCCGAATCTACACATGCCCGAATCTTATTTTGCTTTTTAACCCATCTAGACTTCGTCGTTTGCCTTCGGTCAAAAAACGAAAGTTGTAGGAATCGTCGAAATATTTATATCCCGACAAACCTCTCCTCTTTTTATCCACCACAGCCGGAGAATTTCGTCTCACAATATTTCAGATCTTACGGTGTTAATGCAAGATGTACTCGCGCTCGTTTCTTCAAATCCAAATTCCTTTGGTGAGAAGGTAGGAATAATGATTCCCACAACTTTCATGTTCTAAGTTTTTCAATTTTACCTACGGATTTGTCTCCCTAACACAGATATGTTTCTTGTCTATTCTGAGCCAAAATCGGGTCAATCGCTTCTTCTAGCCACCATATCCTATCCAGACGGTCGAGATCCAATCAAACCGGTACGTGCCATGTCGTCATCCCGGTCATCTTACTCATCAATGCCACGTCAACGTCAGGTCAACATCTAGTCCCAGTCAGCATGCAAAGTCAACTTGTCCAGTCAGCGGAATATTCCCTAGAATATTCCGTTCGAATTTAAAATTGCACATTATAGATCTAACTTGTAAAATTCATTAGAAATTCATACCACGTCCAAAAATTGCGTATAACATATCAAATTGAAGATAATTTCACGTAGAATCATCTTATCAGAATATATCCAACTTTTACTGTACGTGGTTACTGCAGTAATTTAATTAGTTTTAATGGTCGTTTAGGTTAATAAATTTATAGAAAATTATTCGTAACTCCGAAAAATATGAACAATATATCAAATTGAAGCTACTGTAATGTACATTAATAATATCTTGTTGGATACAGCCTTTGCCGATTATTTAACCCCTAGAAATTTAATTAGTTTTAATGGCTTTATAAATCATTAAATTCATAGTAAATTAATTGCTTGTCACAAAAATATAAATGATATACCGATGGAAAGCAGGTTCCATGTAGATCATCAATATGCAATTAGTTCAGCCTTTGACTGTAAGGTTTTGCCGTGAGGATTTAAATAGTTTAATGGCTTATTTAGAGTAATAAATTCATAAGAAAATAAATACTATTCATAAAATTACAAATAATATGTCCGTGAAATCACAATTCCGTGGAGATTACAGATATAATTTTAGTTTGAATTTTAGACAACAGAAACTATATGAATCATTTAAAACCCATTAAACACTATTTAAATCATACAAAAAGATCTATAACTCCGATTAGGGTGAATCCAAGTGCTAAGGTTTTGTATTGACAATATCTATACAGAGAAATTGCATGACAAATTATTTGGTACTGTTAAAACATAAATTCATACAGAAATTTTTAAACCCATTGAAATAGTGTTTTAATCATAGGAAAATATCTATAACTCCTTTTTAGGTGATTCAAATTGCCACTGTCTCTAAATTGCATTACCTCTATCCCGTAGTATCTAGTTCACAATTTCATATGACATAAACATATTTAGTTCAATTAAAGTGGTATACACCATATTAAATCGATACAACTTTAGTAATAAAAGCTTTAATGCATTAAATGACTTTCCACATGCATCATGTAATCTAACTATGTTCAGAACACTAAATGCAACCATTATGACTCATTAAATCGTCATGCATGCATCTGTTCATCATTGTTTTCTTGTAATGTTGCACTGTTGTATGTTTACAATGTTTTGAATGGTGTTTATTGTGTTTGCTTCAAACGTTGGATTGCGAGGAGTGGAACTACTGTGATTGCAACTACTATAATTGCAAGTATTGTGGTTATTATGAAAGAGGCCAATATAATTGTAAGGGTTATCTAATCGACTACATCTATAACAAAGGCAAGTGGTGCTATCTTGGTCATAAATGTCTTATTGCTTTTCTATGCATTGTAGATGCTTTTATAGAATTGCATATGTAGGAATTGATGTGTATATGCTATGCTATGTCCTATTACGTGGTAGGGTTTTCCTGTAGATGAACCACCATTGGTAGATGTGCTTAGCCATGCTATGACGAACGAGGGCTGGGTTACATCACTGATGTTGATTCTAAATGTGTTGGTTTGCGAAAACTAAAACAACTTAATCAATGAATCTCCTGGGTGTGATGGGATTGATAATTTTTGGTGGTATCATTGCGGAAAGGCACCCAGGACACTGAGAAATGATTGGTTTCTTTGTTTGGAAGCTTTCGTGTGCAACCATGTGCCAATAATGAAATTGGCGGTTGGTTGAACTCACTAGGTTGTGGTAACTCGAACCCGCGTATCCAGAGATGTAGATAGTGTAGGTTGGACCGGTGCGCGTCGGGATTGGGAAGCTACTTCCCCGAACGGTTCCTTCTTGGACTTCTCCCAATCATCACCCAATATGAGAGTGGTGGTATGAGCTGGGCTGGCCAAGTCACATGGGTAAAGTGTACTAACCCCTGCAGGGTGTATAAACTAAGTGCTTAGCCGTGTCCCCGGTTATGGACAATTTGAGCGACCTGATACTGATGCTATGATATTTCTCACTCATCCTTATTTCTTAATTACTTAAAACTTGATGGGTGAACATAATTGGGTAGGAGCACCTAGGAGTGAACCAGAGTGTCCTATTTATCGTATTGGAAAACTACTTTGTTACAAATGTTAGGATAAAACTGTTGTTTTATGCAAATGAGCCTAAACGCCACTTGGCCAAATAAGCATGTAGTTGATAGATCTGTTGTTAACCACTTTAGCCTACTTGCCATACATTCAATTTATTGACCATTCATGGCTTCAACGTTTCATGTTGCAGGTTATATCGTATTTGAGTGATCGTTTATAGGTCGTGAGACTCCACTCAATAATTGTTCGCCTGTGGCACATTTGGAGGATGGAGATCTACCTTGTATTTGTTTTCCGCTGTGTACTTGAATAAATAATGTAAATTCTAGATCATATTCGTTGTATTTATGATGCACAGTTATATTTGGTATCATTTTGTACTGTGTGTGCCAGTGAACCGATCCAGGGATTGGCACTATACACATGAACTCAGCCTTATCAGGCGAGGGTGTTACATTGGATGATTCCTGGAGGATGAACTGCCGGAGTCAGGATTCTGATGGAAAAATAGGTGTTTTGAAACAATTTCGCGAAGATCAGAAAAATACCAGAAAACTACGGAAAATCATATTTTTCCAGAAGACGAAGATTGCTAGAAGGGGAGGCGGAGATGGGCCACAGGGGGCCCACACCCCTAGGCGCGGGCCACCCCTAGGCCGCGCCTACAGGGGATGTGGACCACCTGGCTCACCTCTGGCTCCGCCTTCTCACCTAAATATTCTCCTCGAAACCCTAATACACGGGGGCGACCACAGAAAGATTCCGCCGTCTCTGTGGGGCGGAAAAAACCGAGAGAGAAAGAGCTCTCCGGCAGACAGATTTCTACCGGGGAAATTCCTTCCCGGAGAGGGGAGATCGTCGCCATCAACACCATCATCAAGCTAGACTTCATCGGGATCATCATCATCATCATCCACACCATCATCTCCACTAGCACCATCATCACCACTCCATCCCGCTATAACAATCGTGTTGAATACTTGCATAGTTCTTAGGGGAAACTTTCCCGGTGTTGATTACTATTGTAGTTGATGCTTGTGAGTGGAACCATTGGATTATTGTTTATGTTCAGATTTTTATCCATCACCATATCATGTTTGATCTTGATCCATATGATCTCTCGTGGGTAGTTCGTTTAGTTCTTGAGTACATGGTAGAAGTCATGTTGTTAGTAGTGGATTTGTGTTGAGATATTATTCAATGGTTTAGTATTTAAGTTGTGGTGCTATTCTTCTAGTGGTGTCATGTGAACGTTGACTACATGATACTTCACCATTTATGAGCCTAGGGGAATGCATTGTGTATTTGGCTACTAATTGTGGGGTTGCCGGAGTGACAGAAACCCGAACTCCCATTAGGAAACCATTGCACAAGGGAGTGTAGGATCTCAGAGTTTAAGGCTGTGGTTAGGTTTATATCTTAATTGCTTTCCTGTAGTTGTGGATGCTTGCAGGGGTTTTAATCACAAGTATGTATTAGTGCAAGTAAGGTTGGTAAATTAGCACAGGTTCACCCACACAACACTTACAAAACCAAAGAAGACTACTCATCTATTTGAAGCGAAAGCACTTGACAGAATTCTCATGTGTCCTCGAGAACGTTTGGTCCTCATAAGTTTTTCCACCGGCTTGTCCTTTGCTAAGAAAGGATTGGGGCACTTGGTGAAACTATTTGTTGTTTCATTTACTTGCACTTTATTTCTTTTCTTTATCGGGAAACCCCTAAAAATCCATTTGCTAAGTTTTTACATAGATTTCTTGCTCCATTCCACTAGTCAACACTTTCTGCTCCTCATTGGGATCGACACTCCTATTTATCAAAAGTAATAAGATACACCCCCTATACTTGTGGGTCATCAAGCACTCATACAATGAATGGAGGACACATGATGACTTGGGAGGAATTAAAACTCAAGCTCAGCTAAACTCATGTGCCTCCAGGTTTGATTCTAAGGATGATGGATGAACTCAAGAAACTATAGCAGGGGAGAATGACTTTGGTAGAGTACCATGACAGATTTCTGTCTCCGTCTAGGTATGATCCTCATGAGATTTGTACCGAAGCCAAGAAGAAGGAAAGATTCCTGAATGGTCTGCACGATGAGATGTAGACAGTGTTAGTCAATATTCTTTTTTGCCGATCTAGAAGCTCTAGTGGATTCTGCTATCTAGATGGAAGGAAAGATCAATCAAGCCACTGAGAACCATAAGCATCGCATGATGCACCAACCTAGACCCCACCATACCCCAAAGTATCGCCCCAGTTCGTCTGCAGGATTTGCACCAAGGAACAATAGGCCACCTATGTCATGTCCAAACTTTCCTAATCGTAGCGGAGGAAAACCGAGGCCCCGAGTCAACAACAACCACAACCCCAGCAACCCTAATAATTTCAACCGTTCACCGCCAACGCCCACCAATAACAACAACAATACTACCCCAAGGACTAGAAGTAATGTCGTGCCTGTCGCAGGGAAGGACAAGTCCATGATCACCTGCTTTGAATGTGGAGTGACGAGTCACTACTCCAATGAGTGCCCCAAGAAGCTTGCGACAGCACCCAATTCCACTGCACCTGCCCAGCAGCAGTAGCGTGTTCAACCTGGAAAGAGATTTTCCCCAGGCAACCCGCACAACCGTACCGGCCGTCTATTCCACATGAATGCCGAAGAAGCCCATGAAGCGCCAGATGTCGTGCTGGGTATGTTTTCTGTTAACTCAGTACTTGCAAGAGTGTTGTTTGATTATGGAGCATCGCATTCATTTGGTATAGAAGAATTCGAATGCACTAGTAAGATTAAACCAACAATTTGAAGCATGTTATGATAGTTCAAATACCTAGGTTAACTAGCAAAGCTATAAAAATTTGCAAGGTCGTACCTATCAGAATACATGGAATAGATTTTCATGCCAATCTAATAGTACTCGGAACAAAAGGTTTGGAAGTAGTACTAGGAATGGATTGGATGTCGAAACATGAAGGATTAATAGGTTGTGCCAAGAAAGCCATAACCATGACCAGTAGCACCGGAGTATCAGTAGAGCATGTGTCCGAGACATTGCCCCGTCAATTCAAGTGCAACAAGAGTTTAGCCCAACCAACCTTACACCAAGTCAGAGTAGTCTATGAATACCCCGATGTGTTCCCAGATGAATTACCCGGTATGCCCCCAGATCGGGATATCGAGTTAATCAGTGAACTAATCCCTGGAACTGGACCCATAGCTCAGAGCCCTATAGTATGAACCCATCTGAATTAGTAGAGCTCAATAAGCAACTTGATGACATGTTGAGCAAAGATCTTATTCAACCAAGTGCATCGCCATGGAGATCACCTGTTTTGTTTGTGGATAAGAAAGATGGTGCCACCCGTTTATGTACGGATTACCGAAAGTTGAATGATGTCACCATCAAGAACAAGTACCCATTGCCAAAGATAGAAGATTTGTTTGACCAGTTGACTGGTGACAGAGTATTTTCTAAGATTGATCTTAGAACTGGTTATCATCAACTAAAAATCCACCCAACGGATATCCCAAAGACTGCCTTCACTAACCGATATGGATTATATGAGTACAAGGTCATGTCATTTGGATTAACCAATGCCCTCGCTTATTTCATGAATCTTATGAATAAGATTTTTATGAACTTCTTGGATAAGTTTGTCGTTGTTTTCATAGATGACATTCTGATATACTCCAAGTCGGAAGAGGAACATGAAAAGCACCTAAGAACCATCCTTGTAACCCTTAGAGAGCATCAATTGTATGCCAAGTTCAGCAAATGTGAATTTTGGTTAAAGGAAGTCGGATTCCTATGTGGCATCCCGAAAAACCCCTACTAGAAAATCGCGTTGTTTTTGTGCATTGCATCATCATGACCGCATGCTCATGTCATCATGCCACATTGCATTTGAGCATCGTCATCATCTTGCATTTGCTTGCATAAAACTATTTGCAGAAAAACCTATTTTTGTGATTTCTAAAACGCCCCGTCTTTGTTCAAACGCAAAACCCGGGTCGCCGGAATATTTTGTTTTGTCTGCTATCGGTTTGCAAAAGCCCGGTTTGAAATAAATAAAATATTTAATTATTTTTAGGGGGCAGTCGAACGGGCCGATCCGACCCGGACGACCACCCCCAGAATAAATCGGTCCACCCAAAAATTCCTAAAACTACCCAACCTAGTCTACCCACCCCTCCAGCCACCTCACCCCACCCAATCCTCTCGCGCCACCTCACCTCTCTCCCTCCTCCCCACCACTCATCTGCTGCCACATCATCTCCCACCTACCAGCCCCCCCCCAACCGCAGCAACCCACCCACACCACCTGGCCCCGGTCCCACCGCCCCTGGGTCCTACCTCCCACGCCCCAGCCCCCACCGACACGCTCCCCTCCCGCACGCCTCGCGACCCCGCCCCTTCTTCCTCCTTCCTCCTCTGCCTCACCCGCGGTTCCCTCCTCCTTCCTCTCCCTCCGCCGGTCCACCCATCCGCCTCCCGCCTCCTCTCCTCTCCCCTCGGCTCCACTCCCCGCGCCGGCTCGCTAGCCTCCTCCTCTCCAGCCACGGCCGCCGCCGCCCTTCCCTCCTGCCTCCGCCCCGCCGCGGCCACCCTCCGCTCCCCGCCGGCCTCGCTCGTCCTCGCCGCGCCTCCAACCCTGCCTCCCCTCTCCGCCCCGTGCGCCGCCGCCAAGACTCCCCTCTGGCCCTCCCCTGCAGGAGCTCTGCTCGGGCGCCCTCCCCGCCTCTGCTCCAACCGCCCGCGCGCCGTCCCTCCCCGTCGGCCCCGAGCTCCGCCGTCCTCGTCGCCTGCGCCTCCCCGTCATCCCGCCTCCAGCCGCGGCCGCCGGAGCCGAGCCGGCTTCGCGCCTCCACCCCGTCCCGGCGCCGTCCTCCTCCTCCCGCGTCCGCGAGCGGCCGCCCTTGCGCCGCGAGACCGCCGCCCGCCTCTGCCTCGCCGTCGTTGGCCGTGAGCGGCCCGACCCCGTCACCCTCCTCGAGCCGAGCCCCCACGTCCTCCTGCCGCAGCCCCGAGCTCGTCCTCGCCGGTCACCCTCCTTCCTAGCTCGCCACCGAACCGCAGTCCTCCGGCCCGAGCCCGGCCTCCTCGTCCCCGAGCCCCATCAGCGTCAAGCCCCGAGCTGCGTGGCACCAGGGATGGCTCTGCCTGTTGGGTGTGCAGTTCATGCGTGACTCGTGTGCCCTGCAACCTCTCAGCTAGACAAGCACTCGTGCCTATTGCCATGTTGCAGAGTAAGAACTACAAGATCTTCGAGAAGTGCTCCAAGTCGTCCATAACCGCGGACACGGCTTTCAGAAATTTTTACCCGGCTGGGGTGCACCAATAGCAACACACACACGATCAAACTCGGAAAAACCAAATCAAAACCCAACGAGGCTTTCACGACAAAGCAATCACAGGATTCAGAAATGTTTCAGGGGGCCACCCCGTAAAGTAGACCCGCAACGAAGTCGGCCGGCTCCGAGACGGCCTCAAGGTTTGGGTGGACGGCTGTGAACAACTGGGAACCCAAAACTGATCTTGTCGACACCGCGGAATCTTGTCCCGATCCTAAATAGTACAGTGTGCTCCTCGCACAATCATAGATAAAGCAGTAAAGCATGGCATAAGTACAGGATAGTAATAAAACCCCAAACTAGTTTGTGGCCCCAAGAAATAAGACTGAATCAAGCTCTGGCTAAGGGGGGCCCATAATTCCCCGTATGTGGATAGCGCGATAAATCAAGGAACAGGTATCAAGCACTCGGGGTCCTACGGGACACAAGTGGACGGTTAACAACCAAATAACATCTATTGCCCACCTGTGACTCTGCTTACCTACTTCAATTTTAGTTGTTAAACAATAATTAAAGTGAACAATAAATAAAGCCATGAGAATCTCCAACATTCAACGTGCGGCAATACTCCAACAACTGCTAGATCGGCACCGACCCGGAAGAACCCGATGCGCCCCGACACCGAACCAAGTTCTCCGTCCCGGAAGCATCGACGCTCGTGCGACAAGATCTACTCCGTTATCCGAGAACGATCCCGCCGAGGCCAAACCCCAGATCCGGACCTTGAGCCCGACCCCGAACCCCGGAACCCCAAGCTCGCCGAACCCTAATGTGTGAACCCCTTCCCGAAACCCTACTTTATAATATAATACAACTTGTCGCATATTAAATGTTCATGCATGCATATTGTCGTGTGGTTTGGGGGCCTTATGCCGATTCACCTCATAATTAAATATGGGGCCCATATGCGGGCAAATCTAGTCTCATATTGGCCCCATTTAATTTGTGTAGCGAACCGGTGCTACGTTTTGCCTTGTTAATACAACATTTAAAATGCGGGGCATCTAAACAACTGGAACCATATATTTAATTGTCGGGACCCCGGTTCCGCTTAATATGACCTAATTGCATCGCATCCTTGCCATGTCATACACCATGCATGCATCATGCCGGTCTTCTGTCGTATTATTAAATATTGCATCCGGTGTTTATTCTAGTGTTTTGCTTCTTCGCGGATAAGGCCGTTGAGTTGATGTGAGCTTCGCCCCGATCTTCGGATGAACCTTCGGCAATGTTTTCAGGCGAGCATATTCCCCTTTCTACCTATCTTACTTTTATAGTATTTATTCCCTCCTGTTGATCTATTGCTATCTGTGTTGCGATGCTCTGCTTATTATATCAGGATGACTATCTATACCTGACTAGTAATTACTGCAACGATAACTGAATAAATAAAACTGCCAACTGTGTGAGTTCCTCGGTGAACTTCCTCGTTTGGTCTGGAGGGGGAAACACCAGGATGGGTTTGTTTGATGGTAGCATCAGGTTGGTTCCGAATAGGTCTTTCTTATCCCTCTCTGATAATCAACAGTTGTATCGAGTCTCTATAGGTTGTTTAGTGCATGCTGCCGCTGCCGCTTCACACATTAGGGTTCGGCGAGCTTGGGGTTCCGGGGTTCGGGGTCGGGCTCAGGGTCCGGATCTGGGGTTCGGCCTCGGCGGGATCGTTCTCGGATAACGGAGTAGATCTTGTCGCATGAGCGTCGATGCTTCCGGGACGGAGAACTTGGTTCGGTGTCGGGGCGCATCGGGTTCTTCCGGGTCGGTGCCGATCTTGTCGTCGCCGTGGTCTTCGGGTCCGTGCCATCGAGTCGGTCTTGGCATTCGGGCGAGGTACTTGGCGTATCCGCATCGGCGATCTTGGCATTCTTCCGGTTCGGGTCTTGGCGCTTCGGATCGGCCTTCCGGGTCTCGGTCATCGGACTCCCGAGAAGTAGATCTTGGGGTATCGGCGTCATCGGGTTCCACCTTGCACATTGGTCTACGAAACCCGTAACGATGCAGATCTTGGCGGCAAAAGGGCATCGAGGCTCTTGTGACGAGACGGTCTTGTCGGTGCACTGGCTCGAGGTACTCCGGAAGATGGAACACGACAGGTACGTCTTCTCGAAGATCTTGTAGTTCTTACTCTGCAACATGGCAATAGGCACGAGTGCTTGTCTAGCCAAGAGGTTGCAGGGCACACGAGTCACGCATGAACAGCACACCCAACAGGCAGAGCCATCCCTGGTGCCACGCAGCTCGGGGCTTGACGCTGATGGGGCTCGGGGACGAGGAGGCCGGGCTCGGGCCGGAGGACTGCGGTTCGGTGGCGAGCTAGGAAGGAGGGTGACCGGCGAGGACGAGCTCGGGGCCGCAGCAGGAGGATGTGGGGGCTCGGCTCGAGGAGGGTGACGGGGTCGGGCCGCTCACGGCCAACGACGGCGAGGCAGAGTCGGGCGGCGGTCTCGCGGCGCAAGGGCGGCCGCTCGCGGACGCGGGAGGAGGAGGTCGGCGCCGGGACGGGGTGGAGGCGCGGGGCCGGCTCGGCTCCGGCGGCCGCGGCTCGAGGCGGGACGACGGGAAGGCGCAGGCGACGAGGATGGCGGAGCTCGGGGCTGACGGGGAGGGACGGCGTGCGGGCGGTTGGAGCAGAGGCGGGGAGGGCGCCCGAGCAGAGCTCCTGCAGGGGAGGGCCAGAGGGGAGTCTTGGCGGCGGCGCACGGGGCGGAGAGGGGAGGCGGGGTTGGAGGCGCGGCGAGGACGAGCGAGGCCGGCGGAGAGCGGAGGGTGGCCGCGGCGGGGCGGAGGCAGGAGGGAAGGGCGGCGGCGGCCGTGGCTGGAGAGGAGGAGGCTAGCGAGCCGGCGCGGGGAGCGGCGCCGAGGGGAGAGGAGAGGAGGCGGGAGGCGGATGGGTGGACCGGCGGAGGGAGAGGAAGGAGGAGGGAACCGCGAGTGAGGCAGAGGAGGAAGGAGGAAGAAGGGGCGGGGTCGCGAGGCGTGCGGGAGGGGAGCGTGTCGGTGGGGGCTGGGGCGTGGGAGGTGGGACCCAGGGGCGGTGGGACCGGGGCCAGGTGGTGTGGGTGGGTTGCTGCGGTTGGGGGGGGGGCTGGTAGGTGGGAGATGATGTGGCAGCAGATGAGTGGTGGGGAGGAGGGAGAGAGGTGAGGTGGCGCGAGAGGATTGGGTTGGGTGAGGTGGCTGGAGGGGTGGGTATACTAGGTTGGGTAGTTTTAGGAATTTTTGGGTGGACCGATTTATTCTGGGGGTGGTCGTCCGGGTCGGATCGGCCCGTTCGACTGCCCCCCTAAAAATAATTAATTATTTTATTTATTTCAAACCGAGCTTTTGCAAACCGATAGCAGAGAAAACAAAATATTCCGGAGACCCGGGTTTTGCGTTTGAACAAAGACGGGGTGTTTTAGAAATCACAAAAATAGGTTTTTCTGCAAATAGTTTTATGTAAGCAAATGCAAGATGATGACGATGCTCAAATGCAATGTGGCATGATGACATGAGCATGCGGTCATGATGATGCAATGCACAAAAACAACGCGATTTTCTAGTAGTGGTTTTTCGGGATGCCACAATTCGACACCACTAACAATGGATCTCGCCCTCGAGATCCGCCTCATGGTACCGGAAGAAGGGCGACGATCCGAATCTTCTCGCATCGTGTAGATCCTCGCGACACCACTAACGATGGTCGTTGTCCGTGATCGTCGAGAGAACACTCCGGAACAAAAGGTCGAAGGTAGAGGTATCAACAAATAAAGCCACCTCTAGCTTCCGTGGACGGAGTAAAATTGCTGGATCCACTGATTCGATGTACAAGAGCGAATGATAAGAGTAGTCGGATGGTGATCAGTCCATCGCGCACCCAAACCATTACTCTGCACACGAATAGGCGGATTATGCAACCAACTCTCGGAATTAGACTGAAGATCTCGACAAGCGAGGTTCAGAAACAAAGGAGGGATGCAGACTCTGCATCGGATCTGGCGTAGATGACGTCGTCGCGTCGGATAACACCGGAAGGCACGAGAAGGAACAAAGAGAAGTCCACCAGACGAAGGATTCTTCGGATAGCATGAAGACCAGATGTAGCAACACCGTTACCAAAGGAGGAAGCGAAACCCTGAAGGTACGACGGAAACCCAACCACGAGAAATCCTGGACTCGAAGAGGGAGAAGAGAGCGGATTCAAAACACGTAGAGGTAAGAGGAGAATAGCAGAGGGGTAAGGAGTAAAAGCAGACCTAATCAGAACTATCCAACCGATTTTGCAGAAATAGTTTTGACACTCTACTTCGGCCGTTAGCTAGGTTATCCTACAGGCTGGACTTGTGGGGTATCGCAACTGCTGAGCTCTGATACCACTCTGAAACACCCTCAGAATCGACCCTATGCAAGTTTCAGCGATTCCCGCCAAACCAGCATAGAAACGATTCAAAGGTGCCCACCAGGCACTTTCGTGCGGGTGGAAAACGAAGTAATAACATTACACAACAATCCTCGATGGGACCACAGAAATAGATATATACAACAGCGACTCAAAGAGTCAAGAATACAGATATAATGTACAAAGATCCAAATCACCTTGAAAATGATAGAGCGTCCGACTACGGACAAGATGCAAATTGAGCTAAGAGCCCTGAAGAATAACCAATGGCGTCCATAACCCTGCCCAGGCCAAGCCGGAAGGGTAACCCTGCTAACGACGTCGATCGCAAAACCTGCTTAAACAAAAGGGGTGCCGACAAAGGGCAAACCCATCTCGCCGTGTACTGGCCTCAGTACTGACGCTCCTCTTTTTCCTTTGCCCTTTGTCGGCACCCCTTTTGTTTAAGCAGGTTTTGCGATCGACGTCGTTAGCAGGGTTACCCTTCCGGCTTGGCCTGGGCAGGGTTATGGACGCCATTGGTTATTCTTCAGGGATCTTAGCTCAATTTGCATCTTGTCCGTAGTCGGACGCTCTATCATTTTCAAGGTGATTTGGATCTTTGTATATTATATCTGTATTCTTGACTCTTTGAGTCGCTGTTGTATATATCTGTTTCTGTGGGTCCCATCGAGGATTGTTGTGTAATGTTATTACTTCGTTTTCCACCCGCACGAAAGTGCCTGGTGGGCACCTTTGAATCGTTTCTATGCGGGTTTGGCGGGAATCGCTGAAACTTGCATAGGGTCGATTCTGAGGGTGTTTCATCCTAGGACATATCTTGTCAGCTGGAGGAGTTGCCGCCGACCCCTCCAATATTAAGGATGTTGAAGAATGGAGAGCCCCAACCACTCAAACCGAAGTTCGCGCATTTCTTGGATTAGCTTGATATTACCGCAACTTTGTTGAAGGATTTTCAAGCATCACAAGGTCGATGACTTGGCTATTGAAGAAACAAAAGAAGTTTTAATGGACGAACAAATGTGAAGCAAGTTTTCAAGAGCTCAAGAAGAGATTGATTTCAGCCCCAATTTGATCAAGACGGATATCACAAAGCCCTTTGATGTATATTGTAATGTATCCAAGATTGGTCTCGGTTGTGTGTTGATGCAAGATGGCAAAGTGATATCATATATGTCCAGACAACTGAAGGAACATGAGTAGAATTACCCAACCCATATTTAGAATTGGCAGCCGTAGTTTTAGACTTGAAAAGATGGCATCATTACCTCATGGGTAACCGCTATGAGATTTATTCGGATCACAAGAGTTTGAAGTATATTTTCACTCAGAAGGAGCTGTAAATGAGGCAAAGGAGGTGGATAGAGTTAATCAAGGATTATGACCTTGATATTCACTACCACCCCGGCAAGGCCAATGTGCTAGCGGATGCCCTTAGTAGGCTGTCGTGCAGATTAAACACCATGATTATGAAAGAGCACCCAAGTTTGCATAAGGAGTTGGAGGATTTCAGAATGGAGCTAGTTAGCAAAGGATTCCTAGCCAGTATTAAACTTGAACCCACTTTGATTAGTCAGATAAAGGAAGCTCAGAAAGAATATAATAGTATCGATGGAATTAAGCATCGTATCGGTACAGGGAAGGTACCCGGATTCACGGAAGATGACGGAGTTCTATGGTATAAGGGATGAATCTGTGTGCAGGCAGATTCAGGGTTGAAGCAAGTCATTTTGCAAGAAGCCCATGATACTCTTTATTCTATTCATCCCAGAGGAATGAAGATGTATCAGGACTTGAAGGAGCAATTTTGGTGGCACAAAATGAAGAGAGAATTCGGAAGCTATATCGCCAAGTGTAATATCTGTCAAAGAGTCAAAGCAGAACATCGGCGACCTGCAGGACTTCTGCAACCTTTGCAAATTCCAGAATGGAAATGGGATTCAGTTGGAATGGATTTCATCACTGGTTTACCTACATCTAGTAGAGGAAATGATTATATTTGGGTCATAGTGGATAAACTATCCAAGGTAGCTCATTTCATACCAGTCAAGACCACTTATCAGAGCTCGAAGCTAGCAGAGTTGTATATCGCTAGAAGAGTCAGTCTGCACGGAACCCGCAAGACCATCATATTAGATCGAGGAACCCAGTTTACTTCGAGATTTTGGAAGAAAGTCCAAGAAGGATTAGGAACCAAACTGGACATCAGCATAGCTTATCACCCATAGACCGATGGACAAACGGATAGTGTAAACCAGATACTTGAGGATATGTTGAGAGCTTGTGTATTGGAATATAGATCTAAATGGGAAGACTACATGACTTTCGCAGAATTCTCATACAACAACAGTTATCAGGCTAATTTGCAAATGGCCTCATTTCAGTTTTTGTATGGAAGGAAGTGCCGTACACCCCAGAATTGGTCGCAAGTAGGAGAGAGTCAGATTTTTGGACCAGACATCCTACGAGAAGTCGAGGAGAAAGTTCACAAGATCCGTGAGCACCTCAAGACCGCTCAATCTAGACAGAAGAGTTATGCTGACAAGAGACGTCGAGATATCACCCTTGAAAGGAAAGCAGCGTTTCCAACTCGAAGGAAAGCTTGCACCCTGATATATTGGACCCTTCAAGATTTTAAGTCGCCGAGGAGAAGTATCGTATCAGATAGAACTGCCTGAAGAGATGTCAACCGTGCACGATGTGTTTCATATCTCGTTACTTTGGAAATGCTTAGAAGTTCTAGAGAAGATAGAGGTCTTCAAGAACATCAATCACAGAGATGTGGAGATCAACCTGGATTTAACCTATCGTGAAGTACCCATTCGTATTTTGGAAGAATCTTTCAGAACCACCCGGACCAGGAGTATCAAGTTTCTCAAAATTCAGTGGAGCAACCATACTGAAGAAGAAGCCACCAGGGAGCGAGAAGATTACATGAGGACGGAGTTTCCCAATCTCTTTAGTATCCTAGTTTTTCCTGAATCTTGGGACGACATTCTTTTTAAGGGGGAAGGTTTGTAACATCTCAAAAATGTTAATGAGGATATCAATTTATAATTAACCAAAATTAGGGTTAACAAAATCTTTTTAATATTAAACACTATCTTAAGGCATGTGTGTTATAAATGTTGTATGAATGATTGCAATGCCATGTTTGTTTGTTGTAAATGATGAGAAATGGTTTAAATATCAAAACCATATCATCTAGGTCAAATTCAAAATAGATCAAAACGAAAGAAAATTAAAATGTGAAGCATATGACCTAAAGGTCATTTTTGCAAAAAGTTAACAACTAGCTCACATTGAGCATCTCTAGCAAATGATTTCTAACAGAGACTTTTCCATTTCTTTTCTCACCTTGCTATACCAACTAACACTGAACACAACGGAGCTTTCCAACCTTCAAGAAACAAATCCAAATGCATTTGAGAGGAAATTCAAAATTGAATCTATCTTATGTATCAAGATAGTCATTTTTGGAAAAACACTAAAACCTTCACCACTCAGCAAACCCTTGCACCCAGAGACTACCAAGCTTAAGGTCAACACCCCCACCAAAAAGATTTTGAAAATTCCAAAGCTGAGTTCTTGCGGCCATTTAATCAAACACCTGGTGATCATAGTACAAACTCACCAACTATCTACTATTTTGATCAATCTTGTGATCATATTTTTGACCTCACCGAGTCTCCACGACATGCACTTAACTCTCCCAATACCAGCCCATGCAATTGAGCTCCTCTCACTCGACCAAATGACCAGTGAAAAATGGTACCCGAGCTCACCTTGTCACCCCGATGCGGACACGCTGCCACATGTGCGCCACCCTCGCCCATGATGTCTAGGAGGTAGACGTGACCTCACCGCCCCTGCCTATGCACGCCTCGACCAACGACCGCCCACAGAGACGCCAGCGCAGCCGTGCCTATTTAACACTCAACCATGCCGAGCGCCGTGCCATAGTGCCGAGCAATCCCGCGCTACCACGCCGCGGCTCGCTCCCTCCTTGCGCCAATAAGTTCTCCGCGACTCCAGCGACCGCCGAGACATGCTCGTTTGACCCCTCGAGCACTGTGACCACCATACGCCATGGCGAATGCCGACGGTACCTCCGTAGAGCACGGACGTTCTAGAACGATGGAGATCACGCCTCGCTATGCCACTGTGTGCATGACGACCGTCATGAAGCCCTGCGTCAACCTACACCCTTGGCCATGCCAATAGCACACTATAACTACATCGCCAACGAGTCTGAGCCATGCCGCCCTCCCCCTGCCTCAAAATGCACACCATTCCACTCCTCTATCACCCAACAATCTCTCTGACCCGTCCCTGGATCACGATGAGCACCACCTCGCCGGAATTTCACCGGAGCCCGCCGCTGAAGTGGAGAAGAGGAACCAGCGCTAGGAGCCGCCATGATCACCAGTCGAACCTCCATCGTCGACTCGTTCGTTCGCCCACCTCGCTGGACCTAGATGGAGCCCTGGTAAGCCCCCGACAACCCCCGCCATAGTGCTAGGGTTCATTATCATGCGCCCTGTGTGACGGAGACAATGACGCGGAGCCGTCGATGATGATCTAACTGTGCGGCCGAGATTATAGGATACCCTTTTGTTTTAACACTACCGCTGACGTGTGGGACAAACCTTGGTACAGCCCGCCGTGCGCGCATCGCGTAGTTGGGCCAGTAGATGAGTGTGTGAACACTTCGTTGGGAAACCCCAAGAGCAAGGTGTGATGCAGCATAGCACCAAGTTTTCCCTTAGTAAGTGATACGTCCAAAACGTATCTACTTTCCCGAACACTTTTGCTATTGTTTCTTCTCTAAACTTGTGTGATTTAGATACAACTAACACGGACTAACGCTATTTTCAGTAGAATTACCTTGGTGTCTAGTTTTTGTGCAGAAAATCAACTATCAGGAAAAATCCCGGAAAATATGCCAAAAATCCTATTTCACCAGAAGACTCACAGAGCCAGAATATGAGACGGAGTGGAGGCCTGAGGGGCCCACACCCCCTGCCACGCGGGTAGGCCCAGGCCGTGCATGGAGATGTTGTGGCTACCCCAGGAACCCCCTCGGCCTCCCTCTTCGCCTATAAGTGGCCTCTTGACCTAAACACCGAGGGGGGTGTCGACGTTTTTCTAGAAAGAGTCCCGCTGCACCGCCACCACCAGAAACCGCGTTCCGGAACCAGATACTCTGTTCTGGCACCCTGCCAGGATGGGGAATTTAGAGAGGATCATCGCCATCATCATCAACAACGCCTCTCCATCAACCATCTATGTTTCCCCCATCCATGAGTGAGTAATCCCCCGTTGTAGGCTATGGGGATGGTAGGGATTGGATGAGTTCTATCATGTAATCGAATAAGATTGTTAGGGGATGGTGCCTAGTATCTCTATTAGTGCTATTTGACTTTGTTGCAACTTGTTGTGCTTAATGCTTGTTAGTAGGGCCCGAGTGCCATGATCTGAGATCTGAACTTATTATTGATTCATTATGATAGTATTGTTTGTGATCTTATCTGGAAGTTGTGTACACATATTATTGTCCAGATCCAAAGTTCCTGAAGTGACAGAAATTGGGATAACCTGAGGGGATGGGTGTGATGTGAGGATCACATGTGTTCACAGAGTGTTAATGCTTTGCTCCGGTGCTCTATTAAAAGGAGCACCTTAATTGCCAATAGTTCCCTTGAGGCCCCCCTGCAACGGGCTAGCAGGACAAAAGATGTTGTGCAAGTTCTCATTGCGAGCATGCATGACTATATATGGAGCACATGCCTATGATTGTTTAGTACTTGGATGCTTTATCTTATTTATCCACAATTGCCCTAGATCTTGAAGTTACATGTTTAGACTCGTCCATGCAACGCCCATCCATCCATCCCTGTGCCTACTACGCTCATATCCTACTGTTTGCTACTACTATTACTATTGCTATTGTTTTACTGCTGCTGTTACTTTGCTATTGCTACTACAAAATTGTTGCTACTGATAAACTTCTTTGAGCAATAACTATTTCCAGGTGCAGCTGAAATGACAACTCAGCTGTTAAGGCTTGCAAGATGAGAGTGTGTAGTATGCTATGCTCACTAAAACCTTTGTGGAGAGTTTCTCTTTTTCTAACATCCCTTTCAAACTAGATGTGTCTTTCGAAATCTATGACAGGCCTTTCTCCATGACATTGAAGAAATTTTGTGAAATCTTGGGTATTGGCACGACTTGGACGGTGAATATTCCAGCTCAAACTGCTGATTTGTTGGATCTCTACCACGGGATAACTAATGATGATGACCGCAGAGCCCAGCGGGGAAAGATAATAAATATGCAACTCCCGGCTATCAGATATTTTGCTTATTGTCTTGCCACTAGTGTTCTTGGTAGGGATAACACTAGCAATATTTCCAACTATCATTTGGCCTTCCTAGCTTCTGCAATCAAAAATGAAACCATGTACAATCTTGGTTCTCTCATTGCTCGTCGCTTAGCTGCTAAGGGACCCATTTATGAGGGAATTAGTGCTGCACGTATTGTTGTTGCCTTAGACCTATCTGTTGATCCAAATGATACAATTTTGGCTCCTCAGAGGCTGCATCTCACTGCCATGAAAGCGCATCATTTTTTCACTGCTAGCTCTACCCTTGATAATTTGGATTATAGGATGTTATTTACTAATGGGGAAGAGAGAGAGATTCCTCTGCCACAAACCACTTTGTTCTGTATTTCCCAGGGACCTTGGTCACGCTCCAAGGAGGAGATGGACGAGCAGCTACGTATTCGTGGTTTCCACGGACACTATCAGGGGGACGCGTCCTCATACGACCCCTCTGTGCACTACACATGGGAGTCCTCGAGCTCGTACCAGAATGAAGGGGCCTCCTCGTCGTACTACGGAGGTGCACCTTCTTGGTCACCATTGAGTTGAGCCCGTCATAGGCCAAAAGCCTAATCTTGGGGGAGGTATACAGACATCACACTCATCTATATATCATGTTTCGTCGGTTCTTTGTATATCCATTGTTTCGTTTTCTTTTTGGTTCTTGTTTCTGCTTTCTCAAAACACAAAAATACCAAAAATATTGTCGTTGTTTCTCTTGGTTTGTTTCTTTGCTTTTTAGCTTTTTTTGCCTTAAAGAATAATCCAAAAAGATTTTGTTTTGTTTGTTTTTGCTTTGTTCTTTTTTCTTTGTGTGCTTGCTTTAAAAAATCGAAAACACCAAAAATATTTGATCTCTTCTTTGGTTTTCTGAAGTTCTTTGCAGGGTTCAGCATTCCTTAGTGGAGTTTGGTATCACGTTATTATTCAAGTCACACAAGTGAAGGGCAATAATGAAGATTAAGACAACTTGAGGTGTGGTAAGAGGCTGGTAACAAACTCTATTTGTTTTCATTTTTGTACATATACTCATCATGGTGAGCATGCTTAGTATGTTCATGTAAGGTGTATCTTATTTTTGGAAGCTTAGTAGTTCTTTCTCCCTTATGATTAGCTCGAGCTTGATAATAGTTTGTAGCATGTCATATGAATGTTTCCTTGCATTGTTCTATTCATAACTTGGTAAGTTATTGTGGTATCCTCCTCTGAATGTTTCATATGAATCGACTTGGCACATGCTCACGCATGCATGACTGAACAATAGTCAGCAAGCCTCGATGATTTATTTTGCCTCAGAGTTCTTTTATCATTTTCATGCAATAATTAGTCATGTTTTGTTGCAAGCATGATTATGACAGTTATTGCTCTCTCGTTTGTTGCTCCCTCTCTATTTCTAGCCTTCACTTGCACTGAGTATGAGCTCTACTTGTGCATCCAATTTCCCAAAACCAATATTGCCAACAGCGTCCACCATACCTACCTATTAGCATCATTTTCTATTCAATGCATATTCATTATGCCTTGTTTTCTTCCAAATAAAATGTTTGACTGTTTTGAGAAAGTTAGTTAGTAAAGCTCTCACGAACTTGATGGCACACTTTATTTCTTGCACCTAATAAACCTGAACCATTGTGTCTGTCCATGAAAGTTATATGCTTGCAAATTATAGGCTGGAAGTTAGTAGAACTGTGCTGTCACGGGGAACGCTTTCAACACTTATGGATACATATCCAGTTGATATCATGCTCTTTTGTTTGCGGATGTCGTCGGTGTGAAATAAAAGGGGAGCTTGTGAGTTTATGGAGTTATATATATGTGTTAGGGGAACGCTTGGGCCTCTAGCCTAAGCCATGCCTAATCATGGTGGAAACTTGCAGAATAACCATAATGAGCAATCTGTGAAGCATCCTCAATAAAAACCTATGCAAATAGAAAATAAAAAGATCGCTGAGATGCTCATTGTCTACTTGCCTTGTCATTTTGATTATGGGATAGCTACTGTATCATGTGCAAGGGATACCCCGTTGGCGGTTCTCTATGATACGCATGTATTTACGATGACAAGAACTTACCGGTAACTAAAGTTGAGTAGCATGAGGAGTGTCCCTCGTACTCAAGGGACATGAGATTTCCAGTTTATGGTCTGTCAAGCATATAACTCATATTGGACCTCACTTTCACCTTAACCATATAAATATGCCTATGATAGGGGCAATGAGAGATCAAAGCTAATGAGTACCTTACTTTCATCATTTGGAAGCCTTTCAAACTTTTCAAAACCTTTTTCACTTCCTTGTTGAGTCATCACTTATTCTTTGAGCACCTTCTTGAGAGCATAGTTGTCATTCTTAGTGTAATGTGCTTGTCTCAAAACTTGGTTAATTATGTCATGACTTTGATTCTTGTACCTCTGATATCTTTACTTCTAGTCTTCACTTGAACTTCAGAGGTGCCTTGGAATTTATTTTGTGCTCTACAAACAAAGGCAAGCGAGATACCACTCTATCATACCTTATTATGAGCATTGCAATGTTTCTTATGTTTATGTTTCATGCTACTTATTATTATTGAGTTGGAACCTCTTCATAGCTTGCATTGACTATTGAGTAGACTTAGTTGCATACTCCTTATTATGAATTGTCTAAGTATCTACTCATGTGCTGTGAATATATACATCATATGAAGCAAATGTGTTCATGAAAGTTCTTTTATCGCACTCAGTTTTCAACTGAATTGCTTGAGGATAAGCAATAAGCTAAGCTTGGCAGGAGTTGATACGTCCAAAACGTATCTACTTTCTCGAACACGTTTACTATTGTTTCTTCTCTAAACTTGTGTGATTTGGATACAACTAACACGGACTGACGCTGTTTTCAGCAGAATTACCTTGGTGTCTAGTTTTTGTGCAAAAAATCAAATATCAGGAAAAATTCCGGAAAATATGCCAAAAATCCTATTTCACCAGAAGACTCACGGATCCAGAATCCGAGACGTAGTGGAGGATTTGGGACCCACACCCCCTGCCGCGCGGGTGGGCCCAGGACGCGCCTGGAGGGGGTGTGGCTGCCCTAGGCACCCCCTCGGCCTCCCTCTTCGCCTATAAGTTGCCTCTTGACCTAAAAACCGAGGGGATTTTCGACGTTTTCCCAGAAAGAGTTCCGCTGCGCCGCCACCACTAGAAACCACGATTCGGAACCAGAAACTCCGTTCTGGCACCCTGCCGGGACAAGGAATTTGGAGAGGATCATCGCTATAATCATCAACAACGCCTATCCATCAACCATGTATGTTTCCCCCATCCATGAGTGAGTAATCCCCCGTTGTAGGCTATGGGGATGGTAGGGATTGGATGAGTTCTATCATGTAATCGAATAAGATTGTTAGGGAATGGTGCCTAGTATCTCTATTGGTGCTATTTGACTTTGTTGCAACTTGTTGTGCTTAATGCTTGTCACTAGGGCCTGAGTGCCATGATCTCAGATCTAAACTTATTATTGATTCATTATGATAGTATTGTTTGTGATGTTATCTACAAGTTGTGTACACATATCATTGTCCAGATGCAAAGGCCCCGAAGTGACAGAAATTGGGATAACCTGAGGGGATAGCTGTGATTTGAGGATCACATGTGTTCATGGAGTGTTAATGCTTTGCTCCGGTGCTCTATTAAAAGGAGCACCTTAATTTCTAGTAGTTCCCTTGAGGCCCCGCTGCAATGGGCTGGTAGGACAAAAGATGTTGTGCAAGTTCTCATTGCAAGCACGCATGACTATATATGAAGCACATGCCTATGATTGTTTAGTACTTAGATGCGTTATCTTATTTATCTGCAATTTCCCTAGATCTTGAAGTTACATGTTTAGACTCGTCCATGCAACGCCCGTCCATCCATCCCTGTGCCTATCGCCCTCATATCCTACTTGTTGCTACTAGTGTTACTATTGTTCTTGTTTTACTGCTACTGTTACTTTGCTATTTCTAATACAAAATTGTTGCTACTGATAAACTTCTGTGAGCAAGAACTATTTCCAGGTGCAGATGAATTGACAAATAAGCTCTTAAGGCTTGCAAGTATTCTTTGGATCCCCTTGTGTCGAATCAATAAATTGGGTAATACTACCCTCAAAAACTGTTGCGATCCCCTATACTTGTGGGTCATCAGTAAGAAACCAAGGTTATAGAACCTGTAGGAGGAAGGAAACGACTCAAAGGTGTTGCTAGCAACTTGGAGACCTGCACAACACAAACTCAAGACTTTGCCCCAACGAATAGTGAGGTTGTAAATCTCACCGGTTTGCTGTAACAAAGGATTAACTGTATGGTGTGGAATGTAATAGTGGTTTGCAGCAAGTAAACAGTAACAGTGGAAGATGTATCAATGGTAAAGATTGGATCGGGGTCCATAGTTCACTAGAGGTGTTATCCTTAGATAAACAAACATGGCATGCTAGGTAAACAAATTACAGCAGGGCAATTGAAAGGACTGAGCAAGGCATAACAATGCAATACTAGACATCATGATCCTATGAGATTCGATTGGGCAATACAACAAGATACATAGACCGCCATCCAACTGCATCTATGACTAGAAGTCCACCTTTGGGTTATCATCCGAACCCCCTCCAGTATTAAGTTGCAAGTAACAGACAACTCCTTTAAGCAAAGTGTGTAAGGTAAACAATCCACTTGCTCCATGAACAAGAGACCATTGTTTTCTCCCTAGTGGCAACATCACATCTACAACCTTAGAGATTTCTGTCACTTACCTTATTAAATAGAGGAATGAACCCACTATCGAGCATAAATACCCCCTTTTGGAGTCACTAGCAACTACTTGTCGAAGATAGCTACTAACAACAGAGAGCATGCAAGATCACAAACAACACAAGCATGATAGAATAAATAAGACAAAACTATTAATCAATCTGACATAGTAATCGCAATATCCATCGGATCCCCGCAAATACAACATGCACGATTAAAAATAGATGAGATCTTGATCATGAACGGAACTCACAAGATCTAGAGATGAAAGCACAAACGAGGAGATACAACCATCCAGCTACTACATGGACCCGTAGTCTAAGGTGGAACTACTCACTCTTCATACCGGAGGCTGGCATGATGGAGAAGAAGGCCTCCGGGATGATCTCCCCTCCGGCAGGGTGCAAGGAAGAGCTTCAGATCCCCCCGATCTAGGGATTATGGTGGCGGCGGCTACAGACGGTTTTGTGGAATATTGATCAGGTCCTTATGGTTTAGGCATAGGGGGCTTCTTATAGGCGAAGAGGAGAGGCTAGGAGGCGGCCAGGGGGCCCACACCCTGCCCAGGCGCGGCCTAGGGTGGGCCCACGCCTAGGGGGTGCGGCCACCCTGTGGCTCCTCTCTGTCTCTCCTCTGGACTCCATGTTCTCCTCGGTGAAATATTGACTTTGGCTTTTGTCCGTTCCAATTCCGAAATATTTCCTTACTAGCTTTTCTGGAACAAAAAACAGCAGAAAACAGGCAACTGGCACTATAGCAACTTGTTAATAGGTTAGTACCAAAAAACATATAAAACACCTCAAAGTGTGGACAAAGGAAAGCAAAGTAGATACTAAACAAGCATGGAACATCAAAAATTATAGATACATTTCTGACGTATCAAGCATCCCCAAGCTTAACTCCTGCTCGTCCTCGAGTAGGTAAGTGATGAAAAGAATAATTTTTGAGGTGACATGCACCATCAAAACCAAGATCAAACCATTTGCAAGCATTGAAAGCTTGGATAAAAAAACTCTAAACATGAGCATGAAAGAAGGAGTTCTAACAGTAAGACAAAGTAACCATGCATGCAACATGAAAGGCTACAAACAACGATCATGAATAACATGCATTGAAAAATGTTTGTTTGTTTCACATACAGAAAATATGGCATAGTGGCATTTATCTTGTCCCTCCTGGAGTAGCAAATAGATGCATAGGATACCTTCAAAGTTCATAAGAGTGACTACATACAAATAGCACAAGAACAAGCAATATCAACAATATGCATCAATCAATAAGTTTTGGGACAATGCACATAGAACTAAGAATGGCAACTATGCTCTCTTAACTAGTGCCTAAAGATAGAAGGTGGAGAGAAAATATAATGGTGGAAGAAAGGCCCTTCATAAAGGGGAGAACGGATTTTAAGTCTCATAAAGAGCTTCCAAAATTATGGTACTTGTTAGCTTTCAGCCCTCATTACCCCTATCATAAGCATCCTGAAGTGATTAATGTTAAAGTGAACAAACTATGGAGTATATGCTTGACAAAGTATAAGTTGCAAATCTCATGTCCCTTGAATACGAGGGTCGCTCCTCATGCTATTCAACTTTAGTCACCTGTAAATTCTAAGTACATGTGTATCATAGAGAACCGCCAACGGGGTACCCCTTGCACATGGTACAGGAGCTATCCCATAACCAAAATGACAAGGCAAGCAGACAATGAGCATCTCAGCGATATTTTTATTTGCTATTCGCATAGGTTTTTATTGAGGATGCTTCACAGATTGCTCATTATGGTGATGCTGCAAGTTTCCATAATGATTAGGTATGGCTTAGGCTAGCGGCCCAGGCATTTCTCTAACACAAAATACATAACTCCACTGACTTACAAGCTCCCCTTTTATTTTACACGGACGACATCCATAGACAAAAGAGCATGATATCAACGGTGTACAAAGTACAAGTGCAATGTTGAAAGCGTTCCCCGTGATAGCATGGTTCTGCTAATTCCAACGTATAAGTGAAAGCATATACAACATAGATGATACAATGGTTCAAGTTTATTAAGGGCGAGAAAAATAAAGTGTTCCATCAAGTTTGTGAGAGCTTTAATCACTAAGTTTTCACATAACATAATACTTTTTAATTGGAAGATAGATGAAAACAAGAATATACTTTGAATGGTGTAACACACCATGCATAGGAATTTATAGTGGACACTTTGGAATAACTTGGTTTCTTGGGAGTTGGAAGCATGAGTAGAACTTACTCATACAAGTGGAGGCTAGCAAAAGACTGGGAGCGACCAACTAAGAGAGCAATATGTTGGAGATATGCCCTAGAGGCAATAATAAATATAGTTATTATTATATCTTTGTGTTTATGATAAATGTTTATATTCATGCTATAATAGTATTAACAAGGAAACATTAATACTTGTGTGAATTGTAAACTTAAATTGAAGTCCCTAGTATAGCCTCTATACTTCACTAGCTTGTTGGTTGATTAAATGATTGTGGTTTCCATATCATGAACATTGAGATGTTATCAACAACAAGATCATATCGTTAGGAGAATGATATGGTGGACATACTCCTATAGATAAGCGTAGCATAAAGATCAAGTCATTTCAAATAGTTCAATTGCTATATGCTTTCTGATACATAGTAACCTAATTCCTTCGACCATGAGATCATGCATATCACCTTTGCCGGATGGATGCTTTGATAACATCAAACACCACACCGTAACTGGGTGGCTATAAAGGTGGCATTAAGTGTTCGGAAAGTATTGGTTGAAACACATGGATCAAGAGTGGGATTTGTCCATCCACATGACGGATAGATATACTCTGGGCCCTCTCGGTGGAATGTCATCCAATTAGCTTGCAAGCATGTGACATGGTCACAAGGGATCACATATCACGGGAACGAGAAAAGAGTACTTATCGGTAACGAGGTTGAACTAGGTATGCAGAGATACCGACGATCATAACCTCGGATAAGTAACATATCGTGAGACAAAGGGAAATTGGTATCGTATGTAAGTGGTTCATTCGATCGCAAAGTAATCATAGAAATATGTGGGAGCCATATGAATTTCCAGATTCCTCTATTGGTTATTGTTCGAAGAAGTGTCTCGATCATGTCCGCATAATTCACGAACCGTAGGGAGACACACTAAAGGATTCGACGTTGTTTGAGTAGTTATGGTATTATGAGAAAGAGACCGAATGTTGTTCGGAGTCTCGGATGGGATCCGGGATATCACGAGGTGATCCGGAATGGTCCGGAGAATAAGATTCATATAAGGAAAGTCCCGTTTCGGAGTTGAGGAATGGTTCCGGTGTTTTCATCGGGAACATTCTAGAAGGTCCCGGAATGTCCGGCACTCCGGAGGGGGAAGGGTACATGAATGTGTCATTGTAAGTTGGAATGATTGCATCATGTACTAGGTGTTCTTGCTGTCCAAAATAAAGGGTTTATTTAAATCCTAAATTGAAAAGTCAAACGGCTAGTTTGAAAGTCAAACGGCAATTTTGGGAAGTGGGAAGAAAGGAGGATTGGTGGAGGCCGAATTGGAGGAGGGTTCCTCCCTTGGCTGGCGCCCCACCAAGCCGACTTGGGGAGGAACTCTCCTCCCCTTGGCCGGCCAGCCCTCCCACCTATATAAGGAGGGGCAGGGCTCCCTCCTAGGACACACAAGTTCCTATCTTCTACCTCCGGTTTAGAGCCGTTTTGGTTTAGAGCTTCTAATTGCTTTAGCCAGCGGTTTAGAGCCTTCTAATTGGTTTAGAGCCCTCTAATTGGTGTGTCTAATTACTAGACCACTAATAGCCTCTCTCATAAGCTCCACCATACTCGCACCGGCTTAAGGCGAAGCCCTGCGGGATTTCCCCTCTACTTCCGGTACCACGCCGTTGTGCTGCCGGAATCGCGAGGAGAGTGCTACAACCTCCGCTGCCTGCTGGAACAAGGGAGAGGAAGGTCTTCGTCGAGTACCGAACGTGTGACCGACTGCGGGAGCGCTGCTGGAACGTGGCGCCGGAAGGATCGTCTACGCGATCTTGAGATCGGAAAGAGTACGACTACATCACCCACGAGAATCTGCTCTCGTTAAACACTTTGGAATCTTCGAGGGTGAGTTATTCCATCGACTCATTGCTACAATCTAGTAGATAGATCTTGGCTTGTTTGTTTGTATGCGATAGAAAATTTTTGTTTTCCATGCTACGAACCCCTACAGTGGTATCAGAGCCGTGTCTATATGTAGATCTGTTGCACGAGTAGAACACAATGGTCATTGTGGGCGTTGATGCTTTTATTGTAGATTGCTTTTTGTGTACTTTGCATCTTGCGGTATGTTGGGATGAAGCGGCCCGGGCTAACCTTACATGACATCGTTCATGAGACTTGCTCCACGTTTGACATGCAACTTGTATTGCATAAGTGGCTTTGCGGGTGCCTGTTTCTCCTAGCATAGTTAAGATCCAATTTACAACGGGTAATCAACAATGCTAGTATCAATGTTGTGGTTCTTGTTCGTAAGTTAGAACGACACTTATTGAAAGCCCCAAACCACGTAAAATATGCAAAGAAAGTAGAGGCGTCTAACTTTGTTTTGCAGGGGTGTGCAGTGATGTGATATGGCCATGATTGTGATTATATTTGATGTATGCAATGTTCCTTATTGTAAGTTGGCAACCGGCAGGAGCCATATGGTTGTCTTTAATTTCTGTTAAGACCTGCGTGTCTATTCAAATTAGTTGTAATAGTTGAAGCTGGTGGACGACAACCATGAAGAAGCGTCATTGACCTTGATGCTATGCCGGTGATGATGGAGATCATGTTCGTGCTTGAAGATGGAGATCGGAAGCACAAAGAAGAAAGGCCATATCATATCACATATTATGAATTGCATGTGATGTTAATCCTTTATGCATCTTGTATTTCTTAGTGGACGACGGTAGCATTATAAGATGATCCCTCATGCACATAAATTTCAAGTTCTAAAGTGTTCACCCTTAGTATGCACCGTTGCCAAAGCTTGCTGCTTCAAAGCACCACGTGATGATCGGGTGTCTTTGATTCCGCAGGTGAATACAACGTAAGCAAGCCAGATTTGCTTATGCGGTAGCTAAGGTTTGATCTTGACGAGCCTAGCATGTACAGACATGGCCTCAGGAACACGGATCACCGAAAGGTAAAGCATGAATCATATAGTAGATATGATGAACATGTCGATTGTTCGCCATTGAAACTATATCAACTCTCGTGATGATCGGTGTTAATGAAGTGGATTTGGTTCATGTGATCACTAAAACAATGTGAGGGATGTTGTTTTGAGTGGGAGTTCACCTAGTTTAATTTCATTAATTAATTTGAACTCAATTTGTCATAAACTTAGTCTAAACTATTGCAAATATGTTGTAGATCAATGGCAGCCCCTACCATCAATTTTAATGCGTTCCTAGAGAAAGAAAAGTTGAAAAACAATGGAAGCAACTTCGCGGATTGGTTCCGCAATTTGAGGATTGTCCTCACAGCTGGTAATTTGACCTATGTGCTGGATGCACCGCTGGGTGACCCACCTGCAGCTGATGCTCCCGATGAAGTAAAGAATGTTTACCTCGCTCGGAAGAATCAGTACTCCATAGTTCAGTGTGCTATCTTGTATGGTTTAGAATCGGAGCTTCAGAAAAGGTTTGAAGAGTCAGACCCATATGATATTGTCGAGGATCTCAAATTAATTTTTGAGACTCATGCGGCGATTGAAAGCTATGAGGCTTCTGAAAAATTCTTTAACTGCAAGATGCAAGAAGGCAGCTCCGTCAGTGAGCATGTGCTTAAGATGTCTGGGCACGCAAACAAACTTCAAAGATTGGGTATAGTGATTCCTAATGCTTTGGGGATTTACCGTGTCCTCCAATCACTACCACCAAGTTACAGGAACTTTGTGATGAACTACAACATGCAGAACATGAACAAAGAGTTGCCAGAACTATTTGCTATGTTAAAATCTGCAGAAGTGGAGATCAAGAAAGAGCACCAAGTGTTGATGGTCAATAAGAGCACCAAATTCAAGAAGGGCAAGTCTAAGCAAAAGGGACACTTCAAGAAGGGTGGTAAGAAAGTTACCACGCCGACGAAGAAAACCAAGGCTGGACCAAAGCCTGATACTGAGTGCTTTTACTGCAATGGAGTAGGTCACTGGAAGCGGAATTGCCCAAAGTACTTGGCGGATTTGAAGAACGGCAACATCAAGAAGAAAGGTATATCTGATATACATGTTATTGATGTGTATCTCACTAGTATTCGTAGTAGTGCCTGGGTATTTGATACTGGTTCGGTTGCTCATATTTGTAACTCGAAACAGGTGCTGCAGAATAAACGGAAGCTAGCGAAGAACGAGGTGACGATGCGCGTGGGAAACGGATCAAAGGTTGATGTGATCGCGGTCGGCACGCTACCTCTTCATCTACCATCGGGATTAGTTTTATACTTAAATAATTGTTATTTGGTGCCTGCGTTGAGCATGAACATTATATCGGGATCTTGTTTATTGCGAGACGGTTACTTGTTTAAATCGGAGAATAATGGTTGTTCGATTTATATGAGTAATATGTTTTATGCACATGCACCTTTGATAGATGGTCTATTCTTATTGAATCTCGATAGTAGAAATACACATATCAACAACATTGAGGCTAAACGTTTGAAATCAAGCGATAATTCGACCTATATGTGGCACTGTCGTCTTGGTCACATCGGAGTGAAACGTATGAAGAAACTCCATTCCGATAGACTTCTTGAATCACTTGATTTTGAATCACTTGAAAGATGCGAAGCATGTCTGATGGGTAAAATGACTAAGACTCCATTTTCTGGTATAATGGAGCGAGCTACGGACTTACTGGAAATCATACATACCGATGTGTGTGGTCCAATGAGTGTAGCATCGCGCGGTGGTTATCGTTATGTTCTTACCTTCACGGATGATTTGAGTAGATATGGGTATATCTATTTCATGAAACATAAGTCCGAAACTTTCGAGAAGTTTAAGGAGTTTCAAAGTGAGGTAGAGAATCAACGTAACAAGAAGATTAAATTTCTACGTTCTGATCGTGGAGGTGAATATCTAAGTTACGAGTTTGGCGAGCATTTGAAGAAATGCGGAATACTTTCACAATTGACACCGCCGGGAACACCACAGCGTAATGGTGTGTCTGAACGTCGTAATCGAACCCTCTTAGATATGGTTCGTTCTATGATGTCACTTACAGATTTACCACTAACATTTTGGGGTTATGCATTAGAAACAGCCGCATTCACTTTAAATAGGGCACCATCTAAATCCGTTGAAACGACACCATATGAATTATGGTTTGGGAAGAAACCTAAATTGTCGTTCCTTAAAGTTTGGGGATGCGAAGCCTATGTAAAGAAGTTACAGCCGGACAAGCTTGAACCCAAAGCGGAAAAATGCGTCTTCATAGGATACCCGAAGGAAACTATTGGGTATACCTTCTATCATAGATCCGAAGGCAAAATCTTCGTTGCCAAGAATGGATCCTTTCTAGAGAAGGAATTTCTCTTGAAAGAAGTGACTGGAAGGAAAGTAGAACTCGACGAGGTTGTCGAACCTTCTCTCGAAATTGCGAGTAGCGCAGCACCGGAAGAAGTTCCTGTGGTGCCTGCACCAATAAGAGAGGAAGCTAATGATGGTGATCATGAAACTTCGGTTGAAGTTACTTCAGAGCCTCGGAGGTCAACGAGAACTCGTACCACTCCAGATTGGTATGATTCCGTTATGAATGTCATGGTGGTGGACAACACCGATGACCCCGAGACATATGAGGAAGCGATGATGAGCCCAGATTCCAATAAATGGCAAGAAGCCATGAAATCCGAGATTGGATCCATGTACGAAAACCAAGTATGGACTTTGGTGGACTTACCGGATGGCCGAAAGGCTGTCGAGAACAAATGGATTTTCAAGAAGAAAACAGATGCTGATGGTAATGTTACTGTCTATAAAGCTCGACTTGTCGCAAAAGGGTTTCGACAAATTCAAGGAGTTGACTACGATGAGACTTTCTCACCGGTAGCGAAGCTAAAGTCTGTGAGGATTATGTTAGCAATCGCTGCATATTATGATTATGAGATATGGCAGATGGATGTCAAAACAGCATTCCTCAATGGAGACATTGATGAAGAGTTGTATATGATGCAACCCAAAGGTTTTGTCGATCCTAAAGATGCTAACAAGGTATGCAAGCTTCAACGGTCCATCTATGGATTGAAGCAAGCATCCCGAAGTTGGAATCAACGTTTTGATAAGGTAATCAAAAGTTTTGGTTTTATACAAACTTATGGAGAAGCTTGTATTTACAAGAAAGTGAGTGGGAGCTCTGTAGCATTCTTAATACTGTATGTGGATGACATATTGTTGATTGGGAATGATGTAGACCTTCTTAATAGTGTCAAGGAATATTTGAATAATAGTTTTTCAATGAAGGATCTTGGCGAAGCAACTTACATATTAGGCATAAAGATTTATAGAGATAGATCGAAACGCCAAATATCATTGTCACAGAGTACATATTTGGACAAAGTTCTAAAGAAGTTTGGAATGGAAGAAAGCAAGAAAGGGTTCTTGCCCATGTTGCCCAATACGACCTTGAGTAAAACTCAAAGTCCGACATCGGCAGAAGATAGAGAAAGGATGAGTAAAACTCCCTATGCCTCAGCCATAGGATCTCTAATGTATGCCATGCTATGTACTAGACCCGACATTGCATATGCTGTTAGTTTAACTAGCAGATATCAAAGTGATCCAGGAGTGGATCATTGGACAGCGGTCAAAAACATCCTTAAGTACTTGAGAAGAACTAAGGATATGGTTCTTTCTTATGGAGGTGATGAACAGCTCGTTGTTAATGGTTACACCGATGCTAGTTGGAACACCGATCCAGATGATTCTAAATCACAATCTGGGTACGTATTTATTTTGAATGGTGCAGCAGTTAGCTGGAGGAGTGCAAAGCAAAGTGTTGTGGCGAGATCTTCAACTGAATCGGAATACATGGCTGCTTCGGAGGCTTCACAAGAAGCGATATGGATGAAAGAGTTCATTACAGAGCTGGGTGTGGTTCCTAGTGCGCTGGACCCAATGTCTATCTACTGTGATAACATGGGCGCCATAGCCAATGCGCAAGAACCAAGGTCACACAAGAAGCTGAAGCACATCAAGCTGCGTTTTCACGCTATTCGAGAACATATCCAGGATGGGGATATAAAGATTTGCAAAGTACACACATATCTGAATGTGGCGGATCCGTTGACTAAACCTCTCCCGAGGGCAAAACATGACCAACACCAAACTGCCATGGGTGTTCGGTGTATTACCATGTAATCTAGATTAGATGACTCTAGTGCAAGTGGGAGACTGTTGGAGATATGCCCTAGAGGCAATAATAAATATAGTTATTATTATATCTTTGTGTTTATGATAAATGTTTATATTCATGCTATAATAGTATTAACAAGGAAACATTAATACTTGTGTGAATTGTAAACTTAAATTGAAGTCCCTAGTATAGCCTCTATACTTCACTAGCTTGTTGGTTGATTAAATGATTGTGGTTTCCATATCATGAACATTGAGATGTTATCAACAACAAGATCATATCGTTAGGAGAATGATATGGTGGACATACTCCTATAGATAAGCGTAGCATAAAGATCAAGTCATTTCAAATAGTTCAATTGCTATATGCTTTCTGATACATAGTAACCTAATTCCTTCGACCATGAGATCATGCATATCACCTTTGCCGGATGGATGCTTTGATAACATCAAACACCACACCGTAACTGGGTGGCTATAAAGGTGGCATTAAGTGTTCGGAAAGTATTGGTTGAAACACATGGATCAAGAGTGGGATTTGTCCATCCACATGACGGATAGATATACTCTGGGCCCTCTCGGTGGAATGTCATCCAATTAGCTTGCAAGCATGTGACATGGTCACAAGGGATCACATATCACGGGAACAAGAAAAGAGTACTTATCGGTAACGAGGTTGAACTAGGTATGCAGAGATACCGACGATCATAACCTCGGATAAGTAACATATCGTGAGACAAAGGGAAATTGGTATCGTATGTAAGTGGTTCATTCGATCGCAAAGTAATCGTAGAAATATGTGGGAGCCATATGAATTTCCAGATTCCTCTATTGGTTATTGTTCGAAGAAGTGTCTCGATCATGTCCGCATAATTCACGAACCGTAGGGAGACACACTTAAGGATTCGACGTTGTTTGAGTAGTTATGGTATTATGAGAAAGAGACCGAATGTTGTTCGGAGTCTCGGATGGGATCCGGGATATCACGAGGTGATCCGGAATGGTCCGGAGAATAAGATTCATATAAGGAAAGTCCCGTTTCGGAGTTGGGGAATGGTTCCGGTGTTTTCATCGGGAACATTCTAGAAGGTCCCGGAATGTCCGGCACTCCGGAGGGGGAAGGGTACATGAATGTGTCATTGTAAGTTGGAATGATTGCATCATGTACTAGGTGTTCTTGCTGTCCAAAATAAAGGGTTTATTTAAATCCTAAATTGAAAAGTCAAACGGCTAGTTTGAAAGTCAAACGGCAATTTTGGGAAGTGGGAAGAGAGGAGGATTGGTGGAGGCCGAATTGGAGGAGGGTTCCTCCCTTGGCCGGCGCCCCACCAAGCCGACTTGGGGAGGAACTCTCCTCCCCTTGGCCGGCCAGCCCTCCCACCTATATAAGGAGGGGCAGGGCTCCCTCCTAGGACACACAAGTTCCTATCTTCTACCTCCGGTTTAGAGCCGTTTTGGTTTAGAGCTTCTAATTGCTTTAGCCAGCGGTTTAGAGCCTTCTAATTGGTTTAGAGCCCTCTAATTGGTGTGTCTAATTACTAGACCACTAATAGCCTCTCTCATAAGCTCCACCATACTCGCACCGGCTTAAGGCGAAGCCCTGCGGGATTTCCCCTCTACTTCCGGTACCACGCCGTTGTGCTGCCGGAATCGCGAGGAGAGTGCTACAACCTCCGCTGCCTGCTGGAACAAGGGAGAGGAAGGTCTTCGTCGAGTACCGAACGTGTGACCGACTGCGGGAGCGCTGCTGGAACGTGGCGCCGGAAGGATCGTCTACGCGATCTTGAGATCGGAAAGAGTACGACTACATCACCCACGAGAATCTGCTCTCGTTAAACACTTTGGAATCTTCGAGGGTGAGTTATTCCATCGACTCGTTGCTACAATCTAGTAGATAGATCTTGGCTTGTTTGTTTGTATGCGATAGAAATTTTTTGTTTTCCATGCTACGAACCCCTACACAATAATGGCCATAATAATGGGGAGCGACAAAACATTACTCCCTCCATTTCGGTTTACAAGTCCCGCACGTAGTTCTATGTCGCCAAATTGAGCAACTTAGTATGATTTATATATTACAAAAAATATATCATCGGAAACTTTATACTTTGTATTTTCCAATGATATGACTTTTATATTATATAATTCAAATTATATAGGTCAAATTGATAACCTAGATATACGCGTAGGACTTGTAAACCGAAACGGAGGGAGTACTAATCAAAGCATCGAGTGGTACTACAAGTCAAGAAATAAATGATCATAGAGGCTATGGTGACTTGTTCATACTCATAACATGGTGTGAGCATGTGCCAAGTCAACCCAAACAAAGCATCAAAGGATAATACCACAATACTATGCTTTTGCATGCAAAAACAACGCATGATTTTTTCAAGGCACAGTAGCAATCCCAATTATTTGGAACAAGTCATTCTACAGAAATAATCACTAAGCATAAGGTTAAAACAACACCTAGCATGACATGCTAACGTCTAAGTCACCGTCAAAGCAAGCTCCTCTTGCACTATTCAAGCAAGAACTTTCTACTCTTTTCCAACACCAATCAACTTATTTGAAACAACACAGCGAGAACGGGGGTACAAACTACTTTATTCAAGCAAACTAAACAAACTAAGCAAATCAAATGAAAACTAAGACGACCCAAGAACAACACAACGATGCATGAAATAATAAAAATGAAGTGTCTAGAATGACCTGAGCTTTTTATTGATGAAGAAGGGGATGCCTTGGGAATCCCCAAGCTTTGACGCTTGTACCTCTTGGATATTTCTTGGGGTGACACCAGGGTGGCATCCCCAAGCTTGAGCTTTTGTCCATTCTTCATCTCATTACATCATTCTCTCTCTACACCTGAAATTTTTCCTTCATACAAAACTTCACACAATCTTCATTAGCAACATTAGTGTATTCAAAATATAATAGACCCTTGGGTCTAGCTTAAGAACAGAAAAACTTTCACTAAAAACACAAGCTACTGTAAAAATTCCCTCAAAAATCTCAATTTTCCAAAAAGAACCCAAAAAGGAATAAATAAGAAGCAAATGCAAATAATGGAAGAAATCTGTCAAAACAGACCAGCAGTTAGAAAAAGATTTTTTAGAAGACCTTCTGTAGCTCAAATCAAAAAGTGTTGAACTAAATAAAGTTAGATAACATACTGGGGGATTTATTCGTAAATTTTCAGGTCAATCCGACTGACAGAGACTCCTCGGTAATTTTTATGGTGGAGCACAAAAGTCTGTTTCGGGACAGCAACTCCCCAAATCTTACTTCCCTCTCATTAGAGGTCATTCTTGGCACAAAAATCAAACAAAAAGGATAAGGAGAGGTCATTACTGAAGTAATAACTTCTAATACTCAAGAAAACTCTTGAGTTATCTCCCAACAAGTACTTTTCTTTAACGCCTTTAAGTTAGACACAAGAAGCAAGAAATCAAGTATTTTCAAATGAAGAAGCATTAACATCAAACCTTGCTTTCAAAGGAGGAGCAAAATGCAACTTCTCTCTCCTCATAGGGAAGTTTTCAATACCTTTCTTGAATTGAAATTGATATTTAGTGGTGCCTTCTTTCATATCAATGATGGCACCAACAGTTCTAAGGAAAGGTCTTCCCAAAGTAATAGGACAAGAAGCATTGTATTCAACATCCAAAACATAGAAATCAACATGGATATAAGCATTGTTAACCATAATGAGAACATCATTAACACTTCAGGAGTTTCTTCTTAGCATTATCATTAAGTGGTACATCCAAATAACAATCTTCCAAAGGTGGCAAATCAAGCATTTCATAAATCTTCCTAGGCATAATAGAGACACTAGAACCAAGATCACATGAAGCTTTGAGATCAAAGTCATTCACTTGCATATTAATAATGGGTTCCCAACTATATTCTACTTTCCTAGGCCTAGAAGCTTTGTGTTTCAACTTCTCTTCCTTAATTTTAACTAGAGCATCTATAATGCGTTTGGTAAAAGCTACATGCATATCACTAGCATCAAGACTTCTAGCAAGATTTTGTAGGAACATAATCACTTCAGAAATATTGAAACCATAAAGATAAAAATAAAACTTAGCATCACTAGTAGTAGACTCATTGGACTTAGGCATTGTAGGAGGAGGAATAGGGACTTATAGTGGTATAGTGGCATCCATATTGGTGGTGGTGATGGTGCACACACTATTGTTTCTAGCAATTTTAGCTTCCCTTTCCCATTTAGCATGAAGTTGGGCTAACAGTCTAACATTTTCATCAATAGTAATTTGTATTGCATGAGTAGCAGCAAAGGTACTTTCCATGGTTTCAGGTTTAGCATCCATTTTATTAATCAAAGAGGACTGTGCTTCAGACAAAGAGGAAATATTTTTCTCTACTTTCAAAAGCTTTTCCTCCACAGTCTTATTGAAAGTGGTATGTTTACTAATAAAGTCTCTCAGCATGACTTCAAGTTCAGAGGGGGCACTTCTAGCATTGTTGTAGGAGTTTCCATAGGTATTTCCATTATTAGGAGGATAAGGCCTATAATTGTTGTTACTACCAAAATTATTCCTATAGGCATTGTTGTTGAAATTATTGTTTCTAATGAAGTTCACATCAACTTGCTCTTCTTGAGCAACCAAAGAGGCTAAGGGAACATTATTTGGATCTAAAGGAGCTTTTCCATTAACAAGCATAGCCATAATAACATCTATCTTATCACTCAAAGAGGAGGTTTCTTCAACAGAATTTACCTTCTTACCATGTGGAGCTCTCTTAGTGTGCCATTTAGAATAATTAACCATCATATTATCAAGGAGTTTTGTTGAAGCACCCAAGGTGATGGTCATAAAGGTACCTCCAGCAGCTGAATCCAACAGGTTTCTTGAAGAGAAGTTCAAACCTTCATAAAAAGTCTGGATAATCATCCACCCAGTAAGTCCATGAGTGGGACAATTCGTAACCAAAGATTTCATTCTTTCCCAAGCTTGAGCAACATGTTCATTATCAAGTTGTTTAAATTTCATAATATCACTTCTCATAGATATAATCTTAGCAGGAGGGTAGTACTTTCCAATAAAAGCATCTTTGCACTTAATCCAAGAATGAATACTATTTCTAGTCAAGGATAGCAACCATTCTTTAGCTTTTCCTCTCAAGGATAAAGGAAACAAATTTAGATTAATAATATCTCCATCTACATCTCAAGAAGTTCAACAAAGTTATTGAGATGGGCAACAACATCATCATAACTAGCACCAGAAAATTGCTCTCTCATCACAAGATTCAACAAAGCAGGCTTTGTTTCATGAAAGGTAGCATCAAGATCAGGTGGAGCAATAGGATTGCTTAGGAAATCATTGTTGTTTGTGCTAGTGAAGTCACACAACTTGGTGTTCTCAACAGAGTTTATTTTGGCAAAAGTGGAGCAAGCCAACAGCAGCAGCAACTAGAGCAGGAACTAATTTTTTTGTGTTTTTGATAAAAGAAAGCAAACCAAACTAAACTATTTTTTTTGGAGTTTTTGATAAAAAGAGGCAAACAAAACAAAGAAAAAGAAACTAAGCAAACCAAAAAGAAAGGTTGAGAAGGACTCCCCTTGTGAAGACGTCCTTAGCCTCCCTGGCAACGGCGCCAGAAAGAGCTTGATTAGTGCATGAACACTTCGTTGGGAAACCCCAAGAGCAAGGTATGATGCAGCACAGTAGCAAGTTTTCTCTTAGTAAGAAACCAAGGTTATCAAACCAGTAGGAGGAAGGAAAAGACTCAAAGGTGTTGCTGGCAACTTGGAGACCTGCACAACACAAACTCAAGACTTTGCCCCAACCAACAGTGAGGTTGTCAATCTCACCGGTTTGCTGTAAGAAATGATTAACTGTATGGTGTGGAAGGTAATATTAGTTTGCAGCAAGTAAACAGTAACAGTGGAAGATGTATCAATGGTAAAGATTGTACCGGGGTCCATAGTTCACTAGAGGTGTTCTCCTTAGATAAACAAACATGGCATGTTGGGTAAACAAATTATAGTAGGGCAATTGTAGGACTGAGCAAGGCATAACAATGCAATACTAGACATCATGATCCTATGAGATTCGATTGGGCAATACAACAAGATACATAGATCACCATCCAACTGCATCTATGACTAGAAGTCCACCTTTGGGTTATCATCCAAACCCCCTACTGTATTAAGTTGCAAGCAATAGATAACTTCTTTAATCAAAGTGTGTAAGGTAAACAATCCACTTGCTCCATGAACAAGAGACCATTGTTTTCTCCCTAGTGGCAACAGCACATCTACAACCTTAGAGATTTCTGTCACTTCCCTTAGATTAAATAGAGGCATGAACCCACTATCGAGCATAAATACCCCCTCTTGGAGTCACTAGCAACTACTTGGCCAAGATAGCTACTAACAATGGAGAGCATGCAAGATCACAAACAACACAGACATGATAGAATCAATAATACAAAACCATTAATCAATCTGACATAGTAATCTCAATATCCATCGGATCCCTGCAAACACATCATGCATGATTACAAATAGATGAGATCTTGATCATGAACGGAGCTCACAAGATCTAGACATGAAAGCACAAATGAGGAGATACAAAAATCTAGCTACTGCATGGACCCGTAGTCCAAGGCGGAACTACTCACGCTTTATACCGGAGGCTGGCCTAATGAAGAAGAAGGCCCCCGGGATGATCTCCCCTCCGACAGGGTGCCGGGAAGAGCTTCAGATGCCCTACTGATGTAGGGACAATGGTTGTGGCGACTACAGATGGTTTCGTGGAATATTGATCGGGTCCTGAGGGTTTAGGCATCGGGGGCTTCTTATATTCGAAGAGGTGAGGCTTGGAGGCGGCCAGGGGGCCCACACCCTGCCCAGACGCGGCCTAGGGTGGGCTCGCGCTTGGGGGGTGCGGCCGCCTTGTGTCTCCCCTCCATCTCAATTCTGGACTCCGTGTTCTCCTCGGTGAAATATTGACTTTGTCTTTTGTCCCGTCCAATTCCGAGAATATTTCCTTACTAGCTTTTCTGGAACCAAAAACAACAGAAAACAGGCAACTGGCACTATGGCAACTTGTTAATAGGTCCGTACCATGAAACATATAAAAACACCTCAAAGTGTGGACAAAGTAAAGCAAAGTAGATACTAAACAACCATGGAACATCAAAAATTAAAGATATGTTTTCGACGTATCACCGGCCCATTAGTTTTCCCACGCGTAGCCCACAGATTCAAACTTAGGTTTTTATTTTATTTGAAAATCCTATACTATAGGTAACTTTGAAAATCAATTCAGGAAGATTCACTAACAAAATGGAATGAAACCAATTTTTAGAAAGCATATGAAAAGCTCTAAACACTCCCGTTGGATTCAAACAATTTGAAGTTATAGATCACCCACAGTAAAAATAACAAGACAGAAGCTTTTACAACTTCAAACATTTTTGTAAAATCAACCATAAATGCTTGTGAGTTGATTCCAACTCTCAAGAATCACATTGGCCATGACCTATCTGAATATGTAAAAACATATAATTTTCCAGGCAGTAGTCCTGGACCAAAATTAAAGAATGGCTTATAGTCATTTCTAGTCACACAAATATTATTAAATGGCATTGTTAAACTTTGTAATTTAGGCCAACCACTTTAAGTCACATTCCCAAGCATTCGAATATGTGGTGATGACATGTGTCAATATGATCCCATATTTTAATTGGAGAATATTAAATCTTAAGTAAATTTTTAATGATTAGAAATTACTTTTCTAAAATAAGGTAAATCAAATCTTGTCACCCTTTTGCTTGTAGTGATAGAGATGGTTCTAGATCATCTAGTGTGGATCCTTGTGTGATAAATAGAAGTAGTTACATATTGTTTGGTGATTGTGTACCTTGTATTTATTTATAGACACTAGTAACAATCCGGGCTACGAGGAGGAAGAATACTACGA
Source organism: Avena sativa (assembly GCA_916181665.1). NCBI lineage: Eukaryota > Viridiplantae > Streptophyta > Magnoliopsida > Poales > Poaceae > Avena > Avena sativa. Next base: position 279,758,350 of record OV702283.1, on the reverse strand, counting down.
AGAAGACGAAGAAAACTACAACCACTTTCCCAACCAAGGCAAGCAAGCTAAGCTAAACCATGCAAGCTAAGCTAAACCACGCAAGCTATACTATGCAAGATAGAACTATGCATGCACACTTGTTACCCCCTTGATTATACCAATCCCAAGTTTTACCTGCAAGCTTTATCTTTTATCCTTTTTGCGAAGTGCCTCGAGTAGTTAATTAATTGGTGATTAGTGGAAAATTAGGAAAGATGGCAACAAGAGTTTGGAACTTTATGTAGGTAGTTACACTTGATTAGCACCCCTAAATAGTGACACCCTCATCGATAGATGCTAGTGCTCAACCAATCTTGATCACTATAGATGGGAACAAATGATTATGAAAACCTTGGAATGATGAGTCATTCTATTGAAATGTTGACATGTGTTATGGACACAATGAATTGAATATGATACTGAATGAAGGATGTGCCCCGACTTTGATAAAAACTGATGGTTGGGTTCGGATGCGATACCATTCCAATTTTACCGTACAACCAGAATACTCGAATTTGGGTAGGGCTTAACTGCAAGTTTATGTGTCCTAGTATGGGTTCCCTTGCAAAACGAGGTGAGCTGAGGCTAACTTGTGACTATGAATATCCACCTATGCAGTTCCCAGGATGACAGTTGGTTATGGCTGGGAGGCCAAACTCATAGGGGAGGTGCCTATACTAGGGTGTGTAATTGAAAGGTTAGGATTTATTATCCGCATACCAAGTATGATGATTCAGGGTTATCCCTGACAGATGTATCGAATGTTGTAGTGAAAGTGTACCACCTCTACAGAGTGTCAAACTATTCGAATAGCCGCATCCGCGGCCATGGACAGTTGGATGGCCATACTGTTCCGTTGTCAGATATTTTGAAAATGACTTGTGACTTGAATTATGACTTTAAATTGACACCACAATGACATGGACATGAAACTATGTTCCCACTTAAGTAATCTAGACAACTAAAGCTAGGTATTTACTATTTAGTACTTATGAAATAAAATTGTCTTATTGCAAACAAACCTAGAGCTTAGGATTCCTACTAGAATGGTCTTACTGCTTTAGTAAGAGTTTGCGAGTACCTCAAAAGTACTCATGGCTTTTTCCCTGGCTATTCCCATGGCAAGACTACGAAGGAGAGTACGAGGAGGATGGACATCAGGACGCCCTTTGATAACTAGGATCATCTCACATCGTTAGCATTGCATGTGACCAGGAAGATGGATCCCGTACTACGCTACTATTATTTCCACTGCTTTGATATGTATCAGACTTGATCATGATATCAACTATTTGTAAGACTATATTGGTTTGTAATTGATGATGTATTGTTCTACCAATTCTGTTATGTCTCACAAAAATGGTAATTCTGGGATTGCGATGTAGGGATAACAGGCATCTAGGATTAAAAATCCAGGTGTTGACATCCACCATATATGTCTACAAGCTTGGCTTATGGCATTTAGATCCATATTCTTCATAATTTCTTTACGGAAAAGAACAATCTCATCATCTCTTGGAAAATTTGAAAATGTCTTTCCATATAGTTGGAAACTCACACCAATGACATTGTTTACTACAATAAGATGCACCCATCCACCTCCTGAAAGACATTTAATTCAAGTGCAATCTATCGCGCTTACTTGTAGCTCAAGTTTGACATAATTTTGTTATAATTTCGAGATGCAGAATCTTAGCAACAAGTTAAACCTATTGTAAAATCTCTTAGTGGTGGTTTGTGATATATTAAATGACCTCCCGATGGTTACCTCCAAAAAAATTTACAAAACTTTCAAAGCAAACTACAATTTACTTGTAGTTCTAATTTAACCTAATTTCAATAAATTGGCATAAAGTCATTCAAGTGGGCTGAGTTAGGCAGGACGAAGTTTGAAAACTCATAAAGTTAAACAAGGTAATCGTAAGTAAAACATGTTGGTCCACTTAATATGTATGGAGGTTTGGATTTGGTCATTTATATCCATATTCTTTAGACTTTCTTCATGGAAAAGAACAATTTCCTGATCACTCGGGAAATTGAGAATTTTTTTCAAGATAGTTGGAAGATCACACCGACAACATTGTTTACTACAAGAAGATGCAGCCATCTAGCTCCTAAAAGAAATTTAATTCAAGAGAATGCTACCATGCTTACATATTTCTCAAGTTTGACCTAGTTTCGTTAAATTGGAAAGAAGTTAGTGAAGTCTGGGAAGTTAGCCATGAAGCTTGAAAATGGAACTATAAGAAACCATGGTCCACTTTGTTTGATAATTGGGGCGGTTGCATTTTCTTCTAACTATGGTAAGTCCTGTAGTAGAGAGGTTCTTGAGTTAACACGGTCGGTGGAAGTACAAGTTATATCAAGTGCCTCATAAAATATGGAAATTATATCCAAATACATGCATTTAGCACAAGGTCCCTGAAACTAAACAATGAAGTGTGTTTTGAGGTTTGCGCATACTAGCGTTCATTGTGCTGAAGACTATCAATAGAATCTTGGGATTTCTATTTTCGTTCCCATCGTTAGTTAGTAGTACTCACTTTTCCACAACCTCTTAACTCTTCCTCACTTTTTCCCTCCCTCTATTCTGAAACGCTCGCAGACGCTCGGATGGAGGGATGCCATCAGGTCAAAGGCTTGACCGTTACATGCTGACCGGTGGGACCACATTAGGACGGGTCGTACCATGGTCTTTACGTGCTAACGGGTGGAGCTAGGATACACGTCAGACCAGCCATCCATATCTCACTGACTTGTGGGCCACTTTATTTTCTGATTGTGTGGCCGGTGTAACAAATGACAAATGGGGCCATCATGTGGGGTCTTGATGTGGGGTTAGAAGGGGGATTTGCATATTTGGCATGTTTTACTTTGCAACTTGGATATTTGCCATTTTGTGTGTCGCTGACATGTGGTGGTTATGTGGAAAGTATGCAAATTTCAAAGAAAAAGTTTGGCAGATATGAAAAATTGGCAAATATTCAAAAATCCTGGAGCAGCTACTTCCCCAAACATTGACATGTGGGGTCGTGTATGACACGTGAGGTCAGCTCTCTCTCTCTCATCCGCTCCCAGCCCCCAGTCCCGATAAGCTCCTATCCCACCGGCGGACAGAGCATCCATCGTCAGCGCATCGGCATGTCGCTGGCTCTGTCCTACGGCGACATCGGATGGACTGTCTTGTTGCACCTCAACCACGGCTCCAGCACCTGTTTCTTTCGCACACATTGTACGTTGAGGCAGTACCGACTGTAGGCAGGTACGTCGCCCATGAAGACCGGGATTTGTTCCGCCGCCATAGCTCAACAAATGGTCGTAGCAATTGCTAGTAGTTCTTGGTAAGACCTTTGCTCCTGGTCCACCCACCCTAATCGATTCGGTTCCCGTAATTTCCTCGATATTGAAGGTGAAAATTAGTCCTCAATGTCTGGTTTAGCGGGTACACCAGTGAGGGTGGAGATTCGATAATATCATGGCCACATTCTCCTTCTTCTACCACATCAGAAGTGCAGGTAGCACCTTCTCTTTGTACTACCGTTGAATTTGAAGTGCCGCCATGGCCTGTCAGAATAATTTCAATTGGGTTTGTTTTGGGATTGTTAAATGTGCTATGCAGGCCGATGATCCATGGTAAATTGCGTACCAAGATGAATCAACCCACTGGTCTAGCAAGAGGCTGGATTTGGAGGAGATGGTTTCCAATTTAGGTGACGAATTGACTTGTAAAAACCTGTTGATATTCAATATGAAGCATACTATCAAGGAAGAAAAGAAGAATTCAGAGCTTATTCACAAGGAGAAGTTCACACTTGAGGCTGATCTTGCCGTATCTGATCAAGTGGTAGCTAATCATAAACATGAACTTCAAGTGAAGGGGGATGAGAATAGTAGATTCATGTGGGAAGTTTTAGTAGTTTTCATCCCCGTCCTAGCAGTTATAATATGTGGTTGTGGTGAAGGGTGGCATGTGTAATGATTAGTTGAGTATATAGCTAATTTAGATATTAGAATTGTTATTTAATGGATGGTTGTGAGTTCCTGCTAATTTAGTAATTTTGTGGTCCCAAAGTTGTCGAGAGAATGCATTGCGGGGCCCGAGTTGCTTCCATTGGATCTAGCTTCCCATAGTTGGCGTGCCAAATGCCTAGAGGGTCAAGTTGGGGCCCTATCAGTTTTGACCGTTCTATCGCTGCTATCGTGGATGCCATGTAGACTTGCAGCATTGGTGGCTACATCCATTCCCTATTCTTATTGACGTTGCATTCTTATTATCAAGAGAGGCGATATGTGGTCGCGGCTAGGGCGTTGGGATGCTAATTCCTTGGCCTCACGCTTCAAGAGTACATATCAATTTTAATTAAAATCATACATATTTCTATCAATTTATACAAGCCCACTAGAGATTGTCAAAGAAAGTACTACTCCCTCCGATCCAAATTAGTTGACTCAAATTCGTCAAGATACAGATGAATCTAATACTAATTCATGCCTAGATACAATTGAATCTAGACAAATCTAAATCAATAATTTGGGTCGGAGGGAGTATTACTTATGAATCAGCTTTACAGTATATCCTCCGTCCTCACAGCTCAAATACATATAAATTTTGATTCAAATCATACATATTTTGATCAAATTTATACAAGCCGACCAGAGATTGTCAAAGCAAGTACTACTACTTATGAACCAGCCTTAGAGAATATCCACCAGTCTCACGGCTCAAATACCTATCAAATTTATTCAAATCATACATATATTATAAGTCACACAATTTGGTATCAAATTGGGCTCGAATTTGTACCAATCTGAAGTGGACGGTGAGCTAGCCGCCCTCCCTGTCGTATGTGTACTACAAGAAGTATGGGGAAACTGCTCCCTTCCATACGGCCACAAGGTATATCCAGCCTTCACCTTCGAAGTGCACCTCGACGTGCCAGCTATGGCCACGACCAGCCTCCCACAGCTTCAGTTCACGAGGGCTTGATATGCGGCATTGCAGTGATGTTGCGGATGATGGCTTCAATCGTTTTCGCATCGATGACCATTGTCGGCACCACTGCCGTCACACTGATGTTGCGGATGATGGCTTCAATCGTCATCGTATCAATGACCACTATCGGCATCACAACCATTGCAGTGATGTTGTAGATGATGGCTTCAATCATCATTGCATTAATGACCACTATCATCAATACCATCGTTGCACTGATTTTGGATGATGGATTCGATCAACGTTGCATCGATGACCACTTTTGGCACCGCCGCCGCCTCGTTGTCTTTGATCAGCAATGGATCTGAGGAGGCGAACGGAAGTGAGACAGACAGAGACGTTACAGAAATTTTAGATGCTTAGATCCTCACCGCTGCACGCCGTTATAGCTACCACACTTAGATCCATGCCGCCACACGCTATTTGGACCGCCACACTTAGATCCGCGCTGCTGCACGCCGTCTGGACCACCAAGATTAGATCCATGCTCCCGCACGCTGGTCGGAATGCCACGCTTAGGTCCGCAAGAAAGGGAGGGACAGACATCCAGCCTATCGGCTCTCCTCTCTATACAGGGTAGGTGCACCCATTGGGAGAGAGAGACATCCAACCCATCGGATCATAATGTATCCAATGATGGTTGGCCAAGATCCGTGTGACATACATCTCAACCAAACAAAACGCAATACGTGCGATAGGGAAAGGGAGGGAGAGACATCCAACCAGTCAGGTTCTCCTCTCCTTACAGTGTAGGTGCACCCATCGAGAGAGAGAAAGAGAGAGAGAGAGACATCCGGCCCGTCGGATCATGATGTATCCAATGGTGGTTAGCCAAGATCCGAGTGATATACATCTCGACCAATCAGAGCGCAGCCAAACTGAGCGCAAGTTGAGCTGTTGTGAGGGTTTGAGATAGGGGAGGGGGAAGTGAGGAAAACTTTAGCAGGAGGGGAAAACTAAGTAGAGCTAAGTAAAACAAGGGAACTCAAATAAAAAAAGGAGTAAGGGAAATTCAATAATTAGGCATAAAAATGGAGAATATGTTATTTGAAAATAATAATCCATCTTGTCCGACATTATATTGTTTGCAACTCAAAGATACACAGGTGTTCCAAATTTGTCCTCATTTAGACAAAGTATGTTTTGTGATGGGTTATTTTGGAGGTGGATTTAGTAGAAATCCATGCATATTCATAGCTAATAGCTCATTCCAAGAAGGGTTTAAGAAGTGTTTGAGGGCATAAGTCCATTTCCCTTTATTTCCTTTACCTTTATTATTTATACTAGGTTGTAGGTAACATAACAAGACTCCATGTGAAGGTTGCACTGTGTTTTGACTTTTTTGAATCAAACTAAGCCTAAAACTATTTTTTTTGAATTTAACCACTTAGAAAAGAAAAAATGTGGCTGATTACAAGTAAATCCAAAATTTCAAATATCATATGGTTGATCAATCCAAGATACAAAAGTGTACCAAATTTTGGATAAATTGGTCAACGTTTGATATGGTTTAAGCCATGAACTAGCTAAACCCCATGTGTTGACCACCTGTCGAGGGAAAACTGAGCAGTGCTAAGCAACTAGGTGGATGACCATAGAAACTTGCAATAACACATACATTATGGGATTATCTAACATACAAACTTGGGAGTGTCACACTAGTTTGAATTCAATACAAATAGTGATAGTAGTTCAAATTCATCATACAAATTCAATTTAATAATTCAAATACATTTTTTCTTTCTCCTAGTGTTATTCGCTAGGTTCACCACTTTCCTCTAGGTTATCCTAGCTGAATATTCCTGGAGTCCACCATCAGCTTCTTCCATTTGTTCCCTTTGTTCTTTTTCTCTGTATCCAATGAATCAAGTGCTGCAGTCTGTCATACAATTGGTTCAATCACATCTCAATCCATTAGTTCATATGGTTCAAAGTGCATTGGCATGAATTCTTCCATATCCTCTCGTTTAATTCCTTTACTCTTCAACTCTGCTTCCAATAAATTAATTTCTTTAGTCTGTTGTACAATTGGTTCAATCTTACCTCGATCCAACTATTCAACCTGCGATGACCGCAATTCTTCAATACCCTCTAGTGTAATTCCTTTATTCTCTGCATCCATTGAATCAATTGTTCAATCTTCCCTGCATTTGGTTCAATCTCCCCTGCATTTGGTTCAATCTCCTCTTCATTTGGTTCAATCTCCTCTAGATACGTTGTTTCAATCTTTAATGTATCCATTGCTTCATTCTCCTCTCGTTCAAATACTTCATTCTACTTTGCATTTGCTGCTCCCGCCTAATCATCCATTCCGTAAGCTAGGTCCACTGCATTTTTACAAAGCCTAACAATGTGCCCTAGGATCCCACAATGTTTTCACTTACATTGTCGAGGTGGTGCACCACCCTCTACACTAGCTCTTATCCAATTCTTCCTTTGCCTACCTGCTGGTCTAGTAAAAACCGGAGGGTATAACTTGAAGCTTGGATCCACTTTCATCCATTGGTATTTTCCCAACAAAGCTGGAACATTCTGAGCATATGCTGCCCTAAATTTGCCAACGGAGAAATACTCTGACACATACTTTCAACTTCACCCTCTTCACCTCCTAGAACACCCATGAAAAACAATGCTTGTATGCAGGGTTTCCCAGGGAGCTTCAATTGCCTGCAATGGCATGTCCTATCAACCAAACTCACTTGATACCTCCATTGCCTATCTTTACTATCAGTGTACGTTACCTGATCCTCCATTCCTCTTATAATGCATTTCATCTTCAATTGTTTTGCCCTGGCATGCAAAGCCTTAATCAAAGATGGGAGCATGAGATGGCCAGCATATATTGTTGATGCAATTTTTTGACGCAAATAGATCTTTATCATGATAATTTGCCTAACCTTATCAAATATTTTCCACAAGGTTACTTGACCTTTGCATTGAAACTCTCTACAAGGTTACATGTTACATAATATACCTTGAAAATTTCATTGAATCGGCTTCTTGACCACACCATTCTGTTATGTGCATCCAAGTACACCTTCACCGCATGTTTTTGTTTATAAAACACTTCCAAATGATATAGATGCGTCCTCAAACTGCATGTGTATGAAGCTGGCTATAGGTTGTCAGTAAACTTTACCCTTGAATTTCTTTGTAAAATTCTACACTAAGTGTCACATACATTCCCTATGTAAGCGTCTGTGTGGATAGTAAGTCCTGGTGGATGACCTATAAGGTCACACAAATTCTCTAGAAACCAAGTCCAACTTTCCTCTGACTCAATATCCAAAACTCCATAAGAAATAGGGAACATCAAATTGTGGCCATCAACTGCAGTAGCAGCTACTAGACGTCCTTTAAATCTTCAATGAAGAGCTGTTGCATCCACGACCAAATAAGGCCTGCAACCATCCATAAAACCTTGATAGCAAGCATTGAAACAAACAAAAGCCCTTCTAAAGCACTCCTTCTCCACTATCTTTGCTCTTTTTTTGTGCTTAACTTTATGCCTGTCTATCTGTACAATACTACCTGGACTAGCCATCTCCACTTTAGCTTTGAAGCTATAAAGAAACTGAAAGATTTCATTCCATGGACTATTGATCCTCTCAAGAGCCATTTCCTTTGTATAGAACATCCTCATGTAAGGTACTATAATATTAAACTTTTTAAAAACTTCTTTTATGAGAGTTGTTGCACCAAGTGATGGCTTCCCTCTCATCCAATCCATTATTGCATCTGCTAACCACCTAGTCTTTGCCGTGGAAGGTTGTCTCGCATACCTCCAAGCTAGATATGGGGATCCACATGGCGTGCAGGGTGCTAGCGAACATGAGGTTTATTCTGCTATCGTCGTCCATGAAGTCCTTGATCATCTCGAAGCCCCTGATATGATCCTTGAGTACTAGGGCAAAGTGGCATGGGAGAGGGACCTGACGAGGACGGTAAGATCTATCAAAGATGATGCAGGACTCGGAGCCACTTAGGTACTTAGGCACAGCTGGTGGAGTGAGGACTGCTAGATTCACCTGGAGAGTGATCATCTCCTGCATCCTGTTGGAGGGGCGCCCCTTCTGGATCATACCCATGTTCCCTAGCGGACGTGGGTATTGGTCTGCTCCATTGTTTCGTATCGACGCAACCACAGGCTACGCTGGTCCTCCAGGTGGTGGTGGTGGAGTGCCATATGCCAAGGGTGAAATTGGTTGTATGGGCACCTAGAGGACAGTGAATAGGTGCTACTCCAAATTTTATTTATTTTTCAGATTTAGCCATGATGCAAAGGTAAATTCTCTAGATATGCAACTAAGATGAATTTCCCTATATGCCAACTTATCTACTAAGCGAGTAAAGACAGTGACAGGAACGAGGTAACCGTAGTGGAGCACGTAGAGACATGGGATTTGTTTTACCGCATTTACTTCCATGTTAAGGGAAGTACGTTTGTGTTGGAGGGGAGCGTGGTACTAAGACCACCACACCACAATAGGCCTCACCCTGTTCTCCGATGGATCTCGACACCAAAGGCCTGATCCACCTTTCCACTATTTGGTACCCTTCAAGGTGGGAACCGGTTCCTTTACAGGACTAGAGGGGCACACATCCACAACCGAATTGGAGGCTCCCATGATAACAACAAGATGCCACAAGAAACAAAGTTATCAATAAACCAAACTGAGATCTAGATATTTGTAACACCCCTAGTTTTAATGTTTATCTAAGTAGGTTTTGATTGTGAATTCATGAGCATCATCATCATTTATAATGCATGCAAAGAAAACACTAAAGTAAAACCCTAAACCCTAAGTCCCTCTCTCTATTTGAAATCTTTCAAATGGTTTTGAAATATTTCAAAACCCAAAAACCCATGGAGCCCAAATGGATTAAAATCCCCCCTCTAGTATTTTAATATGTTTTTAAAGTTCTTGTATTTTGGAAATATTCAAAATAGAAAAGGAATTGAAATTACAAAGGATAGAAAATAAAACAGAAATAACAAAATGTTTTAGCAGAAAAAATAGAAACCTAGGTAATCTGGGCTGCAACCCAAATGCTCTCTCTCCCCTCCCTGCCGCACGCGCAGCCACCTGCAGCCCACGTGGCCCATTTGCGGCCCACTCCTGGCCCGTACCGCTTCGGCCTCTTCCTCGTCGTTATCTTCGCACACAACAATGAACTGCTGCGTGTTGCCGGCGCAGCTGTCGGCCGCTGTGCATTGATTCGCACAACGATTTGCCGTCTCTATCTTCTCCTCTGCCTCTCATTCTTCCCTCGGGATCCCTATCTCTCTTGTTCCCCATCCTCCCAAAACCCTAGCCCGACCCGAGCATTCTGCCGCTGCTGTTGGAGGCCTCCCCGAGCCTTGCCGAGATGCCCTGGAGAAGCTCTGTGCTCCCCTCATCCACCTCCTGGAAGAAATCATCCGCGGGAGCCCGCAATTGAACAGGTCGTCCCCACTTTCCCCGACTCTCGCTGCCGCATCCGCCACCGATTCCTGCCGTTCCTGACCTCCCCGAGCTTCACCGACCCTTCCAACGCAACCCCGGTGAGCTGTTGGTGCTAACGCGCCCCTCTGTTTCCTCCCTCTCCCTCTGGTTCGCCACCCCGTTAACCACTTCCTGCCGCCGCGGTTTAGCTTCATCGCCAGCCGTGCTCCGGTGACCAAAAAGAGGCGTCCACACTATCTTTTGGTTCACCAGGGTCGACCGGTTCGATCGCAGGCCTCCTCGTTTCCTCGTGCGCCCTCTGTCGTTGGATCCTCGCTCCATCTGGGAAGGGCGCCATTGATGATGTCATCATGACATCACCATGACGTCATATTCCTTTTTCTTTAAACATTTCTATAATTGTTTCAATAATTGAAAATGCTGATAGGTGGGGTCTAATAGTAAGTAATATAAACATTTTCAGAAATTTATTCTGATTAAATAAAATGTTAAAGTAATTCGAAAATTTATTTCTTTTTATAATATTTCAAAAATGTTTTAAAATGAATTAAAATTGAAGAAATTCATAACTAATTCATTTTAAATTAGAAAACTACAAATAATATATCAAAATGTTCAAAAAAATGATATCTACACAATAGTCATAATCATGAATTGTTAAGCAACTTAAATAACATGTTTAATTAGAAGAACCAAATGAACTCCATAGGTGATTCCGAGGTTCCCATGTTCTACGGTTTGCACCCCTCGAACCTTGTTTAAAATGGTCGAGCCTGCCCTAGGGTTTCATTTAGGTACTATTTAACTTGTAATATCATCATCCTTGCTTGAGAATTGCATCGATGCCATGTGTTGATTGTTTACCTCTCTTTCTGGTCTTTTTGCTTCTTCTTGGTAGTCCCCGGATATGAATGCGAGAAACGAGATCGATTCCAAGACTGATTATTGAGATCAAAACCATCAAAGAGAAGTACTGGATTATTAACGAACAAGTCAAGCTGATGAACCCTGAAGATCTGTATTGGGTATCAACAGGCAAAGGCAAGCGAAGCCCCACACATACATATGAATCCTATGCTTTCAAAGTATTTCAATTCTTGCCATGTGCATGTGATTCTAAAATCTATTATCGATAGATAGAGTAATCCTATCTGATGCATGTTTCCTTTGTATCCTATATTCCCTAATCCACTACTCCTAGCATAACTAGGGTTTGGCTTGTGAAGTGTTGCTACAGATGTTACATCTGTTGTGCTTAGCCATGCTTAGTTGTTACTGACATGGTTATACCCCACGGGTACACAACATTGGCATACCTGGTCCAGCGCAAGGAAGGACCATGACAAATTACGTGGCCTATGGAGATTTCGGGTGGCCCAAGCCCATGATGTCTTCGGATCCATGGAGAACAAGACTAGAGTAGATAGAATTTCAAAGGGTACAAACCCTAATCTATAACCGACTCAACCTATGCCCGGGACCTGCCTATCTATATAAGGGCCAGGAGGCACGACGAGAACGAGAGATTCCACCCCCGCATACACACCTTCATGCCAGATTGCATATGCACACCCCTGTAAACTTTCGGTTTCGCCGTAATCAAGAGGAGACCAGCAGGAGTAGGGTTTTCCCTCCGGGGGCCTAAACCTGGGTAAACTTCATGTCCCGCGTTGCTTGTCTTTTAACCATTCTGCGATCTCCAGCATCCCCATCTTCTCCAAAACCCAAGTCCATAACAATGGGCATTGACGAGACCGAACCTCGTTAATTGGAGCCGTCTCTGGGAATTGGGGGCGCTGATTGTGCGATCATGACTGTTCCATCCAGAGCGATCTACAACTCATCGGCGACGGAGAGTCACCTCCTCTTCGACACCTTCGACTTCACCGCCCACTCGCCGGCCACCCTGAGGGTTTTCGAGTCCGTCGGCGACGGGCTCGAGATGCTGTTCGGGAGCTTCTGCTTCCAGGTGGGGCATACCGGCACTCTCCGCCTCACAGAGCGGGTGCCACCACCATCTATCTGGCCTGCGTTGTGGGTCCCACCCATCGGCACGCTACGCACGTCGACGCTGACAAACGAGTTAGATGACAGCAGCAGCTGCAACTCAGATCTGTGCGGCCCTCCCTTAGATGAAGGACCCTACGGTTCCGGATCCGAAAGCTGCGGCAGCAGCAATCCAGTCCGCGGGCGTTACCTATGCGCCATGGTCATCCAGAATGAATCATAACTGCCACCAGGTTCGAGTGCACCAAACCCACCTGTCAACCCGCAAGCTGGGAATGGAGGAAACGGGGGAGATCCGTCGCTCAGGCCCAACGAAGGTGACGCTAACGCCAACCAGAAGATCAACCTCAACGAGTACGGCTAGCGCCAAGCGCAAGAAGCCGTGGAAGGCAACATCATCCTACCCGTGAATGTTTCATGGGATCAGCTGATGGCATATCACCTCCTCCTCATCAACGAGCATAACCGGCAGGTGAAGCTGATGGAGGAGCTCGACAAGCATAAGCAGGCGACTTCGGAGTCTAGCGCACGGTGAGCTACGCTCTCCGCCACTGTTGGCTCCATCTTGCACGGCAACAACACCAACAAGCATCACTCCTGCACGGAGCACATGGACCCCGCCGCACGCCGCGAAGTCACCAGGGCCCTCAACACATCCTTCATGACGATGGACGTGAACGGCAACGTCATGCCAAAAACACCACATGCTACGATCATGGCGGCCACTAAATACCTCGCATCCCACCCACCTTCGGTGGGTGACCCGATGAGTGCCATGCACAAATCTGCGCTAGCCGGTCTCGGACTCGTTGGAGCTACGCTCCACGACGAGGCTCCCACGGAGCCAAAGAAAAAAGTTGTGTTCAAGTTCACCCGCAGCCCTACACCCTCGTCCGACGAGGACAAGCATGATCTACCTCGACGTCACAAGAGCCCACAACACCGCAGCAGCGACTACGACGCTCGAAACGATCTCACCCAGTGCAAGATCGACAAGGTACGCGCTAAATGCGCGTGTTCAACCGAATCCGACGAGGATGATGATGGAGAACTGTGCAGAGCCATATGCTTCAACAGATCCGTTCGCTGAACGAGGAGGCCGAAAAATTTGAAGCTCCCTTCGAACTCTCCGAAATTCGACGGCACACAGGACCCGAAGTCCTGGCTCAGCGACCACCTCTTATCCGTCAAGCTGCATGGCGGTAACAGTAACACCGCCATACAATGCCTTCAGCTGCAGCTGACAGGCGCAACTTGGATCTGGCTCAGCAGCCTGTCCTCCGGCTCCATCCAAAGCTAGGAGGAGCTGGCAAACAACTTCATCCGCAACTTCAAGGCCACCAGCAAGAGGTCAGCCTCGATCGAGGAACTGCGATCTTGCTCCCAACGTACCGGCGAGTCCATTCGCTCATACAGACTACGCTGGTCCCACATCAAGAACCATGGCGCATATCTCCAAAGAAAGGACAATCGATGCCTTCAAGGACGGTGTCAAGCGCCCGAACTTCAAAGAACTTGGGTGCGTCAATCCCAAAGCGCTCGACCACCTCATTAACATCGCCAACCGATGGGTGGATGGTGAGGATTCCATCCATCGAATGCATTCGGATGATGAGGACGATTATGGACACTGGCAAGAACGCCGCAGCAAGCAAAGATCGCGCGTCTACGACGACCACGATGGAGTCGACATGGTCGCGGCTGGATATGCCGATCGAGGCAACGACGGCAACCGCAGTAGCAGATACCGCGGAGGCAACTTCCGCAATGCAGGGCGACCCACACAGACGTGGCAACGTCGCAGCCACGACGACGAGACCTCAGAATACGACAAATTGTTTGGTCCTTGCACCATCCACTTCTACATCGACAAGTAGGATGGCAAGAAGAAGGCCAGCCACATGTTAAAGGACTGCCGCGAGTTCCAGAAGCTTAGCGAGGGTCTCACCCAAATACGGCGCCAGATCGTGAACCCTTGATTTGGGCCCGCACATGTACTAGGTGACATCGCCCATGGAGCTCCTCCACCACCACCTGCTGGACCATCGAATCCAGCAATCGCACCAGCGCCAAATAACTGCACAAGAGGGTACCCGCCGCTGAAGGGGGCCCTGATGATCCAGAAGGGATGCCCAACCAACAGAGTGCAAAAGAAGATCACCCGCCAAGTCAGCCTGGCGGTAGCCGCCCCACCAGCCATACCTGAGTACCTCAGTGTCTCGGAGTCCTGCATCACGTTCGACCGCTCGGATCACCCACGCCAGATCCCTCGCCCAGGTCATGCTGCCCTGGTGCTCGAGGAACAGATCGAGGGATTCGATATGAGCCACGTCTTCATGGACGGTGGCAGCGGCATTAATCTGATGTTCGCTAGCACACTCGTAGCAATGCGGATCCCGCTGTGCAGCCTGGAGCAATCAGATACGACATTCCACGGTATAGGCCCAGGGAAAGGCATATATCCCTTGGGGAAGATATGGCTCGATGTCATCTTTGGCCAGCCCGAAAACATTAGGCGCGAGCGACTAGAGTTCGAAGTGGTGGTCTGGCCCTCACAGTACCACGCCATCCTCGGGCGCGTGGCATTCACACGATTCCTAGCAGTACCGCACTACGCGTACCTGCTGCTGAAGATGCAGGACCCAGGGCGTCATCACCGTCTAGGGAATCTTCACCCGATCCGACCACTGCGATGGAGACTTCAACAGAATCTCCCAGTCATTCGGAATGTAGGAGGAGCTCACGAGGCTCAGAGAGGTGAAAGACAAGGGGGCACCCCTAGTCGCCAGACAAAACTCCCATGATATGTCATTCGACTCCATGGTCAACATGAAAAAGGTGCAGGCCACCCGACGGACGCCTCCAAGACGGCGTTAATCGCCAACGACCTCAGCCATGCATAGGAAAGAATGCTCGTCGAATTCCTCCGTGAGGACTGGGAAATATTTGCCTGGTGTCCTGCGGACATGCCAGAAGTTCCCAGCGAATTTGCCAAGCATGCACTCAATGTGTTCCCCGACGCAAAGCCAGTCAAGAAGTCGATCCGACGACTATCTGAACAAAGAGCTGAAGCCATTAGAATCAAAGTCAACAGAATACTCGATGCCAACTTCATTCGGGAAATCAAGGAGAGCGAGTGGCTGGCCAACACCGTGATGGTCCCCAAAAAGGACACGGACATCCTGCGGATGTGCGTGGACTTCACATCGCTCAAAAAGTACTGTCCAAAGGACCACTTCCCTCTACCGCAGATCAATCAGATCATCGATTCGAATGTAGGATGCGAGAAACTCTCCTTCGTCGACGCCTACTCAGGCTACAACTAGATTCGACTAAAGGTCGAAGACCATGAGAAAATAACGTTCATCATGCCGTTCGAATTATTCTGCTACAACACCATGCCCTTCGGGCTGAAGAACGCAAGCGCCACATACCAGAGGTGCATGCAGGCATGCCTGAAAAACCAAATAGGTCGCAACATTCAAGTCTATGTCGACGACATAGTAATCTAGACCAGGGAG
The DNA here is from genome assembly GCA_916181665.1 of Avena sativa. Classification (NCBI taxonomy): domain Eukaryota; kingdom Viridiplantae; phylum Streptophyta; class Magnoliopsida; order Poales; family Poaceae; genus Avena; species Avena sativa. The sequence continues at coordinate 279,742,361 of OV702283.1, read as the reverse complement.
GCCAAGACGATGATCGACGATCTCTGCGAGATGTTTGATAACCTTGATCACTACAAGATCAAGCTGAACCCAGAAAAGTGCGCCGTCGGCGTCCCATCTGGCCAACTACTTGGCTACTTCATCTCCCAACGGGGGATCGAGGCAAATCCAAAGAAAATCAGAGCCATACTGACCATGGAGAAGCCGAAGAAGCTCAAAGGTGTCCAGCAGCTAGCCGGGCGGATCGCAGCACTGCGTAGATTCATCAGCTGCATGGGCGAGAACGCCCTTCCCTTTTACCAGCTGCTACGCAAGGTGGACAAATTCAAGTGGACACCCGAAGCAGACGACACATTCGAGGATTTCAAGAGGCTGCTTTCCACCTCACCTGTCCTGGTTACGCCAAAGGAGTGAGAGCCTCTGCTGCTATACATCATATCTACGCAGCAGGTGGTAAGCACCGTACTCGTGGTCGAACGACACGAAGATGGCAAGAACCACGGGGTCCAACGCCCAATCTACTACCTCAGCGAGGTACTGACTCTAACAAAGCAGAGGTACCCTCACTACCAGAAGCTCGCCTACAGCGTATTCATGACGGCTCGTTGGCTGGGCCACTACTTCCAGGAGCACCAGATCATGGTCGTCAACGAGGCCCCACTGTCCAACATCTTGAACAACCCCAAAGCCACGGGACCCATAGCCCTGTGGGGCATCGAGCTGTCTCCTCTAGACATAGTCTACGAGCGGCGCAAGGCCATCAAATCTCAGGTCCTCCCTGACTTCCTCCTCCACTGGATGGAACTCCAGCTGCCCTGACTTCCCAGCATTTAGGAACCAACAAAGGGTAGATTTAGGAATGTGTAAAATTTCATGCATTCATCTGTAAAAATGTGGGTAAATTTTTTGCCAAATAAAAAACCTAAAGTGATCAAAGTTTCTTTCATACTTTGAGATTAAGTAGTCTTGAACGATGATTGTTATAGACTTTGATATAATCTTTGTTGATGAGTGTGTTTTGGGAAATGAAATTTGAATTTAAAATTGAGTATTGGATTTATAATGTAGAAGGTTTTAGAATTAAGTTTGAGTGATTTGATTTAATCAAGAGTTAACAATTAATAACTCAAACTTTAAATAAAATAAATTAATCAATAAAATGAATATTTATTTTATAACTTTATTCAATAAATGAGTTACAAAATGTAACTTATTAGGAATCTTTACAATAGTAAATGAAACAAAGGAAGAATCATTATATATTGAATAATAGTACAATCTTTATTACAAAAGAATAAAATTAAAAATTTACAAAGGAATAAAAGAAATATTATATGTGACTATTCTATAAAAGAAAAGAAAACCTAAACTAAAGTCTTGGATCTTCAAGTCTGGTACCTGCAAAACAAACACAAACAAAAAGAAAGAAAGTTAAGGGTTAAAAATGTTTACTCTCAGAATTGACAGTGAGGTGCACTGTTCAAAGTTCATCATTGAGTAATATTTTAAAGGGGCAAATTATACCAATATGAAAGAACTGAATCTTTCATAATTTAAGCCAGAAGTCAAATAACTCCAGACTAGTAAGTGTAACCAGATAAAAGTAACTTCCATATCCAGAACATATCTACATGGTGCAGCAGGCACACAAGAAGCACACACACCAAAATGCATGGTGTGTGTTGTCAACACAGCATCAACAGGCCACACACACAAAACTACACAGCACAGCCATGGGCAATCCAACCCCACACCATTTTCCTGTTCTTACACACCAAGAACACACTTAGCCAAACCAAGCCAAGCAAGATCACACCAACTAAACCCTGGATCATATCACCAAGATGGTGACACAAGGAGGGGGTAGATCAGGTGGATAGCAACAGGTGGCGAGCTAGGTCATGGACAATTCCAAGAACTGGAAGTACCAGGAGGAGCACCAGATCAAGCTACCCACAAGATAAACAACTTGCAAACCCAACAAAAACAACCAAGAGTGGTGAGTAGAAAAGACCATCACATGATTTCTCTGTCTAAGATTAGATAAGCATGCATGAGTTGTCTCATACTCAAATTCTCAGAAAACACCCAAGTGGGGTGAATCCATCATTGAAGTTTTAAACACTAAAAAGCAACCAGAAAACTATATAGATCCAACTAGGATCTCAGAACCACATCATTGATCCTAGCTATCAGGCTATAACTTAAATTTCAAGAATGAATATAGCCAAGATTTGAACTTCTAGGCACACCTCTTAAATAGGAGTAGCACCTTAGAATTTCATCCTATGGATCCATATAAGTTATCAAGCCAACAAATCATTTTTCCCAAACTTTGACTCAGGAGTCAATAGTTGGTATCACTACCAGAACCAATCCATGAGTAACATTAAGAGAAGGGTCTAATCCCTAAACCTCATACCAACATCATAGATCTTAGGGATTCAAGGAAAGAAGTTTCTATTTATCTCTGATGCCAAACTAATCCAAAGCTTGAACAAAACCAAGCCAAGTAATAGAATCTAATCTTGTGTGCCATACTAAGATTGTGTCACAAGAACAACTTCTAAATTAGCAGGTTAAGCATTCAATTTTCACAGTTACTCTCAGAGCCAAATATAAATCATTTTCCTGATACTAATCACAGGAATCATTTCCAAAAATATCTATATATATATAATCACTGTAATAGACCATTAGATCTCAAGCTATATATGCATTCATAAGCCAACAGTATAGCAACAGTGACTGCATCACGCAACAATAACTGTCATTAACCAAGTAATGACAGTGGTGAGCTCTTAAACCACTAGAATTCCCAAGTATTGATTCTAGAGCAACCTTATCATCTGAACCATATCAAAATTAATCCATAGAATCATCTGGTAACCCACTAGCATCACCACAACTAATCATAAACAACAAGTCACAACTAATAACCACATATCATGCTTAAGGATCATCAAAACATGATCCAACTCATTAGATATCTAATCCACAGAGGGGTATGAACCCTAAGCAGAACAAACAATCTTAATCAGGACATGACACTAACCAGGAGTGGCTACTATCAACACATAGCATAGGATGTCCTAGCACAGAGGACACGAGGGGAAGAAGAATAACTCACCTATGGTCCTCGCTGAAGAATAGAAGAGGAAGCAGAGGTGGCCGACGAACACAGCGGCACGGGGAGAATCCTCAAGGGGGCGCTGCGACCCAAACCACGCTGAGGCGGCGACCCTCACCACGCCTGAAGGCGAGGAACACCCCCACGACACACGGCAGCAGCGGCGGTGTCAACACCAATGCCACGCCAAACCCTAGGGTTCGCGATGGAATCGATCTATCCACAGGAGGGTTCCAGGTCCAAATCGAATTGGACAGAAGGGTGGAGCAAGGTCGACAACCGCCCTATGCACCACGGCGGCGACCGAGAACATCCACGGTGACGCGAATCGCCGGCGGTGGCATCGCTGACCACGGGGTCGGGGGAGGAGAAGAGAGGTGAGATCGAGAGAGAGACAGAGGGTGAGTTGGGCTAGTTGGGCCAAGACCCCTTCGGGGTGTTGTTTTGACTTCTCCCTACTAGGCCACAAGGGCCCAATAAACCAAAACAGTAAGCCCAAATCACTTAAAGCCTGTTTTAATAAATGGAAAAGACCAAAATGCCCCTGAACTTAAATATATTCTAGAAAATAAAATAAAAATCCAAAAATTATAAATAAAATATTTTTGGATTCACAATAATCCAAACTATCCAAATAAATTAAGAAATAAAATTTTAGACATATAAATTTTATTAAGAATATTGTAATATATATATTCCTTATGGAATTTTACTAATTTATTGAAAGTTGATAAAAAATAAGTAAAAATCATTTTCATTATATATTAATATTGTAGTATTTTAAAAAATACCAAACAAATATTTAATAACAATTGTTGGTATTTAAAAGATAATTCTTAAAGGAATTATTAAATCAATAAAATTCAAATAAAAGGAAATAAAATAAAAGAGTACAATATTCAATAAATATTAAAAATTAATATTTATTAATTCTTTATTATTAAAAAAATTTATAATTTAAATAATGGGGGAGAATACACATAAAATTAAATAATGCATTACATTACTTTGCATAATCATTTTGCTTCTTTAAATATTGTCCTTACCGAGCAATAAGGATGTTTTTGTAGACAAAGAAGCTCAAGGTCCAATGCAAGCATCAGACTTCACTACCTTGCCATCACAAGGCAAGTTCATCACTTGCTCGTATCCTTTGAAGAGTCTTTATTAAAGTATTTGCAAATTGTGTGTTATCATATATACTCCAAAGAAAGAAAATATTATTTTCACAAATAAAGAAATCTTAGATATCATCCTAAGTGATGATATAATGAAGCAATAGAACTTAGCGTTCTATTTGCAACAATGATGATCAATTAGGGACTTAATAACCCATGACATCAGTGATTCTAGCGTCGTATATCACGCGTTAGCCATGAGATTTGGAATGGGACAGAGAAGTCAGCTGTATCTTCTTCCTCTCGCATGTAGACGGATGTGCAGGTCAGGGCTGTTATCCTCGTAGCGTGCATATTAATTGGTAATTCCTACAGGATATGCAGCATATGGGTGGGAACCCTCAACGTCCCACGATAGTTCTGGCATCTAACGGTTTTTACAAACCATTGTCGTAATTCAATATGTGGGCATGGTGTACACCAAGGAGGCTTGCGAGGTCGTGAAGGGGGCAGTGATTGGCTTGGACCAACTACTGGGCCCCACATCATGGAATTGTGGACGGAAAAGTACGCCCGGTTGTGCAATAAAGTAACGCACCTCTGCAGAGTGTAAGAACCTGAGGAGCTACGAATGCGGCAGGAAAGGAAATCCATGAAAGTTTTGGTCAACCTGTGAAGGCTGATAGTCATAGATTTTTGTAATAAAATCAATATTTGATGAAAGATTTACAAAAACTGCATAGTGCCAAGGATTATAGTCCAAGGTGGTAGTTAGAGCATCAAACTTCTCATCTTGCATATAATGAACTTGTTGGGTAACGCTGTTACTCATCGTTTCCTTTGATCCCTTGCTTAGACTCTGAGGATCCCGACGATACGCCAATGTATGCAGCCGAATGCCTAGAACATGTGTTCTACGAGGAGCCTGACCTGTCAAGAGGTGTTGAAGGAGTGGATTACGAAATCTGCTATGGTGTCGATGACAAGGAGTCCAACTAAGTATCCTAGTTAGTAGTAACCAACGGAGACGAGCAGCATGAACTCTATAGAATAAGCTGCTGAGCTCAACTCCTAAGTTGGAGTTGCTACGTTTAAATTTCGCTGAAACACTTTATATTTTGGTTTGTAAGTTGAATATTTTCGAAGTCTGAAACTTCTGGTATTGTAATAATAATAATGTGTGAATGTTTGTAATATGGACCCGCAATGTTTCTGTTATACCACTCTGAGGGATGTGATATTTACAGAACGGTGTTCTGTGGATGTCATGTCAACGACTATAGTGTACTACACATGCAGGGGTATGCTGGGTCACCCCAGTCGGTATCAGAGCAAATTTCTTTGACCTTAGGTTGGAAACCTAGTAAGGGTATTACCTGTAGGAGAGTGTAGCAACGATAAAGAATTATCTAAAAAGAAATATAATGGGTATTCAAATGAGAATATGCAGTTATATGTTTTAGTGCGATAATTATTTGTTATGATGCAATATATTATTGGTTACTAATAAAAATATTTTTATGATATACAGAGCTATGGCACCAAAGTTTCCAAAATAGACTTTGGTAAGGAAAGAGGAGACTCTTGATGATTATCTCGGATCATTCACAGACCAACTTCGTCAACTTCTAAAGATTTTTAGTTGTCCAATTAGAATTCCAGTGAACACTATAACCTATTATGATGGTCGGATGTTATCCAAGTATCGTGTGAGTATCCAACTTCCAAAGGAGCTGGGATTATATCACGATCTACCTATAGGTGAAGGTAGGAGTCACTTAGCAGCATATCATGTTGCCGTTGTGGAGGCGATAGCTAATATCCGGGAGAATAAAGCCAAGTTAGAAGGTAGCACATTTTCTATGATACCTCATGATTCTATAGACTCGGAGCTTATACCTGATCATATTACTTTAGTTAAGAAGCATCCTAAGTTAGCTTCCAAGTTTATGGATAGATACCGAATACTCGTTGCGTCTTTTTATAAGACACATCAAGTGATTGTCGAAGATAAAAATGACATGTTAGAGGATTTAATAGATCCAAAAAGGAGGAAGCAGTTAGCATTCCAGTTGGAGAAGGAAGCAAGTAGTAGTGCAAAACCTATCTTTAAGGATATACCTATAGATCCTGAATCTTTTACACCATATCCTTATTCACCAAGTACTGGACCTATACATGATCCTACTATGGATATGAGGCATGAAGTACAATAGGGTTCAGAGGATGGTTCTGATTCAGATCTTCCTTCTGAGAATTCTGATGGTTGGAGGATGGGATCATCTGAAGGATCTCATGAACACCAAATGTCCATAGATGGTTCTGACAGAAATGTTGGACAATCTAGCTGGATGGGTGCCAGGATTAAGCCTAGTAACAGTAGTATAAATGCCATGTTCATAAATAATCATGATGAAGAAGAAGATCCTGAGGAGAGAGTGTTTGAATCATCAACACCTTGTCCAAACCCAGGGAATATACATTATCCGGTGTTTAACTATCTTGCCCAAAGGAGCACCTGGGGATCAGCAGGATCTGTGTATTATGTTGATGGCTCAAGGAATGAAGCTCAGGAGATGCAGGCGGGAGATAATGTTGAATATGTTTCTGCAGACTTTCCAGTTGAGATGGAGGGAGTCAATGCGCTCAGGTTGAGTAATGACTCAAGTCCTGACACTTCAGATACTGAGTATGTTCCTTCTGGAAGGCCATTTGTTCCACAAACTATGCGACGAACATCGCGTCATCACGGTTGGACATCAGGCATGTATGATGAGCGTAGTTACTACTAGAAGCAGGCAACTATTTAGAGGTATCGAGTACCATGTATTGTAGTCCGAGAAATAAGGTAGTTAGATAAACGAGGTCGTGTTGTGAGTATACCTATATGGTATATGTTGGAATGACTTTGTATTATTATAATATTGTAATGTATAATATGTGAAATGCATATTTGGATTTTATTTGGATCTTCATTGTGTGACTAGTCTGTGCGTAAAGTCGAGCTCAGAACACATGTGCATGATGTAATTATGAGTATTCGCTTTATGTGCAGGACTAGAGGGTCATGGATATGGGTGTAGAGACCGAAGCTGAACAACAGCGGATGGAACATGAGGCCAAAGAGAAGGCCGATGCAGATGCAGCAAATCAGGGAGCATTACCGCCACCACCACCACCAATGAGGCCGTTAATGGAGCAGAAATTTATGCAATATATGAAAATGATGCAAGAGATCCAGAACAAGTTCATGGAGGAGTTGATGGGATGAGCAAATCAGAGGGCACCTGAAGGTGGAGGAGTGAGTATTTCTGACTTCCAGAATGCAAGGCCGTTAACTTTTGCATCAGCCCTTGAACCAATGGATGCAGAAGATTGGCTAGCAGATACAGAAAGAAAGCTGAAGACTGTAGGTTGCAATGATGAGGAGAAATTGAGGGATGCAACTCATCTTCTGACTGGATCTGCAGCATCATGGTGGGAGAATCAGTTGGCCATGCAACAACCAGGAAGGGAGTACACTTGGGAGGAGTTTAAATAGAGATTCCGTGAATACCATGTTTCAGAGAGTGTTATGGAATTGAAGCAGAGAGAATTTGAGGAACTTCAGCAGGGATATACTAGTGTCATGAAGTATATCCGGGAGTTTAGTCAACTGTCTCGTTATGCTGAGGAGGATGTTAACACAGAAGAGAAGCAGAAGAAGCGTTTCCTGCGTGGGTTAAATCCATTTGTGAGAATGCAGTTAAGATTGTCTAATAAGAAAACTTATCAACAGTTGCTGGATGCAGCAATTACTTTTGAAGATGACTACAAGAATGTCCAAGAGGATAGGAGGAAGAGAGCCAAGAAGGAAACCAAGAGAACTCAGGCAAGTAAACCTAAACCCAATCTGGAGTTCAAACCCCGGAACAAGGCCTATGGTAACAATAACAATAACAAGGGCAGTGGTGGAAATCAATCCAATCCTAGAAGGAATGTTATTTGTAACAACTGGGGAATTCCAGGGCATTTCCAGAGGGAATGCAATAGTGATCTGTTACGGTTATGGTCATAAGGGGCATATCAAGCCCGATTGTCCGAGCAAACCACCAGGAGGTTGGCCTACCAAGGGGACAAGCCAGTGGAGGAAATGGACAGCCCAATCGAGGAGGAAATAATGTCAAGAACAACAATGGAAAGAGGAATAGACGTACAGGGAAGCTGAATTGCGCAACCCTAGAGGAGGTGGATAATTCAGAGCATGCTGTGATAGGTACGCTCAATATCCATACCAATCCTGGCAAAGTTTTATTTGATACTGGTGCAACTACTTCATTCATTTCTGAAGAATTCTGTGATAAGTTCGGGATTAGAAGGGCAACGTTAGAAAACCCTATGACCGTAGTTACTGTAGGGGAAATGTGATTGTACGCCACATTAAACAAGATCAGGTTATCTCGATCTGTGATTGTACATACTTTGCAGACCTTTATTTGATTCCTTTGAAGGGAATTCCAGTAGTGTTGGGGATGGACTGGATGATGGACCATGGGGCTCAGATAAATTGTGAGGAGAAAACTGTCTCAATCAAAACTCCAAGTGGAGCACCAAGAAGATAAGCATAGTTATATCATGGTAGATCTACAATTGAACTCAATGAAAGAGGTCAAATTGGAAGATATTCCGGTAGTAAATGAATTTCAAGATGTTTTTCCAGCTGAGCTGCCTGGAATGCCACCATATTGGGAGATAGAGTTCACTATTGATCTAATTCCTGGTACAACACCGATATCTCAAGCACCATATAAGACGGGACCAAAAGAATTAAAAGAAAAAGAGCAAATTGATGAGTTAGCCAAAAAAGGATTTATCCAAGAAAGTGTATCTCCATGGGGAACACTAGTAATCTTTCTGGATAAAAGGGATGGTGCAAGAAGGATGTGTCGAGACTACAGAAATCTAAACAATGTTACCATCAAGAATAAGTATCCTTTACCAAGGATTCAAGACTTGTTTGATCAAGTGAAAGGAGCCGAAGTATTTTCAAAGATCGACCTAAGATCTGGATACCATCAAATAAAAATCAAGCCTGAGGATGTTCCAAAGATAGCATTTGTCTCTAGATATGGACACCATGAGTATCTGGTAGTACTATTTGGTTTGACCAATGCACCAGCAATATTCATGAACAAAATTTTCATGCCATATTTGGATAAGTTCGTCATAGTCTGCATTGATGATATTCTAATATATTCCAAGGATAAGGAAGAGCATGCTGATCATTTGAGAATAGCATTGCAGACTTTAAGGGAACATAAACTTTATGCTATATTCAGTAAATTTGAATTTTGGCAGGATAAGGTAGAATTCCTCGGCCATGTGAGCAATAAAGATGGAAGTGCTATAAATCCATCTAAGGTTCACTCAGTACTAGAGTGGACTGCACCAACCAATGTGAAACAAATTCAAGGTTTCTTGGGGATGGATGGTTATTATCGGAGATTCATTGAAGGTTTATCCAAAATAGCTGGACCAATGACCAAATTGTTAAGAAAGAATAAACCATTCAATTGGGATGAGAAGTGTGAAGCAAGTTTTCAAGATTTAAAGACTAGGTTAACCACAACTCCAATCTTAGCAGTTCCAGAAACAGGGAAAGACTTTACAGTATAGTGTGACACATCTAAAGAAGGCTTGGGTTGTGTGTTAATGCAAGATCGGAAAGTGATTTCTTATGGTTCAAGACAACTGAAACCACATGAAGTCAATTATCCAACTCATGATTTAGAGTTAGCAGCAGTGGTTTTTGCGCTGAAAGGATGGAGGCATTTTCTTTATGGAGCCAGATGTGAGTTATACACTGACCATAAATGTCTTAAATATTTCTTCATCCAAAAGGAGTTGAATATGAGACAGAAGCGTTGGCTGTAACTGATCAAAGATTATGATTTAATAATCAACTATACTCCAGGAAAAGCAAATGTTGCAGCAGATGCTTTAAGTCGGAAAAGTGCAGAAATTCAGCCTAGCAATCGGGAGCTACCAAAAGAGTTACAAATGGACTTGGAAAAATTAGTGCTTCAATTCATTAGAACATAGGTTCTTGGAGGATTAGCTACTATGCAGGTAGTTGCAGAGCAGGATAGTGATCTTAATAAGCACAAACTTTTTAGACATCAAGCAGAAGATCCTTTCATTGCTGAGGAAATTCGGAGGATATATCAAGGGCAAAAATCCGTTTTTCGCCTTGGAGATTATGAGTCTTTGTGGTTCCAAGATCATCTTTGTGTTCTAGATGTGATTGAGATTCGAGATGTCATACTCAGAGAAGCACATGAAACACCATATTCTATACATCCAGGAAGTACTAAGATGTATATGGACTTAAAAGAAGTATTCTGGTGGAATAACATGAAAAGGGACATTGCTAAAGATGTGTCAGAATGCCATACTTGCCAAAGGGTGAAGGCTGATGATCAAAGTCCAGCAGGGCCATTACAACCCTTGGAAAGTCCTGAATGGAAGTGGGAGGAAATAGGTATGGACTTCATCACAGGATTTCCCATGACACCTAAACGAAAGGATATGATATGAGTAATTTTGGATAGACTCACTAAAAGTGCACATTTTATTTCGATAAATCAGAAAGATAATGTCGAGAGGTTAGTAGAAGTTTACATCAAAGAGATAGTAAGTAAGCATGGAGTGACCAAAAAGATCGTAACAGATAGGGGATCCGTGTTTACTTCAGCATTTTGGAAGCAATTACATGAAGCACTTGGTTCCAAATTAGACTTCAGCACAACCTATCATCCAGAGATAGGGGGTCAAACAGAAAGAACAAATCAGATACTAGAAGACATGTTAAGAGCTTGTGCATTAGATTTTGGAGGTACATGGGAAGATCATATACCATTGTCAGAATTTTCCTACAATAATAGCTATCAGAGTAGTCTGAAGGAAGCTCTGTATCAGGTTCTGTATGGAAGGAAGTGTAGATCACCAATATATTGGTATGAGCCTAGAAGCAGCAAAGAATTTGCGCCAGACTATATCTAGGAAAAACAAGATAGCATTGATAAGATCAAGGATAGACTGAAAATAGCTCAGAGTAGGCAGAAAAGTTATGCTGATCAAAGTCGAAGATCATGGCATCCAGAAGTGGGAGACATGGTATATTTGAAAGTAAGTCCAATGAAAGGGGTTAAAGGGTTCGGAGTTAAAGAAAATTGAGTCCAAGATATATCGGGCCATTCAAGATACTGAGTCAGAATAGAACTATAGCATATGCTTTAGAGTTACCATCAAGGTTGGCTCAAGTTCATAATGTTTTTCATGTTTCACAACTTCGTAAATGTTTGAAAATTCCAGATGATGCAATCACACACCAAGAGATAGAGTTACAAGCAGACTTGACTTATGTGGAGAAACCCTGCAAAATTTTGGAAGAAAACTGGAAAAGGTTGAGAAATTGGGCAATCAAGTATTGCAAGGTACAGTGGGAACATCACCCTGAAAGGGAAGCAACTTGGGAGACGGAAGAGGATTTAAGAAAAGCCTATCCAGAACTATGCAGGTACATCTCAACAAACTTTGGGACGAATTTAATTTAAGGGGGGAAGTCTGTAACATACCAGCATTTAGGAACCAACGAAGGGTAGATTTAGGATTCTGTGAAATTTCATGCATTCATCTGTAAAAATGTGGGTAAATTTTTTGCCAAATAAAAAACCTAAAGTGATAAAAGTTTCTTTCATACTTTGAGATTAAGTAGTCTTGAAGGATGATTGTTGTAGACTTTGATATGATCTTTGTGGATGAGTGTGTTTTGGGAAATGAAATTTGAATTTAACATTAAGTGTTGGATTTATAATGTAGAAGGATTTAGAATTAAGTTTGAGTGATTTGATTTAATCAAGAGTTAACAATTAATAACTGAAACTTTAAATAAGATAAATTAATCAATAACATGAATATTTATTTTATAACGTTATTCAATAAATGAGTTACAAAATGTAACTTATTAGGAATCTTTACAATAGTAAATGAAACAAAAGAAGAATCTTTATATATTGAATAATAGTACAATCTTTATTACAAAAGAATAAAATAAATATTTACAAAGGAATAAAAGAAATATTACATGTGACTATTCTATAAAAGAAAATAAAACCTAAACTAAAGTCTTGGATCTTCAAGTCTGGTACGTGCAAAACAAACACAAACAAAAAGAAAGAAAGTTAAAGGTTAAAAATGTTTACTCTCAGAATTGACAGTGAGGTGCACTGTTCAAAGTTCATCATTGAGTAATCTTTTAAAGGGGCAAATTTCACCAATATGAGAGAACTGAATCTTTCATAATTTAAGCCAGAAGTCAAACAACTCCAAACAGCAAGGAGGGGCAAGTTTCACCAAACTAGTAAGTGTAACCAGATAAAAGTAACTTCCATATCCAGAGCATATCCACATGGCGCAGCAGGCACAAAAGCAGCACACACACCAAACTGCATGGTGTGTGCTGTCAGCACATCATCAACATGCCACACACACAAAACTACACAGCACAGCCGTGGGCAAGCCAACCCCACACCATTTCCCTGTTCTTACAAACTAAGAACACACTTAGCCAAACCAAGCCAAGCAAGATCACACCAACTAAACCCTGGATCATATCACCAAGATGGTGACACAAGGAGGGGGTAGATCAGGTGGATAGCAAGGACTGTTGGGAATATGCCCTACAGGAATCATGTATGATGAGATTTCCCATTGTATTCATAAAGATATAAAGTTGTTCTTGTATAAACATCTGATGTGTATCATTGAATATGTGATTCGGTTGTGGAGCTATACATTCATGTTGTTGGTACTAAATGTTCTTGGTCATCGAGGTTGTGCTAGACACACAACTTAGACCAATATGAAAGTCAGCTTGGTGACTCGGTTCCACTTGTCATGGGCATGGAGATGCTATTCCATCTTACACAGATTCGTCTAAAGAGTTTAGCGAGTCGGATTGACACACATTGAGGTACAACGAACAAGTTGTCATTTGTATATCTCAATCAATGTAATCCTTAGACCTGACGTTATTGCATAGTCCGAGTTGAGGATCACTGACTTAGGTTCTGTCAAATGCTGATCCGTAACTGGGCAGTTATAAAGACAGAGTTCGGGTCGACTGAGAATCAAGCTGCGTGATGTGAATAACCAAGATGGGATTTTGCCCCTCCAGTTGGAGAGATATTCTCTGGGCCCTCTCAGATGATATGATTTGGAAAGCATGGCCATGCACGACTCGGTTATGTGTTAACCGAGGCGATCGACTAAGAGTTATTCGGGTGAATCACTTATCTCAGATCGAGAAGAGATTCAGACTATTTAAGGGATGACATATATTCTCCTATAGTCTGAAAAGGTATATCGTGAGGAAAAAGGGACTCGGACGCAAGTCACATTGGAAAGGAAAATCGTCATGACTCTTTGGTACTTGGGAGTCGGCACATTCTGCTAGGAGCCGCTACCGACTGATCGTTTGAGAGTCGGACTCTAATCGTGTCTAAGTAGCCATGAGCCTGTGGGGTCACACACTTAAGAGCGGGAGCAAGTTCGGATTGGATCTGAACTGGAAATCTGGTTGGGTTGGACCTGAGCCTGATTTGGACTGAGTCAGTGAGTCAGACTCACAGGGAATAATATTATATGGGCTTTAGTGCATGGGTCGCGTGAGCAGAGCCCACGTTCACTCCCTATATATAGTGGAGCACCATAACCCAGAAAGGGTAATCGTTGATCGGTTAGGTCATTCCATGTGCTGGAAACCCTAGATCCATAGTAGTCTTGCCGCCGTAACGAATCTAGCTGTTCGCCGCCGGTGCTCCTCCTTGTACGTGCGGATACCAGCAGAGGTGTTGTACGATCAACACCAGGACGATCGGATCGCAAAGGACTGCACTGCATCAACTGGCGTGCTACATCAGTAATCCACAACTGCGCGTCTAGTGGTAAACCTCGTGGCCTTCTACCTAGGCTAGATCTTGGGATCACCATGTTAGAGGAAAAAAGTTTTGTTTTATCTCTGCGTGGCCCAACAAGGACAAGATTAAGCCACCAGGACCAGGAGGTGGAGAGCTAGATCAAGGACAAGTCCAAGAACTGGAAGTACCAGGAGGAGCACCAGATCAAGCTAGCCACAAGGTCAACAACTTGCAACCCCAACAACAACAACCAAGAGTGGTGAGTAGAAAAGACCATCACATGATTTCTCTGTCTAAGATTAGACAAGCATTCATGAGTTGTCTCATACTCAAATTCTTAGAAAACACCCAAGTGGGGTGAATCCATCATTGAAGTTTTAAACACTAAAAGCAACCAGAAAACTATATAGATCCAACTCGGATCTCAGAACCACATCATTGATCCTAGCTATCAGGCTATAACTTAAATTTCAAGAATGAATATAGCCAAGATTTGAACTTCTAGGCACACCTCTTAAATAGGAGTAGCACCTTAGAATTTCATCCTATGGATCCATATAAGTTATCAAGCCAACAAATCATTTCCCCAAACTTCGACTCACGAGTCAATAGTTGGTATCACTACCAGAACCAATCCATGAGTAACACTAAGAGATGGGTCTAATCCCTAAACCTCAGACCAACATCATAGATCTTAGGGATTCAAGGAAAGAAGTTTCTATTTATCTCTGATGTCAAACTAATCCAAAGCTTGAACAAAACCAAGACAAGTAATAGAATCTAATCGTGTGTGCCATACTAAGATGGTGTCACAAGAACAGCTTCTAAATTAGCAGGTTAAGCATTCAATTTTCAAAATTACTCCCACATCCAAATATAAATCATTTTCCTGATACTAATCACAGGAATCATTTCCAAAAATATCTATATATATCATCACTGTAAGAGACCATTAGATCTCAAGCAATATATGCATTCATAAGCCAACAGTATAGCAACAGTGACTGCATCACACAACAATCATTGTCATTAACCAAGTAATGATAGTGGTGAGCTCTTAAACCACTAGAATTCCCAAGTATTGATTCTAGAGCAACCTTATCATCCAAACCATATCAAAATTAATCCATAGACTCATCTCGTATACCACTAGCATCACCACAACTAATCATAAGCGGCAAGTCACAGCTAATATCCACTTATCATGCTTAAGGATCATCAAAACATGATCCAACTCATCAGATATCTAATCCACAGAGGGGTATGAACCCTAAGCAGAACAATCTTAATAAGTACAGGACACTGACCAGGAGTGTCTACTATCAACACATAGCATAGGATGTCCTAGCACAGAGGACACGAGGGGAAGAAGAACAACTCACCTATGGTCCTCACTGAAGAATAGAAGAGGAAGCAGAGGTGGCTGACGAACACGGCAGCACGGGGAGCACCCTCAAGGGGGCGCTGCGACCCACACCACGCCAAGCCGGTGACCTTCACCACTCCTGAAGGCGAGGAACACCCCCACGACACACGACAGCAGCGGTGGCGTCAGCACCAACGCCATCAGAAACCCTAGGGTTTGGGACGGAATCGATATGGCCACATGAGGGCTCCAGGTCCAAATCGAATTGGAGAGAAGGGTGGAGCAGGGTCGACAACTGCTCTATGCACCACGACGGTGGCCAGGAAGGTCCACGGCGGCGCGAATCGCCAGCGGTGGCATCGCTGACCACGGGGTCGAGGGAGGAGAAGAGAGGTGAGATTGAGAGAGACAGAGGGTGAGTTGGGATGGT
Source organism: Avena sativa (assembly GCA_916181665.1). Lineage (NCBI taxonomy): Eukaryota > Viridiplantae > Streptophyta > Magnoliopsida > Poales > Poaceae > Avena > Avena sativa. Next base: position 279,726,379 of record OV702283.1, on the reverse strand, counting down.
TGGGTCAAGACCCCTTCGGGGTGTTGTTTTGACTTTGCCCTACTAGGCCACAAGGGCCCAATAAACCCAAACAGTCATCCCAAATCACTTAAAGCCTGTTTTAATAAATGGAAAAAGACCAAAATGCCCTTGAACTTAAATATATTCTAGAAAATAAAACAAAAATCCAAACATTATAAATAAAATATTTTTGGATTCACAATAATCCAAACTATCCAAATAAATTAAGAAATAATATTTTAGACATATAAATTTTATTAAGAATTTTGTAATATATATTCCTTATGGAATTTTACAAAATTATTTAAAGTTGATAAAAAATAAATAAAAGTCACTTTCATTATATATTAATATTGTAGTATTTTAAAAAAGACCAAACAAATATTTAATAACAATTTTTGGTATTTAAATGATAATTCTTAAAGGAATTATTAAATCAATAAAATTCAAATAAAAGGAAATAAAATAAAAGAATACAATATTCAATAAATATTAAAAATTAATATTTATAAATTCTTTATTATTAAAAAGAATTTTTATAATTTAAATAATGGGGGAGAATAGACATAAAATTAAATAATGCATTACATTACTTTGCATAATCATTTTGCTTCTTTAACTATTGTCCTTCCCGGGAAATAATGATGTTTTTGTAGACATAGAAGCTCAAGGTCAAGTGCAAGCATAATACTTCACTACCTTGCCATCACAAGGCAAGTTCATCACTTGCTCATATCCTTTGAAAAGTCTTTATCAAAGTATTTGCAATCTGTGTGTTATCATATATACTCCAAAGAAAGAAAATATTATTTTCACAAATAAAAAAATCTTAGATATCATCCTAAGTGATGATATAATGAAGCAATAGAACTTAGCGTTCTATTTGCAACAATGATGATCAATTAGGGACTTAAGAACCCATGACATCAGTGATTCTAGCTCCGTATATCACGCGTTAGCCATGAGATTTGGAATGGGACAGAGAAGTCAGTTGTATCTTCTTCCTCTCGCATGTATCAGGATGTGCTGGTCGTGGCTGTTATCCTTGTAGCATGCATATTAATTGGTAATTCGTAGAGGATATGCAGCATATGGGTGGGAACCCTCAACGTCCCACGATAGTTCTGGCATCTAACGGTTTTTACAAACCATTGTCATATTTCAATATGTGGGCATGGTGTACACCAAGGAGGCATGCGAGGTCACGAAGGGGGCAGTGATTGGCTTGGACCAACTACTGGGCCCCACATCATGGAATTGTGGATGGGAAAGTACACTCGGTTGTGCAACAAGGAGTTGATCTCTCATGGGTAAAGTAATGCACCTCTGTAGAGTGTAAGAATTGTAACTTGTTACTCCCTGTTCCGGGAAGGATCTACGAATGCGGCAGGAAAGGAACTCCATGAAAGTTCTAGTCAACCTATGAAGGCTGATAGTCATAGATTTTTATAATAAAATCAATCTTTGAAGAAAGATTTACAAAAACGGCATAGTGCTAAGGATTATAGTCCAAGGTGGTAGTTAGAGCATCAAACTTCTCACCTTTCATATAATGAACTTGTTTGGTAACGCTGTTACTCATCCTTTCCTTTGATCCCTGGCTTAGACTCTGAGGATCCTGAAGATACGCCAATGTATGCAGCCGAATGCCAAGAAGATGTGTTCTACGAGGAGCCTGACCTGTTAGGAGGTGTTGAAGGAGTGGATTACGTAATCCGCTATGGTGTCGATGACAACGAGTCCAACTAAGTATCCTAGTTAGTAGTAACCAACGGAGCCGAGCAGCATGAACTCTATAGAATAAGCTACTGAGCTCAACTCCTAAGTTGGACTTGCTACGTTTAAATTTCGCTGAAACACTTTATATTTTGGTTTGTAATATGAATATTTTCGAAGTCTGAAACTTCTGGTATTGTAATAATAATAATGTGTGAATGATTGTAATATGGACCCGCAATGTTTCTGTTGTACCACTCTGAGGGATGTGATATTTACAGAATGGTGTTCTGTGGATGTCATGTCAACGACTATAGTGTATTACACATGCAGTGGTATGCTGGGCCACCGCACACTCCGGACATGACGCAATCGGGGACAATGCACTTCGACGGATCCAAGCGTGAGGCTGGAGCAGGAGTTGGCGTCATACTGACGTCCCCTCAGGGCGACAAGATGAAATACATCCTTCGGATGAAATTTCGCGCCTCCAACAATGAGGCCAAATATGAGGCCCTCATCCATGGCATGCGGATGGCCAAGATCTGCGGCGCAACACGCCTCGTCATCTATGGTGACTTGAACCTTGTCGTCCACCATACGATGAACGAGTGCGACGCTCATAGCACCAACATGATTGCGTACCGCGCGCTCTACAACTCACTCGAAGGGGACTTTGATGGCTGTGAACTTCGGCACGTCGGAAGTGAAAGCAACGAAGAAGCCGATAGGCTCGCCAATATCAGCTCCACCTGCGCACGGGTTCCACCAGGTGTGTTCCTCGAACAAATCTGTGTACCATCTATCAATAGGAAATTCACCAAGGGATCAACTGAAGAAGCAGAGTACTCGGGGGCTGCACGACCCGAAGGACAGGAGGGACCCGAAAAGCTCGACACCGAGGCCGAGGTGGTCAGCTTGATGCATGTCATGGCGATTGAAGAGACATGGACACAACCGTACCTTCGGTACCTAATAAACAACAAACTGCCCGATGACCCGACAGATGTCCGAAGCATATCTCGCCGGTCTAAAGCCTTCACCATCCACAATGGTGAGATGTACAAGCGCAGTATTTCAGGTGTGCTCCAAAGGTGCGTCACCATTGGTGACGGCAAAACCATCCTCCAAGATATCCACGAGGGCATTTGCGGCCATCATGCAGGCAGCAGCGCCCTAGTCGTCAAAGCTCTACAAGCTGGATTCTATTGGCCAACGGCCATGAACGACGCCAAGGACATCATCTGAAGGTGCAACACCTGTCATAGGTATGCGGACAAGCCGCACACACCAGGATTGGTGCTAAGGCCCATAGCACTGGCCTGGCCCTTTTCCCAATGGGGCCTCGACATGATCGGCTAACTACCCAAATCCTCGAAAGGAGGCCACGTCTCCTGGTCGCAGTCGACAAGTTCACCAAGTGGAACGAGGCCATGCCCGTCACCAACCAAAGCGGCAAAACTGACGTCAAGTTCTTCGAGTCCATCGCCTACAGGTTTGGCGTGCCACACATCATCATCACGGACACTGGCTCAAACTTCATCTCGAAGGAATTCCAAGACTTCTGAGCAGGTCCTGGCATCAACATATCATATGCCTCTGTGGCGCACCCGCAGACCAACGGACAGGTCAAAAAGGCCAATGGCCTCATAGGAAACGACATCAAAAAGCGCCCGCTATGCCCACTCGAAAGGCTTGCGGGAGCCTAGGCAGAGGAGCTACCCTCCGTCCTATGGAGTCTGCGTACAACACTGAACACCTCAATAGGCTTCACGCCCTTCTTCATGGTGCACGGAGCCAAAGCCGTGCTACCTGCCGAAGTATGCCACAAGGCCCCACAGGTCGTCTCCTACAGCGAGGCCGAATCATCGACAGCACTCGAAGATTTCGTCGACACACTCGACGAGGCACGCGACATTGCCGCGGCTCGCTCAGCAGTGTACCAGCAAAGCCTCCGCAACTACCATAGCCACCGGCTACGCCCAAGGTCCTTCGTCGAAGGAGACCTAGTCCTGAGATTCAAGCAAGAGCAGCTGAAGAAGCTCGAGTCACCCTGGGAAGGACCCTACATCGTCACGGAAGTAATCTCAGGTGGCGCCTACCGCCTCATGTACATCACATCAGGAGTCGAATACTCCAATCCTTGGAACGTCACACATCTGCGACGCTTCTACCCCTAGCTACCCCTTTACTTTCAATAAGGATACTCAGCCGAAAAATGTATCTCCTCATTACGCTATGAATAAAAGCTAAGTACCTTGGCCGAAATCTCTTTTCTTTGCATTACTTATCGCTAAAACACGCTCGGGGGCTACGCCTCACCTCGCGACCTCGTCGACTGAGAACAATGCATACAACCTGAGTAGCTGACCACGTTAGGCTAATGAAAAGGACATGCACATAACAAAGCACCACGTGCTAGTACATATAAACTTTACAAAGGGCACTACGAGCCCACTCAAAAAAACACAAATTTTACATTAAGTTTTTCTTTACAGGATCTACCTATTCTGGAGAATCACATTCGCCCGCTTCTCGAACAGATCTATGATCTCCTCAGCATGCTGCGCCACAGCTACATAATGCGGGCGCATGTCCCATAGGGTGCCATCAGGTCGAAGGGGTGGCCCAGTCACCACCTCCGTGAGGTTGACATCACGACGATGCAACCAAACGAGGGACAAAGAAGCCTTCACCCCAGCAATCAGCTGACGCCGCACCAACCCTTTGACGTGGCCCACATTCCGAAATTTCGCAAGCAAGCCCCAAAGGGTGGAAGGTGCCTCATCCAAGGGGAACATGATGGACCAAATGGCCGCCAGAGAAGTCCTTGCCTATTTCAGCACCCGCAAAACCTGGTTCACGTGATCTTCTACCATCGCAAGGATGATGGACCGGTCGCGGTTCATCCAGAAGAATCCACCAGTCTCTAGGTCTTGTTGCGTCAGGGAATTCATCTGAATCTCGACCTGTAGAACACACACAATGAGCAAACATGCAGAACTTCACCTGAAAGAATAGAAGTTTGCAAAGACTCACATTGTAGTTGCTCGCTCATCTGCCGCAACTCCCCCACCAAGAACTCCTCCCTGGAAGTGGCTCGCTCAGCCTTCGACTTCCACACATTTGCATGGCCTCAAATGCCAAGGACGTACTTTTCCAAGCTACGGACACGATCATGCAGAAAAATAAACTGCGACGGATCATCCAAGGATGGTCGTGGCTCAGGAGCATTCTGAGTGACAATAGGAACCTCACCCAAAGGACCCTAAAGACAAAAATGCAAGTGTAAACAAAGCAAGCACTTCTGACAGCAGCTCAAAATATAGACTTATATACATAAATAAATCCACCTCGTGGCATAATCGAGCTTGTCCATCATCATGATGTTACAAAAGGAAGCAAAAGGATAAACTATCCTAGCTACAACACATGGGCCTAGGCACCCGCATTCGGAGTGGCCTCGGAGCCAGACTGCCTGCTCTTGGCCTCCTCCTACTGCTTCTCCGCTTACTCAGCCAGGAGATCGATAAGCGAGAGGCAAAGAGGGCAAACGCTACCTCCATGCCATCTGCAGCCGTCGGCATCTGGGACGTGATGTGCGGCAGATCTAGCTCAGCTCCAGACACCATGGACATCTCCAGCCCCATGGAGGTGCCGATTCTCTTCCTCTTGCGCTTATATTCCTCCGGAGCTTCCTCTGACAGAGCATCCGCGAAAGCATCGACATCCTCAAGGGCAATGCCCTTGGGGACGACCTCCTTGTAGAAGTGCCTGAGCACTTCTTTGGCCTTCGCCAAGGAGCCAGCATCAGTGCCGCAGCGATCTTCGACCGCTGTGGTGGCATCGGCCAGCGCATCTCCATGCTCTAGCGCATCACGACCAAACGTAATGCCTGAAGCATCTGAACCAAAGAAGAAAAAAGTAATGGAATAAGGGCAAGACAAGACGCAGTCAAAAAAACGAGACCCGAACAAGTCAAGGGAAACTCACCAGACAAGGCTTCGGCTGCAGCTGACATGGTTATACCCTACGGGTACGTAGTCTCAGCATACCTGGTCCAGCCCAAGAAAGGCCCACGGCAGAAGTACGCCGGCCCATGAAGATTTTCGGGTGGCCAAGGCCCATGACGCCTTCGGATCCTTGGAGAGCAAGACTAGTGTAGATAGGAAATTCAAAGGGGTAAAACCCTAGAACCTGTAACCGACTAGGTCTATGCCCAGGACATGCCTAAGTCTATATAAAGGCCAGGAGGGCACGACCTAGATCTCTCGACTCATACTTTCGCATACACGCCTCCACACCAGATTGCATCTGCGCACCCCTGTAACCTTCGGTTCCGCCGTAATCAAGAGTAGACAAGCAGGAGTAGGGTTTTCCCACCGGGGGCCTGAACCTGGGTAAACTTTGTGTCCCCATGTTGCTTGTTTCCTAACCTTTCCACGATCTCCAGCATCCCCATCTTCTCCAAAACCCAAGTCCATAACAATGGGCATTGATAAGATCAAACCTCGTCAATTGGCGCCGTCTATGGGAACTAGGGACGCTGATTGTGCGATTGTGACGGTCCCAACCAGATCGATCTACAACTCTGCGGCGACGGAGAGTCATCTCCTCTTTGGCGCTTTCGACTTCACCGCCCACTCACCGGCCACCATGAAGTACTTCGAGCCCGTAGGCGACGGACTCGAAATCCTGTTCGGGAGCTTCTGCTTCTAGGTGGGGCAAACTGGCACCCTCCGCCTCCCTGAGCGGGTGCCCCTACCATCAATCAGGCCCGCTTCATGGATCCCACACCCCGTGCTACGCACAACATCATCAACATATGATTCCTACAACAGCAGCAGCTGCAACTCCGATCTGTGCGATCCGCCATCGGATGCAGGGACCTACGGTCTGGATCTAAAAGCTGCGGCAGCAGCGGACCAATCTACGAGCGCTACCAATGCGCCGAAGTCATCCAGAGCGACGTGGATCAGCAAACACCCAACCCGCCGCCCAACGAAACGGCCCGCAACGAAACGGCGGGAATAGAAGAAGCCAGTCCCCCCCACCTGAAGGGGAAAACAATGGCCATGTCATCCGCCTTAGCAAAGAAGGATGGGCCCAAGCCCGCAACGCCTTGGCAGGCAACATAGTCCTGCCTGCAGACTCCTCCCGGGATCTGCTGATGGCCTACCACCTACTCCTGATCGAGGAGCACAAGAAGCAGGTCAAGATGCAGGAGGTGCTCGACAAACGCAAGCAAGCAGCCTCAGAGTCCAGCAAGCGACGAGATGCTCTCTCCGCCATGGCCATCGGCTCCAGCTCGAACGCCAACCAAGGCAACAAGCACCGCTCTCGGGTGGAGAACATGGACCCCAAGGAGCGCCGGGAGGTGACCCGAACCCTCCACAAATCCTTCATGGAGATGGATGCCGACGGCAACGTCATCCCGAAAACGCCGCAGGCTGCGATCATGGTAGCCACTACGTACCTCGCAGCTCACCCACCTCCAGAGGGAGACCCGAAGAGGGCCATGCACAAGTCCGCACTCACCGGACTCGGACTCGTCGGAGCTGCGCTCCACCAGGAAGCTCCCACGGAGCCAAAGAAGAAAGCTCCGGTCAGGTTCGACCGTAGCCCAACCCCTTCATCCGAAGAAGAAGAACATGACCTTCCTCGAAGGAAGAAGAGTTCACGCCACCGCAACCGCGACTACGACGCCAGAGATGTGCTCACGCAGCGCAAAATCGACAAAGTGCGAGCTAAGCGCGCATGCTCGTCTGAGTACAAGATGGACGAAGACGAAGGAGAACTCTGTGGAGCCCGATGCTTCAGCAGATCTGTTCGGCGAACGAAGATGCCGCGCAACTTCAAGCTTCCTTCGGATACTCCGAAGTTCGACGGCACTCAAGACCCAAAGGCTTGGCTCAGCGACCACTTATCATCCGTCAAACTGCACGGTGGAAACAAGGAGACTGCCATGCAATGCCTTCAGCTGCAGCTGACAGGCGCAGCCCGGATCTGGCTCAGCAGCCTATCTTCAGGGTCCATCCGAAGCTGGGATGAGCTAGCTTACAGCTTCATCCGAAACTTCAAGGGCACCAGCAAGAGGCCCGCCTCAATCGAAGAATTGTGAGCCTTCACTCAACGAACGGGCGAATCCATTCTCTCGTACATACTACGCTGGTCCAACACAAAAAACTCCGCAGCACACATCTCCGAAGAGAGGGCCATCGACGCCTTCAGGGACGGCGTCAAGCGCCAAGACTTCAAGGAGGAACTTGGGCGCGTCAAGCCCAAAACACTCGACCACCTCATGGACATCACCAACAGGTGGGCTAACAAAGAAGAATCCATTCACCGAGCACAATCGGAAGAAGAAGACGACTACGGTCGACGACGAGAGCGCCGTAGCAAGAGAGGATCGCGCGTCTATGACGATCGCGACGGACCCGACATGGTCGCGGCCGGCTACGCCGATCGCCGCAACAACGCCAACCGCAACAGCGGAGGATACCGCGGAGGAAACTTCCGCGACGGGGGACGCCCAGCGCAGTCGTGGCAGTGCCGCGACCGCGATAACGGACCCTCAGCATACGAAAAGATTTCGGGTCCATGCACCATCCACTTCTACATCGACAAGCAGGATGGCAAAAAGAAGGAGAGCCACATGCTCAAGGACTGCCGCGAGTTCCAGAAACTCAGCGAAAGCATGGTGCAGATGAGGCAGCAAGCCCCAATCCCTGCGTTCGGAAATGCGCCCGCGCCAGGTGAAATAGCGCATGGAGCTCCTCCACCACCACCTGTAGGAGGCCCGAACCAACCAGTCGCACCAGCACAGAACAACGCTGGGAACGGGTATCCCCAGCCGAAAGGAGCATTGATGATCCAGAAGGGGCGCCCCACGAATAGGGTGCAGAAGAAAATCACCCGATAGATCAACCTGGCCATGGCAACTCCACCCGCCATCCCTGAGTACCTCAGCAGATCGGAGTCCTGCATCACGTTCAGTCGTTCGGATCACCCTTGCCAGATCCCTCGCCCAGGTCACGCTGCCCTGGTGCTGGAGGCGCAGATCGGAGGTTTCGAGATGAGTCGCGTCTTCATGGACGGCGGCAGCGGCATCAACCTGATGTTCGCAAGCACTCTAGCAGCAATGCGGATCCCGTAGTGCAGCCTGGAACAGTCAGACACAACGTTCCACGACATCGTTCCAGGGAAGGGCATATTCCCCCTGGGCAAAATATGGCTCGACGTCATCTTCGGCAAGCCGGACAACTTCCGACTGGAGCGACTCGAATTCGAAGTGGTGGACTGGCCATCACAGTACCACGCCATCCTCGGGCGTGTAGCATTCGCAAGGTTCTTGGCTGTCCCACACTATGCATACCTGCTACTCAAGATGCCAAGACCAAAGGGCATCATCACAATCCACGGGAGCTTCACCCGATCGGACCAATGCGACAGAGATTTCAACAGAATCTCCCAGTCATTCGGCATGCAGGAGGAGCTCCTAAGGCTCCGCGAGGTGACGGATAATGGGGCACCCCCAGTCGCACGACAAAACGCACCTGACATGTCTTTCGACTCCACCGTCAACACAAAGAAGGTGCAAGTCCATCCGACGGATGCCTCCAAGACGGCGCTGATCGCCAACGACCTCAACCCCGCATAGGAAGGCGCGCTCGTCGAATTCCTCCGTGAGCGCTAGGAAATCTTCGCCTGGTGTCCTGCGGACATGCCAGGAGTTCCCAGAGAATTCGCCGAGCACACACTCAACGTCTTTCCAGACACCAAGCCCGTCAAGCAGTCCATCCGGAGACTGTCCGAGCCACGGGCCGAAGCTATTGACAAAGAAATCAACAGACTACTCGCTGTAGACTTCATCAGGGAAATCAAAGAAAGCGAGTGGCTTGCAAATACAGTGATGGTCCCAAAGAAGGACACGGACATCCTGCGGATGTGCGTGGATTTCACGTCGCTAAACAAGCACTGCCCAAAGGACCACTTCCCTCTTCCTCGGATGGATCAGATAATCGATTCGACTGCAGGTTGCGAGAAACTCTCCTTCCTCGACACCTACTCAGGCTACAACCAGATTCGACTCAAGGTCGAAGATCAGGAGAAAACGGCGTTTATCACACCGTTCGGAGTGTTCTGCTACAACACAATGCCCTTCGGGCTAAAGAACGCAGGTGCCACGTACCAGCGATGCATGCAGGCATGCCTCAAGGACCAGATTGGTCGCAACGTCCAAGTCTATGTTGACGACATAGTCATAAAAACTAGGGAGGCAAGGACACTTACCGACGATCTCTGCGAGACGTTCATCAGCCGCATGGGCGAGAAGGCCCTGCCATTCTACCAGCTGCTACGCAAGGCAGATAAATTCGAGTGGACGCCCGAAGCCGACGATGCGTTCGAACACCTCAAACGGCTTCTCTCCACCTCGCCCGTCCTGGTCACGCCAAAGGAGCGCGAGCCCCTGCTTCTATACATAGCAGCCACACATCAGGTGGTCAGCACCGTGCTAGTGGTCGAACGACCCGAAGAGGGCAAGACCCACGGGGTCCAACGCCCAATCTACTACCTCAGCGAGGTACTGAAGCCAACAAAGAAGAGGTACCCTCACTACCAGAAACTCGCCTACGGCGTGTTCATGACGGCTCGACGGCTGAGCCATTACTTCCAGGAGCACCAGGTGATGGTCGTCAATGAGGCACCCCTGAACAGCATCCTGAACAACCCAGAGGCCACAGGACGCGTGGCCCTGTGGGGCATCGAGCAGTCACCCCTGGACATCGTCTACGAGAAGCATCCTGAATCAAAGCTCAAGTCCTCCCGGACTTCCTTGTACACTGGATGGAGCTGCAGCTGCCAGACACCCCAGACATGTCGCAGTCATGGACGATGCACTTAGACGGCTCCAAGCGTGAAGCTGGAGTAGGAGCCGGGGTCATACTGACCTCCCCACAGGGCGACCAGATAAAGTACGTCCTCCGGATGAAATTCCGAGCTTCCAACAACGAGGCCGAATACGAAGCCCTCATCCATAGCATGAGGATGTAAAAGATCTGCGGCGCAACGCGCCTGGTCATCTACGGTGACTCCAACCTCGTCGTCCTGCAGACGATGAACGAGTGCGACGCACACGCCGAAAACATGATCGCGTACCGCGCAGTCTACAACGCACTCGAAGGAGAATTTGATGGCTGCGAGCTTCGCCATGTCGGGAGAGAAAGCAACGAGGAAGCTGACAGACTCGCCAACATCGGCTCCACCTGCGCAAAGGTACCACCGGGTGTGTTCCTCGAACAGATCTGCGTGCCATCCATCAAGCGGAAATTTCCCAAGGGATCACCCGAAGAAGCAGAACACTCGGGGGCTACGCTGCCCGAAGGACACGAAGGACCCGAGAAACTGGACACAGAGGTCGCTATGGTCAACTTGATGTAGGTCATGGCAGTCGAAGAAACTTGGACGCGACCATACCTCCAGTTCTTAATAAACGGAGAACTGCCTGATAGCCCGACAGACGCCCGGCGCATATCTCGCCGGTCAAAAGACTTCACCATCATCAATGGCGAGCTGTACAAGCGCAGTATTACGGGTGTACTACAAAGGTGCGTCACCATCGGTGACGGGAAAGCCATCCTCCAAGACATCCACGAGGGCATCTGCGGCCATCATGCAGGCAGCCGCTCCCTTGTCGCCAAAGCTCTACGAGCTGGATTCTACTGGCCAACGGCCATGAGCGACGCAAAGGACATCGTCTGAAGATGTAACGGGTGCCAAAGGTTCGCTGACAAACCTCACGCACCCGGGTCAGAGCTCAGACCCATACCTATAGCCTGGCCCTTTGCCCAATGGGGCCTCGACATGATCGGCAAACTGCCAAAGTCCTCGAAAGGGGGGCAGGTTTACCTCTTGGTCGCAGTCGATAAATTCACCAAGTGGGTCGAGGCCATGCCGGTTACCAACCAAAAGGGCAAGACCGCCGTCAAGTTCTTCGAGTCCATTGTCTACAGGTTCGGCGTACCGCACAGCATCATCACCGATAATTGATCAAACTTCATCTCCAAAGAATTCCAAGACTTCTGCGAAGGCCTCGGGATCAACATCCCATACGCCTCAGTGGCTCACCCGCAAACGAACGGGCAGGTCGAAAAGGCCAACGGCCTAATCGGCGCTGGCATCAAGAAGCGCCTCATGAGCCCACTCGAACAAAAGGCCAGGGCCTGGACGAAAGAGCTGCCATCAGTCCTATGGAGCTTGCGTACTACGCCAAACAGCTCCACCGGCTACACACCGTTCTTCATGGTGCATGAAGCCGAAGCCGTGCTACCAGCCGAAGTACGCCACTAGGCCCCTCGGGTCGTCGCTTATAGTGAAGCCGAATCCACGGCTGCACTCGAAGGCGCCATCGACACACTCGACGAAGCAAGAGACGTAGCAGCAGCTCGATCAGCGGTGTACCAGCAGAGTCTCCGCAACTACCACAGCCGCCGGCTGCGCCCAAGGTCCTTCGTCGAAGGAGACCTCGTCTTGCGACTCAAGCAAGAGCGACCGAAGAAATTCGAGTCACCATGGGAAGGACCCTACATCATCACCGAGGTCATCCCAGGTGGCGCCTATCGCCTCAAGCACGTGGAGTCTGGAGTCGCATACTCCAACCCATGGAACATCGCGCACTTGCGATAATTCTACCCCTAGCTACCTACCCCTTTACTTTCAATAAGGCTTTTCAGCCAAGGCTATTCAGTCGAACAATGTATTTCCTCCATTATAATATAAATAAAGCTAAGTGTCTTGCCCCAAAAATCTCGTTCGCTACTTGCAACTTTACTTTATGCTACAAACGCACTCGGGGGCTCCCACAACCTCACGATTTCATCGACCGAGGATCACACGTGTACACCTGAGTAGCTGACCACGTCAGGCAAACGAAAAGGACACGTACAAAAGCACTGCGTGCTCACAACAAACAAACCTTTATAACAAAGGGCACAACACGCCCAGTCGAAATATATAAATTTTACATCTATCTCTTTTACAGGTACTACCTATCCTGAAGAATAACTTGAGCACGCTGCTCAAACAAATCTACGACCTGTTCGGCATACTGCCTTACAGCCGCATAATGCGGACGCATATCCCACTCTCCACCATCCGGTCGAAGAGGTGGCCCAGCTGCTACAACAGACAGATCTACGTCAGGTCGATGCAGCCTAACAAGGGACAACGCAGCCTTCACCCCTGCGACGAGCTGCTGCCTCACCAGTTCCTGGACGCGAGTCACGCTCCGAAATCTAGACAGAAGTCCGGACAAGGATGTTGGCACAGTATCCAGGGGAAACATCACATGCAGAACCGATGAGAGCGAAGTCTGCACTTGACGAAGCACCCGCGACACTTGGTGAACACGATCCTGCACCGTCGCCAGAGCCATGGCACGGTCACGATCCATCCAGAAGAAACCACCAGCTTCCATGTCTTGTTGAGTCAAGCAATTGACCCGAACAGCGACATGCTCCTTCTCCTCCCTCGGAGCAAGGTTAGCACCTGCGACACTCGCACAAAATAAGACGCAAGGCCAGCTCAAGGCGCATCCGAAAAACTGAGCTGCAGCTCGAAACAAAGAACAACTTACATTGAAGCTGCTCAGACAGCCGAAGCAGTTCCGCCATCAAGTACTCCTCTCTGGCTGCACCACGATCTTCCTTGGACTTCCAAACATCAGCGTGGCCACGCACCCCAAGCAACTCCTTCTCAAGACTACGAACACGGTCCCGAAGAAAAGCAAGTTGTGATGAATCATCCAAAGATGGCCGTTGTCGCGTTGCAGGCGAGGTGTCAATAGGATCAGCACCCGAAGGAACCTAGAGCAGCAGAAAATAAAAGGACATAAACATTCAGACGGAGAAGAGCACAACTCAAAAAAATGCATTAGGCATATAAAAGCCACTACGTGGCACAATGATTTTGTTCCTCAACATAATTACAAGCAAAAGAAGATTACAAACTATCCTATAGCTACAACGCCTAAGACGCGGCACCCTGAGTAGCCTCAGAACCGGATTGCCTCGCCTTGGCCTCCCCCTGTTGCCGCAGCGCATACTCGAACATCAGATCAATGAGCTTTGGCCCATATCGCTTGCAGCGAGCAGAATAGGTAGCAAAGGCTACCTCGGATCCATCCGCAGTTGTCGGCATCCGGGAGGTGATCTGGGAAGGTCCAGCTCCGCTCCAGCCGCCAAGGCCATCGCCAGCCCGACGGACGCGCCGATGCCCTTCTGCTTGCGCTTGTACGCCGCAGGCGCTTCGACCGACAAAGCCTCCGCCAGGGCGTCAACATCATCAAGGGCCGCGCCCTTGGGTACAAGTTCCTTGTAGAAGCGGCCAAGTACCTCCTTCGCCTTGGCAAGGGAGTTGACGACGGTGCTGCAGCGATCTTTGATCGCTGCAGTAGCATCATCTAGAGCACTCCCGTGCTCTAGAGCGCCGTGGTCAAACTCGATGCCTGCGGCATCTGCGACAAAAAAGAGAAGGAATGAAGAAAGTAAGACAGAAGAAGACAAGAAAACGAAAAGAAAGGAGAAAAAATAAGGTACTCACCCGAAACAGCCTTGGCAGCAGCCATGAGCTTGCCCGCCACCTCTCTTTCATGCACAGTCGCAGCCATGGCAAGCTGCTCCTCGCGGTCCGTAGCATCCTGCTGCAGACGCTCCTTAGCTTCGGCTGCCTTGGCAAGCTCCAGCTCAAGGCGCTCCTTCGCACCAGCGGCGTCCTCAGCCTTATTCTCCGCTTGACCAAGGCTCTTATTGAGAGTATCAATCTCACGGAGGGAAGTGTTATGCTCCTCTGCATTCAAAACATACAAGCGTCAGAAAGCAAGATAATAATGCAAAAAGAAAGAAGCACCAAAGCATCCAGATACCTTGAAGCTCTCGGAAGTTGACATCCAGCACCAGGTGCTCCTGCACCAGTCGCTTGGCATCCTGTACAAAAGGCTGCAGGAAGAAGAACTACCAGTAAGGGAAAGGACTTGGGGGCTGCGCCCAACACGCAGGAACAAAAGCAAAATTCGCACACGAAAACTCTCGGGGGCTCCCCTCGAAGACCCGAAGAAAGAACAAGACAAGAAATTGTTTTCAGACGCTCGGGGGCTCCCGCCGTAGCTGGAAGCAGAAGTACTTACATGCTCCGATGGCGACTCCGACGGCCCGCTCGCAGCCTTCTGAGGCGCAACCACCTAAGCCTCCTGCGGAGAAGGGACCGGCGCAACACCCTGAGAGGTAGCCACCATCTGAGGAGGAGGAGACGCAACCTTCGAATCTCCCATCATCTCCCGAGCACCATCGCTAGAGGAGTCGTGGGAGGAATGCCTGCACACGTAATAATTAGCACAAGCACAAAAGTCAACAGCAAAAAGACAGCAGTATAAAGGAAACTTACGAGTCCAGCGTGCTCAGGTCGAAGACAGGAGGAGTCCTTCAGACTCTCTTCTCCCCCTTCTTCTCTTCTTTCTTCTCTTCCTTCTTTTCTTCCTTCTTCCGCTTTGCTGGCGGGTGTGGCGCTACAACCCGCACAGGAATGGCAGGAAAACGGGAAGAAGAGCCTCCATGCCCGTCACTGTGACACTCAAGGCACAGAGGGTTCCTAGGAGTCGGAGGAGTGGAGGCATCCGAAGACTCGCTGGAGCTCCACGATCGTTTGCGCGTGTGGTCCTCACTCGACTCGTTGGCATCTTCCGCCGGAGATCGCGCCGACGGCAGCTCGGACATGGAATCCACCAAGTCGTTGTCCAGAGCATCCGGATATACTTCGGGTAATGGTGGCGACATACCCGGCACTTTGAAGCTCTGCACAAGAGAAGAACAATTTGTCAGCAAACAAATACAAATCAATGCAATCGAAAAGTAGCGCTACGCGCAAAGATCTACATCTGTGGAAGAAGAAGTGAAGACGAAAACGGAGGAGTCAGCGACTTCCCTGGGATTTTCTCTCCGGCCTTGAACTTCAGCAGCAAGCGAAGGGCCCTGTTAAGATCTCCCTCGGAGATTTTCTCAGCTGAAACCCTTGTCGGATCACGCCGGCCAGCATAAAGGAACATTGGGTGCACCCTAGCTTGGAGTGGCTGCACCCGACGCTCGAGGAAGGTGCGGATGATATCCACACCATTCACTTCCTTCTCCGGAATCAACTGGAGATCCTCCACCCGACGATATAGCGCCTCTATCTCCGCCACCTCGCCATCTAAGATCTTGTTTTTCCAAGACCTTTTCGGCTCAATCTTCTGGGAGGGGTCGAAAGGAACAACACCAAAATCTTGCCCAGGCACTACGGAGTCGCGGATATAAAACCATCGCCTCCGCCAGTACTGGATAGATTCGGACATAGAAAAGGAAAAGAAAAGCAGATTGGGCTCGAGGGAGATGATGTAACCCCCAATGGGATAAACACCATCCGAACCAGATTGCCTCTTCACAGAATAAAGTTTCCGGAAGAGGCCAAAGTGCTGCTCGATGCCGAGCCAGCACTCGCAGAAAGTGATGAAACAAGCAATGTGAAACAGAGAATTGGGCGAAAGATGATGTTGCTGGATGCCATAGAGAAAGAGCAGCCCACGAAGGAAGTGATGGACTGGGAAGGAAAACCCACGAATAACGCAGGCGAGAAACATAACCCGATACCCAGCGGGGGGACGGGGGATTACCTCGTTGCCTGGGAGTCTAATGGCCTCCCTATCCTGCGGGATCAAGCCCCGCTCGCGAAGCTTGCGGAGGTGACTCTCCCGCGTCTCTGATCGACGCCAACCACCGCCGGTGACACGGGTAGCGGTGGCGCCTTTCTTTCCTCCGGCGGCGCTGGTACCAACTGCAGATGATGACTTCTTCAGTTTCCCCATCGCACTACGACGGCGCCGGCGGTGAGAGCACAGAAGGGAAGACGGAAATGTGGAAGGATATTCCAGCGCGCAGCAAGAACTGCTAGAGCACAAGGAGGCAGTGAAAACAAGAATCGATGTGGTGAAAAACAAACTACAGCTTTACCCAATGATTATAACGGCGAAGACGACGCATGGAAACCGTCCATCAAGAAGACCTAACGCCAACGGCAGATCTGACCATACACGTGTCAGCATCACAACGAACCGTCGTTACCACGCCGTCCACTACGCGCGGAAATCGAGGAGACGCCGTAATTATCTCCACGCCGCGCGTGACCGGTTAATTCAAGGTCAGCAAGTGGGACCCATGTTCGTCCAGTCAAGTCATCTCTGGCGCAATAGATGCTTGAGGTCATTAATCGTCAGCACTGATGTCATCAAAAGCTATACTAGCAACAAATACATTTTCTTCGGCTTCAAACCTAAGAGTACTCACTCGAATCTAAGATTCGACTAAATACTCGGGGGCTACTCCTATTAAGAGCACTGGCCGCGCACCGGAAAGATGAATAAAAACGAACTATTTCTTCGAGTCCTACGTCGAGTCTACGACTCCACTACGGACTCGGGGGCTACTCCCATAGGGAGGATGGATTTAAGCATCCGATTTTTTTTTGTGTCCTACGGACTTAACAACTAAACAATGTTTGAACTAAAGTCTCCGCTCGAGTCTACGACTCGAACAGACACTCGGGGGCTACTCCCATAGGGAGCGCTGGTCGCGCACCCTATGAATTCTTCGACTGCGATCTTTCGGATCAGCATGCAAAAACTTTTCGGCAACTCTGCCCCAACAAAACGCTGAGTGAGCAACGATCTCCTTGGCCACCCGAAACACCTCAACGGTGATAAGCATTCAGATGCTATGTCTGCGACACAAAGATAAAGACCTACAGATATCATCTGATGGCCTGGCAACGCACACGACTGCGCTCTGCTAGTATAAACCCGTGCCAGCAGGCGCGATTAAAAATCCCGACGGACGCGTTGGGTACATCAATTAAAATCACTGGAATTCCACTCCTGTAAGTCCTCCGCGGCCTGAGTCGAATTACGCCAGCATATGTTCCAGGTCTGAGTTGAGGGACTCGAACCTGAAGAAGATCGTGATGTTTCGTCCTAAGACAGTTAACTGACCCCGATCCGTCGGGTGAGTCAGGCATATGTATCAACAATCCCTGCACATGAACTACTGAAATATATAGTTGCACCCGATGGTTTAAAGAGTCCTCAGCCGAATCTACGATTCGACTAATCACTCGGGGGCTACTGACATGGTTATACCCTATGGGTATGTAGTCTCAGCATACCTGGTCCAGCCCAAGAAAGGCCCACGGCAGAAGTACGCCGGCCCATGAAGATTTTCGGGTGGCCAAGGCCCATGACGCCTTCGGATCCTTGGAGAGCAAGACTAGTGTAGATAGGAAATTCAAAGGGGTAAAACCCTAGAACCTGTAACCAACTAGGTCTATGCCCGGGACCTGCCTAAGTCTATATAAAGGCCAGGAGGGCACGACCTAGATCTCTCGAATCATACTTTTGCATACACGCCTCCACGCCAGATTGCATCTGCGCACCCCTGTAACC
The DNA here is from genome assembly GCA_916181665.1 of Avena sativa. Lineage (NCBI taxonomy): Eukaryota > Viridiplantae > Streptophyta > Magnoliopsida > Poales > Poaceae > Avena > Avena sativa. The sequence continues at coordinate 279,708,141 of OV702283.1, read as the reverse complement.
TTCGGTTCTGACGTAATCAAGAGCAGACAAGCAGGAGTAGGGTTTTCCCTCCGGGGGCCTGAACCAAGGTAAACTTTGTGTCCCCGTGTTGCTTGTTTGCTAACCGTTCCACGATCTCCAGCATCCCCATCTTCTCCAAAACCCAAGTCCATAACAATGGGCATTGATGAGATCAAACCTCTTCAGCACCCATAAGACTATCCGACATCTCCTTCTCGCGAGCAGCCTCCATAGCAGCGAGTTGCTCCTCGCGATCGGCAGCCTCCTTCTGCAAGCGCTCCTTGGCCTCCGTAGCATCTGCGGCCTCCTTCTCTGCTCGACCAAGGATCTTATTGAGAGCATCTAGTCTACGGAGAGCCGCATTGTTTTCATCTGCAATATGAAGAACCACCTGATAAATACAAGAAAAATCATTGGGACAGATGAACTCTAACAGGGTGAGCAAATTATGTACCTTGAAGATTCTGCATGCTAGCCTCTAGCACCAGGTGCTGCTGGATAAGGAGGTTGGCGCTGTGCACAAAGGACTGCAAAAATAAGAAGATGCAAAGGACCAAGAAATCATCAGAAAGGGCTTGGGGGCTCTGTCCCACAAGAGCAAAATGACCAACAGGTCACCCAACAAAGGCTTGGGGGCTCCCCCCTCAAGGAGTCAAACAAAAAGTACTTACGTGTTCAGGCATGGACTCCGAAGTTCTGCGTGCAGTCTTCTTAGCTATGACTGCTCGAGCTTCTCGCGTGGAGGAGTTTGGGCCACCATCCTCATAGTCGGCCACCACCTGAGGGGGAGGAGATGTCGGCTTCGACTCCCCTACAGCCTCCTAGATGTCCTCGTTAAGGGGCTCCTCCGAAGAATGGCTGCAAGTAAAAGTTTGATCAGACAACAACCTACATTAACCAGACAGATGATAGCAAATGATTCAGGTGAAGTCACTTACGACTCGATGTACGATAAGTTGAAGACGGGAGCCGCCTTCTGCTTCTTCTTCTTGGCTGACAACTCCGGAGCCACTGCTCAAAGGGGCACGTCAGGAAAGGGCGTGGAACACGCACCATCATCCTCGCCATGGATATCGAGGAAGGAGTCACCTCTTGGAGTTGGAGGAGTAGATGCATCTGAAGATTAACTCCAGGAGCGCTTTCGGGTCCGCTCTTCAGTCGCCTCAGGAGAATCTGCAGTAGGCGACTGCGCCGACGGAAGATCGGACTCGGAGTCCACCTCCTCATTTTCTGGCGCTTCCCTATACTTCTCAGGCAAAGGAGGCATAGACCCTATTACCTGGAGGCCCTGCAAGCAAAAGGAAAAGAGAAACAAGATAAATAACAGCAAACACTTGGAAAAAGCGCTACGCGCACGGACAAGTATCACCTGGGAAACCACTTTCTTGGCGCTAAAAGGGTTGGTCAACGACTTCCCTGGGAGGTCCTCGTCGGCCTTGGCCTTCAACAGGGGCCGCAGAGCCCAATCCAGGTCACCCGAAGACAACACTTCGGGTGATACCCTTGTCGGATCACTAGGGCCGGCATAGAAAAACATTGGATGCACCCTCGCTTGGAGCGGCTGCACCCGGCGCTTGAGGAAGGTGCGGATGATGTCGACACCATTGACCTCTTTGCCTGGCACCAGCTGAAGAGCCTCCACCCACTGGTAGAGCCTCTCCACCTCATCGGATTCACCCTCTAGGATGTGGTTCTTCCATGATCTCTTTCGGATGATCTGCTGGGAGGAATCGAAGGGGGCGAGCCCATATTGCTGACCGTCCAGCCTAGCATCGCGGATGTAGAACCACTACCGGCGCCATTGATGTCGCAGATAGAAAAGGAGAAGAATTGGATGGAAGAGCGGATGTAAATGATGCAGCCGCCGAGCGGATAAACTCCGCCGGTGCCGGAGTGCCTCTTCACGAAATAGATCTTCCGAAAGAGGCCGAAGTGAGGATCGATACCGAGCCAGCACTAGCAAAGATTTATGAAGCAGGAAATGTGGAGAATAGAATTGGGAGACAGGAGATGTAACTGAATCCCATAGAAGAAAAGGAGACCACGAAGGAAATCATGGACAGGAAGAGAAAGGCCACGGATAACAAAATAAAAAAACATCACCCGAAAATCTTCGGGTGGGCAGGGGATTACCTAATAACCAGTGATGATGGCGTCCTCCTTGTTTTGGGGGATCATCCCAGAATCAAGCAGCTTGCGCAGATCGCCGTCGCGCATCTCTGTGCGCCTCCACCCGCTGTCCGTGATGCGGGTGGTCACGGCGGTCTTCTTACCGCCAGCGGCGGCGCTCGAGCCAGCTCCGGTGGTAGTCTTCTTCGGCTTGCCCATCGCGCGGCGTCAGGTGCGGTGGTGTGTACGAAGAAAAGAGGAAGGAAAAGAGTGAAGAACTTCCAGTGCGCAGTGTAGAGAAGCGGTTCTCGTGAAAATGGAGGCAATGGCAATGAGAAAATGGAAAAGGGTAAAACGAAAATCACTGTTTACCCACGCTATTAAAAGAGTAAGACGACGAACATTAGCCTTTGATCTAGAATCCCTAGCGTGCACCCATGATCGAACCCTACACGTGTTAGAATAGCAATGAACCGTCGCCAGCACACCGTCCACTATGCACGGCAACCGAGGAGACGCCGTAATTTTCGCCATGTCTCCGCGTGACTAGTCAACTTCAAGTCAGGTGGTGGGATCCACAGTCGTACCGTCGCATCATCTCTGTCACCGCAGACGGTGGAGATCACCAATCGTCAGCACTAACGTCATCAAGAACAAGCCAGCAACGGCTGAAAGTTTTCGGCTGATCAATCAAGTACCTACTCGAATCGACGATTCGAGCAACTACTCAGGGGCTACTCCTACCAGGAGCGCTGGCCGCGCACCTGAGAAATTACTAAGGTACTACACCTTGCAACTTTTTTCGAGTCCTACGTCGAGTCTACGACTCCACTATGGACTCGGGGGCTACTCCCATAGGGAGGACTGGTCGAGCATCCGAAAAACTTGTGTCCTTCAGACCTAAGCTGAAAACAACTGAACTAAAGTCTCTTCTCGAGTCTACGACTCAAACAGACACTCGGGGGCTACTCCCATAGGGAGCGCTGGCCGCGCACCCTATGAATTCTTCAACTACGATTCTTCGGATCAAATACGACAAAATATTTTTTTGACAACTTTGCCCCAAACCAACGCTAAGTGAGAAGCAATCTCCTTGGCCACTCTAAACACCTCTGCGGTGATACAAGTTTGGATGATGTGTCTACAATGCAAAGATAAGACCTACAGATATCATCTGATGGCCTGGTAATGCACCTGACTACGCTCTACCAGTAAACTTCCTTGTCAATAGGCAGGATGAAAATCCTGACGGACGCGTTGGGCACATCACTTGAAAGCCACTGGGATTCAACTCCTATAAGACATCAACAGCTTGAGTCGAATTACGCCAGCATTCGTTCCGAATTCGAGTATGGGGACTTGGGTCTGAAGAAGATCATGTTGTTTTGTCCTATGACAATTAAGTCGCCCTGATCCGTCGGGAGAGTCAGGCACACGTATCAACAATCCCTATGAACTAAAACATTTTCTATTTTATAACAACGGGCTCAACTTCACCAGAAAGATTGAAGAGTCCTCATCCAAATCTATGATTCAACTGAACACTCGGGGGCTACTAACATGGTTATACCCCACAGGTACACAACATTGGCATACCTGGTCCAGCCCAAGGAAGGCCCACGACAAGATACGGGGCCTGTGGATATTTCGTATGGCCTAAGCCCATGATGTCTTTGGATCCTTGGAGAACAAGACTAGAGTAGATAGAATTTCAAAGGGTATAAACCCTAATCTGTAACCAACTCGACCTACGCCCGGGACCTGCCTATCAAGATAAGGGCCAGGAGGGCACGGCGAGAAAGAGAGCTTCCACCCCCGCATACACATCTTCACGCCAGATTTCATATGCGCACCCCTGTAAACTTTCAGTTCCGCCATAATAAAGAGCAGACAAGCAGGAGTAGGGTTTTCTCTCCAGGGGCTTGAACCTGGGTAAACTTCGTGTACCACATTGCTTGTCTGTTAACCATTCCACGATCTCCAGCATCCCCATCTTCTCCAAAACCCAAGTCCATAACAATGGGCATTTACGAGATCGAACCTCGTCAATTACTGGTCCATCTAGTTGACGAATCAGAGCTAGGAATGAACCTAGTATGACAGGATGACGTGGTATGGTCAGAGATGAAAGTTAAACAAGCTAAGGCTTATATGGGAGGCTACAGTGAGTTGTGGTTTCTGTAGTCCAATCCTTTCCACTACTAGGACTTGAGTTCTTGCCTCTTGAACCAAGAAAAGTGTACAGCCACACGGGGGCCTGGAAACCCCCTTGACATGGTTATACCCCATGGATACACGACCTCAGCATACCTGGTCCAGCCCAAGGAAGGCCCACGGCAAATATACACCGGCCCATGAAGACTTTCGGGTGGCCAAGGCCCATGACGCCTCCGGATCCTTGGAGAGCAAGACTAGAGTAGATAGGAAATTCAAAGGGTAAACCCTAGAACCTGTAACCGACTAGATCTGTGCCTGGGACCTGCCTAAGTCTATACAAAGGCCAGGAGGGAACGACCTAGATCTCTGACCTCATACTTTCGCATACACACCTCCACGACAGATTGCATCTGCGCACCCCTATAATCACCGGTTCTGCCGTAATCAAGAGCAGACAAGCAGGAGTAGGGTTTTCCCTCCAGGGGCCTGAACCTGGGTAAACCTCGTGTCCCGTGATACTTGTTTGCTAACCGTTCCGCGAATCACCTGTTCTGCCGTAATCAAGAGCAGACAAGCAGGAGTAGGGTTTTCCCTCCAGGGGCCTGAACCTGGGTAAACCTCGTGTTCCGTGATGCTTGTTTGCTAACCGTTCCGCGATCTCCAGCATCCCCATCTTCTCCAAAACCCAAGTCCATAACAATGGGCATTGACGAGATCCAACCTCGTCAATTGACGCCATCTGTGGGAACTGGGGACGCTGATTGTGCGATCGTGACTTGCCCAACCCGAGCGATCTACAACTTTGCGGCGACAGAGAGTCACCTCCTCTTCGGCGCTTTCGACTTCACCGCCCACTCACCGGCCACCATGAAGGACTTCGAGCCCGTAGGCGACGGACTCGAGATCCTGTTCGGGAGCTTCTGCTTCCAGGTGGGGCAAACTGGCACCCTCCGCCTCCCAGAGCGGGTGCCCCTACCATCAATCATGCCCGCTTCATGGGCCCCAAACCCTGTGCTACGCACATCATCATCAACAGATGAGTCCTACGACAGCAGCAGCTGCAACTCCGATCTGTGTGATCTGCCATCGGATGAAGGGACCTACGGTTTCGGATCCGAAAGCTGCGGCAGCAGCGGACCAATCTACGAGTGCTACCAATGCGCCGTAGTCATCCAGAGAGACGTGGATCAGCGAGCGCCCAACCCGCCGCCCAACCCGCCACCTAACCAGCAGGACCGAAATGGCAGGAACAGAAGAAGCCAGTCCCCCCCCACATGAAGGGGACAATGCCGGCCAGGTCATCCGCCTTAGCAAAGAAGGATGGGCCCAGGCACGCGCCGCCGTGGCGGGCAGCATGATCCTGCCTGCAGATGCCTCACGGGACCTGCTGATGGCATACCACTTGCTCCTGATCGAGGAGCACAAGAAGCAGGTCAAGATGCAAGAGGTGCTTGACAAACGCAAGCAAGCAGCCTCGGAGTCCAGCGCACGACGAGCTGCGCTCTCCTCCATGAGCATCGGCTCCAGCTCAAACGGCAACCACGGCAACAAGCACCACTCCCGGACGGAGAACATGGACCCCAAGGAGCGCCGTGAGGCGACTCGAACCCTCCACGCATCCTTCATGGAGATGGATGCCGACGGCAACATCATCCCGAAGACGGCGCAAGCTGCGATCATGGCAGCCACCGCGTACCACGCGTCCCACCCACCTCCGGAGGGGGACCAGAAAAGAGCCATGCACAAGTCCGCACTCACCAGACTCGGACTCATCAGAGCTGCGCTCCATCAAGAAGCTCCTACGGAGCCGAAAAAGAAAGCTACGGTCAGGTTCGACCGCAGCCACACTCCTTCATCCGAGAGGACCATGACCTTCCTCGAAGGCACAAGAGCTCGCGTCATCACAGCCGCGAATACGACGCCAGAGACTCGCTCACACAGCACAAAATCGACAAAGCGTGCATGCTCGTCTGAATCCGAGATGGACGAAGACGAAGGAGAACTCTCCGGAGCCCGGTGCTTCAGCAGATCTGTCCGACGGACACGGATGCCGTGAAATTTCAAGCTTCCTTCGGATACTCCGAAGTTCGACGGCACACAGGACCCCAAGGCGTGGCTCAGTGACCACCTGTCATCCGTCAAGCTGCACGGTGGAAACAAGGAAACCGCCATGCAATGCCTTCAGCTGCGGCTGACAGGCGCAGCTCGGATCTGGCTTAGCAGCCTATCTTTAGGATCCATCCGAAGCTGGGAGGAGCTGGCTTACAGTTTCATCCGAAACTTCAAAGGCACCAGCAAGAGGCCCGCCTCGATCGAGGAGTTGCGAGCCTGTACTCAACGAACAGGCGAATCCATTCGCTCGTACATACTGCGCTGGTCCAACACCAAGAACTCCGTGATGCACATCTCCGAAGAAAGGGCCATCGACGCCTTCAAGGACGGCATCAAGCGCCAGGACTTCAAGGAAGAGCTTGGGCGCGTCAAGCCCAAGACAATCGACCACCTCATGGACATCGCCAACAGGTGGGCCGACGGCGAAGATTACGTCCACCGGGCACAATCGGAGGAAGAGGACAACTACGGCCGACGACGGGAGCGCCGTAGCAACAGGAGACCGCACGTCTACGACGATCGCGATGGACCCGACATGGTCGTGGCCGGCTACGCCGATCGCCGCAATGACGCCACCCGCAATAGTGGCGAATACCGTGGAGGCAACTTCCGCGATGGAGGACGCCCAGCACAGTCGTGGGAGCGCCGCGGCCGCGACGACGGACCCTCAACATACGAAAAACTGTCGGGTCCATGTACCATCCACTTCTACATCGACAAGAAGGATGGTAAGAAGAAGGCAAGCCACATTCTCAAGGACTGCCACGAGTTCCAGAAGCTCAGCGAAAGCATGGTTCAGATGAGGCAGCAAGCTCCACCCCCTGGATTTGGGAACGCACCCACACCAGGAGAGATAGCGCATGGAGCTCCTCCACCACCACCCGTAGGAGGCCCGAACCAACTAGTCGCACCAGCACAGAACAACGTTGGGCACGGGTATCCCCCGCCGAAAGGAGCACTGATGATACAGAAGGGGCGCCCAACAAATAGGGTGCAGAAGAAAATCACCCGTCAGATCAACCTGGCCGTGACAGCTCCACCCGCCATCCCCGAGTACCTCAGCGGATCGGAGTCCTGCATCACGTTTAGCCGTTCGGATCACCCTTGCCAGGTCCCTCGCCCAGGTCATGCTGCCCTGATGCTGGAGGCGCAGATCGGAGGTTTCGAGATGAGCCGCGTCTTCATGGACGGCGGTAGCAGCATCAACCTGATGTTCGCAAGCACTCTAGCAGCAATGCGGATCCCGCTGTGCAACCTGGAACAATCAGACACAACGTTCCACGGCATCGTCCCAGGAAAAGGCATATTCCCCCTGAGAAAGATATGGCTCGACGTCATCTTCGGCAAACCGGACAACTTCCGATGCAAGTGGCTCGAGTTCGAAGTGGTAGACTGGCCATCACAATACCACGCCATCCTCGGGCGTGTAGCATTCACAAGGTTCCTGGCAGTACCACACTACGCGTACCTGCTACTCAATATGCCAGGACCCAGAGGCATCATCACGGTTCACGGGAGCTTCACCCAATCGGACCACTGCGACAGGGACTTCAACAGAATCTCCCAGTCATTCGGCATGCTGGAGGAGCTCGTAAGGCTCCGCGAGGTGACGAACAATGGGGCACCTCCAGTCGCCCGACAAAATGCACCTGATATGTCTTTCCACTCCACCGTCAACACAAAGAAGGTGCAGGTCCACCCGACGGATACCTCTAAGATGGCGTTGATCGCTAACGATCTCAGCCCCGCATAGGAAAGCGCGCTCGTCGAATTCCTCCGTGAGCGCTGGCAAATCTTTGCCTGGTGTCCTGTGGACATGCCAGGAGTTCCTAGGGAATTCACCGAGCACGCACTCAACGTCTTTCCAGACACCAAGCCCGTCAAGCAGTCCATGCGGAGACTGTCCGAGCCGCGGGCCGAAGCCATCGGGATGGAAATCAATAGACTACACGCTGCAGACTTCATCAGGGAGATTAAAGAAAGCGAGTGGCTCGCCAATACAGTGATGGTCCCCAAAAAGGACACGGACATCCTGTGGATGTGCGTGGACTTCACGTCGCTGAACAAGCACTGCCCAAAGGACCACTTCCCTCTTCCTCGGATCGACCAGATCATCGATTCGACCGCAGGATGCGAAAAACTCTCCTTCCTCGACGCCTACTCAGGCTACAACCAGATTCGACTCAAGGTCGAAGACCAAGAGAAAACGGTGTTCATCACGCCGTTCGGAGTGTTCTGCTACAACACAATGCCCTTCAGGCTAAAGAACTTGGGTACCACGTACCAGCGGTGCATGCAGGCATGCTTGAAGGACCAGATCGGTCGCAATGTCCAAGTCTATGTGGACGACATAGTCATCAAAACCAGGGAGGCGAGAACACTCATCGACGATCTCCGCGAGATGTTCGATAATCTCGACCGCTACAGGATCAAGCTCAACCCCGAAAAGTGCGCCTTCGGCGTCCCATCGGGTCAGCTGCTTAGCTACTTCATCTCCCAGCGAGGGATCGAGGCGAACCCGAAGAAAATACGGGCCATAATGGCCATGGAGAAACCGAAGAATCTCAAGGGTGTCCAGCAGCTCTCAGGGCGAATAGCGGCATTGAGCAGGTTCATCAGCCGCATGGGCGAGAAAGCCCTGCCATTCTACCAGCTACTACGCAAGGCAGACAAATTCGAGTGGACACCCGAAGCGAACGACGCATTCGAAGATCTGAAGCGACTGCTCTCCACCTCGCCCGTCTTGGTTACGCCAAAGGAGCGCGAGCCCCTACTGCTGTACATAGCAGCCACACACCAGGTGGTAAGCACCGTGCTGGTGGTCGAGCGACCCGAAGAAGGCAAGACCCATGGGGTCCAACGCCCAATCTACTACCTCAGCGAGGTATTGACGCCAACAAAGCAGAGGTACCCTCACTACCAGAAACTCGCCTACGGCGTGTTCATGACGGCTCGTCGGCTGAGCCATTATTTCCAGGAGCACCAGGTGATGGTCGTCAACGAATAACCCCTGAACAGCATCCAGAACAATCCGGAGGCCACAACACGCGTGGCCCTGTGGGGCATCGAGCTGTCACCCCTAGACATCGTCTACGAGAAGTGACTCGCAATCATGTCTCAGGTCCTCTCGGACTTCCTTGTACACTGGAAGGAGCTGCAGCTGCCAGACACCCCAGACATGTCGCAGTCATGCACGATGCATTTTGACGGCTCCAAGCGCGAAGCTGGAGCGGGAGTCGGGGTCATACTGACCTCCCCGCAGGGCGACAAGATGAAGTACGTCCTTCAGATGAAATTCCGAGCTTCCAACAACGAGGCCGAATAAGAAGCCCTCATCCACAGCATGAGGATGGCAAAGATCTGCGGCGCAACGCGCCTGGTCATCTACGGTGACTCCAACCTCGTCGTCCAATAGACGATGAATGAGTGCGACGCACATGCCGAAAACATGATCGCGTACCACGCACTCTACAACTCAATCGAGGGAGAGTTTGACGGCTGCGAGCTTCGGCACGTTGGAAGAGAAAGCAACGAGGAGGCCGACAGACTCGCCAACATCGGCTCCACCTGCGCAAGGGTGCCACCAGGTGTGTTCCTCGAACAGATCTGCGTGCCATCCATCAAGAGGAAATTCCCCAAGGGATCACCAGAAGAAGCAGAACACTCGGGGGCTACGCTACCCGAAGGTCATGAAGGACCCGAAAAACTGGACATAGAGGTCGCCGTGGTCAACCTGATGCAGGTCATGGCAGTCGAAGAAACGTAGAAACGTCCATACCTCCAGTACTTGATAGATGGAGATCTGCCTGATAGCCCGGTGGATGCCCGACGCATATCTCGCCGGTCAAAAGCCTTCACCATCATCAATGGCGAGCTGTACAAGCGCAGCATTTCGGGTGTAGTACAAAGGTGCGTCACCATTGGTGACGAGAAAACCATACTTCAAGACATCCACGAGGGCATCTGCGTCCATCACACAGGCAGTCGCTCCCTTGTCGCCAAAGCTCTACGAGATGGATTCTACTGGCCAACGGCCATGAACGACGCAGAAGACATCGTCCGAAGATGCAAAGGGTGCCAAAAGTTAGCCGACAAACCACACGCACCCGGGTCAGAGCTTAGGCCCACACCCTTGGCCTGGCCCTTCGCCCAATGGGGCCTCAACATGATCGGCAAACTTCCAAGGTCCTCGAAAGGGGGGCATGTCTACCTCCTGGTCGCAGTCGACAAATTCACCAAGTGGATCGAAGCCATGCCGGTCACTAACCAAAAGGGCAAGGCTGCCATCAAGTTCTTTGAATCCATTGTCTACAGGTTCAGCGTACCACATAGCATCATCACCGACAATGGATCGAACTTCATCTCCGAAGAATTCCAAGACTTCTGCGAAGACCTCGGAATCAACATCACATACGCCTCTGTGGCGCACCCGCAAACGAACGGGCAGGTGCAAAAAGCCAACAGCCTAATCGGCGCTGGCATCAAGAAGAACCTCATAAGCCCACTCGAGCGACTCGCCGGAGCCTGGAAGAAAGAGCTACCCTCCGTCCTATGGAGCCTGCACACCACGCCAAACAGCTCAACCGGCTACACGCCGTTCTTCATGGTGCACGGAGCCAAAGCCGTGCTACCAGGCGAAGTACGCCACCAGGCCCCCCGGGTCGTCGCTTATAGCAAAGCCGAATCCACGGCTGCACTCGAAGACGCCGTCGACACACTCGACGAAGCACGAGACATAGCAGCAGCTCGATCAGTGGTGTACCAGCGGAATCTCCGCAACTACCATAGCCGACGGCTGCGCCCAAGGTCCTTCGTCGAAGGAGACCTATTCTTGTGACTCAATCAAGAGCAACCAAAGAAATTCGAGTCTCCATGGGAAGGACCCTACATCGTCACTGAAGTCATCCCAGGTGGCGCCTATCGCCTCAAGCACGTGGAGTCTGGAGTCGCATACTCCAACCCATGGAACGTCGCACAACTGCGATGATTCTACCCCTAGCTACCTACCCCTTTACTTTCAGTAAGGCTATTCAGCCAAGGCTACCCAGCCGAACATTGTACCTCCTCCATTACGATATAAATAAATCTAAGTGTCTCACCCCAAAATATTGTTTTCTATTCGCACTTTTACTCCATGCTACAAACGCACTCGGGGGCTCCCCCACCTCACGATTTCGTCGACTGAGGATAAAACGTGTGCACCTGAGTAGTTGACCACGTCAGGCTAACAAAAAGGACACGTATGCGAACAAAGCACTACGTGATCAAACAACAACCAAACCTTTATAACAAAGGGCAAAAAACGCCCAGTCAAATATATACAAATTTTACATCTATCTCTTTTATAGGTACTACCTACTCTGAAGAATAACCTGAGCACGCTGCTCAAACAGATCTACGATCTCTTCGGCATAATACCTTACAGCCGCGTAATGCGGACGCATATCCCACACACCACCATCTGGCCGAAGGGGTGGCCCAGCCGCTACAGCGGAAAGATCTACATCAGGACGATGCAGCCTCACAAGGGACAGCACAACCTTCACCCCTGTGACGTGCTGATGCCGCACCAATTCCTTGACACGATGCACGTTCCGAAACTTCGACAGAAGACCAGAGAGGGTTGACGGTGCAGCATCCAGCGGAAACATCACATGTAGAACCGACGTGAGTGAAGTCTGCACCTGACGAAGCACCCGCGATACTTGGTGAACGCGATCTTGCACCGTCGCAAGAACCATAGCACGGTCACGATCAATCCAGAAAAACCTGTCGACTTCCATGTCCTGTTGAGTCAAGCAATTGACCCGAACAGCAACACGCTCCTTCTCCTCCCTTGGAGCAAGGTTAGCACCTGCAATACTTGCAAAAAAGTAAGATGCAAGGCCAGCAGGCGCATCCGAAGAAATGGGCAACAACTCGAAAAACTTACACTGAAGCTGCTCGGATAATCGAAGCAACTCCGTGATCAAGTACCCCTCTCTGGCAGCACCTCGATCCGCCTTGGATTTCCAAACGTCAGAATGGCCACGCACCCCAAGCAACTCTTTCTCGAGACTACGGACACGGTCTCGAGGAAACACAAGCTGCGACGCATCATCCAAGGATGGCCGCAGCCGCGCTGCAGGCGAGGTGTCAATGGGATCAGCACCCGAAGGACCCTAGATCAACAGAAAGGCAAAGACATGAACACGCAGACGAAGGATCACAAAACTCAACAAATTCATTAAATGGAGCAAAGCCAGTACGTGGCACCGGGATTGTTCATCAAGTAATTACAACAAAAGGAGCTACAACTATCCTATAACTACAACGCCTACAAAGATGCACCCTGAGTAGCCTCGGAGTCGGATTGCCTCGCCTTGGCTTCCCCCTGCTGCCGTAGCGCGTACTCGGCTAGCAGATCAATCAGCTTTGGCCCATAACGCTTACAGCGAGCAGCATAGGTAGCAAAGGCTACCTCGGATCCATCAGCAGTCGTCGGCATCCGGTAAGTGACCTGGGGAAGGTCTAGCTCCGCTCCAGCCGCCAAGGCCATTGCCAGCCCGACGGATGCGCCGATGCCCTTATGCTTGCGCTTGTACGCCGCAGGTGCTTCGTCTGACAGCGCCTCCGCCAGAGAATCAACATCATGAAGGGCCGCGCCCTTGGGGACAAGCTCCTTGTAGAAGCTCCCAAGGACCTCCTTGGCCTTGCCATGCGAGTTGACGACGGTGCTGCAGCGATCTTCGACCGCCGCAGCAGCATCATCCAGAGAACTCTCGTGCTCCAGAGCACCGCGATCAAACTCGATGCCTGCGGCATCTAAGACAACAAGGAAGAAGAATGAACGATAGCACCACAAAAGAAAGACAAGGAAATCAAAAGAGGAATGTGAAGATACTCACCCGAAACAGCCTTGGCAGCCGCCATAAGCTTGCCGGCCACCTCTCTCTCTCGCGAAGTCGTGGCGGTGGCAAGCTGCTCCTCACGGTCCATGGCCTCCCGCTACAGGCACTCCTTAGCCTCGGCCGCAGTGGCCAGCTCCAGCTCGAGGCGCTCCTTCGCACCAACGGCGACCTCGGCTTTCTTCTCCGCTTGACCGAGGCTCTTTTTGAGAGCATCAATCTCACGAAGGGAGGTGTTGTGCTCCTCTGCATTTAAACAATACAAACGTCGGATAACAGGACAAGGATACAAGAAGAAGCAAAGACCAAGGCATAAAAGTACCTTGAAGCTGTTTGAGGCTGGCCTCCAGCGCCAGGTGCTGCTGCACCAGTCGTTTGGCATCTTGCACAAAAGGCTGCAGAAAAAAGACCTACTAGTCAAAAGAAGGACTCGGGGGCTACGCCCAAAAGAAAGAGCAGAAGCAAACTACACACATGAAAGCGCTCGGGGGCTCGCCCGAGACCCGAAGGAAGAACAAACAACAAAACTCCTTTACAGATGCTCGGGCTTCCCCCGTGGCAGGAGGCAGAACTACTCACATGATCCGACGGTGACTCCGAAGGTCTGCTTGCAGTTTTCTGAGGCGCAGCCACCTGAACCTCCTGCGGAGAAGGGTCTGGAGAAGCGCCTTTAGAGGCAGCCACTGTCTGAGGAGGAGGAAACGCGACTTTCGACTCCCCCATCATCTCCCGAGCACCATCACTGGAGGAGTCGTTGGAGGAGTGGCTGCATAAGGACAAATTACCACAAGTACAAAGTAAATAGGCAAGAAAAGGCAGTGCAGGACTAAGGAAACTTACGAGTCAAGCTTGCTCAGGTCGAAGACAGGAGGGGTCCTCCGGACCTTCTTCTCCTCTTTATTCTCTTCCTTCTTCTCTTCCTTCTTCTCTTCCTTCTTTTCTTCCTTCTTCCGCTTTGCCGGCGGGTGCGGTGCCACAGCCCGCACGGGAACGGCAGGAATCGGAGAGGAAGAGCCTCCATGCCCATCACTGTGACGTTCAAGCCATAGCGGATTCCTAGGAGTCAGAGGATTCGAGGCATCCGAAGACTCGCTGGAGCTCCGTGTCCGCTTGCGAGTGTGGTCCTCGCTCGACTCGTTGGCCTCTTCAGCTGGAGATCGCGCCGATTGTAGCTCGGACATGGAATCCACTACCTCATTGTCCGGTGCAGCTGGAAACAATTCGGAAAGCGGTGGCGACATGCCCGTCACCTTGAACTCCTGCACAAAAGAAGAAAATTTGTTAGCAAACAAATTCAAATATAATGCAGTCAAAAAAAGCGCTACGCGCACAACCCGAATCTACACCTGTGGAACAGGACGAGAAGCGGAAAACAGAGAAGTCAGCGACTTCCCCGGGATATCCTCTCCAGCCTTGAACTTTAGAAGCGGGCGAAGGACACCATCGAGATCTCCCCTGGAGAATTCTTCAGCCGAAACCCTCGTCGGGTCATGACGACCAGCTTAAAGAAACATCGGGTGCGCCCTAGCCTGGAGAGGCTGCACCCGACGTTTAAGAGAAGTGCGGATGATATCCACACCGTTCACCTCCTTCTCCGGAATCAGCTGGAGATCCTCCACTCGACAATAGAGAGCCTCTATCTCTGCTACCTCGCCATCCAAGATCTGGTTTTTCCAGGACCTCTTCGGCTCGATCTTTTGGGAGGGGTCGAAAGGAGCAAGACCAAAATCCTGCCCAGCCACTGTGGAGTAGCGGATATAAAACCATCGCCTCCGCTAGTTGTGGACAGATTCAGACATGGAAAAAGAGAAGAAAAGCAGATTGGTTTTGAGGTAGATGATGCAACCCCCAATGGGATAAACACCATCCGAGCCAGATTGCCTCTTCACGAAATAGAGTTTCCGGAAGAGGCTAAAGTGCTGCTCGATACCAAGCCAGCACTCGTAGAAAGTGAGAAAACAAGCAATGTGAAGAAGAGAATTGGGGGAAAGATGATGCAGTTGGACGCCATAAAGAAAAAGCAGTCCACGAAGGAAGTCGTGGACTGGGAAGGAAAAGCCGTGAAGAACGAAGGCGAGGAACATAACCCGAAACCCAGCAGGGGGACGGGGGGATTACCTTGTTTCCTGGGAGTTTGACGGCCTCCCTATCCTGCGGGATCAAGCCCCGCTCACGAAGCTTCTTCCGCGACTCCGCAGTGGCTGGGCACCGTCGTTGACACGGGTAGCGGCAGAACTCTTCTTCCCTCCAACAGCGCTGGTACCAACCGCAGAAGAAGACTTCTTCGGCTTCCCCATTGCGGTACAGCGGTGCCGGCGGCAAGAACGTAGGATGGAAGAAGGAAATGTCCGAGGATATTCTAGTGCGCAGCAAGAACTCTCAGAGAACAAGGGAGCAGTGAAACACGAATAGTTGCAGTGAAAACAGACTAATGTTTTCCCCCAATGATTATAAAGACGAAGACGATGCACCACAACCGTCCATCGAGAAGACCTAACGCCAACGGCGCCATCTGGCCATACACGTGTCAGCATCGCAACGAACCGTCGCTAACACGCCGTCCACTACGCGCGGAAATCGAGGCGATGCCGTAATTATCTCCACATCGTGCGTGACCGGTCAATTCAAGGTCAGAAAGTGGGACCCATGTTCGTCTAGTCAAGTCATCTCTGGCGCAGCAGACGCTTGAGGTCACCGATTGTCAGCACTGATGTCATCAAAAGCTATACTAGCAACAGTCACAATTTCTTCGTCTTCAAAGCTAAGAGTACTCACTCGAATCTACGATTCGACTAATTACTCGGGGGCTACTCCTATTAGGAGCACTGGCCGCGCACCTGAAAAATGAACAACACGCTACAACACTGAACTGTTTCTTCGAGTCCTATGTTGAGTCAACGACACCACTACGGACTCGGGGGCTACTCCCATAGGGAGGATGGATTTAAGCATCCGAAAAAAATTGTGTCCTAAAGTCTCCGCTCGAGTCTACGACTCGAACAGACACTCGGGGGCTACTCCCATAGGGAGCGCTGGTCGCGCACCCTATAAATTTTTGACTGCGATCCTTCGGATCAGTACGCAAAAACTTTTCGGCAACTCTGCCCCAATTAACGCTAAGTGAGTAGCATTGTCCTGGGCCACCAAAAACACCTCTGCGATGATAAAATTCGGACGCTGTGTCTGCGACGCAAAGATAAGCCTGGTAACGCACATGACTGTGCTCTTCTAGTATAAACTTGTGCCAACAGGCGCGATGAAAAATCCCAACGGACGCGTTGGGTACATCAATTAAATTCACTGGAATTCCACTCCTATAAGTCCTCCGCGGCCTGAGTTGAATTATGCCAGCATATGTTCCGGGTTCAAGTCGAGGGACTCGAACCTGAAGAAGATCGTGTTGTTTTGTCCTAAGACAGTTAACTGACCCTGATCCGTCGGGATCGTCAGGGACACGCATCACCAATCCCTACACATTCTCTTGAAAGACAGAGTTGCAACCAAAGGATTGGAGAATCCTCAGCCGAATCTATGATTCGACTGATCACTCAGGGGCTACTGACATGGTTATACCCCATGGATACACGACCTCAGCATACTTGGTCCAGCCCAAGGAAGGCCCACGGAAAATATACGCCGGCCCATGAAGACTTTCGGGTGGCCAAGGCCCATGACGCCTCCGGATCCTTGGAGAGCAAGACTAGAGTAGATAGGAAATTCAAAGGGGTAAACCCTAGAACCTGTAGCCGACTAGATCTGTGCCTGGGACCTGCCTAAGTCTATATAAAGGCCAGGAGGGCACGACCTAGATCTCTGACCTCATACTTTCGCATACACACCTCCACGCCCGATTGCATCTGCGCACCCCTGTAATCACCGGTTCCGCCGTAATCAAGAGCAGACAAGCAGGAGTAGGGTTTTCCCTCCGGGGGCCTGAACCTGGGTAAACCTTGTGTCCCGTGTTGCTTGTTTGCTAACCGTTCCGCGATCTCTAGCATCCCCATCTTCTCCAAAACCCAAGTCCATAATAATGGGCATTGACGAGATCAAACCTCGTCACCCCTCGACCAACTAACTTTCCTAGTAGATTCCATGAGTCACATAGTTCGGGATTTTCATTGGACATACGCATTCTGGTTCTTCTCGAAGGAGGTGAAGGAGGTGCATTCATAATAGGTAGGTAAGTGTGGACGGGAACAAGAGAGGCACATCCTCCATAACTTTTAAACCCACACACATCTCTAGGGACCGGCTTCGGGACTCGACCCGTTATGGCGACATCTCCTTAGTGCGTGACTCATGGTCTCGGTAAAAGCAAGGTAAAGGTTGTGGTCAACCACTCTCTTCCGTCCTTCCAAGGAAGAGGGCTAAAACATTGGCATTAAGAATCAGTTGGTACGTGTGGGTAAAGTTGTACACCCCTATAGGGTATTAATCTTTTTGAAAAGCCACGTCCAGGGTTAAGGACCACTTGGGAACAGATTCTAAGATCATAGAGAACTTTAACCTAATCGTAAAACTTGGTAGATCAATGTGTGCTTAAGGATGCTTCCTCATGGGTAAGAGGGGGTGATCCTAGTTGGTAGGTTCACCTGATGATGATTCAGTGGATATCAAAAGATGATCAAATCTAGAGATACCACTCTCTTATCCCCTTTTAAAGTATTCTGGTTACTCAAGTTTCTTCTCTTACCTCTTTTAAAATAAATATGGCTTTATGCAAAATAACTCCACCAACCATAAGTCTTGCGGATTACACCCTATACTCACCCTTACTTCGTTGATACTTTTGCAGCAGAGTAAGTGTTACCATAGAAGATGAGTTCTTCACGGCATCGACATCAACGAGTATCTTGGGGTTCACGGTCGTCGGCCTGGAATCTATGGAATAGGATGTCATAGTTATGCTTTAGGACTCTTACGCCATTTGTTAAGTTTGCTATACTTAATAGTACAATTTGCCTTCCGTTATTTGATGTTTGTGGTCAGTGACCTCTGCTTGCAATATTTGGCTCTTTGCTCAGTATGAGCTTTTTGTAATAATTTTGTGTTGTAGGGTCACCGTTGTGTTACCGATTCTCTCTCTGTACACTTTCGAGTTTAGGTTAGGCTTATGTTCAGACGAAGGTCTGGGATTTGCCTAGCCTTAATCCCCGGGGTGTAACAGGTTTTGGTATTAAAGCAATACCGACTGTAGGTATCCCTTTCTACTGGTCGATGCTGAGTCTAGTACTTGTGAAAACTATTTTCAAAGATGAAAAATTATTTATGAAAACTCTATTATGTTTCTTTTTACTCCTTATCTAATTTTTCTCTAACTCTAGATCACCTTATCTTGTGTTGATTTGGAGAAGTTTGGCTATCTCGTCCAGTCTTTCAAAACTGGTGCCTCTTCAGGCATGTCGTTCCTCAACCAGTTGACCTAGTGTTGAGTTTTGTAAAGTCTGTTGTTTGTGTTCCTTGCTTCCCTTGTTCTGTTTCACTTGAGAGATTTCTTTCCATCATGATATCTCTATCTTATGGGCCCAAAACATCATGTTTATGGTCCCATAATGCTCTGTGCTAGGCTTCCAGGTCTCCTTTCGACTCGTGTGCCTTCTTTTTATTTGTTTGGGTACTTTAGAAGTTGTATCATCTTTTGGAATCTACCTTTGATTGCTATCTTGTGGTACCCTTTGTGCTACTAAGATAGTGGTTACTCCTTTCTCTAGGTTTTTAATCCTTGGACTTGAACCAAAGATCCCTTATTGTGCTAGATTCTGGTGTTGTGAATCTTGTACATGAAGCTGACCTTTAACTCAAGATCCATTTTATTGACCCATGTGGTTAATGTTCATACATTACATTAGAATGGCTAGTACCTTCTAGTATAGCCTTCAAGCTTGTGGATATTGTAGCTATTGAGCTATGACATTTAAGGACTTCCCCTACTGCATGCTATGGCAGATGTTCTTTAATGGAACCAAATAGATCATGAGAAGAGTTCTGTTAGCGAGTCTCACTTCTATACTTGTGACTCTGCCACCCCTTCCTACGTCTTGCATTGGTTTTCGGAAGATTGTTGACTTATGCATCCACATCTCGGGATTCTATTCTAAGCATGTTCCTTCTCTCTCTTATTGTTTTCTTACTTTAGTCTACCAGTTGGTATCCAAGTAGTAAATGTGCATTGGATTCTTCCAATGCAAGATACTCTTTTGGTCTGTCATGACAAACCAGTTCATGATGTCAGGAGAAACAAACTCCAGTACCTCGTCATTTCTAAGACCAGGTCAAAGTGTTGTAAGCCGCAGATCAATAAGCTTTGATTAGCTTATGTTCTGTTCTACCTCAAAGTATGACACCGTTTCTATTGTAAGAGGTCATGCTGAGATTCATGACCCTCTTAATGAAGTGATGCCCTTACACATATTTACCCACCTTTCCCCTGAGTTGATCGCACTCATGAGTGTTGTGTGTGCATAATGATGTGAACATCTAAGATTCTTGCTTTGAACTTTAAAGACATTTGTGTCATTCTTAGCGTTAGTTAATCCTATCACTGAGCAAAGTATGATTGTGCTACCAAGCCTGTTATTCTAGTGCACTCTCTTCGGTCAAAGAGTTAGGCTTGTGCCGAAGCTCTGAGGTTGTGTCATCTTGCCTTTACAAGCAAGTTTCCTCTCCAACTAAGTGACATATCAGTGGTTCTTGATATTCTATATGTCTACTAGAAGTATCTCCATGTTGCCACATGACCGTGTTGTTAGGTTCTTGACTAAGATATTTCTTTAAAAAGCTATTTTCTCCAAGGAATCTGTACTGGATACCCCTGAGTTAGTTGGTTGACCTTAAACAACAACTTGGAAAGTTGTAAGACAAAAGTTTTATCCAACTCTGTTCCTCCTTAAAGGGATGTATAGTTTTGTTCGTGCTGAAGCAATATAGTATGTCCTTTGGGGATATGTTATATTCCATGCCTTTGATTTGATTTATGAAATCGTCAAATCAAACTCAGTTTCAAGGACTATATGATGGTGTATCCATTTGTGATGTTTCAATTGAGTACATCTGCATGCCCTCTGCTCTGACTAGTATTTCTGCCTTGTTCATATAACATATGAGTCCATGTTCCTAGAGTATCTTGATAGGTCTATTATCGAGCCCATCAATGACATCCTTACCTTCTCCATGCTAGAAAAGATTCATGTGGAACAGTTGGCATTAATGTTGGGAACTTTTGAGAACCATCTTCGTGTTATCTCAAAGTATGTGTTCTAGATGTTAGAAGTAACCTTCTCCGATTCATGTACAATTGTTAAAACATGTCGTCGTGGATTCGAGTAGAGTAATCTTTGTTTTCACGAGAATCATTTCAAGTTAGTCAAGCATGTGCAAAGAATTCTTGATATGGTAGATTAATACCTTC
The DNA here is from genome assembly GCA_916181665.1 of Avena sativa. Classification (NCBI taxonomy): domain Eukaryota; kingdom Viridiplantae; phylum Streptophyta; class Magnoliopsida; order Poales; family Poaceae; genus Avena; species Avena sativa. Next base: position 279,687,468 of record OV702283.1, on the reverse strand, counting down.
ATAATGTGAGAAGTTTCTTGATGCATACCAAGCCACTGATTGATTCGTTCACGGAAGATAAGAAGTCCAATCAAACTTCGATATCCTCCTAAGTGGTTCCTAACAAGGATTCAATTGTGTTTCATTGCAAACAACTCATGTAGGTGCAATTGTTGTCTAATAACTCGCTATCACATGGGTTTCGCAATGTAGCTCATCTTTTGGAGCTTGATATTGTAGTCCATGTTTTGAGAATCTAGTGACTCTACCTTTGTGTAAATTTTGCACACTTTCTATTCGGATATGCTAAGTTCGAAGTATCACCCCACCTAACCAAATCTGAATCTCAAGCATATATGATGGTTGGTGTTCCTCAAGGTTTTGACGTAGGTATCTTTGGAAATCTGGCAAGATTAATGTAGTGGTTGACACAAAAAGCCAGAAGATCTATTGCCATAACATCTTGATTCAGCAATAACAACCACTTCTCATGAGGCATATTCTATGATTTATCATAGGAGTTGAGATCTTGATTTCCTTTGCATCCGAAGTCTGACCTTTCTTGATGACTGGTTTAAGGCTTGTGAGTAGCCTGATATCGATGTTTCAAACATCAAGGAGAACATTTAAAGTAGAGTTGCTAAATGTCTCTCGTTCGATACTCTAGACCCTTTTACGATGGAAAGCGTCTTGTTATGTCAAGTACTTGCAGTCTGAGAATGAAATTTATTTTTCTCATGTCATCAGGAATCTTCTTATCTATTAGTCTTGGTGGTGTAAAGTGATATCACGGTCTTTGGCAAGGATTTTTATAAAAACTAGATGAATAAAGAGTTTCCTCCTCGCTTTCTTAAAACATGTTCGAAGAGCGACCATGATTTTGGTAATCAATAGTTTCTCTTGTTACATGTTCCCTGTGACTCTTATGAGTCCTCTCCACCAAAACAGCTTTCTATTTTGGCCTTCTGTTGAATGAAAAAATGACCCTTCTATTTCAAAAGTAGTTCAACAGCTTGGTTTTGTTGGTATCTATCTTTTCCACCTATAAAGCTCTATTAAGGTGTTTAGTAAAGGTTTATCTCTCGAACACTGTGATCATGTCCTTTTTTATGGAATCTTTCTTCCCTCAGAAGTCAAAACTCTTCTGTAATTTCCCTGCTCTCAATCCTTATGAAGATCAGCTAAGCGTCGACTTGAAACCTTCTCGTTTTGTTTCCTCCTTTACCTTGACGTAATTCATGTCGTTGGCTCTAGAGATGTTTGTGAGACATCTATCAATGAGTTAACCATGAGATACTCAATTTGTGGTTCTATGTTATTCCCTCTCATCTTTAGTGTGAGCAGCCAACCTGAAGATTACGAAGCGCTTTGTCCATTTGTCATGGTGGCATGGATCAACCTCTTCGAGAAGATCCTCGAAGTTTAGTGTAAACCTATTCCTTCTATCTTCCTACCTAGGAATCTTGGGACGAGATTCTTTTAAGGGGCATAGAATTGTAAAACCCCTAGTTTTAATGTTTATCTAATTAGGTTTTGATTGTGCATTCATGAGCATCATCATCATTTAAAATGCATGCAAAGAAAACACTAAAATAAAACCCTAAACCCTAATTCCCTTTCTCTATTTGAAAACTTTCAAATGGTTTTGAAATATTTGAAAACCCCGAAACCCATGGAGCCCATATGGATTAAAAGGGCCCCTCTAGTATTTTAATATGTTTTCAAAGTTCTTGTATTTTGGAAATATTCAAAACAGAAAAGTAATTGAAATTACAAAGGAGATAAAAGAAAACATAAATAACAAAATGTTTTAGCAGAAAAAATAGAAACCTAGCTAATCTGGGTCGTAGCCCAAACGCTCTCTCTCCCCTACCTGTTGCACGTGCAGCCACCTGCAGCCCGCTAGGCCCACGTGTGGCCCACGCCTGGCCCTTACCGCTTCGGACTCTTCATCATCGTCGTCTTCGCTCACGATAGCGAGCTACTGCATGTCGCCGGCACCACCGTCGGCCGCTACGCAGCGATTCGCGCTCACCGCCGCCCCTTGATAGGAGTATAAGGACCCCGTCGCCGTCTGTATCTTCTCCTCTACCTCTCATTCTTCCCTCGGGCTCCCTATCTCTCTTGTTCCCCATCTCCCAAAACCTAGCCCAACTAGAGCTTTCTGCCGCCACCGTTTGAAGCCTCCCCGAGCCTCGCAGAGACGCGATGGAAAACCTCTATGCTCCCCTTGTCTACCTCTTGGAAGGAATCGTCCGTGGGAGCCCGCAATCGAGCAGGTCGTCCGCACCTTCCCCGAATCTAGCCGCCGCGTCCGCCACCGATTCCAGCCGTTCCTGACCTCACCGAGCTTCACCGACCCTTCCACTGCAACCCCGGTAAGCCGGTGGTGCTAACGCGCTCCTCTGTTTCCTCCATCTCCCTCTAGTTTGCCACCCCATTGACCATCTGCTGCTGTCGCCGTTCACCTTCGTCGCCAGCCGTGCTCCGGTGACCAAAAAGAGGCGGCCCCGCCATCTTTTGGTTCACTAGGGTTGTCCATGTCGAACATGGGCCTCCTCGTTGCCCCACACGCCGTCTGTCGTTGGCCCCGCACTCCATATGGAAAGGGCGCCATTGATGATGTCATCATGACGTCACCATGATGTCACATTCCTTTTTCTTTTTTCTTTAAACATTTCTATAATTGTTTTATAATTGAAAATGCTGACAGGTGGGGTCCAGTTGTAAGTAATATAAACATTTTCAAAAATGTTTTCTGATTAAATAAAAAAGTTAAAGTAATTCCAAAATGTAATTCTTTTTATAATATTTCAAAAATGATTTAAAATTAAATAAAATTGGAGAAATTCGTAACTAATTCATTTTAAATCAGAAAAATACAAATAATATATCAAAATGTTCAAAAAATGAGATCTACACAATAGACTCATAATCATGCATTGTTAAGCAACTTCAATGACAAGCTAAATTAGAATAACCAAATGAACTCCATAGGTGATTCCGAGGTTCCCTTGTTTGGCACCCCTCGAACCTTGTTTAAAATGGTTGAGCATGCCGTAGGGTTTCATTTAAGTACTATTTAACTTGTCATATCATCATCCTTGCTTGATCATTGCATAGACTCCATGTGTTGATTGTTTCCCTCTCTTTTCGGTGTTTTTGCTTCTTCTCGGTAGTCCCCGAAGATGAATGCGAGAAACGAGATCGATTCCGAGACTGGTGATTGAGATTGACACCTTCGAACAGAAGTACTAGATTATTGACGAACAAGTCAAGCTGATGAACCCTAAAGATCTATAATGGCTATCAACAGGCAAAATCAAGCAAAGCCCCACGCATACATATGAATCCTATGATTTCAAAGTATTTCAATTCTTGCCATGTGCATGCGATTCTAAAGTCTTTTATCGATAGATAGAGTAGTCCTATCTGATGCTTGTTTCCTTTGTGGCCTATATTCCCTGATCCACTGCTCCTAGCATAACTAGGGTTTGGCTTGTGAAGTGTTGCTAGAGCTGTTACATCTGTTGTGCTTAGGCATGCTTAGCTATTACTGGTCCATCCGGTGGATGAATCAGAGCTACAAATGAACCTACTTGACAGTATTACGTGGTATAATCAGAGATGAAAGTTAAACATGTTAAGGCTTATATGCGAGGCCATAGTGGGTTGTGGTTTTTGTAGTCCCATACTTGCCACTACTAGGACCTGAGTTCTTGCCTCTTGAACCAAGACAAGCGTACAGCCATACGGGGGCCTGGAAACCCCCTCGACCAACTAACTTTCCTAGTAGATTCATGAATCACATAGTTCGGGCTTTGCATTCGACATACGCATTCTGGTTCTTCTCGAAGGAGGCAAAGGAGGTGCATTCATAACATGTAGGTAAGCGTGGCCGAGAACAAGAGAGGCACGGCCTCTGTAATCTTTGACCCCACACACATCTCAAGGGACCATCTTTGGGACTCGACCCATTATGGAGGCATCTCCTTAGTGCGTGACTCATGGTCTCGGTGAAAGCAAGGTAAAGGTCGTGGTCAACCACTCTCTGTCGGCCTTCCAAGGAAGAGGGCTAAAACATTGGCATCAAGAATCGGTTGGTACGTGTGAGTAAAGTTGTACACCCCTGCAGGGTATTAATCTGTTCAAAAAGCCGCGTCCACAGTTATGGACGAGATGTGAATGGATTCTAAGATCATAGAGAACTTTAACCTAATTGTAAAACTTGGTAGATCAATGTGTGCTTAAGGATGCTTCCTCATGGGTACGAGGGGGTGATCCTAGTTGGTAGGTTCAGCTGATGATGATTTGGTGGATATCAAAAGATGATCTAGAAGAACTTGAATAGCTGCAATAATATCATCTTGGGAACCTCTTTTACCTAAGATACAAATTACAATAATATACAGCTGATAGCGTAGATATGTCCTTAAACATTTTAGCAGCTGTGTCGTGGGAATGGCCACGACAGTCACTACCAGGTGTAGCGAGTAGTAGGATTTGGGGCAAGAGCGGGTAGCCATTTGCAGAGCGAGGTGAGGGCAAAGACACAGGGATTTACCCAGGTTCGGACCCCAGAGGGTAAAGACCTACTCCTGCTAGATTCTATTATTGCTTGATTACAATGGTGGTGAGCTCGGCGGCTAGGCAGCAAGTCGATGGGGTGTATGATGGAACATGAGTACAGATAGTACCCTAAGGAGGTTTATATAGGGGGTACCTCGCTAGGGTTTACAGATATACAACCGAATCAGTTAAGGACTCGAAGGATTTGGCCTAATCCAACTGGGCCTAACTATGATTCTAGTCTTCCAACTTCCAATCGCCAGGCTCTAGCTTTAGTCATTATCCAGTTGCCATCCTGGAGGCCCACTCGCAAAGGGCCTGGCCCAGTCGGAAATGTCCTGTTGGGCATACCCCATTCGGCACATCCCCATCAGTAGTCGCCAAGGCCAGCATTGGTTCGACGCAGGTGTTCTTTGGCAGTCGGAGTAGGCGGGTCTAATTTGGATACCCAGTCGAATCGGCGGTGGACTCCCTCAATGAAGGAAGGAATATCTTCGGTGTTTCTTCAGTTACAACATAGGCGATAGGTCGAATCGCAGCATTGGCGAGTCGAATGAGTGAAGTTGGACCGTCATCTTGGTTAACCTAGCCATTGGGTAATCCAACGGTAATATTGGCGTAATTACCGCGAGGTAATGTCTCCTCCGAAACTAGCGGGAAGCGCCTCTTTATAAGGAGAGTGACAGGGGGTTGTGAGCCTTCTTCGCATTCCTCCACCCCTATCCATCTTGAGTCTTTCACCTTCTCCCGATCTAGAATTTCTGGAATGAGCGAGCCTTATTCTCCCCCATGGAGCCTCCAAAGGATCCCCGTGGGGAAAATCCATGTGCATCGCGGCCTCTCTGAAATCCTTCCAAGACGCGGAGATCCTATGAAAGGGAAAGCGGAGAATCCCTACGCCCATGGAGATGGTTCCCATTCCCCACCCCAAAGATCTCATATGTTTCTAGATCCACCTGGAGAGGGTGCTTGGCTTCCCCACGTCGATCTTCTTTCGGCGGTTCTGCGCGTATTACACGATCAAACCATTGGATATGGGGCTGCACAACATCGAGTAACTCGCCATCTTCGTGGCCTTCTGCGAGAGCTATTTGGGGTGCCGCCCCTACTTTCCCCTGTCGTTGGAGCTAGTTCATGGCCGCATCAACCGCGAAGTGGCAGTCGGCCCAATCTTGGTGGTGGGCGGCGTCACCTTCCAGCTGAAGACCTAGGCCCCGTTCATGAAGCTCATGTTGCCGAAGAAGGCCGCGAGCGAGTTGAATAAGAACTGGCTCTATGTGAGTGAGTCGACGCTTGACAGCGAGGTGTCACTCCTGATGTACACCACCAAAAGGAGGGAGCCAGGCCGGTTGTTGATGACCAAGCTCCCCGACGACCAGAGGATGGTCATGGATGAGATGCTGACGCAAATCCAAACACTGAAGAAGGAGGGCCTAGAAACCATCAACCTGAACAATTGTTGGATCGGGTGGCGGCTAGTTCCGCTGGCCACCCGAACCCACTAGATGTACTAGTACACCGGCAAGGAAGACGTCACGAAGGCGAGTTCAGTGGTCTGGGACGTCGATGATTACGTCACTGGACTGAAGAAGATCACATAGGTGGTATGGGCCGGGCTCGCTCCGTATACTACCACCGGGAAGCGCCAGGCTCCCACAGTAAGTCTCTTTCGTAATATTGATTTCGTAGTCGTAGTTTTGCAGTCGCAGTCTTTTATGTTTATTCTGATTGAGTAGTCATTCGCTGTCAGCTATTTCATGTACTGGATAATTTGCTTACTCCTCTCGACAATGAGATTCCCAATGAGCTCGGAGAGGACGAGGAAGAGTCGTCCGATAGTGAATATGAGGTGGCAGAGGTTGCCGTGCCCGCGCTTGTGACTCGGAAAACCTGTGGGCAGAAGCAGCATGAACTCGAGGCGAGTCAGGGCCTCGAAGAGCGTGACAACAATGAAGATGACATGCAAGAGCACAGCTCACGGCGCGTGGCTACACCAGCAAAGACTACGCCGAAGTCGAAGTTGCATGCGAATAAGGCAACATCAAAGGCATCATCACCGCCCAGATAGGTGGCCATTTTTGAATCAGACGAGGAGCCTGACGACGCGGAGACTAAGGTCTCGACCAAGGTCCCGGAGGATCTAGCTCCGATGAAGGGATCGGGAGCCGAGGGCATGGTAGAATCCATGATTCCACTCGCGGCGATCCCGCCGTCATTCTCAGTGATTCCGGGGCCAGGGGCTGCCGTGGCCACGGGGTCGATGTCCTCGCCACCGAGGGGGTCGATTGCTTCTCCCGGGCCGGAGGTTCCTGCAGCTGCAGCCTCGGCGTTGAAGAAGCCCACGGTGTCATGGGATACGAGTGTGTTGGAGAGGGGGATCACTCGCAGGTTGAGCCCGGAGTTGGAGAAGCCTGCTCATATCAGCACTGGTCTGCGCTTTCTCCCCATCTCTAAGTAAGTTTGCACCGCGTGGCCCATGGTAATTTTCGGGGCCTTTTAGCAGATCACTAATCGTGTTGTTTTTGTAGGATCGGTGCCAAGAAAATCGGTCATTCTTCAGTGTCTAAAGTTCCGCCAGTCGCCACCGGAGGGGGAGCCGACCCTTCCAAGTAAAGGGAAGGCGACGCCACCGGGGCACCAGTCGAAGGCACGAAGAATAAGAAGGAGGGCGACTCTACTATTATGGTGGAAGAGCCAGTCGAAGTTGCCATCCCTTCGAAGGGCGAGGCGGTTGCGAGCTCGGAGCTGGGCGAACCGATCGCGCCAGCGTAGGCATCGGTGCCTCTGGCCAGTGCTCCAGCCACGATGGCTGCGATGTTCCCTCGCTTTGCGGTGAGGGCCTATACCGCGGCTGCTGGGACGCAATCGCCTCGAGTTCCTAAGGTTGTTGATGGTGACGCCGGGCAACGCCGCGGGTGTACGCCATTTGTGTTGCCATCGGTGGATGCCAGCGAGCTTCACAGCATGCTAGGTGTTGCTATCCAGGTATGTCCAGTCCCCGAGGATCTAGTCGCTGAATTTCAGTGGCTAGATTCTTAGAGCTTTAATTGTCCAGTCCCCGAGTATCTAGTCGCTGAATTTTAGTGGCTAGATGCTTAGAGTTTTATTCATCCAGTCCCCGAGTATTTAGTCGCTGAATTTCAGCGGCTAGGTGCTTAGAGCTTTAGTCGTGGCTAACGTTTGGTTTTTTGTATTTAGGGTCTGCAACGGGAGTCGGACGATCGCCAAGCCGCGGAGAAGCGCCTGGAACGGGGCCCGCGGGTTGCGTAGGAGGCCAATCGGCAATTGCAAGCGACTGTAGGTGAATCAATTTCACCTCGATGACCTTGTTCCCTTGTTGTGCAACATTTTCACTGCAATATTCTTTTTAGAGGACCACTCCACCATGATCGTCAAGGACCGTGAGGCCTATCTTCCAGTCACCAAGCTGGAGACTACGAAGGTGGCACTGGCCATAGTGGAGGAGAGAATCATCTTGTTGACGAAGGAGCTGGAGGGTGCCAAGGCGTCGATGGTCTCTTCTGAGGAAAGGTCCAAGGCCACGATTGTCGTAGCGAATGACGAGCAAAAGGTCTTCGACTCGCTCGTCGCTGGTTTGCAGGATCAACTGTCGGCATTGTAGAAATTCTTCATAGAACGCTGCCGCGAACTTCTTGGTGAATTTCCCTTCTCCTTTCTTTATTTTGGTGTTGGCGGGTGAGTCCCTGAGCGGACGAGTCCCCGAGCGGGCGAGTCCCCGAGCGGGTGTGTCCCCGAGAGGTTGAATCCTCGAGCGGGCGAGTCCCCGAGAGGTAGATCCATAGGTTCGCTTCCTCGTGGACTTAACTGTCTGGTGTGGCAGATGTGATATGTCAAGGATATTCGGAGGTGTAGACGTATGACGCGAGGCAGTGTGTGACGGTGATGGTGGACGCGGTGACCCTCTCGGCGACGTGCGTCCCAGCCGTCCTCCAGGGGATTTTTCCCAACGAGGTGATCCCTGGGGGTTTGACGGAGGTGTGGCGCTACCTCGAGGAAGCGCCTTCCATAGTCAAGTGGATGGCACGGTCGGCCTTTCACCGCGGAGCTGCTACTTCGATGAGTCTTGGACTCGCGCACTTCCCCGAAGATTTCAACCTCGAAGACGTGACCAGCGGGTATCCATCAGCGACTGGCTCGGTGGAGATCCCGGAGGTGTTGAAGTTGACCGCCAAGGCCACTCCTTTCTCAGAGCGAGTGTTGGCGATGGGTGATATGTTGTCATACCAGGAGACGGTGTTGGCCCCGAATGACCCCGAGCTAGAGCACCGCGATCCGAATTCAAAGTAGCCTTTCCTGTCGTAGTTCGTGAAGAAACTGACGACATACCCAGCGAACCCTTGGGAGCCTTTTGTCCGGGTCAGGGGTGGTGGCGGCGCGTCTTCTTCGAAGCCTGTAGAGTAAAGGATTGCCCTGAGGCATTTTGTTAGTTGTAGCGGTTGGTTGCTTCTATATGTACCTTGATGATGAACAATATATTTTGTTGTTGAAGTAAAAAAGGGGGAAACATCAATCGTCTCGCACTGCTTTGTGATTTTTGTTTGTTTGTATTGTTGATTGTGCGAGTTGAAGGAAATATGCCCTAGAGGCAATCATAAAGATGATTACATTTCTTATGTATCCATGAGTTACTGTAATGTTCCTTGAATATCCATAGCAGGCAACTTGTACTGATTGGCAATTATGTGAATTGTTTTTGAAACTCTTTACTTGTATGGTTATCTAATAATTGTCCCTAGTCAGAGTTCATGTGAGGACACACATGAATATTAGAATAGCACATCGATTAGTTGATGACTATGTTTCGCAAGTCATAGACACGGACATGTCAAACCAATGATGTGGACACATGTTATGAACATGGGGTTGGACTGACCCAACTTGAGACTGGCAATTAGACTTGCAGCTCTCTCTACACATCATGTACGTTTTATCCTTAGACCTGAGATTGTCGCATGTACTTGAGGTGTGGATCGACCTACTTTGGGGCTATCAGACGCTAATCCGTAAGTGGGTAGTTATAAAGGTAGTTTTTGGGTTTGTCATGGAGCATGCTGCAAGGCATGGTCAATCAAGATGGAATTTTCCCCTCTCTACTTGAGAGAGATATCTCTGGGCCCCTCGAGTGATTAGATCCAGAAATGCATGGTTGTGCAACATAAGGTTAAGAGTTAACTTAGTAAAGGGATTCTGAATCACAATATCGAGAAAGGGAGGTCATCTTTAAACTAGACCAAATATCGTGAGGCAAAGGGAAAGACATGTACTAAACCTTGTGATGGTTCGTCCGATATGATCTTTGTATGCGTTTAGGAGTTGGCATGTCTTGCTAGAGGCTGCTGCCAACTTTGACAGAATAAGTGTATTCGTTTCATGTCTATACGTATATGAACCTATAGGGTCACACACTTAATGGGCTGGAAGCCTAATTAGGATTGGATCCGAATTAGACCATGATTAGGCTACTAATGGGCTACTAATGTAGAAGCCCACTAGGGACGCCTATATAAGTGAGGGTGGGGGGCACTAACCAGGGTTAGACCATTCCACCCAGCCTGCACTCCTCACGCCTATGTCGCACGTGCGGACCTAGCAGTCTGGCTCTGACGCTTCCACCCCGCACGTGTGGATACCTCGGAGGTGCTGCATCTGTGGCACTTGGACGAGCCATGCAAGGGGAGCTACTCGTGGGACGAGGACAAGGAGACGTAGAACGTCTACACTGCCTCGACGAGCTTCATCAAGTTCCGCAACTGCGCGTCTAGTGGTAATCCCATGATCTATGACAATAGTATTCCTAGTTTACGCGGTAGAAAATTTCGATTTGCCCTAGTGTAGCCTACCCGTATCCCTTCAGTGGTATCAGAGCCGATGCCGTTCAGTTATAGGTTCGGGATGTTTTCATATGGTGATATGTAGATTGATATGAATGATGTGATCGTTTGTATTGCGGTGGTTCAGGATTGATCTATGATCTTGCTTTCCGTGATCATGATTATGAGGTCGTCGAACGACTTATCCCTACCGGTCGGTTTCCACCATCGGGGTATACAGTGACACATAAATTCTGTTGAATCACGCGAAGAGCAATATGATTGATTGAATTGGAACATACATCTAAAAATCGATGTACCGTGACCAAAGGAGTTTGATCAAATCGGAACAATAGTCGGTTTATGGTAAATTTTATATGCTTATCAAAACCCTGTAGGGGGAGACCCCCTAGTCCCCTCAATCTTAGACCCTTTTGTATCTCTTTAAGATAACTAGGTGCTGCGATGTCACATGATCCGGTAGAATGCGCTTCTATGCATAACTTGTTTTTGCAGGATGTATGTGATCAGTATGGCCCATATATGTATGTGATGCATGTGAAATTTTCCATGACCTGCGTGTCATGAGTAGGGCAACACGGCTGGAGCCATATGTGTTGTCAATTATTTTAATGGCCTGCGTGCCAACTTGTGATGATCCCAATATACTATGTAATTTTGATTACTAGCTGTTAGGAGTAATAGCATGTATTAGTTCTTGGAGGACTCATCACTTGGAGGATGGCTCACATGGAACATGAATGGAGATCATCATGGTGGACAGGTTCTATGGCGATGGAGATCACCATGAGAAAATGGGCCATACTGTGTCACATCTATGTGAATGTTATTCTTATGTGGTTTACTCTATGAATTTTTAGATGATAGAAGTAGAACGATCCCTTATAAAGTTTAAGTTAAACCATGCCCTCCCAACCAAACCTTGCACCATCCTATGCCCTGTACAATCGTTGGTGGGCCTATGAAATTAGGGTGTCGCGGTTTTCCTTGGCTGGATGGGTTTGTATCGGATACCTACACGCATAAGGGTTGGTGAGCTTGACAAGGTCATCTTAACAGTTAAGGACCTTGGGGCATAAAGGTTGGGCTCCTAGTTTTGACATAGAGATGTCACCCAACAACAAGAGTCATATGTGATATGATTAGCAAGTGTTGCTTACCGATTTACCTTGTCTTCTAGCAGTGATGCTAAAGATCACTAGTCGAATTGTTAATTGTGGATCTTGAATCACTTAGTATCAATAGAGGGATATTGATTTAAGTGGGAGTATATGATATTAAATTGTTTAATATGTTTTACTCTTTCATGGTTACATGGCTTAGTATTTTGCATGTTTACTGCTGTAGATCAATGGCACCGAACACTGCATCACCTTTTTCTTTGCGTTCGATTCTTGATAAAGATAAACTAAATGGAACAAACTATTCGGACTGGGTCCGTAACCTGAGAATTGTTCTTAGGTCTAATAAAAAGGATACGGTTCTGGATACCCCAATCCCCGATGAACCTACTGATAATGCATCTGCTGCCCTTAAGAATGCCTACAAGAGAGCATGTTATGATTCTCTTGAGGTTAGCTGTCTTATGCTTGCATGCATGGAACCTGAACTTCAAAAGAAGTTTGAGAATCAGGAAGCGTACGATATGATCATTGCTGTTAGGGACAAGTTCCAGAATCAGGCAAGGACTGAGAGGTACAATGTGGCCAAGTCCTTTGTGGAATGCAAGATGGCAGAGGGAGCAGGTGTAGGCCCCATGTGATCAAAATGGTTGGTTACAGTCAGACTTTGGAAAAGCTTGGTTTCCACTAGGCCAAGAGTTGGCTACTTATTTCATTTTGGTGTCTCTTCCATCTAGCTATGGGCAGTTCATTCCGAACTACCATATGCATGGGGTGGAGAAGGGCCTTAATGAGTTATGCGTGATGCTAAAAACAACAGAAAGTGACATGAAGAAGTGTGCAGGGCATATCCATGTGATGGCTGTGCAGAACAAGCCTAGCTTCAAGAAAAAAATGTACTTCTTGGAAGAAGGGCAAGGCTAAGGATACGATCCCTAAGCCTGCACCCAAGCAAAAGGCTGGACCTGTAGAAGACACTGAGTGCTTCTTTTGTGATGAACATGGCCACTGGAAGATAAATTGCAGCAAGTACCAGGCTTCTTTGAAGAAGAGTGGAAGTAAGAGTACTTCCCATTTAGGTACGCTTGTTGTAAATGTTGTGGACATTCTTCTGACTGATTCCTATGTTAACTCTTGGGTATTTGATACCGGATCAGTTGCTCATATTTGCAATACGATGCAGGGGCTAATAAGGACTAGAGAAGTGCAGAAAGGCGAAGTGGATTTTCACGTCAAAAATAAAGCAAGGGTTGCTGCATTGTTCATCGGCGTCATGCAACTTCACCTTCCGTCAGGATTTATTATGGAGTTGAATAATTGTTATTACATTCCAAGTATAGGTCGAAACATTTTATCACCTTCATGTTTGATGAGGGATGGATATTCATTTGCGAGTATAGACAATGGTTATGTAATCTCTAAGAATGATATGTTTATGGCTAATGCACCCATTGTGAATGGGTTATTTATTTTAAATCTTGATGATGCATCTATTTACAATGTTAGTGCTAAAAGGCTTCGGCCTAATGATTTGAGTCCTACCTATTTATGGCATTGTCGTTTGGGGCATATAAGTGAAAAGCGCATGAAGAAGCTCCATGGTGATGGTCTTCTAACTTCGTTTGATTTTCAATCATACAAGACATGTCAGGCTTGTTTACTTGGAAAGATGACCAAGTCGCCTTTTTCAGGTTTACCCGAGAGAGCGACACACTTGCTGGAACTCATACATACTGATGTATGTGGTCCAATGAGCACGACATCCAGAGGAGGATATCACCAGTTCATTACTTTTACTGATGATTTCAGTAGATATGGTTATGTCTACTTAATGAAGCATAAGTCTAAAACCTTTGAAAAGTTCAAGGAATTTTAGAGTGAGGTAGAGAATCAACGTGGCAAGAAAATAAAGGCCTTGCGATCTGATCGTGGAGGTGAATATTTGAGTCACGAATTTAGCGATCATCTTAAGAGTTGCGGAATTGTTCCATAGCTCATGCTACTAGGAACACCTCAAAGAAACGGGGTCTCCGAACAGCGCAATCAAACTCTATTGGACATGGTTCGATCGATGATGAGCCAGTCAGATTTGACATTGTCATTTTGGGGTTACGCTCTAGAAACGACAGCTTTCACACTTAATAGGGTACCATCTAAATCCTTAGTTAAGACACCATATGAGATGTGTACTGGAAAGAATCCCAGTTTGTCTTTTCTAAAGATTTGGGGTTGTGATGAATTTGTCAAGCGACTTCAGTCGGACAAGCTAACACCCAAATTCGATAAGTGCATTTTCATGGGATATTCGAGGGAAACCTTAGGGTATTACTTCTACAACTGAGAAGAGGGCAAAGTGTTTGTCGCTCATAGTGGTGTTTTCCTAGAGAAAGAGTTTCTCACAAAGGGAACGAGTGGAAGGTCGGTGCAACTTGAAGAAGTTCAAGATGAGCCAGTCGAGGATGCTTCTACGAGTGATGCTATTGTAGCAGAACAAGTTGAGGAACCCATGGCAATAGAAGCACCACAATGACGAAGGTCGGCGAGGCTCCGCGAAACACGAGAATTATTATCTTAGACAATGATGAGCCTGCGACCTATGCAGAAGTGATGGTGGACCCAGACTCTAAGAAATGGCTGATTGCCATGAGATCCGAGATAGATTCCATGGATGACAATCAAGTTTGGAACTTGGTTGACCTGCCTGATGGTTTTGAAGCCATCGAGTGCAAATGGATCTGTAAGAAGAAGATTGATATGGATGGAAATGTGCACATCCATAAAGCTCGACTTGTTGCAAAAGGTTTTCGACAAGTTCAAGGAGTTGACTAGGAGACTTTCTTGACCGTAGCGATGCTTGAATCTATACGGATTATTCTAGCCATTGCTGCACATTTCGACTATGAAATATGGCAGATGGATGTCAAGACGGCTTTCCTAAATGGAATCCTAACTGAGGACGTGTATATGATGCAACCCGAAGGTTTTGTCGATCCAAACAATGTTGGAAAGTTATGCAAACTTATAAAGTCCATTTATGGGCTGAAGCAAGCATCTCGGAGTTGGAACATTCAATTTGATGAAGTTGTAAAGGAGTTTGGCTTCATAAAAAACGAACAAGAACCTTGTGTTTACAAGAAGGAAATTGGTAGAGCACTTGTATTTCTAATCTTATATGTAGATGACATATTGCTGATTGGAAATGACATTCCTATGCTCGAGTCTATTAAGACCTCATTAAAAATAGTTTTTCAATAAAGGACTTAGGAGAAGCGACATATATTTTGGTCATCAAGATCTATAGAGATAGATCAAGGAGGCTAATTTGATTAAGCCAGAGTACATACATTGACAAAGTCTTGAAACAGTTCAGCATGGAAGAGGCTAAGAAGGGGTTCTTGCCCATGTCTCACGGTATAAAACTCAGCAAGACTCAGTGTCCTTCAACTACTGATGAGCGTGAGTGCATGAGAAGGGTTCCATATGCTTCGGCTATTGTATCCATCATGTATGCGATGATATGTACTCACACAGATGTTTCATATGCTCTAAGTGTTACGAGCAGATACCAGGCTGATCCAGGTGAAGGTCACTGGACAGCGGTAAAGAACATCCTTAAGTACTTGAAGAGGACTAAGGATGTGTTCCTAGTTTATGGATGTGAGGATGAACTCAGTGTAAGGGGTTACAGAGATGCAAGTTACCTTAACGGCTCAGATGACTCCATATCGCAATCTGGTTATGTGTTTGTCATGAATGGTGGTGCTGTGAGTTGGAAAAGTTCAAAGCAAGATACAGTGGCCTCCTCTTCAACATAAGCTGAATATATTGCCGCCTCGGAGGCTATAAAGGAAGCTGTTTGGATTAGGAATTTCCTGATCGCTCTTAATGTGGTTAAGGGCGCGTCCAATCCAATGGACGTTTATTGTGACAACAATGGTTCTATTGCACAAGCCAAGGAGCCTAGACAGCACCAAAAGAACAAACATATTTGCATGCGTTACCATCAGATTCGATAGTTCGTTGAGGATGGTAGTGTCATGATATGCAAAATAGATAGAAACTCAAATGTTCCTGATCCTTTTACAAAGCCACTCCGGCAGCCTGCGCATAAAGCGCACACAAGAGCAATAGGTATTAGATACAATCTAGATTGACTCTAGTGCACGTGGGAGACTGAAGGAAATATGCCCTAGAGGCAATCATAGAGATGATTATATTTCTTATGTATCCATGAGTTACTGTAATGTTCCTTGAATATCCATATCTGGCAACTTGTATTGATTGGCAATTATGTGAATTGTTTGTGAAAATCTTTACTTGTATGGTTATCTAATAGTTGTCCCTGGTAGTAGTTCATGTGAGGACACACATGAATATTAGACTAGCACATCTATTGGTTGTTGACTATATTTCACAAGTCATAGACATGGAGATGTCAAAACAATGATTTGGACACATGTCATGAAGATGGGGTTGGACTGACCCAACTTGAGACTGGCAATTAGACTTGCATCTCTACACATCGTGTACGTTTTGTCCTTAGACCTGAGATTGTCACATGTACTTGAGATGTGGATCGACCTACTTTGGGGCTATCAGACGCTAATCCGTAAGTGGGTAGTTATAAAGGTAGTTTTTGGGTTTGTCATGGAGCATGCTGCAAGGCATGGTCAATCAAGATGGAATTTTCCCCTCTCTACTTGAGAGAGATATCTCTGGGCCCCTCGAGTGATTAGATCCAGAAATGCATGGTTGTGCAACATAAGGTTAAGAGTTAACTTAGTAAAGGGATTCTGAATCACAATATCGAGAAAGGGAGGTCATCTTTAAACTAGACCAAATATCGTGAGGCAAAGGGAAAGACATGTACTAAACCTTGTGATGGTTTGTCCGATATGATCTTTGTATGCGTTTAGGAGTTGGCACGTCTTGCTAGAGGCTTCTACCAACTATTGACAAAATAAGTGTATTTGTTTCATGTCTATACATATATGAACCTATAGGGTCACACACTTAAGGGGCTGGAAGCCTAATGAGGATTGGATCCGAATTAGACCAGGCTTAGGCTACTAATGGGCTACTAATGAAGAAGCCCACTAGGGACGCCTATATAAGAGAGGGTGGGGCACTGTCACATCCCAAATTTTAGATTTGGTACTGCATATCATACATGCCATTGCATCCTGAGAATCATTGCAAAATTTCATTTCAAAAAGCTTTTGGCAAAAACCATCACTTGCATTTGCATTTTGTCACCTACACTAGAGTTCTCGGTTCCTACCTTGCACCTGCTAGAAACTTTGAGTTTAGTATTTTGGTTAGCACAGATGCGTAGAGGGTTCTGACACGAACCCGTAGCAATTTGAATCACCTTATTTGGAGCTACGGTTCAAAAGGTATGGTTGACTGAATTTTTGTCTAGAAATTGACAGTTCTGTCAGTTCAGATTCAGATAAGAAAAACATCTAGGAAAAAGAAAAAAAAAAGAAAAAAAAGGAGAAACCAGCCGCGAGCCACGGCCCAGCCGGCAGGCCCACCCGGGGCCTGCCAGCGCTGCAGCCGACGTAGCCAGCAGCGCAAAGCGCGCAGGCGGCAGATAGAAACTGCCGCCGCAACCAACCTACCTTGCCAGCGCCACTGACGTGCGGGCCCTGCCCGTTAGCCTCCGCCTGCTGTAGCACCACTGGTCACTCCGGACCGACGGCTGTCACTTCTGGCAGCTCAATAGGATCTCTAGACTAACCCCACAGACCAACACTAGTCTTTTCTGCGCACTTTCTCCTCACTCATGCGCACCCGGTACCCACTTTCCGGTCGGTGACCCATCTTAGAATTGCTCCAGGCCAAGAACGCTTAACCTTAGAGTTCTTTTTGAATGAGCTTCCGGAAAAGATGTTGCAACTTGTTGGTATGGGTTTCCTATCAATCCTATTGAGCCATGCGCCAGGGTCTCACATACACCCACCCTTAGAAGATCGACGTCCTCATTGATCAACCACAAGCCAGGAACGTATCCTCTTGGCACATGTCTGTGCGTCCAGTGTCGGCACATTACCATGTCGTGTCCACTCCGGGCCACACGCTCCATGCTACACATGTCCGCCAATGACCTGCACACGCCCATGTAACCGCGAGGGTCCGCTCTGATACCACTTTGTAACACCCCCGATCACTCCGTACCGACGGCTGTCACTTCTGGCAGCTCAATAGGATTTCTAGACTAACCTCACAAACCAACACTAGTCTTTTTTGCGTACTTTGTCCTCACTCATGCGCACCCAGTACCCACTTCCCGGTCGGTCACCCATTCTAGAATTGCTCCAGGCCAAGCACGCTTAACCTTAGAGTTCTTTTCGAATGAGCTTCCGGAAAAGAAGTTGCAACTTGTTGGTATGTGTTTCTTATCAATCCAATTGAGCCATGCGCCAGGGTCTCACACCTGCCACCGCCATGTGGGCCCCGCTTGTCATCTTCCCCAACTCGTGTTCCTCACAGACTCAACGACCAGCGCGTTTGTCGCGAGGATTCGCGTCAAATCCGAACAAATCTACGCCTGAAAGTTGCCCCTCTTAATCCCTAGAACTCCCTCTTCGAAATCCCCCGAAAACCATCGACTAACACACTGCCGCCAGCCCACAATTCCTCGCCGGAGATCGAAGCCGCCACTGCCGCCATTATCGTCGGTGAGGCCACAATTCCCTCCGTATTGGCCGCCCCCTCCTACCCTGATGACCCTCCCATATTCCCTCTATTTGAAAACGTTGCCCTCACCAATTCCCTTCGCCGCAGGTCCCTTGGAGCAAGCGCTCGAGCTCGCCGGAGCTCGAGCACCATCGTCCGCCTCCATCCGGTATCTGGCGCTGTTAGAGGAAGCAACAGGGGCATCCGAAGACACCCCCTGGCCCGCCGCATCCAGCTGAACGCCATCGTACCATCCACGGCCGCCAGTGACCGTCGGAGATGCCGCCACCGTCATTGCCGAACCGCCGCCGCCGTCGTTGACCGCCAGGTGAGCACCGCCAGCCGCAGCCCTCCGATCGCAGATGAACGGCCTAGATGGACCGTGGACCAGCGCGTGGACCGCTCACTGGTCAGCGCCCCGTGCCACGTCAGCGCAGACTAGTCAACTGACTGCTGACTGTTTAATTAAATCGATTTAAATTGGCAGATTTAGTTTCAATCTTGAAAAAATCATATCTATTAATCTACTGGGCCAAAAATTGCAAATAAGATATTGATGGATTCAGGTTTTCACGTAGATTATTGCTGTGCAATTGTTTAAGGCCTTTGCAGCAATGTTTTGCCGTGAATAAATAAATAGTTTAATGTCCTTTTTAGAGTAATAAATTCATAAGAAAAGTTCTACAACTCCAAAAATTGCAAATTAGGTGTCCTTAGAATCAGTAGAACAAGAGGAACCTGTTAGTGAATTAGAAAGGTAGACTTACAGTACTGGAAGTTGCAGAATCTATTAAAAGGCTTTATGGAGTATTTTATTTATTCAGAAAGTTCTACAAATCCTTTTTGAGTGATTCCAGTTGGTACTGGTTCTATTTTAGGTTGCCTACACAGTAGCTATTTTTCCAAAATTTTACAAACTGTTCAATAGAAGTGGCTTAATAATTAGATTATAGCTCAATTGTTTGGCCATTAAAAATTGCATGCTTTGTTTCCAATGCTTTTAAAATGTTTTCCATGCATGCATACAGTAGGTATACTGTACAAGATTGAAAAATGCTACTGGAGCCTTGTTTAACTTGTCATGCATGCATCTTGCATTGTTATGATTGTATATGATTGTGTTTGGTTTGTTTATGTGATTGCAATTGTGTCGTGTAGATTGTGACGAGTGGAACGCTTGCTCATGTGAGGATTGTTCGTTCGACCGCTACAACCAAGGCAAGTACTACCTCTATCCCAGTTTATAAGACTTACGCGTATACCTAGGTCGTCCGCATGAGCTATATAATATGAATTATATAATATAAAAATTATATCATTAGAAAATATAATATTTGAAGTTTCTAATAATATAGTTTTTATCTTATGTACCTCATGCTAAGTTGGTTAATTTGTCAACCTAGAAATACGCGTAAGTCTTATAAACTGAGACGGAGGGAGTAGATGCTAATTGTTCATGATTATTGTCCTATTATTTTTAATGCATTGTCGTGTATTTTGTAGATGCATGTGTAGGAAAGTACTATCGCTATGCTATGTCCTATTATGTGGTACGATGAGCCATCGTTGGTAGATGTGCTTAGCCATGCTATGATGAACGAGGGCTGGGTTACATCACTGAATGTTGTTTCTAAATGTGTTGGTTTTCGAAAACTAAAAACAACTTAATCAATGAATCTCCTGGGTGTGATGGGATTGATAATTTTTGGTGATATCATTGCGGAAAGGCACCCAGGTATCAACAAAAAAAATGAATGCCTTCTTTATTTGGTAGCTTACGTGTACAACCATGTGCCAATAATGAAATGGGCGGTTGGTTGGACTCAGTAGGTTGTGGTAACTCGAACCCACATAGCCAGAGATGTAGAATTTTGGTAGGTTGGTACAGTGCGTGTCGGTTTTGGGGAGCTACTTTCCGAACGGTCCCTTCTTGGACTTCTCCCTATCATCACCCAATATGAGAGTGATGGTACGAGATGGGCTGGCCAAGTCACATGGGTAAAGTGTACAAACCCCTGTAGGGTATATAAACTAATTGATTAGTCGTGTCCCCGTTTATGGATATCTGAGTTGCTTGATATTGAGTTCATGACATGTTTCTCGCTCATTCTAATTTGCTAATTTCTTTAATGTTGATGGGTTAACTTAATTGGGATCTTTTCAAAGGAAGACAAAACTGTTTATGAAAGTAGGACAAAGGTATTGGCAAATGCAAGCTAGCCACAGCTCCACTTGCCAAATATGCATGTAGATGATATTTCTATTGTCTCCTTTAATAGCTCTACTTTCCATACATTCCATGTATTGACTCTTTGGGGATGCTAGGATTCATGTTGCAGGATATTCAGATTCTGAGTGATCGATTAGGCCACGGTACTCCACTCAGCACTTGTTCACTTGTGGGCAATTTGAAGAATGGGGGACTTATTTTATTTATGTTTCTACTTAAATAAGCTGAGCTAGCCTAGAGCTAAGCCCTTATTGTAATAATGTTACCCTGGACCTTTAGTTATGTATGATACACGAATATTTGGTATGTTATTCATCTTTATTCTATTGTGGGCCAATGAACTGATCCGGGGATTGGCATGTCACATAGAAGCTACGGTCTTTTCAGAACCGTAGTGTTACAAGATGGTATCAGAGCCAGGTTGTCGAGTATAGGATCGTGACCTAGGTTTGGATTAGGAAGCCATAGAATTACTAATGCTTATATTAACTCTATCTTTCATCTTATGCTTTTCACTCTCGTAAATATTTACCATATGCTATTCTCACACTTTCCTCTTTTAATTGATAGATGGGAGAAGTCAGGACTGAGTATGATGCGATTGAGTCGCCAAGGCCCTTTGCAAGAAAGTTGGCACAACTCTCACAGTCATTTGGATTGCCGCTGCCCATGTTCAAGGGAAGAAGGCTATACACCTATGGATATGGAGAGGACGCCTGGGAGATCACCACTTTCATCTTCAGGGATGTCGCCTTTCCAAACACTGTGCATCTGGTCTACACCAAGACGTATTGCAACTAGGGGCTTGGAATAAACTTGGCCCTGCATGAAGCCCTGTCACGCCAGTGCCATCTTGTTCGACACCTGCTGCCAGAAGACTCACCTTACCGTGGCTACGGAAGGCGGGATGAGAATGGGAACGTTGTGTTACCCCAGGCAACAGGAACAACATGCCGCCCTGTCGGAGGCACATAGAGGATATGGAGGTGGAGAATGGAGTCCTAGCTGAGAAAGTGATGATGGTAAAGGAGATAGCTGACTTTGCCAGCAACGGCCTAATGGTCCAAGGCCAGGAGATTGATACTTTACATGAAGCTGTGGATGTTCTGAACCATGCAATTATTGGCAGGGAAGCGACCATAGCACAGCTGAATGGAACTGTCCAGGAAAACAATCAAGCCATAGAGCAGATGCAATGGACCGTCCAGGAAAGGGACCAGACTATTGTTGATATGACAGCCCAGATTGCCGCTCTCCAAGCATAGTTGAATCGACCCCCTGATGACAACAATGGAGATGATGGCAACGATGATGATGATGATGACGGAGGGAACAATGATGATGATGAGGACGAAGATGATGATGATGAGGGTGGAGACGACGATGGTGGAGGAGATGAAGTTGTTGCTGCTGCAGTAGAGGATGATGAAGAAGAGGAGGATCCAGAAGAGGTGGAATTTGAGGTCTCAAGTGAGGATTCATGAGAAGTGTATACACCACCGCCATGGATGGTCTGTGGACAGAAGCGCCAATGCATGAACGCAAGGACCTACTGCAACCTCTTCATGAAGTAGTTAGATGACCACCAATTAGTCTTCGTTAGGATACATCGTTAGCTTATAGCCTCGATCAATGTAAAACTTGGTTTCTGTTAGTTTGAAGTGTTTAGTTGCTCCTATGTGTACTCTAAAGTTTCAGGATTATTTGCGAATTTTATAAATCAGTGATGGCAAGGTTTTAGTTGATATTCGAGTTTTTCCTGCTGCAGTTTTCTGCTGACCCTGCTGTACTGTATGATTTTTCATATTTTTTTGGTCACTGGGGATACTCTGAAAAATTAGGTTCTGGTTCGAAACTCTCTGTACTATATGCACAAAAATCATAAAAAATTCCTGACGAGTTTAAGTCAGGTAGAAAAATTCGTGAACACTGCTGGACTCTTCTGGCAGATTCCTATTTTATTGTTTTGTTGGCCTGTTTATGTTTATAGCTGTTGCCAACGCTTCTAAAATTATTTCAGTAGATATATACTGCTAGGATAACCCCTGGAACATTGCTTGATCACTTGTTTGCTGATGTGTTGCTTGCTCATGATTGTCTGTGATTGCTTTGTTGTTGTTTGGTCATAATGCATGGGTAGAATCCTATTTTCGTAAATGATTCTTTCTAAACTTACCTGTGCTGAACCGCAGATGCCTCCCCGACGTCAACCCACTGAGATGGGGAAGCTTATAGCAGCTCAAGCACATCTAGCCCTAGTGATGACCCAGTTCATGGCAGCTCAGAACAACAATAACAACAACAATGGGAACAACCAGCCCTAGGGAGATGCACTTACAAGGTTCCTGAGGCTAAGGCCACCGAAGTTCTCTACTGCAACTGAGCTGATGGTTGATCTCGACTGGTTGTGTTCAGTGAATAAGGATCTGGTAACTGTTGGATGCACAGATGCTGAAAAGGTGAGGTCAGATCACCCACCCGCTGGACACTGTGACATGGGCCATGTTTGAGGAAGGTTTTAGGACCAACCATGTCTCTTCAGGAGTTCTGAGCGTGAAGAGGAAGGAGTTCTGCAACTTGCGCCAAACCAACCACACCATGGCTGAATATATAGAGGAGTTCAACAAACTGTCGCGTTATGCCCCTGAGGATGTTGACACTGATGCTAAGAGGAGAGAGAGGTTCCTGGATGGCCTCAGTGATGAGCTCTTGGTACAACTTCTAGTGGTTTATTGTCCCACTTTCTAGGAGCTTATGGACAAGGCTAGAATCTTGGATGGAAAGCACAAACAGGTGGAAAACCGCAAGAGAAAGAACAACAATCACCATTGTGGCTCTCACCACAAGTCTCGCACCTCTTATGATGGATACTCCAAGCATGGAGGAAGTGACTATCGGTGCCATGGAAGCCATGATCGCCACAGCCATGGAAGAGATGGACATCGCCATGAGAGCCACTAGAACAACCGCCACAACCACAAGGGTGGACACACTCACCATTCTGGAGGACACAATGGCATGACCGCAATCGTGATTGCAACTTTGTGAAGAAGGACCTGAGTGAGGTGACATGCTTCAAGTGCAACCAGAAAGGACATTATGCAGAAAAATGTCCGGAGAAGAAGGGACTGAAGCCAGGCAACAACCAGAAGGCCACAGTGAACCACATGAATGTGGAGGAGATCCCAGATGATCCTGAGCTTGTGGTTGGTAAGTTTCCAATCAACACTCACCCTACACTTATTCTTTTCGATACTGGTGCATCGCATTCTTTCATATCAAGGGGATTTGTGGATAAGTATAAGCTACCTATGGACTCTCTAAAAGGATCTATTAGAGTAAGCTCACCTGGAGGGGAAATGATAGCTAGCGCGGGATGCCGCAACTTAACTGTGAGGATTGGAGCACACAATTTTATTGCACATTTGGTGATATTGGAGTCGCAAGGGTTAGATGTAATACTAGGCATGGATTGGATGTCTATGCATGAGGGACACATAGATTGTGCACAGCAAGCGGTTTCTCTCAATACCCCGGATGGTAAGAGAATTAGGTTCAAGTCGTCAGTGCGACTGGGAAGGTGTAAGCTGAATTCTCTTAAGGTGCTAGCTTGGATACAGTGCCTGTAATAAAGGAGTACCCTGACGTGTTTCCGGATGAGTTGCCAGGGATGCCACCTGACAGGGATGTGGAGTTTCTCATCGATCTGATGCCGGGAACAAGACCTATAGGAAAGAGGCCATAAAAGATGGATGTGGATGAGCTGAAGGAATTAAAGAAACAACTAAAGGAGCAGTTGGATAAGGGATTTATTCAGCCCAGTTTGTCGTCATGGGGTGCCCCTTTTCTGTTTGTGGAGAAGAAGGACAGTAGAAAGAGGTTAGTGGTGGAATATCGCTCGTTGAATGAAGGGACCATCAAGAACAAATACCTCCTGCCGAACATAAATGATTTGTTTGATCAATTGGAAGGAGCAAAGGTGTTTAGCAAAATTGATCTGCGATCGGGCTATTTCAAATTGAAGATTCGGGAGGAGGACATTCCCAAGACGGCTTTTACCACTATGTATGGTTTATATGAGTATACGGTTATGTATTTTGGACTAACAAATGCCCCGGCATATTTCATGACCATGATGAAAAAGGTGTTTATGGAGTACTTCGACAAGTTCGTGGTTGTGTTCATCGATGACATATTGATAAATTCCAAGGATGATGCTGAACATGAGAAACATATGCGACTGATTATGGAGAAGCTGAGGGAACATAAGCTGTATGCCAAATTTAGCAAGTGTGAATTCTGGCTTAACACTGTTGGATTTCTTGGACACGTGGTGTCAGGAGAAGGAGTCGCTGTTGACCCGAGCAAAGTGACGGTAGTTTGAATGGGAAGCTCCCAAGAATTTGGGCGATATTTAGAGCTTTTTGGGACTTGCTGGATACTATAGGAGATTCATAGAGAATTTCTCCTAGATTGCTAAGCCAATGACAGAACTGCTGAAGAAGGAGAAGAAGTTTGAGTGGACAGATGTGTGTGAAGCTAACTTTCAGGAATTGAAGCGCCGCCTAGTGACCTCACCTGTTCTATGTTTACCTGATCTTCAGAAGGATTTTCAAGTGTACTGTGATGCATCTCGACAGGGACTTGGAAGTGTGCTGATGCAAGATGGGAGAGTGGTGTCATATGCCTCATGATAACTTAAACGCCATTAGAGGAATTACCCCACACACGAGTTGGAATTAGCATCGGTTGTACATGCGCTCAAGGTATGGAGGCACTACCTGATGGGAAAACACTGCGATGTGTACACCGACCACAAGTTCCTGAAGTACATATCTTCACAGAAGGAGTTGATCATGAGGCAAAGAAGATGGTTGGAGCTTATCAAGGATTATGATATGAATCTACAATATCACCCAGGGAAAGCCAATGTAGTAGCGGATGCTCTAAGCCGGAAGGTCTATGCCAATGGATTGACTGTTGGGGAATTTCCCGAAGATTTGTGCAAGAAATTCAAGGAGCTTAGACTGGAGGTAGTGTTAGACGGATCTTTGGCAGCACTGGAAGTCCAACCAACGCTACTGGACATGATCAGGAAGGCTCAAGTAGGAGACGAGGAGATACAGGTAATAAAGGAAAAGATGAAGGAGGATCGAGCAAAATAATTCCGTGAGGATGAGCAAGGAACCTTTGGGTATGGAGATTGTTTGTGCGTGCCCAACGATCTGGAGATAAGGAAGCTAATTCTGCAGGAAGCTCATGGCTCGCCGTATTCCATACATCCGGGCAATACAAAGATGTATATGGATCTAAAGGACAAATTTTGGTGGAGCAACATGAAGCGAGACATCGCCGAGCATATTGCCTTATGTGATGTATGCAGCTGAGTGAAGGCGGAACACCAGAAGCCAACATGATTACTACAGCCATTACCCGTGCCGTATTGGAAGTGGGATAGACTGGCAATGGATTTTATCACAGGCTTTCCCAGGACCGGGTCTGGATACGACTCTATTTGGGTAGTGGTCGACCATTTTACCAAGGTAGCCCACTTTATACCGGTGAAGGCAACCTACACGAGTGCAAGGTTATCCAAGATTTATATGGACATGATTGTGTGCCTAAATGGAGTCCCCAAGAGCATTGTATCAGATAGAGGCACCCAATTTACATCGCACTTTTGGCGCCAGCTGCACGAGTCATTGGGAACTAGGTTGGAGTTTAGCACAGCATTCCATCCTCAGACAGATGGACAGACGGAGGGTGAATCAGATTTTGGAGGACATGTTGAGAGCTTACGCTTTGTCTCATGGCTCTAGTTGGGATGAGAATTTACCGTATGACGAGTTTTCCTACAACAACAGCTAACAAACCAGCATCAAGACATCGCTGTTTGATGTGCTATACGGGAAAAGATGTCGGACACCATTGCAATGGGATGGAGTAGGAGAGCATCAACTATTTGGACCTGATTTGATCAAGGATGCCGAGGAGAAGGTCGCTTTGATTAGGGACAGGCTGAAGGTAGCACAATCGAGACAGAAAAGCTACGCTAACACCAAGCGCAAGGAAGTGGTGTATGAGATCGGTGATATAGCGTATCCCAGAGTATCGCCACTGCGTGGGATTAAGAGATTTGGAATCAAGGGTAAGCTGGCACCTCCGTTTATAGGACCATACTGGGTCTTAGCACGCAAATGAGAAGTTGCATATCAGTTGGAGATGCCAGAGGCTCTGTCCGCTGTCCATGATGTATTCCATGTGTCACAGCTGAAGAAGTGCCATCCGGAGATGGTGGATACACCGTTGAGAGACACCGTGCCACTGGAGGAGGTTCAGCTGGAAAGTGACTTGACCTATGAGGAGAAGCCGGTCAAGATTTTGGATACAGCGGAGAGGTTTACCCGTAGCAAGACGGTCAGATTTTGCAAAGTGCAATGCAGCCACCACACCGAAGAGGAAGCCACTTGGGAGCGTGAGGATGACCTCTGAGAGGACCACCTACACCTATTTGCTAGCCACCCTGAATCTCGGGGACGAGATTCATCTTAAGGGGGTTAGTCTTTTAACATCCCATATTTTATAGTACTGCATATCATACATGCCATTGCATCATGAGCATCGTTGCAAAATTTCAGTTCAAAAAGCTTTTGGCAAAAACCATCACTTGCATTTGCATTTTGTCACATACACTAGAGTGCTTGGTTCCTACCTTGCACCTTCTATAAACTTTTAGTTTAGTATTTTGGTTATCACAGATGCATAGAGGGTTCCGACACAAACCCGTAGCAATTTGAATCATCTCATTTGGAGCTACGGTTCAAAAGTTATGGTTGACTGAATTTTTGTCTAGAAATTGACAGTTCTGTCAATTTAGATTCAAATAAGAAAAACCTCCAAGAAAAAGAAATAAAAAGAAATAAAAAGGAGAAATAAGAAAAACACTTCTGTGGCGCACTTGCTAGTGGTGCCCCACGGGTAAATAGGCATGGCGCACTGCCCACAGGTGCCCTACGGCTAACTATCGTAAGCGTGGCACATATGGGGGTGGTGCGCCATGGCTATGTGTGGCCCAGGGCACATGTGGCCACAACACACATACCCGTAGCGCACTAGGTCAAGGTTCCCTACGGATGTGTCACTTACCCGTAGGGCACCTTGACCTAGTGCGCTACAGGCATGTGTGCTGCAGCAGCTGGGTCAACTTAGCCGTAGGGCACTCTGCCCTAGTTCCCTACGGCTAAGTGGCATGCACCAACTCCACACCCCCCACCACCACGTGGATCGTTTTTTAGGTTTTAAAAAAAATAAAAAATAATAATAAACACTTCAAAAAATAAAATCATTTCATCTTTAGGTAGGTAATGTGGTATAGTTTCTAGGAAAATGGCCATAACTTTTGCATACGATGTCGAAAAAAATCGTATAATATACCAAAATGACGAGAACGAGATTTCGCATCTGCTCGCAACCACCTCCGGTCGTTTAGCGATTATTTAGATTTTCGAAATTCAAAAATAGTAAAAAGTTATGGTCAAAAGACCGTTTTTTCCTGCAGAAAAAAATAGAGGGCAACTTACCCGTAGCGCACCACCACCTAGTGCGCTACGAGTAAGTTGGGCGGGATTCAAAATTTGAATCCCCACCCCGCCCACCTACCCCTCTTCTCTTCCCTCCCCCTTCTCTCCTTTTCGTTTTCCTCCCTTCTACTTTTCCTTTTCCTCCCTTCTCCTTCTCCTTCTCCACCTCCTCCTTCTCCTTTCCTTCTTCTTCTCCTCCTTCTCCTTCTCCTTCTCCTCCTCCTCCTCCTCCTCCTCCTCCTCCTCCTTCTCTTTCTCCTTCTTCTTCTCCTCCTTGTAGTGAAGATGGTGACGACGGCCTCTTCCTTGCAACGGCGATAGCAACGTTGGACTCCTTCTCCTCCACCTTTTCCTTGCAGTGACGACGGTGACGTTAGGCTCCTTCTCCTCCTCCTCCTACTCCTCCTCCTTATTGCAGTTCCGATGGTGACGGCGGGATCTCTCCTTCTCTTCCTCCTCCTTGTAGTTCCGACAGCGACGAGCTATCGCCTCTCCGACAAGGTGAGGCAACAGCGATGAGGAGACGACGATGATACCGACGAGCGACGAGCGACAACACTGACGGCGATGGCTCCGACGAGATCCAGATCTCGCGTTTTTTTTAATTTTGAAATTTGTATCTGTGGCGCACATCACCTAGTGCGCCATGGCTAGCTTTTCATATGCGTGGGGCACAGCACCTAGTGCGCCACGGCTAAAAGTTAGCCGCAGCGTACGCTTAGTGGCGCACCACTAGTGCGCCACAGATGGGCCTTTTAGGTGCGCCACGAACATCCCTTTTCCTAGTAGTGGCACGGGCAGCAGATAGAAACTGCCTCTGTAGCCAACCCACCTTGCTA
Organism: Avena sativa; assembly: GCA_916181665.1. Lineage (NCBI taxonomy): Eukaryota > Viridiplantae > Streptophyta > Magnoliopsida > Poales > Poaceae > Avena > Avena sativa. Next base: position 279,658,617 of record OV702283.1, on the reverse strand, counting down.
GCGCCACTAACGTGAGGGCACCGCCCGTCAGCCTCCGCCTGCCACCGCCATGTGGGCCCCGCTTGTCATCTTCCCCAACTTGTGTTCGTCACAGACTCAACGACCAGCGTGTTTGTCGCGAGGATTCGCGTCGAATTCGAACAAATCTCCGCCTGAAATTTACCCCTCTTAATCCCTAGAATCCCCTCTTCAAAATCCCCCGAAAACCATCGACTAACACGCCGCTGCCAGCCCGCAATTCCTCGCCGGATATCGAAGCCGTCGCCGCCGCCATTATCGTTGGTGAGGCCGCGATTCCCTCTGTGCCGGCCGCCCCTCCTACCCCGATGACCCTCCCGTCTTCCCCCTATTCGACAATGTCGCCCTGACCTATTCCCTTCGCCGTAGGTCCCCTGGAGAAAGCGCTCGAGCTCGCTGGAGCCCGAGCACCGCCGTCCGCCTCCATCCGGTCTCTGACGCTGTTAGAGGAAGCAACGGGGGCATCCGAGGACACCCCCTGGCCCGCCGCATCCCGCTGAACGCCGTCGTACCATCCACCGCCGCCGGTGACTGCCGGAGACGCCGCCACCATCATTGCCGAACCGCCGCCGCCGTCGTTGATCGCCAGGTGAGTGCCGCCAGCCGCAGCCCTCCGATCGCAGATGAATGGCCCAGATGGACCGTGGACCAGCGCGTGGACCGCTGACTGGTCAGCGCCCGTGCCACGTCAGCGCGGACTAGTCAACTGACTGCTGACTGTTTAATTAAATCGATTTAAATTGGCAGATTTAGTTTCAATCTTGAAAAATTCATATCTATTAATCTACTAGGCCAAAAATTGCAAATAAGATATTGATGGATTCATTTTTTAACGTAGATTATTGATGTGAAATTGTTTAAGGCCTTTGCAGCAAGGTTTTGCCGTGAGTAAATAAATAGTTTAATGTCATTTTGAGAGTTATAAATTTCTAAGAAAAGTTCTACAACTCCAAAAATTGGAAATTAGGTGTCCCTAGAATCAGTAGAACAAGAGGAATCTGTTATTGAATTAAAAAGGTAGACTTACAGCACGGGAAGTTGCAGAATCTATTAAAAGGCTTTCTGGAGTATTTTATTTATTCAGAAAGTTCTACAAATCCTTTTTGAGTGATTCTAGTTGGTACTGGTTATATTTTAGGTTGCCTAGATAATAGCTATTTTTCCAAAATTTTACAAACTGTTCAATAGCAGTGGCTTAATAATTGGATTATAGCTAAATTGTTTGGCCATTAAAAATTGCATGCTTTGTTTCCAATGCTTTTAAAATGTTTTCCATGCATGCATACAGTAGGTATACTGTACAAGGTTGAAGAATGCTACTGGAGCCTTGTTTAACTTGTCATGCATGAATCTTGCATTGTTATGATTGTATATGATTGTGTTTGGTTTGTCTATGTGATTACAATTGTGTCGTGTAGATGTTGACGAGTGCAACGCTTGCTCGTGTGAAGATTGTTCGTTTGACCGCCACAGCCAAGGAAAGTAGATGCTAATTGTTCATGATTATTGTCCTACTATTTTCAATGCATTGTCGTGTATTTTGTAGATGCATGTGTAGGAAAGTACTATTGCTATGCTATGTCCTATTATGTGGTACGGTTTTCCTGTAGATGAGCCATCGTTGGTAGATGTTCTTTGCCATGCTATGATGAACGAGGGCTGGGTTACATCACTGAAAGTTTTTTCTAAATGTGTTGGTTTGCGAAAACTAAAAACAACTTAATCAATGAATCTCCTGGGTGTGATGGGATTGATAATTTTTGGTGGTATCATTGCGGAAAGGAACCCAGGTATCAAGAGAAAATGATTGGCTTCTTTATTTGGTATCTTACGTGTACAACCATATGCCAATAATGAAATGGGCGGTGGGTTGGACTCAGTAGGTTGTGGTAACTCGAACCCACGTAGCCAGAGATGTAGAATTTTGGTAGGTTGGTACGGTGCGTGTCGGGTTTGGGGAGCTACTTCCCAAACGGTCCCTTCTTGGACTTCTCCCTATCATCGCCCAATATGAGAGTAGTGGTACAAGATGGGCTGGCCAAGTCACATGGGTAAAGTGTACTAACCCCTGCAGGGTGTATAAACTAATCGATTAGCCGTGTCCCCGGTTATGGACATCTGAGTTGCTTGATATTGAGTTCATGACATGTTTCTCGCTCATCCTAATTTCCTAATTGCTTTAATGTTGATGGGTTAACTTAATTGGGATCTTTTCATAGAAAGACAAAACTGTTTATGAAAGTAGGACAAAGGTATTTGCAAATGCAAGCTAGCCACAGCTCCACTTGCCAAATATGCCTGTAGATGCTAGTTCTATTGTCTCCTTTAATAGCTCTACTTGCCAAACATTCCATGTATTGACCCTTCGGGGCTGCTACATTTCATGTTGCAGGATATTCAGATTCTGAGTGATTGATTAGGCCACAGTACTCCACTCGACACTTGTTCACTTGTGGGCATTTTGAAGAATGGAGGAGTTATTTTATTTATGTTGCTACTTGAATAAGCTGAGCTAGCCTAGAGCTAAGCCCTTATTGTAATAATGTTACTCTGCACCTTTCGTTACTTATGATAAACGGACATTTGCTATGTTATTCATCTTTATTCTATTGTGGGCCAATGAACTGATCCGGGGATTGGCATGTCACATAGAAGCTACGGTCTTTTCAGAACCATAGTGTTATAGGCACGTTGACCAAGGTTAGACCATTCCACCCAGCCGCCACTCCTCACGCCTGAGTAGCGTGTGCGGACATAGCAGTGCGGCGTCTGACGCTTCCAACCCGCATGTGTGGGTACCTCGGAGGTGCTGCATCTATGGCACTTGGACGAGCTGCGCAAGGGAGCTGCTCATGGGACGAGGACAAGGAGGAGACGTAGAACGTTTGCACTGCCTCGACACGCTTCATCAAGTTCCGCAACTGCGCTTCTAGTGGTAATCCCGTGATCTATGACAACCGTATTCCTGGTTTATGCGGTACAAAATTTTGATTTGCGTAGTGTATCCTACCCGTATCCCTTCATGAGTCCTCGAGCGTGTCCGCCCTTTAATGGGGTTTACCTCACATGTGTGTAAGTTTGTTTATATTAGACTGTTAGTTTAGTCATGGTCGACTCGCTGTGGCTCGTAGAGCCAGTCGCTTGGTGACTCCAAGGGGTGCTCTGTACCTAGCTGTTAGGTGAGTCCCCCAGCGTGGTAGTTAGCCGTTCTAGTTGCATGGCCAAGGTGGGTGAGGACATGGTGCGTTGTTTGTAACATGTCTCTCCTCCTGGCTCGGAAAGCCAGTCGCGTGGTGAGTCTAGGGCGTGCTCTCATACTTGGTGTGTTCCCGAGCCACGTGAGGTTTAACTTGGGTAAGTCCCCGTGTGTGGTACTTAACCATTCTAGTCGCTATGCGCGAGGATGTGGAGAACCGGTCGCTGTGAGAAGCGTGTTTGGTTGTCTTGGCCCGGCAGGCCAGTCGAGTGAGGCGACTCCGATGGTGGTCCAGGGTGGCGTTTTCATGGACGATGCAAGGCCCAAATATTTTCGGTGCCCTTTTGCCGCACTACTTAGCTGTGCCGGTCGCTTGACCATGGGTTGACTTCCGTGAGTAGTGTATTGCTAAATGTACGATTGCGATTGGCATAAGAGGGTGCCGAGTAGGCACAATTTGTGCGATTCAAATTTATTTCATTGTGCAGCAGCTGAGTACAAATTTTAGTTCTATGTATAGAACTTCCGGAGGAGGTTTACATTCCATGGCCGCCCGATGTCGAGTTGGCTGTCACCTCGTATATCGATGAGGTAGTAGGCATTGTTGTCGAGGACTCTCCCTATGGTGAATGGTCCCTCCCACGGGGGAGAGAGCTTATGCATGCCCTTATTCTCCTAGATGAGTCGCAGGACCAGGTCGCCTTCCTATAAGGTGCGAGTCCGAACTCGACGGCTGTGATAGCGGTGGAGTCCCTGCTGGTAGATGGCGGTGCGAGAGCAAGCTAGGTCGCATGCTTCGTCGAGCTAGTCGATCCCGTCTTGGCGACCGATCTCGTTGTCTTCCTCCGCGTAGTTGACGACTCGAGGCGAGTCGTGTTCCAAGTCGGTTGGGATGATGGCCTCGGCATCGTACACCATGAAGAAGGGTGTAAACCTATTGATCGGTTGACAGAGGTGCGAATTCCCCATAGCACGGATGGAGCTCTTCGACCTAGCATCCAGGAGTTCGGTCGAGGGGAACCTGTATCCATGCTTGAGGCCATGCAGAATGCTTGGTTGGCATGCTCTTCTAGGCCGTTCGACTCCGGGTGGGCGACTGAGGCGAGGTCGAGTCATATGCCATCCTCCTCGTAGAAATCAGCCATGGCGCCTTTTGCGAAGTTGGTGCTGTTGTCTGTGATGAAGCTGTGCTGGTAGCCGTACCGGTAAATGAGATCGCGGAGGAACTTGGTTGTGGTCTTGCCATCGCACTTCTTTATTGTCTTGGCCTCGACCCACTTGGTGAACTTGTCGACTGAGACTAGGAGGTGGGTGTATCCAGACGGGGCCTTTTTCAACCGGCTCACCATGTCGATGCCCCATACGGCGAATGCCCAGGTGATGGGGATTGTCTTGAGAGCCGAACTAGGGATGTGCGTCTGATTGGCATAATTCTGGCACCCGATGCAGCATTGGACGATGTCGATGGTGTTGGCATGCGTGGTGAGCCAGTAGAAGCCACGTCGCATGACTTTGGAGACAAGCGACCGGGCGCTCGCGTGGTGGCCGCAGTCGCCGACGTGGATGTCTTGGAACACGCCGGTCACGCTATACTTGTGGAGTTTGCTGTTGTTGATGACGAAGGATTTCGAGCATCACACTATCATGCGTGCCTCCATCTCGTCCAAAGGTAGGATCCCGTTCTCGAGGTAGGCGAGGTATGGCGCAGTTCGATCGCTGGGCTCCAATATCATGGCGACCAGGGCGGGCTCAGGTTGCAACGTTATCCCGATGTCGATCTCCTTCGGCGGGGAGACTGAAGGCTTGTGGATGATGTCGAGGAAGAAGCCCGCGGGTGGTGTTTGCCGAGCCAATCCGATGCGGGAGAGTGCGTCGGCCTCCTCGTTTTTGCGCCTGTCAATCCACTCAATAGAGTAGGCGGCGAAGTGGCCTCCCTAGCTGGTCCACCGCTTGGCAATATGCTGCCATGGTGGGGGAGATGGCGTCGCAGGTACCAGTGACTTGTGTGGTAATGAGGTCGGAGTCGCCGTAGCACCATAGGAGGTTGACATTCATCTCCTTGGCGGTGCACATGCCTTGAAGGAGGTCCTCGTATTCAGCCATATTATTGGTGCAAGGCATGAAGTCGAAGTGTAGCACGTAGCATAGCTGTAACACCCCAGTTTTAGCTAAACCTTAATTAGGGTTTGATTGTGCATCATTAGCATGATCTTCTAAAAATGCAACTAAGAAAAGTTAAAGTAAAACCCTAGTTTTACCCTCTCTTTGAAATGCATTCAAAAGGATGTTACAAGGGCCTCACATTATTTTAAATATCTTAAAAAGTCTTGTGCCATTTTTGAATTGCCCAAAACCTTCTTCAAATGGAATTTACAAATAGAAAGTGAAAACAGAAAATGGAAAATCATTTTGGAAATAAAGAAAAACAGAAACAGAGCCAGCAGCCCAGTCCGACCCATCTCTCCTCCCTCTGGTTTCTGTCGCTCACGCGCAGTAGCTTGCGGCCCATATGCAGCCCGCCTAAGCCTAGGCGCAGTACCCCTTCGGCATGTCTCTCCTTTCTTCCTCCGCGTCACAGCTGAGTAAGCAGTTGCGTGCCCGCCCGCCGGCCGTCGATGGATTTGCGCCAAGATGTGCCCCGCTGCCCCAAGGGAGCTGAGGATAAGAACGCCCACGATGCCCTGCCTCTCGGTTATCTTCTCCCTTACTCTCTGGAGCTCTCTCTCTCTCTCGCATTCCCCCATTCGAGCCAAAAACCTAGCCGGCAAGCCTCGCCGTTCTTGACCCTGCCATGCCAAGCCGTTAAGCCCCGGTGAATCGTTGTGCTGTGCTAGCCATCATCCTGGAAGGAATCGATGCTGGGAATCAGGAATCGAGCCCGTGAACCCTGTCTTCCTTGCCTTTGTCTGAGCTCCGCCGCCGCCATTGACGTCGCTGCCGACCCTCTCCGGCCTCTCTGACCCCTCCGACACAACCATGGTGAGCTTGCGGTTCTCTGGAACCTCTTGACTCCTACAATCTCGCTCTGGTTCGAGCTCGCGCCATGCTCCGCCGCCCGCTGCCGCATAAGTGGTCGCCGGAGCTCCTCCGGTTGGTAATAAATAATGGTGCCGCCCTAGTTCAACTCTCCTTGCCGTGCGCATCTAGCACGCTGCTTCACTAAGCCCCGCGCGCCATGCTCCAACCGGCCCGTGCTCGACCTGGGATGGCCATCGCCGGCTGACGTCAGGCCAACGTCACAACAACATCATCGAGGCACGGTCAGACCCGGTCAAACCGGTCGTGGGTCCCGTGTGCCCACGTGGCTACCAATGTGGCCTTGTGTAACACCCTCAGAGTCGACCCTATGCAGGTTTTAGAAACTTCCGCCAAACCCGCATAGAAACGATTCAAAGGTGCCCACACCAGGCACTTGCGTGCGGGTGGAAAACGAAGTAATATCATTACACTATAGTCCACGATGGAACCGACAGAACATATGTATATACAACAGCGACTCAATGAGTCCAGAATACAGATATACAATACAAAGATCCAAATCACCTTTAAAATGATACAGCATCCGAGTACGGACAAGATGCAAATTGGGCTAAGAGCCCTAGAGAATAACCAATGGCGTCCATAACCCTTCCCAGGCCAAGCCGGAAGGGTAACCCTGCTAACAACGTCGATCTCAAAACCTGCTTAAACAAAAGGGGTGCCGACAAAGGGCAAAGGAAAAAGAGAGCGGTCAGTACTGAGGCCAGTACACGGCGAGACTAGAATTTGGCGGTCCTCGCCTACATAGGTATGGTGTACTAAAACGGCAGCGCAGCATGCACTAAACAACCTATAGAGACTCAATACAACTGGCGGCTATTAGATAGGGATAAGAAAGACCTATTCGTTACCAACCTGAAACTATCACCAAGCATACCCATCCTGGTATTCCCCCCTCGAGACCAAACGAGAAAGTCAAACCGAGGAACTCACACAGTTGGCAGTTTTATTTATTCAGTTATCGTTGCAGCAATTACTGGTCAGGTATATATAGCAAGAGTCATCCTGGTATAATAAGCAGTGGGCACTTGTAGTTAACCATTCTGTTGTAGTTGTAGTACTAACTAGTCAGATACATATAGCAAGAGGCATCCCAAAACCCAGCAGTTGTTGGTACTTTTATTTAGCCATTCCGTTGTAGTTGCAATACTTACTAGTCAGATACAATGGTAACAGGTGACAACCCAAACCAGCAATTGTTGGCACATTTATTTAGCCATTCCATTATAGTGAAGCTAATTACTAGTCATTATAAAGTCAAATTTATAGCACTACTTTAGTTATAGTTGTCTATGGTCGAGATACTGTGCTCCAAGTCGTCCATAACCACGGACACGGCTTTCAGAAACTTTTACCCTGCAGGGGGGCACAAATAGCAACACACGCACGATCAACCTCGGGAAAAACCAAATAAAAACCCAAAAAGGCATCACGAAAGAGCAATTGCAAGATTCATATAAATTCTAGGGGCCCACCCCAATAAGCAACCGGCGACGAAGTTGGCCGGCTCCGAGACAGACCCAGAGGTTTGTGTCAATGGCTGTAAATGATTGGGAACCCGAAAGTGTGACTGGGCTTGTCGATACCGCGGAAACATTCCACTTACCTAAACAGTACATGTGCTCCACGCGCAATCGTAAATAAAGCACTAAATCATGGCATAAGTACATGGTAGTAATAAATCCCCAAACTACTTTGTGGCCCCAAAAAATAAATATGACTCAAGCTCTGGCTAGGGGGATTCATGGTCCCACATGCGGATAGTGCGAATATTCAAAGAACAGGTATCAAGTACTCGGGGTCCTACGGGACACAAGTGGACGGTTAAAAACCAAATAACATCTATTGCCCACCTGTGCCTCTGCATTATTTACCTAGTTCAATTTTAGTTATTAAACAATAATTAAAGCCATGATCATCTCCAACATAAAAGCATAAGGCATTTCTCCAACAATTGTGGTACTTGACAACACGCAACAACACTTGAGCAACCGACTGCGACACGCAAGTCCAACTATCTACCAAACAACAGGTAATAGGATGTGTCCAAGGCAATATAAGGCTGCAAGGGATATCACGGGTACGAAAACTAGAGCATCGCAACACATATAGCAATAGATCAACAGGAGGAAATAAAGACTAGAAAGGTAAAATAGGTAGAAAGGGGGAGAATGCTCGCCTGAAAACATTGATGGAGGTTCATCCGAAGATCGGATCGACACTCGCATTAACTCATCGACCTAATCCGTGAAGAAGCAAAGCACTAGAAGAAAACACCGGATGCACTATTTAATACTACAATAAAAGATCGGGCATGATGCAGGTATGATGTATGATATGGCAAGATGCGATGCAATTAGCCAATATTAAGCGGAACCGGGGTCCCGACAATTAATTAATAGGTTCATGTTATTTAGATACCCCGCAATTTAAATGTTGTATTAACAAGACAAAACATGGCATCGGTTTGCTACACAAATTTAACTGGGGCCAATATAAGGCTAGAAAAAACTCGCATATGGACCCCATATTTATTTATGAGGTGAATCGACATAATGTCCCCAAACCACATGATATGATGCGAGCATGACGATTTATATGCAACAAGATATCTCATTTATAAAAATAGGGCTTAGGGTCACACATTTGAGGGGGCTCGACGATCTTGACGTTCTATGGTTCGGGTTCCGTCTCGCCGGGATCGGTCTTCGGGTTCCAGGAAGAAGATCTTGAGGGTCCATGAGGTAGATCTTATCGTGACCGGTCCTTGATGACAGGCATAGAACGTGGGACGCCAGCCACTCAGATGGTACAACCTTCGGACAAACTTGTCACAAGGGAAAAACGTGGAACTGCAGGTACTGCTTCTTGAGGGCGAAGTGCTCGCTCTGCCCATGAATACCACCTAGCAGCAGCAACTAAGTCGTGCTCGCAGCAGGAGGAAGACGCCAACGGTGGCGGCAGGACTGAGGCCATGGTGGCGGTCGACAGAGGAGCATGGCCAGCAATGGCCGGAGCTCGCAGCACTCCGCGATGTAGGGCCAGGTGGCGGAGGCGGCAGCCATGAGGCACACGGGAGGCACGGGGAGGCGCGCGCCCGCGTGTAGGGGGAGGCGAGGACAACGAGGCCGGCGTGGTGGCGGGGCACTGCGGCCTCTTGGCGGTGGCCGGTAGGTTGGGGAGAGGGCGCCCAAAAGCACGACGAGGAGCCCGACGGCGGCGGGTCGTGGACGAGCGGCCGGGCATGGAGACGAAGAGGCGCAGGCAAACGGAGGAAGACGGGGTGAGGGTGCAGTTGGGAGGAACTTGAGGTCGATCGGCGGCGAGGAGATGAGGCCGGGCGGCGGGAAGATGGAGCGGTGGCGCTTGGGCCGGCATGAGAGAGAGGCTCGGGAGAGGGAGGCAGGTGGGGGCGCGCAGGAGGCGGGGGCTCTGGCGGCGAGGGATCCCGATCACGGGAGAGTGTTAGGAGGAGGACGGCGCAGGGTGTAGGGCCGAGGTGGAGCAGGGTTGACCGTGCGAGTGTGCGGGAGTGCGAGGCAGGGGAACGGGGCTTGCGGGCGGTTTCGGTCGAGGCAGTGGGACTGGGGGTGGGTCTCGCGGCCAGGTGGGCCAGGGGTCGGGGGTGGGGCTCGGGGTAAGGGCAGGGTGTGAGATCGATGTGGTGTGTGCGTGTGTTTTGGAAAGGCGGGTGGCGGCGGGGTGAGGGAGAGGTTATGACTAGGTAGCGTGAGGTCTAGGGTTAGGGTTTTCTTGGGGTGCACTGGGTAGTAGGTGGTCTGGCCGGTTGGGCCTTTGGGCCTGACCGGTTAGACTGCCTCCCCTATTTTATAAAATATTTTATGATAAAAGATTATATGTTTATTTTATAAAGGCATTTATAATTGGTTTTTAGGCAAAACAAAATATCCGGACAAGCCTGAGGTTTTGATTTAAAATAAAAGACGGGGAATATTTAGAAAAGAAATATAGGCTTTTAGAAAAATAGTTTTAGGCAAACGATGCATGATGGTGTCATGATGATGCAAAATAAAATAACAAACATTTTCTAGTAGTGGTTTTTACTCGGGGTGCTACACCTTGGGCCCAGCAGTCAGTCACAGTGGGTAACCATAGCCCAAGTGTAAAAATTTTATCCAATTGTTTTAATAATTCCAGAAATTGTTTTAAACTTGTAAATTCAATAAGTAATTATTTATAAGTCAGAAAAATATGAATACTATATCAAAATGTTCGGAAAAAAGAGAACTATCTATATAAGCTATAATCATGCATTGTTAAACAACTTTCATAGAAAGTTTAATTAGAACAACATAGTAACCCCTCACAGGTGTTTCCGGAGTTCTTCCGAATTAGGGTTTATACCCCTCGGAACCCCGTTTAAATTGTTGAGCAAGCCTTAGGGTTATATCTCGATACAATTTAACTTTTCATCCTTGCTTGAGCATTGCATCGATGCCATGTGTTGATTGTTTCCCCTCTCTTTTCGGTGTTTGGTTCTTCCCGGTAGAATACGAGATCGAGATCGAGATCGAAGCTAGAGATCAATACCATCGAAGATCGAAGATTGATGAACATCACTTGACCAACTGTAATCAAGTCAAGCCCAAGGATTCGAAAGATCTGCTTACTGTTTATCAACAGGCAAAGGCAAGCATAGCCCCACCATGATATAATTCTATGATTTTGAAAGCATTTCAATTCCTGCCGTGATGCATACAATTCTATTGTGGTCTTTTATAGATAGATAGAGTATCCTATCCACTGATCCTAGCATAACCGTGTCCTCCTTAGGCATGCATAGCTGTTAAGTCTGGTCCATCCAGATGATGTATCAGATGCAGAGAATCTAGTATGACAGGAGAACATGATGAGATGAGATCAGAGGTGATATGAGATCAAACATGCTAAGGCTTGTATGGGAGGCCACGATGGGATGTGGTTTTTCTAGTCCCATGCTCGCCACCACTAGGAACTAAGTTCTTTCCTTTGGAACCGAGATGAGCGTACAACCACACGGGGCCTGGAAAACATCATGAGTGAATAACTTGCCTAGTAGATTCCATGAGTCACAGAGTTTGGCGTTCCATTCGACATATGCATAGAAAACTTTTTGAAAGATTTGGCGGGTGAAGGTGCATTCATAACAGGTAGGGAAGCATGGACCGGGTTGCTTTGGGTCGATGGAGCCCCAGGTAAACCAACCTCGCCTCACATCTCTAGGGACCGGCTTCGGGATTTGACCCGTTATGATGGAACCATCCTTAGGGCGTGACTCATGGTCTCGGAAAAAGCAAGGTAAAGGCCGTGTATAACCACCCTCTGCCATCCTATCAAGGAAGAGGGCTAATCATGTGGAACTAAGAGAAGGTTTAGTTGTACACCCCTGCAGGGCTAAATCTTTTCAAAAATCCGTGTTCACGGTTATGAACGCTTGTTGACCGGATTCTAAGATCATAGAGAACTATATCCTAATCGTAAAACTTTGAAGAACAACGTGTGCTTAAGGGTGCTTCCTCATGGGTACGAGGGGGTGATCCTACATAGGGTTCAGATGATGATGACTTGGTGGATATCAAAAGATGATGATCAATATTTCAGAGATGTCGCTCTCTTACCCCCTTTTAAAATATTCTGATTAGATGAGCTTCTTATCTCTCTTGTTTTATACACAATGGTGGCTTTATGCAAAACAACTCCACCAGCCATAAGTCTTGCGGAGTACACCCTGTACTCACCCTTGCTTTGTTGATACTTTTGTCAGAGTAAGTGTTCCCTGAAGATCAGTTTGGTACTATATCTACACCGATGAGTAGCTTGGGGTTCCCGGCTGGCAGCCTGGAATCTATGGGCTGGGACGTCATCGTTATGCTTTAGGCCTCTTAGGTAATTTGTTAAGTTTGCCATACTTAATAGCATAATTTTCCTACCGTTGTTTGATGTTTGTGGTTAGTGACCTCTGCTTGTAATAATTTGGTTCTCTGCTCAGTTATGAGCTTGCTGTAATAATTTTTTTTATCGTAGGGTCACTGTTGTGTTATTGATTCTTCAATGGATATCCTCGAGCTCAAGTTAAAGCTTATGTCAGACTGAGGTTTTGCGATTTGTTTAGCCCTGATCCTGGGGATGTCACAATAGCTTGTCGCCTTTTAGGGAGGTGAGTACGATCCCATCCCCTACGCCGTCCTCTTTCTTGGATTCGTCGAAGTGGAGCGACCAGTAAAGCAGATAGGGTAGCTTCTCCGGCTATTGTGCTTCTTCCCAGTCGACGAGGAAATCTGCCAAGGCTTGCAATTTGATTGCTTTGCGTGTCTCATACTTGATGTTGTGGACGCTGATTTTCGACGGCCCACTTAGGGACTCGCCCAGTCGCATCGCGATTCCGAATGATATCCTGCAGTGGCGCAGAGGAGACGACTGTGATGGGGTGCTCTTGGAAGTAGTGTGGGAGCCGTCGCTGGGCTCTAAACACCACGTATACCAGTTTCTAGTATTGCGGGTAGCACTGTCGTGAGTCTGTCAAGACTTCTCTAATGTAGTAGACTGGGCGCTTCACAGGGCGTTTCTTGCCCTCCTCTGGTCACTCGACGACCATCACAGCGCTGATGACCCGTGTGGAGGCCGCACCGTAGATGAGCATCGACTCCTTGTCGATGGGGGCGGCGAGTAGCGATTCTACGAGTAGCACTTCTTTGAGCGCTTTGAGCACATCGTCCGCTTCTTTGTCCCACTGGAACGTGGTGTTCTTGCATATCAGGCGGTAGAGAGGCATTGCGTTCTCGCCGAGCCGGGAGATGAAGCGGCTGAGGGCCATGACTCGACCGGGCAGTTTTTGTATGTTGCGGAGGCACTCGGGTTTCCCGAGTCATGCGATGGTGTCGATATTGGTGGGGTTTGCTTCAATGCCTCGCTTGGAGACCACGTACCCGAGGAGTTGTTCGGTGGGCACGCCGAAGGTGCACTTCCCTGGGTTGATCTTGATCTTGTACCTCTGCAAATTTGCGAAGGTTTCGGCCAGGTCGGCGAGCAGGTCGCTCTGGCGATAGGAATTTGCCACCACGTCGTCAATGTAGACAAGGATGTTGCATCCAATTTTACTCACAAGGCACTCCTGCATGCACCGCTGGTAGGTTGCGCCGACGTTTTTTAAGGACAAACATCATGGCGGTGTAGCAGTAGGCCCCAAATGGTGTGATGAACATCGTTTTCTCCTCATCATCGACCTCCATCTTGATCTGGTTGTAAGCAGAGTATGCGTCAAGGAAGCACATCTACTCCGATCCCGCGACCGACTCGATGATCTGGTTGATGCGCGGAAGGAAGAATTCCTCCTTCGAGCAGACACTGTTGAGGTCGGTATAGTCGATGCACATTCTACGGGTCTTCTTCTTCTTCATGACCAGGACTGCGTTTGCCACCACTTGGAGTACTTGATGGGCCGGATGAATCCTGCAGCGAGTAGAAGCTGCACTTCTTCGGCGGTGCTCTTCATTGAAGGGCCATAGTGACTGTTTTACAGGTCGCGCTTTGGGGTCAGCATTAAGCTTGTGCTCAGTGAGTTCCCTCGGGACACCTTGAATGTCAGATGGCTTCCATGGGAATATGTCGCGATTCTAACAGAGAAACTCGATGACCGTGCTTTCCTATGTGGGGATCATATTTGTCTCGATGGTGACCGCCTGGCTAGAGTCGCCCAGGACCAGCTCAACGGTGCGTGTGTGCATGGAAGATTCGAACACTGTTGTAACACCCTCAGAATCGGCCCTATGGAAGTTTCAGCGCTTCCCGCCAAACCCGCATAGAAACGATTAAAACGTGCCCACCAGGCACTTGCATGCGGGTGGAAAACGAAGTAATATCATTACACAATAGTCCTCGATGGAACCCACAAAACATATATATTCAGCAGCGACTCAATGAGTCAAGAATATTGATATACAGTGCAAAGATCCAAATCACATTGAAAACAATACAACGCCCGAGAATGGACAAGATACAAATTGGGCTAAGAGCCCTGAAGAATAACCAATGGCGTCCATAACCCTGCCCAGGCCAAGCTGGAAGGGTAATCCTGCTAACGACGTCGATCTCAAAACCTGCTAAACAAAAGGGGTGCCGACAAAGGGCAAAGGAAAAACAGAGCGGTCAGTACTGAGGCCAGTACATGGCGAGACTAGAATTCGGCGGTCCTCGCCTACATAGGTATGGTGGACTAAAGCAGCAGCGCAGCATGCACTAAACAACCTATAGAGACTCGATATAACTGTCGGCTATCAAGAGGGGTAACAAAGACCTATTCGGAACCAACCTGATACTACCACCAAACATACCCATCCTGGTATTTCCCCCTTGAGACCAAACGAGGAAGTCAACCGAGGAACTCACACAGTTGGTAGTTTTATTTATTCAGTTATCATTGCAGCAATTACTAGTCAGGTATAGATAGTCATCCTGATATAATAAGCAGTGGGCACTTTTAGTTAACCATTCCGTTGTAGTTGCAACACTTACTAGTCAGATACAATTAGCATGAGATATCCCAAACCCAGCAGTTGTTGGTACTTTTATTTAGCCATTCCGTTGTAGTGAAGCTGATTACTAGTCATATCGGATACAAGTCAAATTATAACAGTAAACTTTAGTTATAGTTGTCTATGATCGAGAACTGTGCTCCAAGTCGTCCATAACCGCGGACACGGCTTCTCGAAAAGATTTAACCCTGCAGGGGTGCACCAAAGTTTCCACACGCACCTACACCCTTGTTGTCAGATCAGGTAGGTACAAGATCACAAAACATACACCCAACGGTATGTCGACGGTGTATCGGACACGATGTTTCCCAGACCCAAAGCAAGCACATGGGGGCCACCCCACTAAGCTACCTCAACGAAGTCGGCCGGTCTCCAAAATGGACCCAGAGGTTTGTGACAATGGTTGTAAACGACAGGGAACCAGAAAGTGTGACGAGGCTTGTCGATACCACGAAAACATTCCACATTTGTTCCTAAACAGTACAGGCGATCCACGAGCAATCGTAAATAAAGCAGTAAAGCATGGCATAAGTACATGATAGTAATAAAGCTCCAAACTACATTGTGGCCCCCGGTACAGTACTTTGAAATAAGGTACTAATCGATGGGGGTGCCCACACACCCCACCTGTGGTTAGCGCGCTCGATCTCGGAACAGGTGTCAAGAACTCGGGGTCCTACGGGACACTAGTGAGCGGTTAAAAACCAAATATTGTCTATTACCCACCGGTGCCTCTGCATTATTTACCTACTTTCAATTTTAGTTATTAAACGGTAATTAAATCCATGATCATCTCCACCATTAAGCATATGACAACCCCCAACATCTGTGGAACATCAACAACACGAAGCAGCACCTGAGCAAGCAACTATGACTCGCAAGGCCGACTATCTACCAAACAACAGGTAATAGGAGGTGTCCAAGGCAATATAATGGCTGCAATGGATATCTCAGGTATGGAAACTAGAGCATCGAAACACAGATAGCAATAGATCAATAGGAGGAAATAAAGGCTATAAAAGTAAGATAGGTAGAAAGAGGGAGAATGCTCGCCTGAAAAACATTGTCGAAGATACGTCCAAATATCGGGTCGACACTCACATCAACTCATCGGCCTAATCCGTGAAGAAGCAAAGCACTAGAAGAAACACCAGATGCACTATTTAATACTACGATAGAAGAAGGCATGATGCATGTATGATGCGTGACATGGAAAGGATGCAATGCAATTAGGCAATATTAAGCGGAACCGGGGTCCCGACAATTAATTATAAGGTTCATGTTGTTTAGATACCCCACAATTTAAATATTGTCTTAACAAGGCAAAACTGTATCACCGATTCGATGCACAAATTTAAATGGGACCAATATTGGACTAGATTCTCCCGCATATGGTCTCTATATTTAATTATGAGGTGAATCGGCATAATGCCCCCAAACCACAACATATGTATGCAAGCATGAACATTTATATGCAACGGTTAGATATATGGCATTTATAAAATAGGGCTCTCGGATCGGGGTCACACTTAGGGGTTTCGGCGCACTTGGTTCTTGGGGTTCGGTGAGGTCCGGTCTTGGTCTTCGGGGTCTCGGCGTCCGAGAACGGGTCTTCGGGGTTATAGTCATCGGATCCGTGAGGGAGAACATGGCTTTCCGGGAAGGAGACCTTGGCGTGTCGAGTGTTCAGTCTTGCATCTCCGGTGGCGATGAGAACCGACACATAGCCGCGTGGTCTTCAGACAGCATCACACCGATTCTTCGGATGTTGCAATAGCCGATGTAGCCACGATCACCACAATGCTACCTCATTTAGGTACACAACCAGTGCCATTCGTCAACATACATCACAACATCACAGGAATCAGAGAACCAACAGCAAGGATACGCGTGGCATGGGGTTATCCTGGTCATCTGGAAACGGAAGGAAGGCTCGAGCCAAGGTGAGTCTTGGAGGGCGAGGAGACGGCACCGAACAGGGCCACACCGGGCAGCTCGTAGGAGGGCGTCGTGACGGCGGCAGGAGTCTTGCAGGACAGGGATGACAGAGGGTCGTTGAAGGTGAAGGCACGGAGCGGAGCTCGACAACGCTGGGCTTACGGGCCACACGGGGCACCAACAAGAGGCGGGGAGGAGGCAGGCGAGGTCGGTACGAGGGAGACCGAGTCCAGGGACGGGGCGCCAGGCGCGGGCGCGCACGACAATGGTGCGCACGATGGCGTCGTGGGGCCACAATAGGTAGGCGACGACCGAGAGGTGCAGCAGCGAGTGGAGTCGGGGACGGCATCCAGGCCTCGCGCGGGGCCGGACGACGATGTGCTAGCGACGACGGCCTCGAACGGCGTCGATTTGCAGCGAGGAGGGCCCGAAGGCGGGGAGACATGCGGTGAGCCTGGCATGGCCGACGAGAGGACCGAGGTGGAGTGTGGCCAGGTCGCGGTGGCGCTCGCGGCTACAGGGGAAGGCAGACAGGGGAAGCGTGGAGAGGGATGGGGAAGCGAGGAAGGGTCGAGGAGGGAGGGAGGCCGGCGGCGGAGCTTGGGGAGGAAGGACGTGAGGAGGTGAAACGGGTCGCGAGCGAGGCGAGGGAACGAGGGGAGCGGGGCAGGTGTGTCTCGGGGTGGGGCCGGCTGCGAGAGGAGCGGTTGCTGGGGACTGGGGTCAGGTTCATGTGTTGTGGATGGGGCGTGACCGCGTGAGCTGGTGCTGGCGGCGGGTGAAGGGGTGCTAAGGGAAGGCTAGGGATTCTAGGATATGGGGTGGTAGTTGGCTAGCTGCTGGGCTTTTGGGCCTGGTGGCTGGCTGAGTCCCCCAAAGGGTTTATAAAAGTTTTATATTAGTATTTAGTTTTTTTTTCAAATCTTTTGTAAATAGTGTTAGATAAACAAAATATCCGGGAAGGGTCCGGGGTTTCGCATTTGAATAAATAGAGGGGTATTTGTAGAAAACAAAAATAAGGTTTTTCGCCAATAGTTTCAGGAAAATAGATGCATGGTGATGTCATGATGATGCATGAATAAAAATAACACGTGTTTTTCTAGTAGTGGTTTATCCGGGGTGCTACAACTGTCGATCTGACATTTTTGTGGTGGGCTTCTTTAGGATCATGGGGTCATCCTTGTCAACGCCACTCGCATATTGGCGAGTTCGTCGGTGTGGTTGGTTTCCTCTGCAATGATGGCATCAGCGAGGTTGGCGCCTTTTGCCTCGCATTCTATGTCCATGCCAGGTTCGCCGTGGACAGTGATGATGCCGCATGGTCCTGGGAGCTTCATCATGTTATACGCGTAATGCGGAGCCACCATGAATTTGTCGAATGCTGGTCGCCCTAGGACGCAGTGATAGGGGTTGAGGAAGTTCACCAGCTCGAAGATGATCCGCTCGGTGCGGAAGTTGGAGGGTGTTCCTTTCGACCAGGGACGATGTCGTGGAAGGTGGTGAGGGTCCATTCGACCATCCACTGCGAGAGCTGTAGTCTTCTAAACATATCCAGGTAGAGGATGTTGATGGAGCTCCCGCCGTCCATGAATGTCTTGGGGAGAAAGTTGTCAGCCACTTTGAGCTTAACCACCAGGGAGACTCGCCCGGGGTACTTGATCCGAGGCGCGTGGTCCTCGTGGATCCAAGTGATGCGCTGCTCAGACCAGTTGAGGAAGTGAGGGATTGTAACACCCTCAGAATCGAACCTATGCAAGTTTTAGCGAAACCCGCCAAACCCGCATAGAAACGATTCAAAGGTGCCCACCAGGCACTTTCGTGCGGGTGGAAAACGAAGTAATAACATTACACAACAGTCCTCGATGGGACCCATAGAACAGATATATACACAACAGCGACTCAATGAGTCAAGAATACAGATATAATATACAAAGATCCAAATCACCTTGAAAACGATAGTGCGTCCAGCTACGGACAAGATGCAAATGGGGCTAAGAGCCCTGAAGAATAACCAATGGCGTCCATAACCCTGCCCAGGCCAAGCCGGAAGGGTAACCCTGCTAACGACGTCGATCTCAACACCTGCTTAAACAAAAGGGGTGCCGACAAAGGCAAAGGAAAAAGAAGGAGCGTCAGTACTGAGGCCAGTACACGGCGAGGCTAGGATTCGGCGGTCCTCCCCTACATAGGTATGGTGGACTGAAGCGGCAGCGGCAGCAAGCACTAAACAACCTATAGAGACTCGATACAACTAGCGGTTATCAGAGAGGGATAAGAGAGACCTATTCGGAACCAATCTGATGCTACTATCAAACAAACCCATACTGGTGTTTCCCCCTCGAGACCAAACAAGGAAGTCAACCGAGGAACTCACACAGTTGGCAGTTTTATTTATTCGGTTATCGTTGCACCAATTACTAGTCAGGTATAGATAGTCATCCGGATAAAAATTAAGCAGTGGGCACTTTTAGTTAACCATTCCGTTCTGGTGGCAACACTTACTAGTCAGATACAGATAGCATGAGATAAACCCAAAACCCAGCAGTTGTTGATACTTTTATTCAGCCATTCCGTTGTAGTTGCGATAATTACTAGTCAGGTACAATGGTCGCAAGCGACACTCCAAACAAGCAATTGTGGGCAGTATTATTTAACCATTCCATCATAGTGAAGCTGATTACTAGTCATTATAAAGTCAAATTTATAGCAATAAACTTTAGTTATGCTTGTCTATGGTCGAGATACTGTGCTCCAAGTCGTCCATAACCGCGGACACGGCTTTCAGAAAGTTTTACCCGGCCGGGGTGCACCAATAGCAACACACACTCGATCAACCTCTGAAAAACCAAATCAAAACCCAACGAGGCCTTCACGACAAAGCAATCACAAGATTCAGAAATATTTCAGGGGGCCACCCCATTGAGTAGACTCTCAACGAAGTAAGCAAGCTCCGAGACGGACTCAAGGTTTGCGCCAATGGCTGTAAACGACTGGGAACCCAAAAGTGTGGCTGGGCTTGTCGATACCGCGAAAACATTCCGCTTACCTAAACAGTACAGTGTGCTCCTCGCACAATCGTAAATAAAGCAGTAGCATGGCATAAGTATAGGATCGTAAATAAAACCTCAAACTAGTTTGTGGCCCCAAGAAATAAGACTGAATCAAGCTCTGGCTAAGGGGGGTCCCATATACCTCCCGGATGTGGATAGCGCGATAAAATCAAGGAACAGGTATCAAGTACTCGGGGTCCTACGGGACACAAGTGGGCGTTCGGAAACCAAATATTTTCTATCACCCACCGATGCCTCTGCTTACTTCAATTTTAGTTGTTAAACAGGAATTAAAGTGAACGATAAGTAAAACCATGATCATATCCAACATCAACATGCGGCAATACATCAACAACTGTGGCACTTGACGACACGCAACAGCACTTGAGCAAGCGACTACGACGCGCAAGTACAACTATCTACCAAACAACAGGTAATAGGATGTGTCCAAGGCAATATAAGGCTGCAAGTAATATCAAGGGTACGGAAACTAGAGCATCGCGACACAGATAGCAATAGATCAACAGGAGGGAATAAATACTATAAAAGTAAGATAGGTAGAAAGGGGGAGATGCTCGCCTGGAAAACATTGCCGAAGGTTCAACCGAAGATCGGGTCGAAGCTCGCATCAACTCAACGGCCTTATCCGCGAAGAACCAAAACACTAGAACAAACACCGGATGCAATATTTAATACTACGGCAAAAGATCGGGCATGATGCACGTGTGATGTATGGCATGGCAAAGGTGCAATGCAATTAGGTCATATTAAGCGGAACCGGGGTCCCGACATTTAAGTATATGGTTCAAGTTGTTTAGATACCCCGCAATTAAATGTTGCATTAGCAAGACAAAAGATGGCACCGGTTCGCTACACAAGTTTAAATGAGGCCAATATGAGACCAGATTTGCCCGCATATGGGCCCCATATTTAATTATATGGTGAATCATCATAAGGCCCCCAAACCACATGAATGTATGCATGCAAGATCAATTAATATGCGACAGGTCATATTCCATTTTATAAAATAGGGCTCGGTAAGGAAATCACACGTTAGGGTTCGGCAGATCTTGGGATTCCGGGATTCCGGGTTGGTCTCAGGGTTCGACGGAAGCGGTCTCGGCATGAACATTCTCGGATAACGGCGTAGATCTCGTCGTCTCCGCGGTAGTCGGGCCATGTTGTCGGTCTTGGCATTCAAGGTGGCGAACTTGGCGTTCCGGGGTGGAGATCTTGCCATATCGGAGAGAATATCTTGGAGGTGCCGGCTTCGATTGTCGATGGAGAACTTTGCTCGGAGCCGGGAAGAAGTACTCGGTGTCCATGTAGAAGACCTTGTCGGTTCGTCCCTTGGTCGGTGGCGAACTTGACCGATGGTCTACGAGGTCTCGCCTGGCGAATCCAAGATGTAGGGCTTGGCGTCATTTATTGGAGTCCTCGGGTGTCGGTGCCGGAATCGGGTGCGGCGTCGATGGGTCTTCGGATCCAGGGCTTCGAAATCCCGGTGTCCGAAAATGCGTACTTGGAGTTCCGTCTTCGGTGGTCGGGGTAGTAGTTCATGGCATTCCGAGATGGTGCTCTTTGATCATCGGTTCGGGGTCTTGTGTGTCTTGATGGACGATCTTGGCGAAACACAAAGGTTCACGTTTGGCGACGGTACATCTCCAGGAGCTCTTGTCGTTACTGCCCGAAGCAAGGTCTTGACAAAAATTGTCCTTCACGGAACAGAACGTCGAGGTGGTTCTTGGCAAGATGCAGCATCCCACATCACTAACACCTGGATAGAGGACAAAATAAATTGTGCCCACCGGTGAACAGTCATGGAGGCAGGAGCGTAGCTGCCAGAGGCGGGGCACCATGGAGGAACGCCGGCGTGCGGCAGACCCCGGCGCCGGCGAGATGCGCGGCACCAGCGGAAGGGTGCTGGCGGCGCTGGAGCGCGCGGGCGGCAGGTTCGGCAAGCTCGAGGCAAGGTGGCTCCGGCGACGTGCTAGCCCAGGGGCGGCGCGGCGGTTGACGAGGAGACGAGGGTCGTGGTCGGAGCGCGCCGGCCGGCGAGGATGGAAGGCGAGGCGAGGCGAGGGCGAGCTCGCCGGCGGCGCGAGGCGGACAAGGTGAGCGGGGCGACGATGGAGCGGCCGGACGCGAGGCTGACGGGGGCGCCTGTGGCGGCCGGGCTAGAGGACGACGGCCGGCGGGATGTAGGCGAGGTCGAGGCGGCGGTACCCGTGGCGTCGGCGCGTGCTCGGGCAGAGAGAAGGCAGCGGACGGAGAGAGCTCGCGGGGGGGCCGACGGAGGCGGATGGAGGCGGTGCTGTCGGGCGGGCGGCGCCGGCGAGGGTGGCCGGAAGACGGCGCGAGCGCGGGGCTCCCAGGGGCGGCGGGGCGAGCAGAGGTGAGGCGGAGAAGGAGGAAGGGCGGCGACCGGAGCGCGGGCCGGCGGAGCTCTGGTGGCGAGGGAAAAACGGTGGGCGGCGGCGGAGCGAGGTGGAGGAGCAGCGGGGCGCGCGTGGGCGGGGCGGCCGCGGTTGAGGGAGCAGTAGGGGCTGGCGGCGAGGCAGAGGTGGGGGGCGGGGAGGTGCGGCGCCGGAGGAGGAGCGGTGGCCGGCGGGGTGCACCGCGTGGGGCTGCAGGCGGGTGGAGGAAGGCGATGGGGAGAGGAGGGCGAGCGCGTGAGGGAGAGAGCCGGGGTGGGGACGGGGCGCTGCGGGGAGGTCGCGTGTGTGCGCGTGGGGTGCGTGTGTGGGGCCCAGGGGCGGGGCAGGGCGTGGGCCAGGGTGCGGGCCACGCGGGGCTGTGCGTGTGTGGCTGAGCAGGGTGTGTGCTGGGGTGTGTTGTGTGGTGGGTGAGGGAAAAAGGGTGAGAGGGGTGGTGGCTGGTGACGTGGCAACGCATGGTTGGCTGGGGGAAGGGAAAAGGGTGAGGTGGCAAGTTGCTATAGGTTGGGGTGAGGTGGAGGGGGTGTGTGGGTAGATAGGTTGGTAGCTGTAGGATTTAGGTTGGACCGATTGTATTTTCTGGGGTGGTCGTTCGGGTCATTCGGCCCGTTCGACTGCCCCACAAAAATAATTAAACATTTTATTTAATTAAACGGGGCGTTCGCAATCTGTGTTTAGACAAAACAAAATATTCCGGAGACCCGGGTTTGAATTTGAAAACAAGACGGGGCGTTTTAGAAAACAAAACAAGCTTTGCGAAAATAGTTTTAGGCAAACAATGCATGATGATGACGATGCAATGCACAAATTCAACGCGATTTTCTAGTAGTGGTTTTGCGGGATGCCACAATTCGACACCACTAACAAATGGATCTCGCCCTCGAGATCCGCCTCATGGTACCGGAAGGAAGGTCGGCGATCTGCATCTTCTCGCTTCATGTAGATCCTCGCGACACCACTGACAAGAGGTCGTTGTCCGTGATCGTCGAGAGAACACTCCGGGATCAAAAAGGTCGAAGGTAGAGGCATCAACAAATAAAGCCACCCCTAACTTCCGTGGGAGGAGTAAAACTGCCGGATCCACTGATTCGATGCACAAGAGCGAATGATAAGAGTAGTCGGATGGTGATCAGTCCATCGCGCACCCAAACCATTACTCTGCACACGAATAGGCGAATTATGCAACCAACTCTCGGAATCAGACTGAAGATCTCGACAAGCGAGGTTCGGAAACAAAGGAGTGATGCAGACTCTGCATCGGATCTGGCGTAGATGATGTCGTCGCGTCGGCAAACTCCGGAAGGCACGAGAAGGAACAAAGAGAAGTCCACCAGACGAAGGATTCCTCGGATAGCATGAAGACCAGATGTAGCAACACCGTTACCAAAGGAGGAAGCGAAACCCTGAAGGTACGACGGAACCCAACCACGAGATATCCTGGACTCGAAGAGAGAGAAAAGAGCGGATTCAAAACACGTAGAGGTAAGAGGGGAATAGCAGAGGGGTAAGAAGTAAAATCAGACCTAATTAGAACTATCCAACCGATTTTGCAAAAATAGTTTTGACACTCTACTTCGGCCGTTAGCTAGGTTATCCTACAGGCTGGACTTGTGGGGTATCGCAACTGCTGAGCTCTGATACCACTCTGTAACACCCTCAGAATCGGACCTATGCAAGTTTTAGCGAAACCCGCCAAACCCGCATAGAAACGATTCAAAGGTGCCCACCAGGCACTTTCGTGCGGGTGGAAAACGAAGTAATAACATTACACAATAGTCCTCGATGGGACCCACAGAACAGATATATACACAACAGCGACTCAATGAGTCAAGAATACAGATATAATATACAAAGATCCAAATCACCTTGAAAACGATAGTGCGTCCAGCTACGGACAAGATGCAAATGGGGCTAAGAGCCCTGAAGAATAACCAATGGCGTCCATAACCCTGCCCAGGCCAAGCCGGAAGGGTAACCCTGCTAACGACGTCGATCTCAAAACCTGCTTAAACAAAAGGGGTGCCGACAAAGGCAAAGGAAAAAGAAGGAGCGTCAGTACTGAGGCCAGTACACGGCGAGGCTAGGATTCGGCGGTCCTCGCCTACATAGGTATGGTGGACTGAAGCGGCAGCGGCAGCAAGCACTAAACAACCTATAGAGACTCGATACAACTAGCGGTTATCAGAGAGGGATAAGAGAGACCTATTCAGAACCAATCTGATGCTACTATCAAACAAACCCATACTGGTGTTTCCCCCTCGAGACCAAACAAGGAAGTCAACCGAGGAACTCACACAGTTGGCAGTTTTATTTATTCGGTTATCGTTGCACCAATTACTAGTCAGGTATAGGTAGTCATCCGGATAAAAATTAAGCAGTGGGCACTTTTAGTTAACCATTCCGTTCTAGTGGCAACACTTACTAGTCAGATACAGATAGCATGAGATAAACCCAAAACCCAGCAGTTGTTGATACTTTTATTCAGCCATTCCGTTGTAGTTGCGATAATTACTAGTCAGGTACAATGGTCGCAAGCGACACTCCAAACAAGCAATTGTGGGCAGTATTATTTAACCATTTCATTATAGTGAAGCTGATTACTAGTCATTATAAAGTCAAATTTATAGCAATAAACTTTAGTTATGCTTGTCTATGGTCGAGATACTGTGCTCCAAGTCGTCCATAACCACGAACACGGCTTTCAGAAAGTTTTACCCGGCCGGGGTGCACCAATAGCAACACACACTCGATCAACCTCGGAAAAACCAAATCAAAACCCAACGAGGCCTTCACGACAAAGCAATCACAAGATTCAGAAATATTTCAGGGGGCCACCCCATTGAGTAGACCCGCAACGAAGTAAGCAAGCTCCGAGACGGACTCAAGGTTTGCGCCAATGGCTGTAAACGACTGGGAACCCGAAAGTGTGGCTGGGCTTGTCGATACCGCGAAAACATTCCGCTTACCTAAACAGTACAGTGTGCTCCTCGCACAATCGTAAATAAAGCAGTAGCATGGCATAAGTACAGGATCGTAAATAAAACCTCAAACTAGTTTGTGGCCCCAAGAAATAAGACTGAATCAAGCTCTGGCTAAGGGGGGTCCCATATACCTCCCGAATGTGGATAGCGCGATAAAATCAAGGAACAGGTATCAATTACTCGGGGTCCTACGGGACACAAGTGGGCGTTCGGAAACCAAATATTTTCTATCACCCACCGATGCCTCTGCTTACTTCAATTTTAGTTGTTAAACATGAATTAAAGTGAACGATAAGTAAAACCATGATCATATCCAACATCAACATGTGGCAATACATCAACAACTGTGGCACTTGACGACACGCAACAGCACTTGAGCAAGCGACTACGACGCGCAAGTACAACTATCTACCAAACAACAGGTAATAGGATGTGTCCAAGGCAATATAAGGCTGCAAGTAATATCAAGGGTACGGAAACTAGAGCATCGCGACACAGATAGCAATAGATCAACAGGAGGGAATAAATACTATAAAAGTAAGATAGGTAGAAAGGGGGAGATGCTCGCCTGGAAAACATTGCCGAAGGTTCAACCGAAGATCGGGTCGAAGCTCGCATCAACTCAACGGCCTTATCCGCGAAGAACCAAAACACTAGAACAAACACCGGATGCAATATTTAATACTACGGCAAAAGATCGGGCATGATGCACGTGTGATGTATGGCATGGCAAAGGTGCAATGCAATTAGGTCATATTAAGCGGAACCGGGGTCCCGACATTTAAGTATATGGTTCAAGTTGTTTAGATACCCCGCAATTAAATGTTGCATTAGCAAGACAAAAGATGGCACCGGTTCGCTACACAAGTTTAAATGAGGCCAATATGAGACCAGATTTGCCCGCATATGGGCCCCATATTTAATTATATGGTGAATCATCATAAGGCCCCCAAACCACATGAATGTATGCATGCAAGATCAATTAATATGCGACAGGTCATATTCCATTTTATAAAATAGGGCTCGGGAAGGAAATCACACGTTAGGGTTCGGCAGATCTTGGGGTTCCGGGATTCGGGATTGGTCTCAGGGTTCGACGGAAGCGGTCTCGGCATGAACATTCTCGGATAACAGCGTAGATTTCGTCGTCTCCGCGGTAGTCGGGCCATGTTGTCGGTCTTGGCGTTCAAGGTGGCGAACTTGGCGTTCCGGGGTGGAGATCTTGCCGTATCGGAGAGAAGATCTTGGAGGTGCCGGCTTCGATTGTCGATGGCGAACTTTGCTCGGAGCCGGGAAGAAGTACTCGGTGTCCATGTAGAAGACCTTGTCGGTTCGTCCCTTGGTCGGTGGCGAACTTGACCGATGGTCTACGAGGTCTCGCCTGGCGAATCCAAGATGTAGGGCTTGGCGTCATTTATTGGAGTCCTCGGGTGTCGGTGCCGGAATCGGGTGCGGCGTCGATGGGTCTTCGGATCTAGGGCTTCGAGATCCCGGTGTCCGAAAAGGCGTACTTGGAGTTCCGTCTTCGGTGGTCGGGGTAGTAGTTCATGGCGTTCCGAGATGGTGCTCTTTGATCATCGGTTCGGGGTCTTGTGTGTCTTGGTGGACGATCTTGGCGAAACACAAAGGTTCACGTTTGGCGACGGTACATCTCCAGGAGCTCTTGTCGTTACTGCCCGAAGCAAGGTCTTGACAAAAATTTTCCTTCACGGAACAGAACGTCGAGGTGGTTCTTGGCAAGATGCAGCATCCCACATCACTAACACCTGGATAGAGGACAAAATAAATTGTGCCCACCGGTGAACAGTCATGGAGGCAGGAGCGTAGCTGCCAGAGGCGGGGCACCATGGAGGAACGCCGGTGTGCTGCAGACCCCAGCGCCGACGAGATGCGCGGCACTAGCGGAAGGGTGCTGGCGGCGCTGGAGCGCGCGGGCGGCAGTTTCGGCAAGCTCGAGGCAAGGTGGCTCCGGCGACGTGCTGGCCCAGGGGCGGCGCGGCGGTTGACGAGGAGACGAGGGTCGTGGTCGGAGCGCGCCGGCCGGCGAGGATGGAAGGCGAGGCGAGGCGAGGGCGAGCTCGCCGGCGGCGCGAGGCGGACGAGGTGAGCGGGGCGACGATGGAGCGGCCGGACGCGAGGCTGACGGGGGCGCCTGTGGCGGCCGGGCTAGAGGACGACAGCCGGCGGGATGTAGGCGAGGTCGAGGCGGCGGTACCCGTGGCGTCGGCGCGCGCTCGGGCAGAGAGAAGGCAGCGGACGGAGAGAGCTCGTGGGGGGCCGACGGAGGCGGATGGAGGCGGTGCTGTCGGGCGGGCGGCGCCGGCGAGGGTGGCCGGAAGACGGCGCGAGCGCGGGGCTCCCAGGGGCGGCGGGGCGAGCAGAGGTGAGGCGGAGAAGGAGGAAGGGCGGCGACCGGAGCGCGGGCCGGCGGAGCTCTGGTGGCGAGGGGAAAACGGTGGGCGGCGGCAGAGCGAGGTGGAGGAGCAGCGGGGCGCGCGCGGGCGGGGCGGCCGCGGTTGAGGGAGCGGTAGGGGCCGGCGGCGAGGCAGAGGTGGGGGGCAGGGAGGTGCGGTGCCGGAGGAGGAGCGGTGGCCGGCGGGGTGCACCGCGTGGGGCTGCAGGCGGGTGGAGGAAGACGACGGGGAGAGGAGGGCGAGCGTGTGAGGGAGAGAGCCGGGGTGGGGACGGGGCGCTGCGGGGAGGTCGCGTGCGTGCGCCTGGGGTGCGTGTGTGGGGCCCAGGGGCGGGGCAGGGCGTGGGCCAGGGTGCGGGCCACGCGGGGCTGTGCGTGTGTGGCTGAGTAGGGTGTGTGCTGGGGTGTGTTGTGTGGTGGGTGAGGGAAAAAGAGTGAGAGGGAGGGTGGCTGGTGACGTGGCAACGCATGGTTGGCTGGGGGAAGGGAAAAGGGTGAGGTGGCAAGTTGCTATAGGTTGGGGTGAGGTGGAGGGGGTGTGTGGGTAGATAGGTTGGTAGCTGTAGGATTTAGGTTGGACCGATTGTATTTTCTGGGGTGGTCGTTCGGGTCATTCGGCCCGTTCGACTGCCCCACAAAAATAATTAAACATTTTATTTAATTAAACGGGGCGTTTGCAATCTGTGTTTAGACAAAACAAAATATTCCGGAGACCCGGGTTTGAATTTGAAAACAAGACGGGGCGTTTTAGAAAACAAAACAAGCTTTGCGAAAATAGTTTTAGGCAAACAATGCATGATGATGACGATGCAATGCACAAATTCAACGCGATTTTCTAGTAGTGGTTTTGCGGGATGCCACAGGGATGTGGACTTGAGTTACTGCATTCACGACAACTGTGCGGGCGAGCACATTCTTCTCGCGCTTGGTGCCGAGCCTGGTGATTGTGTGCAGCGAGCCAACATCGTTGCTAAACCCACCGGCATTGCCGTTGTCCCTTGGCGGGTTGTTGTTGGGGCCTTCCCTTGATCGCCTTGCCTTCTCGATATCCTTCAGGAAGTGGCAGTCGGCGCTGGTGTGAGTGGCGGGTTTCCCCTCCCTGCTTGGGTAGACATATGGCAGGTTAAGCAGGGCGACAGGGTCGAAATTTGGCCTCGTTGCGTTGCTCGTGCTGTAGTTTCCGCTATCGCGGTAGTTTCCTCCGTTGCGGCGTAAGTTCTTTGTGTCACACGGCCCATAGCCGTCGTTGGCGACGAATTCGACTCGCCCGTCACTGTGGCATTTTCTGGTGAGGCGAGTGTTGCTGGAGCACATTTCGTGCTGCCTCCTGTTGTTGTTGCCACTTGTGCCGCGTCTTCCTCCTGACTCGTCATTGGAGTCTTGGTTTGGGTCCTCCTCTGCGTAGAGCTTGGTGATCTCGAGGAGTTCGGGGATGTTGTCGAGCGTCCGGTAGACCCTCTTGTTCTTTGTGACTAGAGGTTTGTACCGGCACGCATTCTTGAAGCAGTGGATCGTCGTGTCCGGGTGGAGGCCGGAAGAGTTGATCCAGAGGGCCTGCCACCACTGTACCCAGTGGCGGGTCGACTCGCGCGGTCCATGGATGTATTGCTCCAGGTCTTCGATGGTGGTGGAATGGGTGTAGGATCCCTCAAAGTGTCTGACAAAGTACTCGTGCATGTCCTCCCACGAGTAGATGCTATCTGCAGGGAGGGTGTTGATCCATTGCCGTGTCGCTCCCTCCATCATCAGCGGGAGGTAGAGAGAGGCTAGCAGGTCGGTGTGGCCTGCGATTCCCGGTTCCATGAGGAATGTATTGAGCCACACCGCTAGATCGTATGTTGTGTCGTACTTCTCGATCTCGTTTGGTGCCTTGAAGTTGCCGGCGTACTTTTTGCCTCGGATCATTGGTCCGAAGCACTAGGGGACAACTCGACTGAGGGAACCCCTTGGCTCGGGGTCGCTGCAGTTGGTGAGGGTGTGCCTAAGGTGGTTGGGCTAGCGTTACCTACAGTCTTAATTGTTGATGATGTGCGTTCGTGCGTCGATCGGCTGACCGTTAGCGGTGACCATGTTGTTTGACGGTCACGGCTCGTTGCTGGAGAGCGCGGGGTGCACGACCCGTGGTTGGAGATGCGGGGGCTCGGGTGGTGGTCAGCTGAGGGTGTTGGTGACCATTGGGTGGCCGCTCGAGCCCGCCCTGCTTCCGGGAGAGCGGGATTTCATTCGGCCTTGCGTGTCGACTCCCTCAGCTTTCAGCTCAACGACCCTGGCGAGTAGGGCCTGGGCGTACTTGATCTGCAGTGCACCCTCTCCCATGATGTTGAGGTTGGCGACTGCGGCTTTCCTCGCAATAACTTTGTCCATCGGGGTGGAGTACTTTTGGTGTAGGGGGTCGTAGCATGGAAAACAAAAAAATTCTACCTCATGAACACACACAAGCCAAGATCTATCTACTAGATTGTAGCAATGAGTCGATTAGAGTACTCACCCTCGAAGATTCCAAAGCGGTTAACAAAAGCAGTTTCTCGTGGGTGATGTAGTCATACACTTGCCAATCTCAAGATCGCGTAGATGATCCTTTCGGCGCTCCGTTCCGGCAGCGCTTCCGTAGTTGGTCACACGTTCGGTACTCGATGAATACCTTCCTCTCCCTTGTTCCAGCAGGCAACAGAGGTTGTAGTTCTCTCCTCGCGATTACGGTAGCACGACAGCGTGGTGTCGGAAGTAGAGGGAAGATCCCGCAGGGCTTCTCCTAAGCAGTAGCTGGTTATGGTGGAGTATTAGGGTTTCCCCGGCAATCTATGGTTTAGAAGCCGGAGAGGAGGAGGTGGAGTCGGCAGCGGCGCGGCAGGTGCGACATCAGGCGGCGGCTTGGAGGGTGGTGGTGTTGTGTGTTGGGGGGCACCCCCTCCCCTTTATTTATGAGAGGGAGGAGAATCTTGGAAGAGGGTAGTTTGAATCCTTCCCCAACTCCTTCTCCTACTTGGCTTGTGGTGGAGGGAGAGAAGGATTCTTTCCTTCCTCCACCAGGATACATTGTCCCAGTTTGACTTTTCAAACTTCCCTTTTGACTTTCAATTTGGAGTTTAATTTATTTCTTTCAAACGCCCAACCAAGTGACCTAGGACATGACGCAATCATTCCACTTAGTCATGAAACATTCATTCACCCTTACCCTTTCGGTCCGGTGAACATTCTAGACCCTTCTAGACCATTTCGGTGAAAACACCGGAATCATTCCCGAACTCCGGAATGGGACTTTCCTTATATGAATCTTATTCTCCGGAGCATTCCATATCTCCTTGTGATATCCCGGATCCCATCCGAGACTTCGAACAACATTTGTGCTCCCTACTTACAATCCATATCTACTAAACAACATCGAATCCTTAAGTGTGTCTCCCTACGGTTTTTGAATTATGCAGACATGACCGAGACTCTTCTCCGATCAATAACTAATAGAGGAATTTGGACATTCATATGGTTCCCACATATTTTACGATTACTTTGCTATCGAATGAACCACTTACATATGATACCAATTTCTCTTTGTCTAGCGATATTTTACTTATCCGAGGTCTGATCGTCGGTATCTCTACATACCTAGTTCAACCTCGTTACCGATAAGTACTCTTTTCTCGTTCACGTGATATGTGATCCCTTGTGAGCCAGTCACATGCTTACAAGCTAATTTTGATGACATTCCACCGCAAGGGACTAGAGTATATTTATTCATCATATGGATGGACAAATCCCAATCTTGATCCATGTGCCTCAACACATACTTTCTGAATACTCAATGCCACCTTTATAACCACCCAGTTATGTTGTGGTGTTTGATGTTAGCAAAGCATCCATCCGGTGATGGTGATTAGCATGGTCTCATGGTCAAAGGAATTAGGTTACTATGTATTAGAAAGCTTATAGAAAACAAACTATTGAAATGACTTAATCTTTATGCTACGCTTATCTATAGGAGTATGTACATCACACCATTCTCCTAATGATATGATCTTGTGGTTAATAACATCCCAATGTTCATGATAGGAAACCATGATCATGTATCAACCAACAAGCTAGTATCATAAAGAGGCTTTACTAGGGACTCTAATCAGTTTACAAATCACACAAGTATTAATGTTTATGGTTAATACTGTTATAGCATGAATGTAAACATTTATCATAAACACAAAGATATAATAATAACTACTTTTATTACTGCCTCTAGGGCATATCTCTAATAGTCTCCCACTTGCACAAGAGTCAACTAATCTAGATTACATGGTAATATACCGAACACCCATGGAGGTTTGGTGCTGGTCATGTTTTCCCTCGGGAGAGGTTTAGTCAACGGATCTGCCACATTCAGATATGTGTGTACTTTGCAAATATTTATGTCACCATCTTGGACATTCTCTCGAATAGCGTGAAAACGCAGCTTGATATGCTTCAGCTTCTTGTGTGACCTTAGTTCTTGCGCATTGGCTATGGTGCCCATGGTACCACAATAGATAGACATTGGGTCCAGCGCACTGGGAACCACATCGAGCTCTATAATGAACTCCTTCATCCATATCGCCTCTTGTGAAGCCTCCGAAGCAGCTATGTAATCTGACTTAGTTGAAGTTCTCACCACAACGCTTTCCTTTGCACTCCTCCAGCTCACTGCTGCACCATTGAAAGTAAATACGTATCCAGATTGAGATTTAGAATCACCCGGATTGGTGTTCCAACTAGCATTCGTGTAACCATTAACACCGAGTTGTTCATCACCTCCATAAGAAAGAACCATATACTTAGTTCTTATCAAGTACTTAAGGATGTTTTTGACCGCTGTCCAATGATCCACTCCTAGATCACTTTGATATCTGCTAATTAATCTAACGACATATGCAATGTTGGGTCTAGTACATAGCATGGTATACATGATAGATCCTATGGCTGAGGCATAGGGAGTCTTACTCATTCTTTCTCTATCTTTCGCCATAGCAGGACTTTGAGTTTTACTCAAGGTCGTATTGGGCAACATGGGCAAGAGCCCTTTCTTGCTATCTTCCATTCCAAACCTCTTTAGAACTTTGTCCAAATATGTACTCTCTGAAAATGATATTAGGCGTCTCTATCTATATTTATAAATCTTTATGCCTAATATGTAAGCTGCTTCGCCAAGATCTTTCATTGAAAAACTATTATTCAAATAATCATTGACACTATTAAGAAGGTGTACATCATTCCCAATCAAAAATATGTCGTCCACATATAGTACTAGGAATTATACAGATCTCCCACTCACTTTCTTGTAAATACAAGCTTCTCCATAAGTTTGTATAAAACCAAAACTTTTGATTACCTTATCAAAACATTGATTCCAACTTCGGGATACTTGCTTCAATCCATAAATTGACCGTTGAAGTTTGCATACCTTGTTAGCATCTTACGTTCGACAAAACCTTTGGTTTGTACTATATACAACTCTTCATCAATGTTTCCATTGAGGAACGCCGTTTTGACATCCATCTGCCATATCTCATAATCATAATATGCAGCGATTGCTAACAAAATCCTCACTGACTTTAGCTTCGCTACCGGTGAGAAAGTCTCATCGTAGTCAACTCCTTAAATTTGTCGAAACCCTTTTGCGACAAGTCAAGATTATAGACAATAACATTACCATCAGCATCTGTTTTCTTCTTGAAAATCCATTTGTTCTCGACAGCCTTCTAGCCATCTGGTAAGTCCACCAAAGTCCATACTTGGTTTTCATACATGGACTCCAATCTCGAATTTCATGGATTCTTGCCATTTATTGGAATATGGGCTCATCATCGCTTCCTCATATGTCGCAGGGTTGTCGGTGTTGTCCACCAACATGACACTCATAACGGGATCATACCAATCAGGAGTGGTACGAGTTCTCGTTGACCTGTGAGGTTCCATAGTAACTTCAACCGAAGTTTCATGATCAACATCATTAGCTTCCTATATTATTGGTGTAGGCACCACAGGAACTTCTTCCGGTGATGCGCTACTCTCAAATCCAAGAGAAGGTTCGACAACCTCGTCGAGTTCTACTTTCCTTACAGTCACTTCTTTCGAGAGAAATTCCTTGTATATAAAGGACCCATTCTTGGCAATGATGATTTTGCCCTCGGATCTATGATAGAAGGTATACCCAATAGTTTCCTTCTGGTATCCTATGCAGACGCATTTTTCCTCTTTGGGTTCAAGCTTGTCGGGCTGTAACTTATTTACATAAGCTTCACAACCCCAAACTTTAAGGAACGACAATTCAGGTTTCTTCCCAAACCATAATTCATATGGTGTCATTTCAATGGATTTAGATGGTGTCGTATTTAAAGTGAATGCAGTTGCTTCTAATGCATAACCCCAAAATGATAGCGGTAAATCTGTAAGTGACATTATAGAACGAGCCATATCTAAGAGAGTTCGATTACAATGTTCGAACACACCATTACGTTGTGGTGTTCCCGGCGGTGTCAATTGTGAAAGTATTCCGCATTTCTTTAAATGCTTGACAAACTCGTAACTTAGATATTCACCTCCACGATCATATCGTAGAAACTTAATATTCTTGTTACGTTGATTCTCCACTTCACATTGAAATTCCTTAAACTTCTCAAAAGTTTCAAACTTATGTTTCATGAAATAGATATACCCATATCTACTCAAGTCATCCTTGAAAGTAAGAACATAACGATACTTGAAAGTAAGAACATAACGATAACCACAGAGCAATGCTACACTCATTGGGCCACACACATGGGTATGTATGATTTCCAATAAGTTCTTAGCTCGATCCATCATACCAGAAAATGAAGTCTTAGTCATTTTACCCATCAGACATGCTTCGCATCTTTCAAGTGATTCAAAATCAAGCGATTCAAGAAGTCCATCAGAATGGAGTTTCTTCATATGTTTCACTCCAATATGACCAAGACGACAGTGCCACATATAGGTCAAGTTATCGCTCAATTTCAAACGTTTAGCTTCAATGTTATTAATATGTATATTACTACAATCGAGATTCAACAAGAATAGACCATCTAT
The DNA here is from genome assembly GCA_916181665.1 of Avena sativa. Lineage (NCBI taxonomy): Eukaryota > Viridiplantae > Streptophyta > Magnoliopsida > Poales > Poaceae > Avena > Avena sativa. Next base: position 279,623,945 of record OV702283.1, on the reverse strand, counting down.
CAAAGGTACATGTGCATAAAACATATTACTCATATAAATCGAACAACCATTTATTCTCGGACTTAAAAAAGTAACCGTCTCGCAATAAACATGATCCAGATATAATGTCCATGCTCAACGCAGGCACCAAATAACAATTATTTAAGTATAAAACTAATCCTGATGGTAGATGAAGAGGTAGCGTGCCGACCGCGATCACATCAAACTTTGATCCATTTCCAACGCACATCGTCACCTCGTTCTTCGCTAGTTTTCGTCTATTCTGCAGCACCTGTTTCGAGTTACAAATATGAGCAACCGATCCAATATCGAATACCCAGGCACTACTACGACTACTAGTGAGATACACATCAATAACATTTATATCGGATATACCTTTCTTCTTGATGTTGCCGTTCTTAAAATCCGCCAAGTACTTAGGGAAATTCCGCTTCCACTGACCTTCTCCCTTGCAGTAAAAGTACTGAGTATCAGGCTTAGGCCCAGCCTTGGTTTTCTTCGCTGGCGCGGGAACTTTCTTACCGCCCTTCTTGAAGTTTCCCTTTTTCTTAGACTTGCCTTTCCTTTTGAACTTGGTGGTATTATTGACCATCAACACTTGGTGCTCTTTCTAGATCTCCACTTCCATAGACTTTAACATGGAGAAGAGGTCAGGCAACAACTTGTCCATGTTTTGCATATTGTAGTTCATCACAAAGTTCTTGTAACTTGGTGGTAGTGATTGGAGGACACGGTAAATCCCCAAAGAATTAGGAATCACTATACCTAAGCTTTGGAGATTGCTTGCGTGCCTAGACATCTTAAGCACATGCTCACTGACCGAGCCGCCCTCTTCCATCTTGCAGTTAAAGAACTTTTCAGAAGGCTCATAACTCTCAACTTCTGCGTGAGCCTCAAATATCATTTTGAGTTCACGGACAATATCAGTTGGGTCAAAGTTCTCAAACCTTTTCTGAAGCTCCAATTCCAAATCATACACGATAGCACACTGAACTGTGGAGTACTGATTTTCGAGTGAGGAAAACATTCTTCACCTCATCGGTAGCATCAGCTGCAGGTGGGTCACCCAGCGGTGCATCCAGCACATAGGTCAAATTACCAGCATTGAGGACAATCCTCAAGTTGCGGAACCAATCCACGAAGTTGCTTCCATTGTTTTTCAACTTTTCTTTCTCTAGGAACGTATTAAAATTGATGGTAGGGGCCGCCATTGATCTACAACATATTTGCAATAGTTTAGACTAAGTTTATGATAAATTGAGTTCTAATTAATAGTTAAATTAATATAGGTGAACTCCCACTCAAAACAACATCCCTCACATTGTTTTAGTGATCACACGAACCAAATCCACCACATCAAAACCGATCATCACGAGAGATGGTGTAGCTTCAAAGGCGAACAATCAACATGTTCATCATATCTACTATATGACTCATCCTTTATCTTTCGGTGATACGTGTTCCGATACCATGTATGTACATTCTAGGCTTGTCAAGATAAAACCTTAGCTTCCATATGAGAAAATCTGGCTTGCTCCGTTGTATACACTCGCAGAATCTAACACACCAGATCATCACGTGGTGCTTCGAAACAACGAGTTTTGGCAATAGTGTCTAATAAGGACGAACACTTTATAACTTGATATTTTGTGAGAGGGATCATCTTATAATGCTACCGTCGATAACTAAGCAATACAAGATGCATAAAAGGATTAACATCACATGCAATTCAAAATATGTGATATGATATGGACTTTCTTCTTGTGCCTTCGATCTCCATCTTCAAGCACAAACATGATCTCCATCATCACCGACGTGGCGTCAAGGTCAATGGCACTTCTCCATGGTTGTCGTCCACCAACATCAACTATTACAACTACTTTGAATAATAGACACACAGGTCTAAACGAAATTAAAAGACAACCATAAGGCTACTGTCGGCTGCCGACTTACAATACGAAACATTGCATACATCATATAGAATCACAACACACCCCTGCAAAACAAAGTTAGACGCCTCTAATTTGTTTGCATGTTTTACGTGGTTTGGGGATTTCAATAAGTGTCGTTCCAACTTACGAAAAATAACCACAACGTTGATGCCTGAACTATCAAGTGTCCATTGTAAATTGAATATATACTATAATGGGAGAGACAGACACCTGCAAAGCCACTTATGCAATACAAGTTGCATGTTGAGCGTGGAGCAAGTCTAATGAACGATGTCATATAAGGTTAGCCCGGTCCGCTTCATCCCATCATACCTCAAGATGCAAAGTACACAACAATAAATTGATAATAAAAGCACCACCGCCCACAATGACCATTGTGTTCTACTCGTGCAATAGATCTACATATAAACACGGCTCTGATACCACTATAGGGGTTCATAGCATGGAAAACAAAATATTCTACCGCATGAACACACACAAGCCAAGATTTATCTACTAGATTGTAGCAACAAGTCGATTAGAGTACTCACCCTCGAAGATTCCAAAGTGGTTAACGAGAGAAAATTCTCGTGGGTGATGTAGTCGTACAATTGCCGATCTCAAGATCGCCTAGACGATCCTTCCGGCGCTGCGTTCCGGCAGCACTTCCGCATTCGATCACACGTTCGGTACTCGATGAAGACCTTCCTCTCCCTTGTTCCAGTAGGCAGCGGAGGTTGTAGTTCTCTCCTCACGATTCCGGCAGCATGACAACGTGGTGCCGGAAGTAGAGGGAAGATCCCGCTGGGACTCTCCTAAGCCAGAGAGGGTTATGGTGGAGTATTAGGGTTTCCTTGGCAATCTAGGGTTTAGAAGACGGATAGGAGGAGGTGGAGTCGGCGGTGGCTAGGGCGGCGGCGATGAACCAGCGGCGACGCGAGGCGATGGCGCAGCGGCGGGAGTAGGCGGCAGCGGCGGATTGGAGGGTGGTGGTGTTGTGTGTTGGGGGACACCCCCTCCCCTCTATTTATGAGAGGGAGGGGCATCTTGTTATAGGGGAGTTTGAATCCTTCCCCAAATCCTTCTCCTACCTGGCTTGTGGTGGAGGGAGAGAAGGATTCTTTCCTTCCTCCACCAGGATATATTGTCCCAGTTTGACTTTTCAAACTTACCTTTTGACTTTCAAATTTGGAGTTTAATTTATTTCTTTCAAACACCCAACCAAGTGACCTAGGACATGACGCAATCATTCCACTTAGTCATGACACATTCATGCACCCTTCCCCTTCCGGTCCGGTGAACCTTCTGGACCCTTCTAGATCATTCCGGTGAAAACACCGGAATCATTCCTGAACTCCGTAATGGGACTTTCCTTATATGAATCTTATTCTCCAAACAATTCCGGATCTCCTCATGATATCTCGGATCCCATACAAGACTCCGAACAACATTCAGACTGCCTACTTACATTCCATATCTACTAAACAACATCGAATCCTTAAGTGTGTCTCCCTACGGTTCGTGAATTATGCAGACATGACCGAGACTCTTCTCCAATCAATAACCAATAGAGGAATCTGAAAATTCATATGGTTCCCACATATTTCTATGATTACTTTGCAATCGAATGAACCACTTACATACGATGCCAATTTCCCTTTGTCTCGCGATATTTTACTTATCCGAGGTCTGATCGTCGGTATCTCTGCATACCTAGTTCAACCTCCTTACCGTGATATGTGATCCCTTGTGAGATAGTCACATGCTTGCAAGCTAATTTGGATGACATTCCACCGAGAGGGCCCAGAGTATATATATCCATCATATGGATGGACAAATCCCACTCTCGATCCATGTGCCTCAACACATACTTTCCGAATACTAAATGCCACCTTTGTAACCACCCAGTTACGGTGTGGTGTTTGATATCATCAAAGCATATATCCGGTGATGGTGATTGTAACATCCCAAAAATATGAAACAATGATCATCAAACTCTAATCACTAAAATTAGGGTTAACAAAAACTTTGATTAATTAAAATAATGTGAATGCATGTGTGGATGTGATGATTTGATAAATGCATGAATGGACTTGTGTGATTAACCTAAATAGCAAGAAATGGTTTAAAGATGAAAATAACATCATCTAAAACAATTCCATGCAGAAACAAATCAAGAGAAAATCAAAAACAAATCAAATAAAGCAAATGGTCATTTTTGCCAATCTTGGTCACTAGGTCACTTTGAGTGTTTCTAGTCCAAGATTTCAAACAGAAACTTTTCCAATTCTTTTCACCCCTTGCTATACCAAGTAAAAGTGAATCAAAGCCCACCTTTCAAACTTGCAGAAACATTTGGCAACCTCATTCAAATCACAAGTGAAAATTGAATCTTTATCATATGTGAATATCACACATTTTCAAAACCCAACCAAACCAGTGCCCCTTGATTAATCCAACTAACCAGAGACTACCTAGTATGTGCCTAGCCAACCCACCAAGTTTGAATCCAAAATTTGAATTTGAATTTCTTTCGGCCATTTCATCAAACACATTGTGATCAACAAACAAACAAACAAACAACAAACACTACAGTGAGTAGTGAATTTGGCCAACCTTGTTCCCTCTCTAGCTCTCACTACACTCCCAGTAGATCAACTAGCCAAATTAACAAGCCTTAGCACTACTGTGATCTTGGCATAGCTATTAATGGTGACCATTCCGAGCCCCTTTGCCAACCCCAATTTGGACAGCAAGCTACATGCCTCTCTAGCCTCACCAACCTTGTCTCACAGACGCAGCACCGTCCACCGCCACTCCCTATCCCAGCCTCGAGCACTGCCAGCCCTAGACCACACTGCCCGAGCGCGCCCAGTCTCTCTGCGTGCGAGCCGAGAGCGCGCCAGTGCGCCACACTCGACCAACACCCACAGACCGCGCGCCTCCCTCGCCGCATGCGTGCATAATCCCCGGCACCCCAGCAACCCCGCAGACAACCCCGTTCTCCGCCGCACGGACCATGCATGCTGTGCGCCATTAAAATCGCCGTCGGACCCACCCAGAGCATCGACGCGTTCCGACCGATCAGCACCGCCCCACGCCTCGCCACCACGTCGTTGAGCTTCGCCAGGGAGCACAACACCGCCCCTACCGTCACCCATGCCATTAGCCCTTTGTGTCGTCGACCACGATGATCTCATCCCGCAACCTTCGGTCCCTCGTCGCACTACAAAATGAGGCCTCCCCCGCTCGTTTTCTTCACACCAGTTCACTCCCCACCTCTCACAGATACCCCCACTCACTCCCGGAGCAAGGCGAGCACCAGGTGGCCGGAATTCACCGGAGTTTCCCGTTGTAGAGGAGGAGAGGCACCGTCGATTGGAGCCGCCCCAGGAGAAGCTGTTGGTACCAAGAGGATTGTCGTTGTTGACTTCGTCGTTCTCCCCCATCGCCAACCATCGCCTGAGCCCCGGTAAGCCTCCCACGACCCCCACCTGCCGCGCTAGGGTTCTGTCTCGACGGTGCTGCCTGACATGGACGATGAACCAGAGCCGTTCGATTAGAGTTATATCGTACGGCCTAGATCACCCCGTACCGCTTCGCCCCTCACTGTCTCACTGACGCGTGGGGATAGCCACTTAAACCGGCCGCACATACGCTGTCCGTAGTGGGCCGGCCTACTTAAACTTCCCGCGCGACCCAACAATTCAAATTTAGTTTTATTCATTTAATTTCAAACCCAGTTATGTACCTAGATTCAAAAATCAACCCAGCTCGATTCACTGAATCAAAATGCATGAAACCAATTTTTTTAGAAAGGTACTGACATGCTTAATCCTCGCCCGTTGGATTCAAACCATTTAGATCTATAGATCACCCATGGTAAAAATAACAAGGCAGAAGCTTTTCTGTATTCAAACATTTTTCAAAATTCAACCATAAGAGCTTTTGAGTTGATTCCAACTCTCAAAAATCACATTTAACTATACCTTTCAGAATATATAAAAATATATAGGTTTACTTACAGAAATAATGTTCAAGTAATAAGAGAATGCCACATAGGCATTTCTAGTCACTTTAATTAAATAAAATAAAAAGGTTAAACCTTATTAAATTGTGACACCATTTTAAATCACATTGCCATGTACTGAAATATGTGGTGATGACATGTGTCAACATGATCCCATGTATGAGTTGGAGAATATAAAATCTTAAGTTGTTTTTCAATGAGTAGAAATTACTTTTTTAAAATAAAATAAATAAGACAAGTGTTTTAAATCTTGTAATGCTAGTGATGATGCTAGATCACCTAGTGTGAATCTTTGTGTGATGATTAGAAATAGTTAAGTATTGTTTGGTGATTGTGTACCTCGTATTTATTTATAGACGCTAGTACCGACCAAGGATACAAGGAGGAAGGAGGATACTATGAGGAAGAAGCCGATGAGAACTTCAACCACTGCTCTGCACAAGGCAAGACTATACTTGCAACCTTCGGGGTCACAGGCAATGCTCTTAATACAACTCAAGCAGCGGAATACGTAATAATAACGGTAGCGTAGGCGAAGCTCCATCTTCGGGGTCACAGGCAATGCTGACGATGGGAGATGATCCTAGTTGTCGTAACCTTCCTGGGGTCCATCCTCCAGGTACTCCTCTTCATAGTCTGGCCATGGGAATAGCCAGGAACAAAGCCATGAGTACTCTTTAAGTACTCGCACACTAATACTAACAAGTGAAGGGGGGGTTTTTGTAGTAGGACACTAAGCTCTATGGTTGTTTTGCAAAAAGCCAGGTTTACCTCTACTAAGTTTTGAAGCAAGAAAAGCTAGTTGAAATTTTATAACACCTAAGTGGGAACTTGAATTTCATATCACAACTCTGTTGTGGTCAAGTCAAAGTCTTAGTTCGTTTCACAAGTCATTTTGAAAACATCTGACGGGGGAACAGTATGGCCACTCCAACTGTCCATAACCACGGACGCGGCTATTCGAATAGTTTGACACTCTGTAAAGATTGTACACTTTCACCACAACATTCGATACATCTGTCAGGAACAAATCCTGAATTCACCATACTCAGTATGCGGATAATCAATCCTAACCTTTCAATTACAATCCCTATTATAAGAACCTCTCCTGTGAGTTTGGCCTCCCAACCGTGACCAACTGTCATCTTGGGTACTGCACAGGTGGACAATCTTCACAAGGTAGCCTTAGCTCATACCTTGGCTGTGAGGGAACCAATACTAAGGTATATAAGTTTCCAGTCAAGCCCTACCCAATTCTCGGGTATTGTGGTTGTACGGTAAAATTGGAATGGTATCGCATCTAGACAACCATCAGTTTTATAAAGGGCTAAGGATCATGCCTCAACATTTTCATCACCAAAATCATCTGGTGTTCGGAAACACATGTCAAAACATCTCAATAGAATGATCCATCATTCCAAGGTTTTCATAACCATTTTTCCACCAAGTATTCCCATCTAAGTTGATCAAGTTTTATGCTTAGAACTAGCATCTACAAGTGGGGGTAAGTACTAATGAGGGGTGGTAACCTAGTAGAGTTTAAATAATTTCAATCTCATGCCTTAGGATGTCATCAAGATTATCTAGCTTAGGGCAAGTTTTATGCTCTTTATGCAACCTTCAATTATCTCTCTAGAATCTACCATTCACTTAAGTATGCTCTAAGTACTAGCTTTGATAAAGAAATAAAGTATAAGGCTTGTAATTAAAACTAGGAATGGGGTTATCAAATGGGTATGATCATCTATGCTTAAGGCATATAGTTGGCATGGTAACAAGCAAGTATTTTCTTGCATAGGTCAACTTGATTAGTAAGGCTTGCTAAAGTAGAGTCTCTTGCAAGTGTTAGCTTTCATAGGTAAAGTATCTTGAAAGTATTGGATTGCATCAATATCAGTATAAGCTTGCCTTGTGGAGAGCAGTGGTTGAAGTTCTCCTCGGCTTCTTCTTCGTAGTATCCTCCTTCTTCCTCGTATCCTTGGTCGGTACTAGCGTCTATAAATAAATACGAGGTACACAATCACCAAAAAATACTTAACTATTTTCAATCATCACACAAAAGGGTCCTATAGATGATCTAGCATCATCACTAACATTACAAGATTAAAGCTTGGTTTAATTTCTTTTATTTTTAGAAAAGTAATTTCTACTCATTGAAAAACTACTTAAGATTTAATATTCTCCAAACCAAACATGGGATCATGTTGACACATGTCATCACCACACATTTCAGTACATGGGAATGTGATTTAAAGTGGTGTCACAATTTAATAAGGTTTAACCTTTTTATTTTAAATAAAATAAGTGACTAGAAATGCCTATGTGGCCTTCTTTTGTTACTTGAACATTATTTCTGTAAGTAAACCCATATGTTTATATATATTCTGAAAGGTGTGATCAAATGTCATTTTTGAGAGTTGGAATCAACTCAAAAGATATTATGGTTTAAATTTGAAAAATGTTTGAATCCAGAAAAGGTTATGCCTTGTTATTTTTACCAAGGTTGATCTATAAATTCAAATGATTTGAATCCAACGGGCTTGGATTAAGCATTTCAATATCTTTATAACAAAATTCGTTTCATTCAATTTGGTTCACTGAATCGAGCTGGGTTGATTTTTGAAACTAGGTATAGAACTGTGTTTGAATTAAAATGGAAAAAGTTAAATTCAAACGACTGGGCTGCGCGGGAACTGCTAATGGGCCGGCCCAGTGTCACTCCGCGGTGCGGGGCTCAACTGATAGGGGGGTTCCACCAGTCAGTGGATCTTTAAACGCGAAGCGGTACGGGGCAATCTCATCTGCACGATCTAAGTCTAATCGAACGGTTGCTACTCATCGTCCATGTCGGGCGGCGCCGGCGAGACAGAAACCTAACGCGGCAGGTGGAGGTCGTCGGGGGCTCACCGGGGCTCAGGCGAGGGTCGGCGATGCGGGCGAACGACGAAGTCGACGACGACGAACCTCCTGGTACCGGCAGCTTCTCCTGGGGCGGCTCCAATCGCTGGCTCCCTTCTTCTCCAGCAGCGGCGAGCTCCGGCCAAATTCCGGTGATGCGCTGCTCGCCTTGCTCCGGGAACGGGGTGGAACGATCAGTGAGGAGAGGGGAGTGAGATGGTGTGCTCAATTCGGTTGGGGGTCGTCTCCTTTTATAGGCTCGACGGTGAGACCAAACGGGATGAGCAGGCGACGGTGGTGACATGGCTACTGGCTGCTAGAGGCATGGCCGAGGGTGGCGATCGATCGGTGGTCTCATGGCGATACTCTATGGCTTTAATGCGTGTGTAGGGACGGTGGCAAACGGTCGGGAACGCTCGATGCTTTGAGAGGTAGAGGCGGCGTCTTCGATGGCGAGCGGTGGCTACGGGGCACGGGCGGTGAAATGGGCATGTCTGGCGGTCTCCTGGGACGGTGGGGAGAATGTTGGCGGGCGGCGAGGGCTCGAGGTGGTCGGGTTGCGTGGGAACGGTGCGTGCTCTGCGCGCACGTCGGCATGGTCGACAGCGGCATGGGCGCGGAGTTACTGCCGGTTCTGGGCATTGTCTGCAAGGCAGGGCTAGTCGAGAGGGGGCGGTGAGGCATGGGCTATCTCTCAAACATGCTGGCTAGGCTTGGTGCTTCTCCTAGCTTGCTGTCGACATGTGGGTGGCAAGGGTGCACTCGGCCTGCTCACCACTGATGACAATGGCTAGCTTACAGTGGTGCTAGAGATTAATTTAGGTTGTTAGATGATCTACTTGGGCTAGTGGTGTCCAGAGAGGGAACAAGTTAGGCCAGAATCACTGCTCAAAATAGTGTTTGTGATTTTGTTGATTTGAATCTGTAAGGTGGTTTGATGAAATGGCCACATGAATTCAAGTTTTGAATTTTGAAAAGATTTTTGGTGGGTGTGCTAGGAATGTGCTGGTGAGTCTGTAGATGCTTGGGTTTTGAAAGTTGAGCTTGTTTGAGTGGTTTTTGAAAAAGTGGGATCTTCCCATATGATATAGATTCAATTTTAAACTGTCATTTAAACTATGCATTTGAATGTTTCTGGATGATCACAAGGTGAGCGTTGGTACTTTGTTATGAATACTATCAAGGGGTGCAAAGATCCAAACAAGCTTCTGTTAAGTTCTGAAAGTTAGAGACAGCCAAAGTAGGCATGGGAGTTAATTTGGCCAATGTGACCATTCCCTTATTTTGTTTGTTTTGATTTATTTGTCTTTGGGAAAAGTGTGGGGATTGTTTAGATGATGTTTATTTCACCTAAGAATCCTTTTACAAGCAAAGAAACACAAAAGCAAGGTGATTCAAAAGAATTCAAAATGGGATGCACACACACATGCATGCTTTCATATTTTTATTTAGAAAAGTTTTTGTTAATCCTAATTTGGGTGATTAGAGTTTGATGATTCTAGTTTAATATTTTTGGGATGTTACAAACCTCCCCCCCTTAAACAAAATCTCGTCCCGAGATTTGAAAAAGGACGAAAAAGATTACCTAGGATTTGAAGAGATTTGGAAACTCCGTCCTGACGAGATCTTCGCGCTCCCAGGTAGCTTCCTCTTCCGTGTGGTTGCTCCGTTGAATTTTGAGAAACTTGATTCTTTGGGTTCTGGTAGTTCAGAAAGCTTCTTCCAAAATACGGATGGGTACTTCAGGATAGGTCAGGTCATCATTGATCTCTATAGTCCGGTGATCAATATTCTTGAACACTTCAGTCTTCTCTGGAACTTCTAGACACTTGCGAAGTAATGATATATGGAACACATTGTGAACGGCTAACATCTCTTCGTGTAGTTCCAATTGATATGACACTTCTCCTCGACGGTTCAGAATTTTGAAAGGTCCGATATATCTGGGGGCTAACTTTCCTTTCAGCTGGAAACGCTACATTCCCTTCAATGGCGACACTTTCAGATATACAAAATCTACTATGTTGAAGGCGAGGTCTCGACGTCTCTTGTCGGCGTAACTCTTCTGTCTTGACTAGGCTGTCTTGAGGTGCTCACGAATCTTGTGAACCTTCTCTTCTACTTCTCGTAGGATATCGGGTCCGAAAAACTGACTCTCTCCTACTTCCGACCAGTTCAAAGGGGTGCGACACTTCCTTCCGTACATGAATTCAAATGGGGCCATTTGCAAACTATCTTGATAACTATTGTTGTACGAAATTCTGCAAACGGAAGACAGTCTTCCCAGTTAGATCCATATTCTAACACACATGCTCTCAGCATATCTTCGAGTATTTGATTTACTCGCTCCGTTTGTCCATCGGTCTGAGGGTGATTTGCGGTGCTGAAATTGAGGCGAGTTCCTAAACCTTCTTGGACTTTCTTCCAGCATCTCGAGGTAAATTGAGTTCCTCGATCAGATACGATGTTCTTGGGGACTCCATGCAAACTAACGATTCTAGCGATGTATAACTCCGCTAGCTTCAAACTCTGATATGTGGTTTTGACGGGTAAGAAATGGGCAACTTTGGACAATCTGTCCACTATGACCGAGATAGAGTCATTTCCCCTACTAGAAGAAGGCAATCCGGTGATAAAGTCCATTCCAACGGAATCCCATTTCCATTCCGAAATCTGCAAGGGTTGCAACAATCCAGCGGCTCTTTGATGTCCGACCTTGACTCGCTGACATATATCACACTTGGCGATATAGCTTCCGATTTCTCTCTTCATCTTATGCGACCAAAATTGCTCTTTCAAATCTTGATACATCTTAGTTCCTCCGGGGTGGATAAAATAAAGAGTATCATGAGCTTCCTTGAGAATAACTTCTTTCAACTCAGAATATGCTGGTACACAAAGGCGTCCTTTGTACCACAGAACTCCTTCTTCGTCTTCGGTGAATCCATGTACTTTGCCTGTACCGATACGACGCTTGATTCCGTCAATACTAGAATTTACTTTCTGCGCCTCTTTGATCTGGCTGATCAAAGTGGGTTGAAGTTCTATGCTAGCAAAAAATCCTTCACTTACTAATTCCATTTGAAAATCTTCCATCTCTTTGTGCAAGCTTGGTTGCTCCTTCAAAATCATGGAGTTCAAGCGGCACGGCAATCTGCTAAGGGCATCTGCTACCACATTGGCTTTACCAGGGTGATAGTGAATGTCTAGATCATAATCCTTGATTAACTCAATCCATCTTCTCTGCCTCATATTTAGCTCCTTCTGAGTGAATATATACTTCAGGCTCTTGTGATCCGAATAAATCTCACAACGATTTCCCATCAGGTAATGCCTCCATGTCTTCAGGGCTAGAACTACGGCTGCGAGTTCGAGGTCATGGGTTGGGTAATTTTGCTCATGTTGTTTCAATTGTCAAGATAGATAAGAGATAACTTTGCCTTCTTGCATTAGCACACCTCCGAGACCGATCTTGGATGCTTCACAATACACGTCGAAGGGCTTTGTGATATCTGGCATGATTAAGATTGGGGCTGGAATCAATCTCCTCTTGAGTTCTTGAAAACTCTCTTCACATTTGTCGCTCCATTCAAACTTCTTGTCCTTCTTCAGCAATTGGGTCATGGGAATGGCGATACTCGAGAATCCTTCTACGAACTTGCGGTAGTATCCCACCAATCCGAGAAATGCACGAACTTGGGTTTGAGTGGTTGCGGCTTGCCAATCTTCGACATCTTTCACCTTTGCAGGGTCAACGGCAATTCCTCCGGCTGATACAATGTGGCCGAGGAATCCTACTTCCTGTAACCAGAATTCACATTTGCTAAATTTGGTATACAACTGATGCTCTCTAAGGGTTCCAAGAATGGTCCTTAGGCGTAGCTCATGTTCTTCTTCTGATTTGGAATAAATCAGAATGTCATCGATAAAGATAACGACAAACTTATCCAGGAAGTCCATAAAAATCTTATTCATGAGATTCATGAAATAAGCGGGGGCATTGGTTAATCCAAAAGACATGACGGTATACTCGTATAATCCATATCTGGTGGTAAAGGCAGTCTTGGGAATATCCTCTGCGTGAATCTTTAGTTGATGATAGCCAGTTCTAAGATCAATCTTAGGAAACACTTTGGCAGCGGTCAACTGATCAAACAAATCTTCTATCTTGGGCAAGGGGTACTTGTTCTTGATGGTGACATCATTCAGATTCCGATAATCCGTACACAAATGGTTACCTCCATCCTTTTTGTCCACAAATAAGACAGGTGATCTCCATGGTGACGCACTGGGTTGAATTAATCCAATTTACAACATGGAATCCAGTTGCTTCTTCAGTTCTTCTAGTTCAGACGGGTTCATACTATAGGGTCTCTGGGCTATGGGTCCTGTTCCGGGGATTAGTTCAATGATAAACTTGATATACCGATCTGGGGGCATACCGGGCAAAACATCTGGAAATACATCGGGGTATTCGCAGACTATCCGGACTTGGTCAATGGTAGGTTGGGATATACTCTTGTTGCACTTGAATTAACGAGGTAAGGTTTCAGATATATGCTCGATTGATATTCCAGCTGTACTGGTCATGGTGATGGATTTCTTGGCACAGTCAATCAATCCTTTATGTTTGGACATCCAATCCATCCCTAGTACTACTTCCAAACCTTTAGTTACAAGTACTATCAGATTAGCATAAAAATCTATGCCATGGATTCGGATAGGGACGGCTTTGCAAATTTGCCTAGCCTTGGTGGTTGAACCGAGAATTTGAACGATCATAACATGCGTCAGTTTGGTTGGTTAAATTTTACTAGTGCATGCAAATTCTTCGGTGACAAATGAGTGCGATGCACCAGAATCAAACAACACTCGAGAAAGTACTGAATTAACAGAAAACATACCCAGTACGACGTCTGGTGCTTCCTGAGGTTCTTCAGCATGCATGAGAAAAAGACGGCCGTTGCGGTTGAGTGAATTCCCTGGGGCAAACCTTTTTCCTGGCCGAACACGACGCCTCTGCTGAGCTGGGGCATTTGCATTGGGGGCTGCGACATTCTTCTTGTTGGGGCACTCGTTGGAGTAGTGACCCTTATTTCCACAGTCATAACAAGTCACTTGCGACTTGTCCTTTGCTGCAACAGGCACAACGTTGCTTCCAGTCCTCGGGGCAGTGTTGGTATTGGCGGTAGCATTGTTGTTGTTGAACTTGGGTGGGGCACGGTTGGAATTTCTAGAGTTGCCGGGGTTGTTGTGATTTCCTCCGGGCCTAGGGTTTCCACGGTTGGGATAGGTCGGACGGCTCATTGGGGGTCTGTTGGTTCTCGGGGCAAATCCTAGAGATGGGTTGGGGCGATACTTTAGGGTCTGATGGGTTCCTGGTTGATGCATCATGCGACGCTTGTGGTTCTCATTGGCTTGGTTGATCTTTCCTTCCATCTGGATGGCAGAGTCGACAAGGGCTTCAATATCAGCAAAGGGGATATTGACTAACACTGTCTGCATCTCATCGTGCGGACCATTCAGGAATCTTTCCTTCTTCTTGGCTTCAGTTACAATCTCATCCGGGGCATACCTAGCTAATGACAAGAATTTGTCACGGTATTCCACTACGGTCATCCGTCCTTGCTTCAGTTCTCTGAATTCGTCTCTCATTCTCTTGATCAAACCCAATGGCACATGGGTTCTGCTGAACTTGACCTTGAATTCCTCCCAGGTCATCATCTGTCCTCCGGTCATCGCACGAACACTGTTCCACCATGCTCTGGCATCTCCGGCTAGATAGTGGGAGGCGAACAAAACTTTCTCGTTAGCTTCCACTCCTGCTACTTCTACGTTGTTTTCCATGGTTTGCAGCCAATCATCGGCATCTAAAGGCTCTTCCGACTTAGTGAAAACGGGTGGGTTGGTGTTTTGGAAATTCATGAGCTTAGATCCATGGTTGTCCTGATTTCTGTGGCCTTGGTTTTTGTTGGACATGTGAGCAATGTGCTGAAGGGTGGCTAAGTTGGCTTGACGTTCCGCTCTTTCAGCTTCGCGGTCAGAAACCAACATTTGCAGGATCTGCAACATCGGGTCTGGGGATGAACCACTTCCTCCACGTGGCATCTGAAGATTGAGATAGATCATGAGAAAAGAGGGAAATTTATAAGGTTCAGGGACTTTGAAAAGTTTTTAAGGTTTGACTCAGATTTTTCTAGCAACTTGTTTTTCATTCATTCATTCATAGCACACGATACAAACACACACCATAAAACAAGAAAAACATATGGTTTTAAGAACCATTCTGGAAACTACGATACAGTGGGACCGAATACTACTCACTACGCTAGTGCTCAAGTGCTACTACTCCTCGGAGTCGGTGTAGTCGTCATCCTCATCATCCTCATCGTCATTGATGAAGGCGAAATCCTCCTCATCGGTGAAGAAATCCATAGCCTGATCCTCCAGAAAATCATCATATCGCTGAGATAGGAGTAGGGGTCTCCACGAAGATCCTCTCCGGCATTCTCCCTTTCCTCCAACTGCATGTCTCTCTCATGGATGGTCTCCTCCAAAGACGAGATACGGTGGCGAAGACGGGCAATGATGCGCTCCTTCTTATCGAGCTGACGGCGACGAGACTTGCGATCCTTTGCTAGCATGGCGATGGTCTGATCCTTCGTCTTGATGATGGCGGACTTGTGGTTGGAGTACTCACGACAATTATCCAACTCCTGCTGACGATCGTACATCATGAAGCTGAGGTGGTCCAACTGAGTCTTCAGCTCGTGGTGGTATGGGGCTTCCAGTGGCTGTCCATTAGCATCATGCCTTGGGCAAAACTCAAAGCGAGTACCCTTGATCTGGTTGATACTCTTCCCACACAGACGGGCAAGATCTTCCTCCATGGCCCTGGCAAGTCCATCGAGCTAGTTGTTCTCTCTTAAGGTGAACTGAATTCCCTCGGCAGTGGGAGGTTCAATCTTTCCTCGGAGACTTGCAACAATTAGCCACTGCAGATCTTCTCCTCCTTGATCATTGAGCTGAGCTCTGAAGAACTCGGGGTGCGAACGCTCCAGAAGTTCCGAAAGCTGGTCCAGATCCCGCTCAAAGATAAGGTCTCCTCCATTCCCCAACTGATAAAACTTGCTGTACTTGACGTCCATCTAAAAGAATATAAGATGAGTAAGTTAGTAGAGTGATCAAGTGTGTCAAATTTTATATATTTTGCAAGAGTTTTTGAGGAACATGAATTTTTATGAAAGAATCAAGGTGATAAGAATGGGAATAAGTTTTTGTAAATATTTGCTTCCTTTCGTTTTGAAACTAAGTTTTTGATTCAACGTCCAGTCTAACTAGGGTCTCCAATGGTCAGGATGGCTCTGATACCAACTTGTCAACACCCGGATTTTTAAACCCAGATGCCTGTTATGCCATACATCGCAATCCCAGGATTACCATTTTTGCGAGACATAACATATTTGGATACCACAGTACATCATCCATTACAAACCATACATAAGGTCTTACACAAATAAGGATCTCATGATCCAGTTTTTAATACAACTCAAGCAGCGGAATACGTAATAATAACGGTAGCATAGGCGAAGCTCCATCTTCGGGGTCACAGGCAATGCTGACGATGGGAGATGATCCTAGTTGTCGTAACCTTCCTGGGGTCCATCCTCCAAGTACTCCTCTTCATAGTCTGGCCATGGGAATAGCCAGGGACAAAGCCATGAGTACTCTTTAAGTACTCGCAAACTAATACTAACAAGTGAAGGGGGTTTTTGTAGTAGGACACTAAGCTCTATGGTTGTTTTGCAAAAAGCCATATTTACCTCTACTAAGTTTTGAAGCAAGAAAAGCTAGTTGAAATTTTATAACACCTAAGTGGGAACTTGAATTTCATATCACAACTCTGTTGTGGTCAAGTCAAAGTCTTAGTTCGTTTCACAAGTCATTTTGAAAACATCTGACGGGGGAACAGTATGGCCACTCCAACTGTCCATAACCGCGGATGCGGCTATTCGAATAATTTGACACTCTGCAGAGATTGTACACTTTCACCACAACATTCGATACATCCGTTAGGAACAAATCCTGAATTCACCATACTCAATATGCGGATAATCAATCCTAACCTTTCAATTACACGCCCTAGTATAAGCACCTCTCCTGTGAGTTTGGCCTCCCAACCATGACCAACTGTCATCTTGGGTACTGCACAGGTGGACAATCTTCACAAGGTAGCCTCAGCTCAGACCTTGGCCGTGAGGGAACCAATACTAAGGTATATAAGTTTCCAGTCAAGCCCTACCCAATTCTCGGGTATTGTGGTTGTACGGTAAAATTGGAATGGTATCGCATCCAGACATCCATCAGTTTTATAAAGGGCTAAGGCTCATGCCTCAACATTTTCATCACCAAAATCATCTGGTGTTCGGAAACACATGTCAAAACATCTCAATAGAATGATCCATCATTCCAAGGTTTTTATAACCATTTTTCCACCAAGTATTCCCATCTAAGTTTATCATGTTTTATGCTTAGCACTAGCATCTACAAGTGGGGGTAAGTACTAATGAGGGGTGGTAAACTAGTGGAGTTTAACTAATTTCAATCTCATGCCTTAGGATGACATAAAGATTATCTAGCTTAGGCCAAGTTTTATGCTCTTAATGCAACCTTCAATTATCTCTCTAGAATCTACCATTCACTTAAGTAAGCTCTAAGTACTAGCTTTGACAAAGAAATAAAGTATAAAGCTTGTAAGTAAAACTAGGAATGGGGTTATCAAATGGGTATGATCATCTATGCTTAAGGCATATAGTTGGCATGGTAACAAGCAAGTATTTGCTTGCATAGGTCAACTTGATTAGTAAGGCTTGCTAAAGTAGAGTCTCTTGCAAGTTTTAGCTTGCATAGTTAAAGTATCTTGCAAGTATTGTCTTGCATCAATATCAGTATAAGCTTGCCTTGTGCAGAGCAGTGGTTGAAGTTCTCCTCGGCTTCTTCTTCGTAGTATCCTCCTTCTTCCTCGTATCCTTGGTCGGTACTAGCGTCTATAAATAAATACGAGGTACACAATCACCAAACAATACTTAACTATTTTCAATCATCACACAGAAGGGTCCTATAGATGATCTAGTATCATCACTAACATTACAAGATTAAAGGTTGGTTTAATTTCTTTTATTTTTAAAAAGTAATTTCTACTCATTGAAAAACTATTAAGATTTCCAAACCAAACATGGGATCATGTTGACACATGTCATACACCACACATTTCAGTACATGGGAATGTGATTTAAAGTGGTGTCATAATTTAATAAGGTTTATCCTTTTTATTTTAAATAAAATAAGTGACTAGAAATGCCTATGTGGACTTCTTTTATTCCTTTAACATTATTTCTGTAAGTAAACCCATATGTTTTTATATATTCTGAAGGGTATGATCAAATGTGATTTTTGAGAGTTGGAATCAACTCAAAATCTATTATGTTTAAATTTGAAAAATGTTTGAATGCAGAAAAGGTTCTGCCTTGTTATTTTTACCAAGGTTGATCTGTAGATTCAAATGATTTGAATCCAACTGGCTTGGATTAAGAATTTCAATATCTTTCTAACAAAATTGGTTTCATTCAATTTGGTTCACTGAATCGAGCTGGGTTGATTTTTGAAACTAGGTACAGAATTGTGTTTGAATTAAAATGGAAAAGGTTAAATTCAAACGACTGGGCTGCGCGGGAACTGCTAATGGGCCGGCCCGGTGTCACTCCACGGCGCGGGGCTCAACTGACAGGGGGGTTCCACCAGTCAGTGGCTCTTTAAACGCGAAGCGGTACGGGGCAATCTCATCCGCACGATCTAAGTCTAATCGAACGGCTGCTACTCATCGTCCACGTCGGGCGGCGCCGGTGAGACAGAAACCTAACGCGGCAGGTGGGGGTCGTCGGGTGCTCACCGGGGCTCAGGCGAGGGTTGGCGATGCAGGCAAACGATGAAGTCGACGACGGCGAACCTCCTGGTACCGGCAACTTCTCCTGGGGTGGCTCCAATCGCTGGCTCCTTTCTTCTCCATCAACGGCGGGCTCCGGCCATATTCGGGCGATGCGCTGCTCGCCTTGCTCCAGGAACGAGGTGGAACGATCAGCGAGGAGAGGGGAGTGAGTTGGTGTGCTCAATTCGGCTGGGGGTCGTCTCCTTTTATAGGCTCGACGGTGAGACCAAACGGGATGAGCAGGCGACGGTCGCGACATGGCTACGGGCTGCTAGAGGCATGGCCTAGGGTGGCGATCGATCGGTGGTCTCCTAGCGATGCTCTATGGCTTTAATGCGTGTGTAGGGGCGATGGCAAACGGTCGGGAACACTCGATGCTCCGCGAGGCAGAGGCGGCGTCTTCGACGGCGAGCGGTGGCTACGGGGGACGGGCGATGAAATGGGCATGTCTGGCAGTCTCCTGGGACGGTGGGGAGCATGTTTGCGGGCGGCGAGGGCTCGAGGTGGTCGGGTTGCGTGGGAACGGTGCATTCTCTGCAGCGCACGTCGGCATGGTCGACTGCAGCACGGGCGCGGCATTCCTGCCGGTTCTGGGCATTGTCTGCGAGGCAGGTCCGGTCGAGAGGGGGCGGTGAGGCATGGGCTATCTCCCAGACATGCTGGCTAGGCTTGGTGCTTCTCCTAGCTTGTTGTCGACATGTGGGTGGCAAGGGTGCACTCGGCCTGCTCACCATTGATGACAATGGCTAGCTTATAGTGGTGCTAGAGATTAGTTTAGGTTGTTAGATGATCTACTAAGGCTAGTGGTGTCCAGAGATGGAACAAGTTAGGCCAGAATCACTGCTCAAAATAGTGTTTGTGATTTTGTTGATTTGAATCTGCAAGGTGTTTGATGAAATATCCGCATGAATTCAAGTTTTGAATTTTGAAAAGATTTTTGGTGGGTGTGCTAGTCATGTGCTGGTGAGTCTGTAGATGCTTGGGTTTTGAAAGTTGAGCTTGTTTGAGTGGTTTTTGAAAAAGTGGGATCTTCCCATATGATATAGATTCAATTTTAAACTCTCATTTAAACTATGCATTTGAATGTTTCTGGATGATCACAAGGTGAGCCTTGGTACTTTGTTATGAGTACTATCAAGGGGTGCAAAGATCCAAACAAGTTTCTGTTAAGTTCTGAAATTTAGAGACAACCAAAGTAGGCATGGGAGTTAATTTGGCCAAAGTGACCATTCCCTTATTTTGTTTGTTTTGATTTATTTGTCTTTGGGAAAAGTGTGGGGATTGTTTAGATGATGTTTATTTCACCTAATAATCCTTTTACAAGCAAAGACACATAAGCACGGTAATTCAAAAGAATTCAAAATGGGATGCATACACACATGCATGCTTTCATATTTTTATTTAGAAAAGTTTTTGTTAATCCTAATTTTGGTGATTAGAGTTTGATGATTCTATTTAAATATTTTTGGGATGTTACAACTGATGAGGATGAGTTCACCTTCATCAATGACGATGATGAGGATGATGAGGACACTAACTCCAAGGAATAGTAGCACTTGAGCACTAGCGTTAGTGAGTTATATTTGGTCCCACTATATCGTAGCTTCACATAATGGTTCTTAAAACCATCTGTTTTCCTTTGTTGTGGTGTGTGTTTGTATTGTGTGCTATGAATGAATGAAAAGATAGTTGCTAGAAAAATCTGAGTCAAACTTTAAAAACTTTTCAAAACCCCTGAACCCTAGAAATTTCCCTCTTTTCTCATGATCTACCTCAATCTTCATATGCCTCACGGAGGAAGCAACTCAGCCCCGGACCCGATGTTGAAACTCTTGCAAATGTTGGTTTCTGACCGCGAAGCTGAAAGATTCAAACGTCAAGCCAACTTATCCACCCTTCGACATATAGCCCAGATGGCCAACAACAATCAAGGCCATGGAAATCAAGACAACCATGGGTCTAAGCTCAAGAACTTCCAGAACACTAATCCACCTGATTTCACTAAGTCAGAAGAGCCACTAGATGTAGATGATTGGCTGCAAACCATGGAGAACAATATCGAAGTTGCAGGAGTGGAAGCTAACGAGAAAGTGTTGTTTGCTACCCACTATCTGGTAGGAGATGCAAGAGCATGGTGGAACAGCGTTCACACAATGACAGGAGGTCAGATGATGACTTGGGAAGAGTTGAAAGTCAAGTTCAGCAGAACCCATGTGCCACCGGGTTTGATCAAGAGGATGAGATATGAATTCAGGGAACTGAAGCAAGGAAGAATGACAGTAGTGGAATACCGTGACAAATTCTTGTCATTGGCTAGGTAACCCCAGATGAGATAGACACTGAATCCAAGAAGAAAGAGAGATTCCTAAATGGTCTGCACGATGAGATGCAGACATTGTTAGTCAATATCCCCTTTGCTGATATTGAAGCCTTAGTCGACTCTGCCATTCATATGGAAGCAAAGATCAACCAAGCTAATGAGAACCGCAAGCGTCGCATGATGCATCAACCAGGAACCCACCATACACCAAAGTATTGCCCCAACCCATTTCTAGGATTTGCCCCAAGAACGAACAGACCCCCGATGAACCATCCAACCTATCCCAACCGTGGAAATCAAAGGCCCTCAGGAAACCATAACAACCCCGGCAACCCCAGAAATTTCAACCGTGCACCACCTAAGTTCAACAACAACAATGCTGCCACCAACACCAACACTGCCCCAAGGACTGGAAACAATGTTGTTCCTGTTGCAGCAAAGGACAAATCGCTAGTGAATTATTATGAGTATGGAACCAAGGGTCACTATTCCAATGAGTTCCCCAAGAAGATTACTGCAGCCCCCAATGCAAATGCCCCAGCTCAGCAGAAGCATCGTGTCCAGCCCGGAAGAAGGTTTGCCCTAGGGAACTCGCTCAACCACAACGACCGTCTCTTTCTCATGCATGCAGAAGAAGCCCAAGAAGCGCCAGATGTCGTGCTGGGTATGTTTTCTGTTAACTCAGTACATGCAAGAGTGTTGTTTGATTCTGGAGCATCACACTCATTTGTTACTCAAGAATTTGCATGCACTAGTAAGATTCAACCCACCAAACTGAAGCATGTTATGATTGTTCAAATACCTGGTTCAACCACCAAAGCAAGGAAAATATGCAAAGCCGTCCCTATCCGAATCCATGGCATAGATTTTTATGCTAATCTAATAGTACTCGGAATTAAAGGTTTGGAAGTAGTACTTCGAATGGATTGGATGTCGAAACATAAAGGATTAATTGACTGTGCCAAGAAAGCAATAACCATGATTAGTACAGCCGGAATATCAGTCGAGCATGTATCTGAAACCTTGCCCCGTCAATTCAAGTGTAATAAGAGTATATCCCAACCCACCATCAACCAAGTTCGGATAGTCTGTGAATACCCCGATGTATTTCCAGATGTTTTGCCCGGTATGCCCCCAGATCGGGATATCGAGTTTGTAATTGAACTAATCCCTGGAACCGGACCCATAGCCCAGAGACCATATAGTATGAACCCTTCTGAACTAGTGGAACTGAAGAAGCAACTGAATGCCATGCTGGAAATTGGATTGATTCAACTAAGTGCGTCACCTTGGAGATCACCTGTTTTGTTTGTGGACAAGAAAGATGGAGGTAACCGTCTGTGTACGGATTATCAGAAGTTGAATGATGTCACTATCAATAATAAGTACCCGTTACCAAAGATAGAAGATCTGTTTGACCAGTTTACTGGTGCCAAAGTGTTTTGTAAGATTGATCTTAGAACTGGCTAGCATCAACTCAATATTCCAAATACTGCCTTTACCACCCGATATGGATTATATGAGTATATTGTCATGTCTTTTGGATTAACCAATGCCCCCGCTTATTTCATGAACCTCATAAATAAGATTTTTATGGACTTCCTGGATAAGTTTGTAGTTGTTTTCATCAACGACATTCTGATTTATTCCAAATCAGAAGAAGACCATGAGCTACACCGAAGGACCATTCTTGTAACCCTTAGAGAGCATCAGCTATATGCCAAGTTTAACAAATGTGAATTCTGGTTAAAGGAGGTAGGATTCCTTAGACATATTGTGTCAGCCAGAGGAATTGCCGTTGACCCTGCGAAGGTGAAAGATGTTGAAGATTGGCAAGCCCCGACCACCCAAACCCAAGTCCGTGCATTTCTCGGATTAGCTAGATACTCCCGCAAGTTTGTAGAAGGACTCTCGAGTATCGCAAGACCCATGACCCAATTGCTGAAGAAGGACAAGAAGTTTGAATGGAAAGACAAATGTGAAGCGAGTTTTCAGGAACTAAAGAGGAGATTGATTTTAGCCCCAATCTTGATCATGCCGGATATCAAGAAGCCCTTTGATGTGTATTGTGACGAATCTAAGATCGGTCTCGAATGTGTGCTAATGCAAGAAGGCAAAGTTATATCTTATCTATCTCGACAACTGAAGCAGCATGAACAAAATTATCCAACCCATGACCTTGAACTCGCAGCTCTAGTTCTAGCCCTGAAGACATGGATGCATTATCTTATGGGAAACCGTTGTCAAATTTATTCAGATCACAAGAGCCTGAAGTATATATTCACTCAAAAGGAGCTGAATATGAGACAGAGAAGATGGATTGAGCTAATCAAGGACTATGATCTGGACATTCACTATCACCCTGGTAAATATAATGTGGTATCAAATGCCCTTAGCAGATTGCCGTGCCGCTTGAACTCCATGATTTTGAAGGAGCAACCAAGTTTGCACAAAGAGATGGAAGATTTCTGCATGGAATTGGTGAGTGAAGGATTTTTGGCTAGCATAGAACTTCAACCCACTCTGATCAGTCACATCAAGGAGGTGCAGAAAGGAAATGCTAGTATCAACGGAATCAAGTGTCGTATTTGTACAGGCAAAGTACCCGGATTCACCGAAGACGAAGAAGGAGTTCTGTCGTACAAAGGACGCCTTTGCGTACCAGCAGATTCGGAGTTGAAAGAAGTGATTTTGAAGGAGGTCCATGATACTATTTATTCTATCCACCCCGGAGGAACAAAGATGTATCATGATTTGAAGGAGAAATTTTGGTGGCATAAGATGAAGAGAGAAATCGGAAGATATATCACCAAGTGTGATATATGTTAGAGAGTCAAGGCAGGACATCAAAGACCCGCAGGAATGTTGCAGCCATTACAGATTCCGGAATGGAAATGGGATTTAGTTGGAATGGACTTTATCACCGGATTGCCTACTTCTAGTAGGGGAAATGACTCTATTTGGGTCATAGTCGACAGATTGTTCAAAGTCGCCCATTTCTTACCAGTCAAGACCATGTACAGAGTTCGAAGCTAGCAGAGTTATACATCGCTAGAATCGTCAGTTTGCATGGAGTCCCCAAGAACATTGTATCGGATCAAGGAACTCAGTTTACCTCAAGATTCTGGAAGAAGGTCCAAGAAGGTTTAGGAACCCGACTGGATTTTAGCACATCGTATCACCCTCAGAACGATGGACAAATGGAGCGAGTAAATCAAATACTCGAAGATATGTTGAGAGCATGTGTGCTAGAGTATGGATATAAATGGGAAGACTGTCAGCCTTTCGCAGAATTTTCATACAACAACAGTTATCAAGCTAGTCTGCAAATGGCCCCCTTTGAGTTTATGTATGGAAGGAAGTGTCGCACCCCTTTGAATTGGCCGGAAGTAGGAGAGAATCAGATTTTTGGACCCGACATCCTACGAGAAGCAGAAGAGAAAGTGCACAAGATTTGTGAGCACCTCAAGACCGCCCAGTCCAGACAGAAGAGTTACACTGACAAGAGATGTCGAGACCACGCTTTCAATATCGGAGATTTCGTGTACCTTAAAGTGTCGCCTTTGAAGGGAATGCCGAGTTTCCAGCTCAAAGGAAAGTTAGCCCCCAAATATATCAACGCCTTCAAGATTCTGAATTGTCGAGGAGAAGTATCATATAAATTGGAACTGCCAAAGGAAATGTCGGCAGTGCACAATGTGTTCCATATATCGTTACTTCGCAAATGCCTTGAATTTCCAAAGAAGACCGAAGTTTTCAAGAACATTGATCACCAGACCATAGAGATCAACGATGACATGACGTATCCAGAAGTACCCATCCGTATTTTGGAAGAAGCTTTCAGAACCACCAGAAACCGAAGCATCAAGTTTCTCAAGATTCAGTGGAGCAACCACACTGAAGAAGAAGCTACCTAGGAGCGAGAAGATCACATCAGAACGGAGTTTCCCGATCTCTTTAAATCCTAGGTAATCTTCTTCCTCTTTTTCAAATCTCGGGACGAGATTTCGTTTAAGGAGGGAAGGTTTGTAACATCCCAAAAATAAGAAACAATGATCATCAAACTCTAATCACTAAAATTAGGGTTAACAAAAACTTTGATTAATTAAAATCATGTGAATTCATGTGTGGATGTGATGATTTGATAAATCCCCAAACTCTAATCACTAAAATGGACTTGTGTGACCTAAATACCAAGAAATGGTTTAAAGATGAAAATAACATCATCTAAAACAATTCCATGCAGAAAAAAATTAAGAGAAAATAAAAACAAATCAAATAAAAGAAATGGTCATTTTTGCCATTCTTGCTCACTAGGTCACTTTGAGTGTTTCTAGTCCAAGATTTCAAATAGAAACTTTTCCAATTATTTTCACCACTTGCTAGACCAAGTAAAAGTGAATCAAATCCTACCTTTCAAACTTGCAGAAACACTTGGCAACCTCATTCAAATCACAAGTGAAAATTGAATCTTTATCATATGTGAAGATCACACATTTTCAAAACCCAACCAAACCAGTGCCCCTTGACTAATCCAACTAACCAGAGACTCCCTAGTATGTGCCTAGCCAACCCACCAAGTTTGAATCCAAAATTCGAATTTGAATTTCTTTCGGCCATTTCATCATTCACATTGTGATCAGCAAATAAACAAACAACAAACACTATAGTGAGCAGTGAATTTGGCCAACCTTGTTCCCTCTCTAGCTCTCACTACACTCCCAGTAGATGAACTAGCCAAATTAACAAGCCTTAGCACCACTGTGAGCTTGGCATAGCCATTAATGGTGACCATGTCGAGCCCCTTTGCCAACCCCAATGTGGACAGCAAGCTACACGCCTCTCTAGCCTCGCCAACCTTGTCTCACAGACACAGCACCGTCCACTGCCACTCCCTGTCTCAGCCTCGAGCACTGCTAGCCCTTGGACCACACTGCCTGAGCGCGCCCAGTCTCTCTGCGTGCGAGCCGAGAGCGCGCCAGTGCGCCACACTCGACCAACACCCACAGAACGTGTTGCCCTCGCCGCTTGTGTGCGTAATCGCCAGCACCCCAGCAACCCCGCAAACAACCTCGTTCGCCGACACGTGGACCATGCATGATGTGCGCCATTAAAATCGCCGTCGGACCCGCCCAGAGCATCGACGCGTTCCGACCGATCAGCACCGCCCCACGCCTCGTCACCACGCTGTTGCGCTTCGCCAGGGAGCACAACACCGCCCTCTATCGTCGCCCATGCCATTAGCCCTCCATGCTGTTGACCACGACGAGCTCAGCCCGCAACCTTCGGTCCCCTCGTCGCACTATAAAAGGAGGCCTCCCCCGCTTCTTTTCTTCACACCAGTTCACTCCCACCTCTCACTGATACCCCCCACTCACTCCGGGAGCAAGGCGAGCACCAGGTGGCCAGAATTTCAGCGGAGTTCGTCGTTGTAGAGGAGGAGAGACGCCGTCGATTGTAGCCGCCCCAAGAGAAGCTGCCGGTACCAGGAGGATCACCGTCGTCAACTTCTTCGTTCTCCCCCGTCGTCGACCATCGCCTGAGCCCCGGTGAGCCTCCCACGACCCCCACCTGCCGCGCTAGGGTTCTGTCTCGTTGGAGCTTCCCGACGTGGACGATGAACTAGAGCTGTTCGATTAGAGTTAGATCGTGCGGCCTAGATCACCCCGTATCGCTTCGCCCCCCACTGTCTCACTGACGTGTGGGGACAGCCACTTAAACAGCCCGCGCGTGCGCTGTGCATAGTGGGCCGGCCCACTTAAACGTCCCTTGCAACCCAACAATTCAAATTTAGTTTTATTCATTTAATTTCAAACCCAGTTCTGTACCTATATTCAAAAATCAACTCAGCTCGATTCACTAAACCAAAATGCATGAAACCAATTTTTTTATAAAGGTACTGACATGCTTAATCCAAGCCCGTTGGATTCAAACCATTTAGATCTATAGATCATGCATGGTAAAAATAACAAGGCAGAAGCTTTTCTACATTCAAACAGTTTTCAAAATTCAACCATAAGAGCTTTTGAGTTGATTCCAACTCTCAAAAATCACATTTAACTATACCTTTCAGAATCTATAAGAATATATAGGTTTACTTATAGAAATAATGTTCAAGTAATAAAAGAATGCCACATAGGCATTTCTAGTCACTTTAATTAAATAAAATAAAAAGGTTAAACCTTATTAAATTGTGACACCACTTTAAATCATATTCCCATGTATGAAATATGTGGTGATGACATGTGTCAACATGATCCCATGTTTGAGTTGGAGAATATTAAATCTTAAGTTTTTTTCAATGAGTAGAAATTACTTTTCTAAAATAAAATAAATAAGACAAGTGTTTTAAATCTTGTAATGCTAGTGATGATGCTAGATCACCTAGTGTGAACCTTTGTGTGATGATTAGAAATATTTGTTTGGTGATTGTGTACCTCATATTTATTTATAGACGCTGGTACCGACCAAGGATACGAGGAGGAAGGAGGATACTACGAGGAAGAAGCCGAGGAGAACTTCAACCACTGATCTGCACAAGGCAAGCCTATACTTGCAACCGTGCAAGCCTCACTATTCAAGTTTACTTAGCAAGCCTAAACTTGCAACCTTGCAAGCCTCACTACTCAAGTTGACTTAGCAAGCCTATACTTGCAACCTTGCAATCCTCACTATCCAAGTTGACTTAGCAAGCTTATACCACTCTCTTAGCAAGCTTACACCAATTGATACCCAATCCTAGTTTTACTTGCAAGATTAAGTATTTTAATTCTTTCTCAAAGCTTTCTCTTAGAGTTCACTTAGTGACTTATAGATTCTAGGAAGATAATTGAAGGTAGCATAAAGAGCATAAAATTTGGCCTAAGATATATAATCCTGAGGTTATCCTAAGGCATGAGATTGAACTTAGCTAATCCCCACTTGTTTACCACCCCTCATTAGTATTTACCCCCACTTGTAGATGCTAGTGCTAAGCATAAAACTTGATCAACTTAGATGGGAATACTTGGTGAAAATGGTTATGAAAACCTTGGAATGATGAGTCATTCTACTGAGATGTTTTGACATGTGTTTTCGAACACCAAATGATTTTGATGATGAAAATGTTAAGGCATGAGCCTTAGACCTTTTATAAAATTCATGGTTGTCTAGATGCGATACCATTCCAATTTTACCGTAGAACCACAATACCCGAAAAATTGGGTAGGGCTTGACTGGAAAATTATATACCTTAGTATGGGTTACCTTGTAGCCAAGGTCTGAGCTGAAGCTACATTGTGAAGATTGTCCACCTATGCAGTACCCAAGATGATAGTTGGTCATGGTTGGGAGGACAAACTCACAGGAGAGGTGCCTATACTAGGGCGTGTAATGGAAATGTTAGGATTAATTATCCGTATACTGAGTATGGTGAATTCAGGATTTTTGTTCCTGACGAATGTATCGAATATTGTGGTGAAAGTGTACAATCTCTACAGAGTGTCAAACTATTCGAATAGCCGCGTCCGTGGTCATGGACAGTTGGAGTAGCCATACTGTTCTATCGTCAGATATTTTCAAAATGACTTGTGAAATGATTCACGACTTGACTGGACCACAATAGAGTTGTGATATGAAATTCAAATTCCCGCTTAGGTGTTATAAAACTTTCCACTAGTTTTCTAAGCTTATGAACTTAGTAGAGGTAAATCTGGATTTTCGCAAAACAACCCTAGAGCTTAGTTTATCCTATTCAAAACCCCCTTAACTTGTTAGTATTAGTTTGCGAGTACTTAAAGAGTACTCATGGCTTTGTCCCTGGCTATTCCCGTGGCCAGACTATGAAGAGGAGTATCAGGATGACGGACCGCAGGAAGGTTACGACAACCAGGATCATCTCCCACCGTCAGCATTGCCTATGAGCATGAAGATGGAGCTTTGCGTACGCTATTGTTACTATTACATTATTCCGCTTCTTGATTTGTATTAAGAACTGGATCATGATATCCTTATTTGTGTAAGACATTATGTATGGTTTGTAATGGATGATGTACTGTGATATCCAAATTAGTTATGTCTCGCAAAAATGGTAATCCTGGGATTGCGATGTATGGCATAACAGGAATCTGTGATTAAAAATCCGGGTGTTGACAGTGATTAGCATGATCTCATGGTCGAAAGAATTATAGCAAACGAACTATTCAAATGACTTAATCTTTATTCTCCTAATGATATGATCTTGTTGTTAATAACATCCCAATGATCATGATTAGGAAACAATGATCATCTATCAACCAACAAGCTAGTATTATAAAGAGGCTTTACTAGGGACTCTAATCAATTTACAAATCACACAAGTATTATTGTTTCCGATTAATACTGTTATAGCATGAATGCAAACATTTATCATTAACAGAAATATATAATAATAACTACTTTATTACTGCCTCTAGGGCATATCTCCAACAGTGGGAGCCCGGTCACGTCGCGGGTTTGTGGAGAGATGATGACCCTTGGCTGGCCGGGGGGAGGTGCGCGACCCAGGGGTGGCAGGGGAGCCCTAGTCGCCGGTGATCTGGGTGATGGGCGATTGTTGCCTCCTAGTGGCGCGTTCTCACAGATCTCGCAATCGGTCGTGTGAGCGGGGTTGTTGCCGTCGCTGAAGTTCAGAGTGCGTCCCTTAATGTTGAAGTTCAGGCGTCTCCTGATGCCGCGCTGATGGTAGAGCGACAGTTCTTGTGTTGTTTCCTGCTTGAGGTGGAATTTCTCTTGCTCGCCTTGCTCCCTGCGTGCTGCCTCCTCCAGTCATAGGCGGGCTTGCTCGACCTCTGTTGCTGTCGCGGTTGGCGGGATGGTGTGAAGAAGGAGTCTGGCGGGGTGCTCGTTCTGCCCGCCATGTAGGTTGTGTTGAAGCGACTGGATCTGGCACGAAAGTCGTCAGGGGACTCTTATCCGGAGTCAGAGTCTAAGATCTCGAGGATGGAGTTCTCGAAATCCCCGGCGTTGGAGACTTGCATGATGGAACCTTCATGCTATGAAGCGGTGATGGATCCGGCAACCAAAGCAGGGGTCACTGAATCGGTGTCGTCGTGGAGGGCCACGTCATTCATGGCCGCATCGGTCCCGGCCATGTTGTTGGCGGCCGAGTCATACTCGGAGGCGAGGCGGGGGATGGTGCGGATCTGGCCATCCAAGAGTTGATCGCGGCATGGCGGTGACCTGCTGATGATCGTCATCTCCGTGGGGGCGACGGGGTCCGTGAAAACGACGAACAAGTTTATGTTACCGATCGGCATCACCGTGTTGTACATGACCGGGCGCGACACTAGGACGTTGCCGCTGGTAGGATCTCAAGGATCTCGCCGCACACGGTCATGAGACCGGTGGCGATCGACCGGTTGATTGGCGAATATGGTCTCGCCGCAGAACTCAGGCCGGACCGGCCATGCACCAAGGTGGGCGCCACTATCGTGGGAATGGCCACGGCAGTCGCTACCAGGGGTAGCGAGTAGTAGGATTTGGGGCAAGAGCGGGCAGCCATCTGCGGAGCGAGATGAGGGCAAATACATAGGGATTTACCCAGGTTCGCCCCCCAGAGGGTAAAGAACTACTGCTACTAGATTGTTTTATTGCTTGATTACAATGGTGGCGAGCTTGGTGGCTAGGCAGCGAGTCAATGAGGTGTATGATGGAATGTGATTATAGAGAGTACCGTAGGGAGGTTTATACAGGGGCTACCTCGCTAGGGTTTATAGATATACAACCAAATTAGTTAAGCAGTTGGAGGATTTTACCTAATCTGACTGGGCCTAATGCGGTGACCCAGCATACTACTGCATCTGTACTACACTATAGTCGTTGAAATGATATCCACAGAACACCGTTCCGAAAATATCACTTCCCTCAGAGTGGTACAACAGAAACATTGCGGGTCCAAATTACAAACATACACACCTTATTATTATTACAATACCAGAAGTTCAAAACTTCAAAAGATTCAACTTACAAACCAAATATAAAGTATTTCAGCTAAAGATTTAAAGTGACAACTTAAACTCCAAATTGAGCTCAACAACTTATTGTTATAAATATTGTTCATGTTGCTCGGCTCAATTGGCTCCTAGAATTATGGTAATTTTTCTGACTCCTGGTGCTCTCCTCCGTAGACGACATCGTAGTCCATTCCTTCCACGACATCGTACATATTGGGTTCTTCATAAAATACCTCCTCTTGACTCTCAACTGGATACATTGGGGTTTCTTCAGGATCCTCAGACTCTAAGCAGGGTATCAAAGGAAAAGGTGAGTAACAGCATTACCCAGCAAGTTCATTATATGCAAGGTGGGAAGTTTGATGCTCTATCTACTACCTCGGACTATAATTCCTTGGCACTATGCAGTTTTCATAAACCTTTCTTTAAAGATTGATTTTATTGTGAAAATCTATGACCATCAGCAATCACAGGTTGACCAGAACTTTCATGGAGTTCCTTTCCTGCCGTGTTCATAGATCCTTCCCGAAACAGGTAGTACAAGTTACAATTCTTACACTCTGCAGAGGTGCGTTACTTTACCCATGAGAGATCAACTCCTTGTTGCACAATCGGGCATACTTTCCTGTCCACAATTCCATGATGCGGGGCCCAGTAGTTGGTCCAAGCCAATCACTGCCCTCTCCATGAACCCATATGTCTTCACGATCCTTCGGGGCTGGCTCACCTCCTTTAAGCCCCCTTCCGGTCAGGCTAAAACCCTGATGAGTTCCCAAAAACTCTATGAACTGGTGATGCTGTCACATCCCAAGATTTTCCAAATCTTGTTATGTGAAAAATAAATGAATAAAATAAAACTTTGTTGATTTTCAGGGTGAGAAGAAACTTTTTGATTCCAATTGGAAACCTTTAAACCTATTTGATCAAATAAAATCCTAAAGGGATTTAAAAAGATAAATAAAAAATAAAGTTAAAAACTATTTGGAATTACTATTTTGGATCTTTTAATAAAAAGATTTGGTTTCAAATGAAAAGGTAGAAATATAAATAAGGATTATTTTATAGAGCCAAATTAAACCTTGGCCAAGGTTTTGAAATAAAATGTTTTGCTTTGATTAAAAGAGTAAAGGTTTATTTAAATAAAATAATGAGAGTTTATTAATAAACCAATTTTATTAAAATAAAGGGGTTTACCATTTTAATTAAACATCAAAACTTGTTAAATTATTTTAAACAAGTTTACCAAGTATTTTATATTCTCAAATAAAACCTACTAAAGTGTTTTTGGTTTTATTTTTAGATTTCAAAAATAAAGATTTTAATAAAAAAATCCTATTTGAATTAATTGATTAAGGTCTATTCATTTAATTATTAATGGACCCTAAAATAAAAATATTATTTTGTTTTGGGACTTGGAATTGTGTTGTTAATCAGAACCAAAACTCAATGCAAAGTTTGGAGGAGTTTTGAATTGATTTGTTGTTTGAATTGTTTGATTGAATTTCAAAACAGAAAATCAAAAGAGAAAAAGAAAAACAATCAGAACAGAAAAAAATATGAAAACGGACTCGACCCAACCAGCCCAGCCCACTAAGCGCAACAGTCCAGTCTCTCTCTCCCCGTAAGAAAACGGTTCGCACCAAAGAAAGAACCCGCACCCTCACTGACCGGTGGACCCAGTTCCCTCTCTTTCTCTCACGCTGCCAAGCGGACCCCACCGCCAGCTCTTTCTTCCCCACCCGCCGCTGACCGCGCACCCCTCCTCTGGCCATTACTGCCGATGAAATGCCGGCGTGAATACGCGTTAACCACGCCATGTAACGGCCCTGCGATAAGGCCTACTTAAGCGCCAACATCTCCTCTCTCGTTTCCCTCTGTCGCCCCACCTTAGCGCGCCCCCAGGCTGCCAAATTTTCTCCTGCACCACCCTCTGTTGCGACGCTCTCCGGCAGCGATTCCGGCAACCCCGCGCCACCCCTTGCCTCCCTGAGCACGCAGGCAAGTTCCCCAGGCCCTGGCGCATCTTTCTGCATCCGCAGCTCGCTCGCGCGCGCCCCTGAGCCTCGACAGCGACGACTCCAAGCGCCGCCACCGTCTGTTTGCTACTCCGGCGAGTCCTCCAGGTAGTGTCTGACCACCCCCTTTCCTCTCGTTGATGCAGGCATAACCGTGACTCGCGTACGAATCTAACCGTTCTTCCCATTTGTTTCCTCGTGACCTGTAGCGCCGCCCTCGAGGACGACAGAGCGTGGCCGTCGTCAGACGCAACTCTGGCGAGCAATCCCTGACATCACAGTGCGCCCCTTGGATTATTACAAACACGTTGAGCTTCTCTGCACCCTTGCGAAGCCGGTGAGCATATCCCCAGCCTCTCTCGCTTCCTGCTTCACCAGCACCGCCACCATCTGACCGCGCCGCCGCCAGCCACCGTCGCTGCACCGCCAACCTTTGGTCAAACACACGTGGGCCGTTGGATCCTCATCCTATGGCGTAGACAGAACAACTTAAGCGAAGAGGTACGAGCTAATCTGCACCGTTCAGTCTCACTTAGATCCAACGCTCCCCGTAGACGATACGAGCAAAACGGTATGGACGAATCAGAACTCACCACGTGGCCAGAGTTGATTTAAAACAGAAACTTATCTATTAGTTGTTCAATTTTGTAAATTGCATAACTTTTGATCCACATGTCCAAATTTTGCAAACTTTATATCAATGGATTCAGAAAAGCAAGCCCTAGCCAACCATGCCATTTGTTTAGTAAAAAGTTTCTGCTAAATTGTTTGTTTTTGCAGAAACTTGTGTATGCTTGTTTAGGTTATAAAAATTATTCCAAAATGATTTTGAGGATAAAATATTTTGCAAATGGTGTGTTTTGAACCTACTGACCATAGGAAACACTTTGTGGATTCAAAAATGTATTTGGAGAAACAAAATAATGAACCTTTGATTTAAATCAATTCTAGTCAAATAAAAAAATGGTTTATTTATTAAAAATGGTTTTGGAGGAAAACCTTTGAGAAATGTTTTGGAAATAAACTCTCTGACCCTAAACACAAGATTTTATGGTGTGAAAACATATTTTGTGAACCCTTTAGATTAATGCCTTAGTAAAAACATTTCTGCACCACATAAAATGATACCTTGTTTTGAAAATGGTTTATGAAGTGAAATCTTTTGCAAATGACTTTGCCACTTTATAAAATGACCATTAGGTGTTTTCAAATGTTTATGACCCATTAGGAACCACTTTTTCAAATAAAACAAAGCTTGGCATGCTTGCATGCATTACTCTGACTTTATCTTTTTGTGTGATGTTTTGCTTGATTGGTAGATTGAGATTGTGCCTTGCTTGATTGAATTGTAGTGACTTGAAGAGTGTGATTGTTGCAAGGACAAGGAGTGAACTTATACCCTCTACCAAAAAGGCAAGTGATTATTCATACTATTGTCCCATTACTTTCACTATGCATTAGTGATTTTTCTAAGTAAAACTTGCATAGAATTTTTGCTAAGTATAAACCATGCTATGGGAAATCCTAGTAGATGAAACCTTAGTAGAAATTTTCCTAAGTTAAGATTCCTACTACTATCAAGCTTAGCTTAGCTAATAGAAAACAAGGGTGGAATATATATTCATACTATGGAAAAATTTCTAAGTCTGAGGACTTGTGTTTTGTTAATAAAACAACTAAGTGAATGAATCACCTGGGTGGAAAGGGACTTGATTGGTGGTTTTGGTTGAGTGGTTACACAAGGCCCATGGCTATGGTTTACCTTGTGTATCTCACTTGTGGTAAGCCACCCAGGAACAAAGAGATTTGAGATGTCAAATGTTGAGAAGCTTCAAGTGCAACCACTTGGCATTATGGGCTCTGCCTGGATCATATAGGTTGCTAGAACTTAGCCATTTGGACAGTTGGTGGTAGTGGGAATGATAGGTTGGAGAGCGTCCATTTGGTCTAAGGGAAGGCTTCTGAAAGATCTTGTCTTGGTGAAACCAAGTCTTGTGGGAAAAGTGCACCACCTCTGCAGAGTGAAAAATCTAAGTACTTAGCCATGTCCCTGGCAAAGGACAATTTGAGCATCAAGACATGGAAGCTATCAAGAATCTCATCATCCAAATTTCTAAGTTAAAAACTTGTGGTTGAACAAGGGTTAAAGGATCTTCAATCTTTGATTGGGAGATGCCTTGGGAAAGATTTTTGTGAAGCAAATACTTAGTGATTTCAAATGATAAGGAAAAATCTATTTTAAGCAAAGCAAGCCTAAGCTCCACTTAGCCAAATGCATATAGATGATAGACTCCACTATACTACCATAGTATCACTTTCCAATACAATTCAAATGTATTGACCCTTTTGGCTATAACTTGTTATGTTGCAGGTTTGTTTGATATTAGTGAAGTTAAATGATTAGGATTACAAAGTCTACAACCAACATGTCTGCCTGTGGCACTTTGAAGATGAAGGACCCCATGCTTATAGATATTCTGCTGCAATGTAATGTAATAGCCAAATGAGCTATGTAAGATGTAATAAAATTATGTTATTCCTGGTTATAAAGTTGTATTATGACCTTTGTTTCTTGATATTACATCTTAACTGTGGATGCTAGCTATTGATCCAGGGACTAGCATTGTAAACACAGGGATCTCTACCTTATTAAAGGTTGGGAACCTAACAGATGGTATCAGAGCATTGTGTTGCCTGTAGGATTTGTAACCCTAGGATTGGACAAAACCCCTTAGAAAAATAGGAGTTGTATTTGTTCCAAAACTTATTTACAAACAATCTTGTAAACTCTTTCCTCAACCATTTTGGTTTCAACTCTACATCTCTTCTACTTCAACTTGATGGACAAACCTACCCCATGGCCAAAGACTTCACCATGTGCAAAGGACTTCATAAACTCTAGTGACTTCAACATCTTCAACTCTAATGACTTCAACATCTTCAAAATTTTCACCAAGGACTTCAACCTTGGATATCACTAAGGACTACAAGTGTGACAAGAAATGTTGCTCAAGACTTGAAGACTAAGGAAACACAACCTAGAAGGAACCATGATCACCTTTGAAGTTTTGTGACCAAGACACAAGAAATATTCTCCAAGGATACAAAGATATTGTTCAAGAAGAATCAACCAAGAAGGATGGAAAGATCTCAAATGAACCATAGAGATGGACCACCATATTTTGTTTAAGTCAAACCCACCAACTTATGTGGTGTAACAAAAATATTTTTGTTGCCTAAAAATATGCTTGAAAATTGTTGTTTGAGTGGAATGCTTGTTTGTGATTGCTTGCACATTACTTGTGTGAATTGTATAGTGTGTTATTAGAATTATTCCTTAGAGATACTTTGCCTATTCTAATCCCAATCCAACCCAAACAGATGACTACTCCAAGAGACTCCAACATCAAGGTTGATGACAACAACAACAACCAAGAGATGCACATGAGAGAACAACTACTAGCAAACCAAACCCAGTTGAGCCAAGTGACAACTCAGCTTTTAGCCAACAACAATGGATTAGACCCAGCTATACAAAGGATTCTGAAACTTCAATCCCAATTGTTGCAAGGGATGGCCACTCAAATGGTCAACATTGGAGACAACTCTTCCAAAGGAGTTTATGACAACAAGGATGACAAAGATGTTATTTTAGAAGGAACCCAAGCTTGCAATATTTGTGGAGACAAGGATTACACTTCCAAGGAGCATGGAGATCAATGCCCTAATTGTGAAGAGAGACATCCAACTAATCAATGCCCCACATCTCAAGTGACTTGTTTCCTATGTGAAGGAAATGATCATGCCCCTATTCAATGCCCCATCTATCCTATAGTTCAACAAATGAGCAAGATGGAATGCATCAAATGTTTGGAAACCTCCATAAGGGAACAACTTCTACCAAGATGGATGAAGGAAAAGTTAGAACCATGCCACATAAAGCCAAATCCAAAGTGACCACAAAGTGTTGCTACTCTTGTGAAGAAGAAGGTCATATCTCTAGTAACTTCCCCAAGAAGAGAGAAATATTTCCCACCTTTGAGGTGAGATATGAAGAGCATGAACTAGAAGAACTCCTAGCTTTGGATAGACCCAAGAAGAATAAGAAATGCCCCAACCCTAGCAACAAGGATATTACTCAAGAGCAATGTTACACTTGCAAAGAAATGGGACACTATGCCAATGAATGCCCAGAAAAGAAGAAGAACCAAAGAAACAAACAAGAGGCAATGATACCAAATGAAAAGAAAGATATCAGCCAAGTGATGTGTTTCAAATGCAAAGAACTAGGCAATTATGCATACAAGTGTCCAGGGAAGTATCAACAAGATCCCAAGCTAGCCAATATGTAATTTGGTTGAAAAATATTTTAAGGGTGGTAGTACCCTAGATGCTTTGAGTCAACTTGTAACCCTAGCCTTCCCAAATCTCGGGACGAGATTTATTTTAAGGGTGGTAGCCTGTCACATCCCAAGATTTTCCAAATCTTGTTATGTGAAAAATAAATTAATAAAATAAAACTTTGTTGATTTTTAGGGTGAGAAGAAACTTTTTGATTCCAATTGGAAACCTTCAAACCTATTTGATCAAATAAAATCCTAAAGGGATTTAAAAAGATAAATAAACAATAAAGTTAAAAAATATTTGGAATTACTATTTTGGATCTTTTAATAAAAAGATTTGGTTTCAAATGAAAAGGTACAAAATATAAATAAGGATTATTTTATAGAGCCAAATTAAACCTTGGCCAAGCTTTTGAAATAAAATGTTTTGCTTTGATTAAAAGAGTAAAAGTTTATTTAAATAAAATAATGAGAGTTTATTAATAAACCAATTTTATTAAAATAAAGGGGTTTACCATTTTAATTAAACATCAAAACTTGTTAAATTATTTTAAACAAGTTTACCAAGTATTTTATATTCTCAAATAAAACCTACTAAAGTGTTTTTGGTTTTATTTTTAGATTTCAAAAATAAAGATTTTAATAAAACAAATCCTATTTGAATTAATTGATTAAGGTCTATTCATTTAATTATTAATGGACAGTAAAATAAAAATATTATTTTGTTTTGGGACTTGGAATTGTGTTGTTAAACAGTACCAAAACTCAATGCAAAGTTTGGAGGAGTTTTGAATTGATTTATTGTTTGAATTGTTTGATTGAATTTCAAAACAGAAAATCAAAAGAGAAAAAGAAAAACAATCAGAACAGAAAAAAAATATGAAAACGGACTCGACCCAACCAGCCCATCCCACTAAGCCCAACAGTCCAGTCTCTCTCTCCCCGTAAGAAAACGGTTCGCACCAAAGAAAGAACCCGCACCCTCACTGACCGGTGGACCCAGTTCCCTCTCTTTCTCTCACGCTGCCAAGCGGACCCCACCGCCAGCTCTTTCTTCCCCACCCGCTGCTGACCGCGCACCCCCTCCTCTGGCCATTATAGCCGATGAAATGTCGGCGTGAATACGCGTTAACCACGCCATGTAACGGCCCTGCGACAACGCCTACTTAAGCGCCAACATCTCCTCTCTCGTTTCCCTCTGTCGCCCCACCTTAGCGCGCCCCCAGGCTGCCAAATTTTCTACTGCACCACCCTCTGTTCCGACGCTCTCCGGCAGTGATTCCGGCAACCCCGTGCCACCCCTTGCCTCCCTGAGCACGCAGGAAAGTTCCCCAGGCCCTGGCGCATCTTTCTGCATCCGCAGATCGCTCGCGCGCGCCCCTGAGCCTCGACAGTGACGACTCCAAGCGCCGCCACCGTCTGTTTGCTACTCCGGCGAGTCCTCCAGGTAGTGTCTGACCACCCCCTTTCCTCTCGTTGATGCACACATGACCGTGACTCGCGTACGAATCTAACCGTGCTTCCCGTTTGTTTCCTCGTGACCTGTAGCGCCGCCCTCGACGACGACAGAGCGTGGCCGTCGTCAGACGCAACTCCGGCGAGCAATCCCTGACATCACAGTGCGCCCCTTGGATTATTACAAACACGTTGAGCTTCTCTGCACCCTTGCGAACCCGGTGAGCATATCCCTAGCCTCTCTCGCTTCCTGCTTCACCAGCACCGCCACCATCTGACCGCGCCGCCACCAGCCACCGTCGCTGCGCCGCCAACCTTTGGTCAAACACACGTGGGCCATTGGATCCTCATCCTATGGCATAGACAGAACAACTTAAGCGAAGAGGTATGAGCTAATCTACACCGTTCAGTCTCACTTAGATCCAACGCACCCCGTAGACGATCCGAGCAAAACGCTATGGACGAATCAGAACTCACCACGTGGCAGAGTTGATTTAAAACAGAAACTTATCTATTAGTTGTTCAATTTTGTAAATTGCATAACTTTTGATCCACACGTCCAAATTTTGCAAACTTTATATCAATGGATTCAGAAAAGCAAGCCCTAGCCAACCGTGCCATTTGTTTAGTAAAAAGTTTATGTTAAATTGTTTGTTTTTGCAGAAACTTGTGTATGCTTGTTTAGGTTATAAAAATTATTCCAAAATGATTTTGAGGATAAAATCTTTTGCAAATGGTGTGTTTTTAACCTACTGACCATAGGAAACACTTTGTGGATTCAAAAATGTATTTGGAGAAACAAAAGAATGAACCTTTGATTTAAATCAATTCTAGTCAAATAAAAAAATGGTTTATTTATTAAAAATGGTTTTGGAGGAAAACCTTTGAGAAATGTTTTGGAAATAAACTCTCTGACCCTAAACACAAGATTTTATGGTGTGAAAACATATTTTGTGAACCCTATAGATTAATTCCTTAGTAAAAACATTTCTACACCACATAAAATGATACCTTGTTTTGAAAATGGTTTATGAAGTGAAATCTTTTGCAAATGACTTTGCCACTTTATAAATGACCATTAGGTGTTTTCAAATGTTTATGACCCATTAGGAACCACTTTTTCAAATAAAACAAAGCTTGGCATGCTTGCATGCATTACTCTGACTTTATCTTTTTTGTGATGTTTTGCTTGATTGGTAGATTGAGATTGTGCCTTGCTTGATTGAATTGTAGTGACTTGAAGAGTGTGATTGTTGCAAGGACAAGGTGTGAACTTATACCCTCTACCAAAAAGGCAAGTGATGCTTCATACTTTTGTCCCATTACTTTCACTATGCATTAGTGATTTTTCTAAGTAAAACTTGCATAGAATTTTTGCTAAGTATAAACCATGCTATGGGAAATCCTAGTAGATGAAACCTTAGTAGAAATTTTCCTAAGTTAAGATTCCTACTACTATCAAGCTTAGCTTAGCTAATAGAAAACAAGGGTGGAATATATATTCATACTATGGAAAAATTTCTAAGTCTGAGGACTTGTGTTTTGTTAATAAAACAACTAAGTGAATGAATCACCTGGGTGGAAAGGGACTTGATTGGTGGTTTTGGTTGAGTGGTTACACAAGGCCCATGGCTATGGTTTACCTTGTGTATCTCACTTGTGGTAAGCCACCCAGGAACAAAGAGATTTGAGATGTCAAATGTTGAGAAGCTTCAAGTGCAACCACTTGGCATTATGGGCTCTGCCTAGATCATATAGGTTGCTAGAACTTAGCCATTTGGACAGTTGGTGGTAGTGGGAATGATAGGTTGGAGCGCGTCCATTTGGTCTAAGGGAAGGC
This sequence comes from Avena sativa, assembly GCA_916181665.1. NCBI lineage: Eukaryota > Viridiplantae > Streptophyta > Magnoliopsida > Poales > Poaceae > Avena > Avena sativa. The sequence goes on along the minus strand of OV702283.1, from coordinate 279,583,157 downwards.
TTCTGAAAGATCTTGTCTTGGTGAAACCAAGTCTTGTGGGGAAAGTGCACCACCTCTGCAGAGTGAAAAATCTAAGTAATTAGCCATGTCCCTGGCAAAGGACAATTTGAGCATCAAGACATGGAAGCTATCAAGAATCTCATCATCCAAATTTCTAAGTTAAAAACTTGTGGTTGAACAAGGGTTAAAGGATCTTCAATCTTTGATTGGGAGATGCCTTGGGAAAGATTTTTGTCAAGCAAATACTTAGTGATTTCAAATGATAAGGAAAAATCTATTTTGAGCAAAGCAAGCCTAAGCTCCACTTAGCCAAATGCATATAGATGATAGACTCCACTATACTACCATAGTATCACTTGCCAATACAATTCAAATGTATTGACCCTTGTGGCTGTAACTTGTTATGTTGCAGGTTTTTTTGATATTAGTGAAGTTAAATGATTAGGATTACAAAGTCTACAACCAACATGTCTGCCTGTGGCACTTTGAAGATGAAGGACCCCATGCTTATAGATATTCTGCTGCAATGTAATGTAATAGCCAAATGAGCTATGTAAGATGTAATAAAATTATGTTATTCCTGGTTATAAAGTTGTATTATGACCTTTGTTTCTTGATATTACATCTTAACTGTGGATGCTAGCTATTGATCCAGGGACTAGCATTGTAAACACAGGGATCTCTACCTTATTAAAGGTTGGGAACCTAACAGATGCCCTGGCAAGTGCCATATCAAATGGACTATACCACTAAAAACCACTAAATAGATAATCTAGACACCAAAAGTGTGGGGCTTAAGGGTGCCCACCCATATGTTGGATCCACACAAGGAATCACAAGGTCACGTTAAGGTTGTCTTGCCTCCATACAATAGGAAAAGGATACAACTGACTTCTCCGTCCCATTCCAAATCTCATGGCTAACTCGTTATATACGGCGCTAGAATCACTAATGTCATGGGTTGTTAAGTTCCTAGTTGATTATCATTGTTGCAATAGAAACTTAATTTCTATTGCTCCTTTCTATCATCACTTAGGATGATATCAACAATTTATTTATTTGAGAAAATAATATTTTCTTTCCTTGAAACATAGATGATAACACACAATATGCAAATACTTTGATAAAGACTCTTCAAAGGACATGAGCAAGTGATGAGCTTGCCTTGTGATTGCAAGGTAGTAAAGTCGGATGCTTGCACTGGACCTTGAGCTTCTATGTCTACAAAACATCATTATTGCCCGGTAAGGACAATATTTAAAGAGGCAAAATGAATATGCATAATAATGTAATGCATTATTATCATTTATTTTTCTTTGTCTGTTTTACCCATTATTTAGTTTCAATAATTCCTTAAAGTAATAAAGGATTTCATTTAAAAATATTCTTTAATATTTATTGAATATTATATTTGCCATTATATAAGATAATAATTATTTTAGAATTTAAAATTCAATATCAATTCCTATATTTAACCATTTAACAAATCTTTTAAGAATTAACATTTATATAATAGAATTTATTTTTATGACCCAAAACATTTATTTAGTATTTTTCTAAAATACTAATAATATGTAATAAAAGTGATTTTTATAAATTTTTATCTTCTTTCTTTAATTTTATAAAATTCCATAAGGAAAAAATATATTATAAAATTCTTGACCAAAAATTATATACATAAATATTTATTTCTTAATTTAATTAAATAGGTTAGATTATTATGAATCCAAAAATATATTATTTGTAATTTTTAACCTTCTATTTTATTTTTAGAATTTTATTTATCTCTAGGGGTATTTTGGTCTTTTATTAATTATTAAGACTTCTTTTAAGTTTTGGACTGGTTCCATTGGGCTTATTGGGCCAATTTGGCCCAAGTGACCTTGACCAAAAGGGCACCCCGAAGGGTTCTGGCCCTATTGGCCCACTCCCTCTGTCTCTCTTTCTCTCTTGTCCTCACCTCCTCTCCTCCTTGACCTCGTGGGGTGCTGACGCCGCCGCCGTGCGATGCTCACCGACGTGGCCCTCCCTAGCCGCTATTGTGGTGCAGAGCGAGGTTGTCGACCATGCTTGTTCATCTTATCTGCTTCGATTTGACTTCGGAGCCCTCTTGTGGCCATGATAGCCCCGTTCCCGAACCCTAGGTTTGGGGATGGTGCTGCTACTGCCGCCGCTGACCCTCCCGTGGTGGTGTGCGGTGCTCATGCGCTATTGTGGCCGCCGCCGTGGCTGGTTTAGATTGCAGCGCCCTCTAGGTGTTCCCGATGCCGCCGCGAGCTCGTCGGCCCTTCTTCTTCCTCTTCAATTCGTCAGTGAGGACCTCCGGTGAGTTGTGCCTCTGTGAACTTTTGTGCATATTGCTACCTCGAGTGCCTCTGTGTGTATCTAGTGGCCAATCTATATTCTATGTTTGCACTGATACTAGGGTTCATCCCTGGTGCTTGTATAATGATGCTATGGTCTGGTAATGATGTTTAGTGAGAATTTGTGTTCTCTGCACCTCAGTTCTTGTTGTCATCCTTTGATTGAGTGTTGTTGTTGTTGGTTTAAGGCTAATGTTGGATCTGATGCTAGTGGTTCCTAGCTTTGTCTCTGATTGGTGATGTTATACTTAGTATGTTCATCTTCTGTCAGTGTCTTGATACTGACAGTATCACTTTTAGTGATGATTCATTGCATTAGTGTTTGTTGGCTTGCATGTTTATCCATAGTCTGAATTTTATTCAATAGAGTCAAATGATTCTTGGAAAATGAATGTATATATATTGTATGATCTCTGAGTCTGGTCTCAGGGAAATGATAGATATTGATTTTCTAGTTGATTTATGAAAACTAGACTATCTGGTTGGCTTAGTTGTAAGATCCTTTCTTGTGAAACCATCTTAGAATGGTACACAAGTTGATCTGGTTGTTGGCTTTACTTATGGACAATACTTTATATGGATAAATGCTTAATAATAAGTTGAGAAGTTCACTTATTGTTCATGCCTATGATTCTGGTCCGAGGCTCTAGGAACTAAGTTCCTATGTTGCTGTCACTTTCAAAATTGGCTAAGACATCATAGTTGCTTTCTAGATCTTGGATCCTAGTTGATTAAGTTAATAGTTTTGTTTGTAACTTATAAGATCTGAGGTGCTACTCCTTCTTGGAGATGTGCCCATTTCTTGTAAGAAAAAATGATAGAATATAGAAGTTTCCTTTGGTATCACCAATTCTGTGAGGCTGGTCCGAGAATTTGGTGTTTTTGATACAGTTTGATTCTAATCTTTATATTGAAAACGTCTAGGATAGATTCACCCCACCAGGGTGATCATTGAGAGGTTTTCTTATGAAATAACACATTTTTTCTGTTTGGATAATATGAACAGATCATGTGGATGTTTATAGCACTCACCACAAGAACTAATGATTGTAGTGGTTTATTGTGTTGGTGGTGTTGCTGGCTTGATCCTATCCTTCACCTCTTGATGATGTTCTTGTTTCCCCTGGTTCTTGTGCTTGGACTTGATTTAACCTGCTCCGCCTAGATCCTGTGGCTTGGCCTTGATGTCCACCTAATCCTTCCCCTTCTTATGTCACCATCTAGTGATGTTTGGTTAATCTGGTGTGGAGTTTTCTTGGATGGTTTTCTTGGCTTTGTCTAGGCTGCTAGTTCTAGTGTGGTGTGAGCAATGGAAAGGTGCACTAGTGATTTCCCACGGCTGTTCTTGGATCTTTTACTTGTTGAGGCAGTAGTGGCTGTGTCGACAGCACATCCATGCATTTTGGTGTGTGAGCTACTTGTGTGTCTACTGCATAGTTGTGGATATGCTCAATGGCGTGTTCTACCCTTTTATCTTGTTACCATTAATCTGCCTGGTGAAACTTGCCCCTTTTACTGATTGAGATCATTTGACTCATGGCTTATTTGTTTATGAAAGATTAGATTCTTTCATATTGGTGAAACTTGCCCCTGATGGATTTACTCAATGATGTAAAATTGAGCAGTGCAACTCACTCCTCTCTACTAAGAGTAAAAATTAACAACTTAAATTTTATTTTCCTTTTTGTTTGTTCTTTATTTTGCAGGTACAAGATTTGAAGATTCAAGATTAGTATAGGTTTTCTTTTTAGATAGATATAATCCTTTGTAATGTTTATTTCATTCTTTTGTAAGGAATTTTGTAATAGTTCTTAATATGTAAATATTCCTCTTCTTTTTGTAATTTTATTACTGTAAAGATTCTTTATTGACTTTATGAGTTACATTTTGTAACTTATTCATGAAATGAATATATGAAATAAATATTCATTTTTTAATTATATTTCTTATTTAGAGTTTCTATTACTATATATTATTTCTTGATTAAAGAATATTACTAAATCATAATTCTAATCTTTTGAAATATAATTCAAATGTTAAGTTTGAATTCAATTTCCTTCCCCCAAAACACAGTAATTCATAAAGATCATGTCAAAATTTATAACGATCACTCTCCAAAGCTGTTTCTAAACTTAGAGAGTGAAAGAAACTCTGATCACTTAAAGTTTTTATTTGGCAAAAAATTTACCCACATTTTGTAGATGAATGCATGCATATGCACAATTCCTAAATCTACCCTTCGTTTTGTTCCTAAATGCTGGGATGTTACAGACTTCCCCCCTTAAATTAAACTTTGTCCTGAAGTTTGCTGAAGTGTACCTGAATAGTTCTGGATAGGCTTTTCTTAATCATATTGTTTCTCCCATGTGGCTTCTCTCTCGGGATGATGTTCCCACTGTACCTTGCAGTACTTCATTTCCCTATTCCTCAACCTTTTCTAGTTTTCTTTTTGAATTTTATAGGGTTTTTCAACATAAGCCAGGTATACTTGTAATTCTATCTCTTGATGTGTGATTACATCGTCAAGAACTTTAAGACATTTCCGGAGTTGTGACACATGGAAAACATTATGAACTTGAGCCAATCTTGAGGGTAGCTCTAATGTCGTGGTATTTCCGACGAGTACGCCATGGAGGGGTCCTCACAGTGCGTGTTTAGAGACGTGGGGTAAGGCGGACGGTTGACGGGTACGAGGTGACAAAGCTTACCCAGGTTCAGATCCCACAACGGTGGTGGAATCCTACTCCTGCTATAAATCACTATAATGGCAATACGCCGAGTTACAGAGATTAGGTTCGCTGTGCGAGGTGACTAGATAGTCTAAGTTATCGTCTAAGATTGTGCCCTAAAGGCTCCCATAGGCCCGACTTATATAGTCGTCAGATCCTAGGGTTACAGGGAAAAGTCCTAGCCGGACAGGTTACAGAGTCCTACACCGTCTATTACTAGTCTTGTGTATCTTGCACTCCAAGGCTCTGGATACGCTGGTGACTCCACCGTAGCCTTCCTTTATCCGGCATGGACCTCCCTTCTGGATCCATCTAACTGGGCCACCCAGCAGGCCATAGGCCATGCTACCGACTATGGGCCACCCGGGTTAGTCGGATAAGAGACATGCTATGAGGATACCCATATAGCATATCCCCAACAGTAGCCCCCGGAGAACTCCGAGATCTTGCGTCGTCTTGCCTCTTCTCGTGGAATGCTCCGTCTAGATGGATGTCGGCAAATCGTCAAGCAACATCTTGTAGTCCTCCCAAAGAACCCTGCAAGGTTTCCTCCGTTTTCTATGAGTAAGTCGGAGAAATGCTGAATCTTCCATCATACGCTCCCGTTGTCGGATTAAATCCGTCCATGCCGGAATCTTCGATGGGACGGCTCATCTACCATGTCAGTTATGACGACGTAGGCTGTAGGTCAGCGACGCCTCGTAACTCACACATGCAGAGAACGTAATCATATCCGATTTTCCCGCGCGAGCGATACGAACCGCTGGTGGCGACGGTTGGAGACGTGGAAAAATTACCGCGCACGTTCACGAACACGTCGTCTACGCGGCAACCATCCGATTAGCTGCACGAATCTTGACGTAGAGTAAGATAAATAGTGACCGTGAGACACTTGCCACTTTTTCACCTCATTCTCTCGCGTCATCGTATTCTTCCTCCAGCCGCGCGCCTCCTCGAGGTCTCCGCGAAAACCTCGAGAAACCCTAGCCTCTTGCCTGCACCAGTCGTGTTCTTTTCCTTCCTCCATGGCCAGCAGCAGCTTATCCCCATCAATGGAGGCGTCGAGCGAAGCCACGGCAAAGCCGGCGAGCTCCGTCGTCGTGCCCCCAGAGGGTCTGGTCATCCCCGCATCGGCGGTGATAGAAACCACCGGCGGCGACCATAATCTGGCGGCGCTGGAGCCCCTGGAAGAGGAGCCAGACTCGCACAAAGGCGACTGGCGCGGCTCGGACATCACCGGCCGCGACCTCTAAGAGATGGTCGCTGAGGGTTATCTCCCTGCGACGGAGGGATTAGGCCTAGGTTAGATTTGTTTGTCTACTTCTTCACCGTTAAACGTGAAGCCGGACATAGCAAGGAGGAGCTTAGAAACTGCGGCACCATAAGCTTCAAGATCCGTCCTGGCCGGCGGTTCCCCGACATCGTCGGCCACGAGTCATGCAAAAATTGGCAGCGGACGTACTTCTACGGCCCCGACATTCCTTTGTCGGGTCGAGAAGTAACGTACCCGGACTTTGTGGACGGAGCCGCCGCCGAAGTCCCTACATGGAGGTCCCATGCCTCCCTTCCCTCCGACCTCAAAGCTTCTCGCGCAATAAGGCGGATCGAATGGTTTGTAGAGACAGGTTTGACCGTCTTGGACCTAGCCATGTGCTGGTTCATCAGGCAGATGCAACCTCTGCAGCACCGTACGAAGCTTATTCACGAGTACACTGGCGACCGAAGGGATACCCTCTGGATCACCGAGGACAACTTCTCGAGCGACTCCGTCAAGTTCCGCCTCAAGGACATCGTCAAGGTGAAGGACAAGAAGCGTGGTTTCACCCTCACCTACGACATGTTCGTAGACGGAAAGTGCCCAAAGGTAGGTGTTTATTTTCCGTGTATGACATTGCTCCAGTTTTTCCGTCTTGCTAATACCATCTTGTCTAACACAATGATTTCTCACTTAACAGCTTAGCGATCTAGAGGAGGGCAACCTGGCTGCCCAAATCTATGATCCAAAGATGAAGGAAGTCACGGTCGTGTCCGACGATGATGTCCAGTTAGCGCGAAAGAGGAAGAGCTCCACCTCTGACGCTGCCGACGGAGGCAAGAAAAAGAAGACGGAGGGTGGAGCCTCCAAAAAGAGTATTGCCGCCCTGGAGGCGGAAAAGAAGAAAGCCACCGGGATGTTTGCCAAAGCGCCCCCTAGTGTAAGCTTCTTATTCTCCGACATTGTCTCATTTTATCTGTCTTATTCCTGTACTTATGCATTTTGCACGTTTCAGGAAGAAAGCCACAACCAGCCTCAAGAAGTCCTCCAAGACTCTTGGGGCTTCTAGAAATATCAAAGATATGCTGCATCGCGACTCTTCCCCCGCCATCGCCCATGCTACTCCTGCCGTCAAGCCCTCCTCCGCTCCGACAAGCTCCCAAGCCAGGAGGCACCAGGCCCTTCCGTCATGGAAGTGGATTCTGGCGCTTCTACCAAACTCGCAATTGTCGGCGAGCAGGAGACGCAGGAGAGCGCTGCTCTTCAAATGGCTGAAGCTCCGGCTAAGGATGCCATCGGTAGCGGCAAGGCGGTGGTGGGTGCTGGTACTTCTGCCGAAGGCGGCGCCTCTATTCCCTAGAAACCCTTAAATTGCCAAAGATTATCTTCCCGGTGCTTACGCCGGGTAGCACAACTATGGTTCCTGGAGGAGTGCCGACATCTCCGACGTGCGGTCTTGAGGAGCTACTCCGTCAAGCAGACATCTTGCAAAGTAATAGCGTCTCCTTTGGCAAGCTGCTGGCCGAGAGTGCTACAAACCTCAAGATCATCGCACTTGTAAGTTTTACTTTACCTTTTGCATTTCATATGAGTATCCCACCGTAGCCCCCGAGGATGTAGACGGAAAACCATTGGTTTTGCATCTATATGCTCTAATAGTGACTAAGTTAGAAAAAAACTCTCACTGTAGGCCCCAAGCATTTAGATGGAATGAATTATTCCGACTAGATGCAGTAGCATACGTAGTGTTCATAATTTTAAGTGTTGTAGCCCCCAAGCTTCTAGTTGTAACTGAATTAGTTCCGACTAGATGCTTAAAGAAAAGCTAAGCATTTTGCTAAGTTAAAAACTCTCGATGTAGCCCCCGAGCGCCTAGATGGAAAATCTCCGACTAGGGGCTCCAAGTAGACTAAACAACGACTTGACTTTGTATTTGTTTCCTCAGAATGAGAATGCTCGGAGGGGCATGGCCAATGATAAGTACCAGAAGATGCGCGCGGACCTTGAAGCTGAAAAGGGTAAAACCGCCATCTTGAAGGAACATATCATCAAAAACAAGAGTCTGTTTTCTTTTTGCGCACTTCCGTCTTACTTTTGTGCCTTCCTTCTTCGAGTACTCACGGTGTACTTTGTTTTCTCTGACTTGCAGAGCATGTAGCCAAGGCCAAGGATATTGTTGAGAAGTTCAAGCACATTCAGCAGCTGGACAGCAAGAACAAGATCCTTAAGAAGGAGAGGGAAGAAATGCTGAAGATGCATGAGGATTCCATGAAAGCCCACAGGACTCCGCCTTCGCTGAGATCAATCGCTTGAAGGAGGAACTTGCGATCCTAAAGGATCAGAAGCAAGCTGCCGATGAGAAAAACCTTTGCCATAGCGAGGCGTTTAAGCTCCTCCAACAAGAGAAATAATCCTTGGCGGACGTCGTCTGGCAGGCTAAGGCCAACATCTTCAGTAAGTATCCTCCGCCTTGTAGCTCTGTAGTCTGGGTACTTAGAATTTTTGAACTCATGCAATCATTGTCGGAATTTTCAGTGCCCCTGGGTTTAATCCGCTCGCCTCCTTCGGACAAGGAATGCATGATTCTTGCCGGCAACTTCATCAACACCGCCATCACCCAAGCCAAGGAGATCGCCACGCCCCTGCAAATTTACATCAAGGCCTCAAACTCCATGGTGAAGTACTCGGAGATTCTGCGCCGAGCCCCCGAGCGTGTCGCAAGCTGGAAAGCTTCATGTGCACGGGCTGGCGCAAGGATGGCGTTGTCCATGGTGAAGGCACACTATGAAGGTGCCGACATCGATACGGTGACATCTGGTATCCCCGACGTGGATGATGACGGCAAGGAGATCGATCACGAAGCCATCCTGTCATCACTCGCGGGCTATGACACCAGGGTTGCCGAGTTGGTGGACGTCGACATCTTCGTGCCCAGGAACTTTCTTGACAACACCGACCCTGAATCCTCCGAGTCTCCTCACAGTGGTGACGCTGAGGGTGAATCTCCGGCTGGTGATGATGCGGCCTCCAAGTCCCCTGCACCCAAGGAGTAAAAAAACACTTTGTAATTCTTGTTTCACCTCTAGAATGTGCATTGAAAAAACTTGGTGATGTAATCTTAAGGCGGAAAACAGTGGTTGTCGTATCCTGCTGCTTAAGAATTAATGCCCAGCATGTATATATTTTTTAAGCAAGTGCTTGCTTATCCATTACTCTGGTTCTTATGCTTGACTTTTCGTGAGTCGGAAGACTCGTTGTCGGAACCATGCGCTTAGGTGATGATGCCCAATGGCACCGTCAATAACCTTAGCACGAAATCACCGACAATAAGTGCCAAAAGTCACTACTCCAGAATCCACATAAAAACAACAAAGAACATGTAGACCGGAAAACTTAAGCTAACGCCCGTAGGCCGAATTTTCACAAGTACAACCACAAAGCTTGTGCATAAAGGTTTATATGATCCAAAAATGAACACTAAAGGAGGTAAAAGACTCAGCAATATGAGTGAACCAAAGAGCTTTATTTCATTAATCATGTAAGAGGTACACGATTAGATAAAAAATGCTAAGTGTAGAAAGGACGTAGCTGTGCTATGTTCCATGGACGATCAATCTCCGGGTAGTCATCATCCGGGTCACGTCGCTTACGCTTATGATCCTCATTGGGCCTATCCTTGAGTTCACGATTGTCGACAAGGTAGTAAGACCCATTGAGCAGCGCCTTGCTTATGATGAACGGTCCTTACCATGGCAGGGATAATTTGTGTGACTTCTTCTGCTTAAGTCGGAGCACCAAATCCCCCTCTTTAAACGAGCGATGCCGGACGCGGTGACTATGGTAGCTGCGTAGCTTCTGCTGGTAGATGGCGGATCTTTGGCATGCCAAAATGCGCTCCTCCTCGAGAAGGTCCACATCTCGGCGTCTGGATTCTTAGCATCATCTTCGTCGTAGACGGCAACTCTTGGTGCATCGTGGAGGATGTCGGAATGTAGGATGGCTTCTGCTCCATATACCATGAAATAAGGGGTGTAGCCGGTGGATCTGTTGGGTGTAGTTCATAAACTCCACAGCACAGATGGCAATTCTTCCGCCCAGGCTCCAGCTGCTCTATGTAGCGGTGCCTCAATACGTGGCTTGATTCCCTGCAGAATTAATCCATTGGCTCGCTCAACTTGACCATTGGATTGTGGGTGTGCCACAGATGCAAGGTCAAGTCGGATGCCTTTCTCCCAGCAATAGGCCTCCACTTCTCCGAGTGACAAGTTTCTTCCATTGTCGGTGATGATGCTATGTGGGAGACCAAATCTCACCACTAGATCCCGGACAAACCTGAGGGCAGTTGCCCCATCAAGCTTTCTAATGGGTTTAGCTTCTATCCATTTGGTGAATTTGTCAACTGCTACAAGCAGATGCGTAAACCCACACAGTGCCGTTTTCAACGGCCCCACCATGTCTAGCCCCCAGACTGCAAACGGCCAAGTTATTGGTATTGTTCGCAATTCTTCAGCAGGAACATGTGGTTGTCGGGCATAATACTGGCATCCTGTACATGTCTCAACCATCTTGTCGGCGTCCGCCTTCGCGGTCAGCCAATAGAATCCTTGCTGGAAGGCTTTCGCGACCAACGATCGAGGAGCGGCGTGATGCCCGCAATCTCCGAGATGGATTTCGCATGGGATTTCCATACCTTCTAGGTAGGAAACACGCTTTAGGTATACACCAGTAGTGCTCCTTTTGTAGAGTTGACCATTGATTATGGTATAACCCTTTGCTCGTCGTACTATCTGTCGTCTTTAGACCTCGTCGTCGGGCAAAGTTCCGTGTTCGAGATATTCCATGAACGGTTTTGTCCAAGCCGGAGGGGTCTTTGTCACCATGTTGACGAAAGAGTCATCTCTATCTGGGTTGTCGATGTCGGCTCCCTTCACGGATGGTGTACGTAGATGCTCTAGGAAAACTCCTGGCAGAATTTGCTTGCGCCCTGATCCATGTTTAGACAGTAAATCAGCCGCCTCGTTTTGCTCCCTAGGCACATACTTGACTTCGTAGCCCAAGAAGCTCTTGGCTATCTCGTCCACTTCGTCTCGATATGCCGCCATCATAGGGTTCCGCGCATTCCAGGTGCCAGCCACCTGCTGGGCAACCAAGTCGGAATCTCCACAGCAAACTATGCGCTTGATGCCAATATCCTTGTCTACACGCAGTCCGTGAACGAGTGCTTCATACTCTGCCATGTTGTTTGTAGCCTCGAAGTGGATCTGCAGAACGTAGTGTAGCTTGTCTCCTTTTGGTGACTGCAGCAATACACCAGCCCCCGAGCCGTTGAGCATCTTTGATCCGTCAAAGTGCATCACCCAGTACTCTGGTTCCGGCAACGGAGTGGCATCTGGCATCTCCGTCCAATCTGCAATAAAATCCGCCAAGGCTTGTGACTTGATAGCGTCGCGTCTTTTGTAGGTGATCTCGAAGGCGGCAAGTTCAATGCCCCACTTCGCGACCCTTCCTGTAGCGTCGCTATTGTTGATAATGTCGGACAGTGGAGTCTTGCTCACTACTATGATTGGGTGCTCCTAAAAGTAATGCCTCAGCTTCCGCGAAGCGAGGAATACTCCATAAGCTATCTTTTGGTAGTGCGGGTAACGCTGCTTGGACTCCGTCAAGACCTCGCTTACATAGTAAACTGGTCATTGAACTCCGTGCTCATAGCCTGGTTCCTTCCGCTCTACCACGACGACGATGCTGATAACCCGGTTGGTTGCCGCCATGTAAACTAACAGGGGCTCGCCAGGCTCGGGTGCTGCAAGGATGGGCGCTGAGGAAAGAATCACCTTGAGCTGCTTCAATGCTGCATCTGCCTCGTCCGTCCATGTGAATTTGTCGGCCTTCTTCAGCAACTTGTACATCAGCATGGCCTTCTCTCCAAGTCGGCTGACGAACCGACTAACTGCTGCAACACAACCTGTTAGTCATTGGATGTCCTTTAGGCATGTCGGACGGTTTATGTTTAAGATGGCCTTGATTTTCTCCGGGTTGACCTCGATTCCGCACTGGGAAACGATGAAGCCCAACAATTTGCCGGCTGGAACCCCGAAGACGCACTTCTTAGGGTTGAGCATCATGTTGTATTTCCGGAGATTATCAAAGGTTTCTTTTAAGTCAGAGATTAAGTCATTTGACTTTCTAGACATCACCGCGATATCGTCCACATAGGCGTGAACGTTCCGACCAATTTGGTCGTGAAGGCAACGTTGCATTGTCCGCTGGTAGGTAGCACCTGCGTTTTTAGCCCAAAGGGCATCGTGACATAGTAAAACATGCCGTAAGGGGTAGTGAACGAAGTGGCCAATTGGTCCGACTTCCTCATCTTGATCTGGTGGTATCTTGAGTATGCATCGAGAAAACACAAAAGTTCCGAGCCAGCCATCGAGTCAATGACTTGGTCAGTGCGAGGCAAAGCAAACGGATCTTTGGGACATGCTTTGTTCAAGCCGGTGTAATCAATGCACATTCTTAATTCATTGGTTCCCTTTTTGGGGACAAGTACAGGATTGGCCACCCATCGGGTGTGAAGGACTTCTCGGATAAACTCAGCCTTAAGTAACCTAGCTATCTCTTTGCCAATGGCGCGTCTCTTCTCATCTCTGAAGCGTCGTAGAGGTTGTTTCACTAGTTTACATTTTGGATCTATGTTTTAGCTGTGCTCGGCAAGTTCCCTAGGTACACCTTTCATGTCGGCAGGTTGCTAGGCAAAGATGTCCCTATTCTCACGGAGGAACTCGATGAGCGCGCTTTCCTATTTGGGATCCAGGTTCGTCCCAATGGCGGTGACCTTGGAGGCATCACCTACGACAAGTTCCACCGGATTGGTCTCGATGGTGGCCTTGAACGCAGGAGCGGAGTCGGAGATCTGCTTCTTCGACGCGGGCATCTCTGAGTCATTGACCTTGCTCTAGATCTCCTTGAATTCTTCGCTGTAGAGGACAGCTTCTGCAACGGCTGCTTCATTGATCTCGCAGTCCCTTGCCTTGGTAAAGCTTCCGGATATGGTGATGACACTGTTCGGTCCGGGTATCTTGATCTTGTTGTATACGAAGCATGGCTTGGTCATGAACGTGTGGAATATGTCGCGGCCGAATATGATGTGGTACACACTCTTGAAGGGTACCACCTCAAAGGCCATGCGCTCTTGGCGGTAATTATTAACATCGCCAAAGGCTACCTGAAGCGTGATGCACCCAAGGGACCGAGCCTCCCGACCAGGCACTACGCCATGGAACACGGTGTTGGTCCGCCTTAGGTTTGCCTCCGTCAAGTTCATCTTCTGCAGTGTATCCAGGTACATGATGTTGATGCTGCTTCCACTATCCACCATGCACTTGGTGAACTCCACACCGTCAATCAATGGGTTGATGACCATGGCGTACTGGTTCTCCGTGGGCACAAGGTCTGGGTGGTCAGTCCTGTCCCAAGTGATTGGAACCTCCGACCAGCGCAGGTATTGGGGAACTGGGGGGAGAGTAGCCATCAGGATCCTTAGAGAGGTCTTCTGTTGTCGGACGGTGGTGGTGCCAAGCAAAGTTTGGTAGACTGGGGCCTTCTTTGCGAAGGGGTTCTTACCCTTGTCGTCGCTCTTGGCGACGTGCTTGGGGTCAACATCCTCGTCCATGTCACTTGAATCCTTGGACTCCTCCTCCTTCTTCCCCTTGCCCTTGCCTCGCAGTCTGTTCTTCCGACTTCGCTTATAGCCGGACTCCGGGTCTTCCTTGAGGTCGTTGACGAACTTGTAGTGTCGATTGGTGTGGGTGGCCTTGCCGTTGGCGTCGAGGTGTACGAGGCACGGCATATCGCAGTACTCTTCGTAGGTTTGGGGAACACGGAGCTGCGCCGAGTTGGCTTCACTTCCTCGCTGCTGCCCGCGGCCTGCTCCCCTTCCTCGGCCATGTTGTCCGCCTTCGCCTCGTCCTGCAAAAGTCATGGCGACCATGTCGGTAGATTGCTTTTCTTATGGGGCGGTTTTCCGCTTTGTACTGCTGTTCCTCCGAGCTTGAGTTGGGACGGCCGTTGCCGGCAAAGAGCCACGAGCATCATCGTCGGCAGCTGCGAACTCACTAGCTAACCGAATCATCTTATTCAAGTCAAGCTAATGGTTGTCCTGCAGGCGCTTTAGCTTATGTCGGAGCAACGTGCCCCTTTCCAACCATCGATGAAGGCGGCCATGGCGGTCTGGGCGTGTACTCCTGCGTAGGAATTCTTCATATCCAGCCAGCAGGAGAGGTAGGCGCGAGATGTCTCGTCTTTCTCTTGCACGCACCGCTGTAGATCGCCCATAGTGCAGGGACGCTTGTATGTACCCTCAAAGTTTTTGGTGAACGCTTCTTGCATGTCCAACCAGTTGTAGATAGATTTCTCCGGCAAGTCGTCGATCCATTGACGGGCCGTGCCCGCCAACATTAACGGGAGGTACTTGACGGCGACGTTGGGGTTGCCTCCGGCAGTCTCCACCGCGTTGCCGTAGTCCTGCAACCATGTGGCAGGCTTGGCGGTGCCGTCATAGGGCTTGATGGTCTTGTCAATCAGGAAACCTTTGGGGTTGCGGTCCGTATTGCAGGTCCAAAGCAACGTGGTCCTAGGTATGGTCCTTCCTGGGCCTCATGGATCTTATCGATCCACGAACGTGCATCGTACGGCTCGGGGTTCTTATTCTTTTTGTCAACAGGGGATGGGCTGCGCGAACGACGCGGGCCTCCTCCGCCATGGTGACTGCTTGGCGGCGATGGAGGCGGAGGTGGCGGTGGGTTAGCCTTCTTGCTGTTACCCTCCTGCGACGCCTCACGCCTGTCACGGTTGCTTGTCGGACGCGGAGAGTCATGGCGCAACCTGCTCTTATGTCCTTCGTTGCGCTTTCCATCATATCGGGTCTGCTCCGCGTTGTCACGGATGACGATGCCACACTGCTTTGGTGGGGGCATATCGGTACGATGGTGAGCCTTGTAGTCTTCCTGACGTCGGGGGGATCGGGGCGGTGGCGATGGGCGGCGAGGTTGGGATCTTTCTCCGTGGTTGGAGGATATGGGGATAGCATCCTTCCTGTTGCGCGCATCCCTTCGTCTTCGTTCTGATGAACCCGTCCGCGATCTGACATCCTGAGGAGATCTGTCCCTTGGTGGTTTGTACTGGCTAGATCGGTAGAGCGCTGGGTCAGACTCAAGCCTCTGAGAGGTGGCCTTTTCCTGCTGCTTTACCGCCTTGGACACTAGGTCATAGACCTGTTCCACTGCCTCAGGCGATCTATCCTGCTCCAGAAGGGTCTTGGCAACGGCGAGGTTAAGGAGTGGGGTGGGCATCACCTGCTTGCCTTCACAGTCAATGTATGGCTTGGCCTGTGCCGGCTTTGAGGGAGCCCATCCTAGGTTGCGCCGTACACCAGGATCGTTGATGGCGCGAGCCGGAGCCTTCTTAGCCTTCTGCTGCTGGAGCAGAGTCTTGTACTCGGCCTCCATTGCTCTTGATTTTTCTATGGACTTCTGCGTGTTGACCAGATCTCGATCTAATTTAGCGCCTTGCTCCGCGATGGCTTGCGCTTCCTCCAACACTTGTTGGCGCTTCTCGTCAAGCTGAGTCATGTTCCGGATATGATCAACAATTAGTGGCTCAACGAGGAGATTACCGTACATCACTCTATCAGCTTGAGTAACATGGGCTGCTGCCAATGTGGATGCTGGAGGCGGCAAGTTTGCGGTGTTGTTGTTGCTCGGGCCGGGGCCGAGTTCCTGTGGCTGCTGCACTGGATTAGGCGGAGGAGGCATGACTCTTGCGCGATCGTCGTCAGCAGTAATAAGTGGCCCCTTCCCCTTGTCCAGCGCCGTAGGCGGAGCTTGCCCGGGCTGGTCTTCATCCATCGATGTCCCGATGGTGACGAACACCCCTCGAGACATGACGGTGTTATTAGCCTGCTCGTCGCGTGAGTACTCCTCCTCCATCTCCTGCATGGCAGAGTCTAGCTCTTCTAGACTGAAGTCTATCTCCTCTGAATCTGCATTGAAATCGGCATAAAGTGCGTCAATGCCAGAGTCGGAGGGTGCCAGGACTTCCTCGATGATGGGCGGTGGAGGTGCAACGGCCTCGACGATGACTGAAGGTGGTGGTGCTGCTCCGACGATGGCGGCCGGAGGCGGTGGTGGTGGCTGAATCGGAGGTGCTCCGTCAATGAGCGCAAGCGCTGTCTGAGCTGCCGCTTCAGCCTCCGCGTAGTTGTTGACGGTGTTCACCATGCCTTCGAAGGTAAGACGTCCTGACGCCTGTTGCCGTCTTAGAGAGTGTCGGAGAAGCGTGCCATGGTCCAGTCCTTCCACAAAGTGATATATGGCATCATCATTGGGGTAATTGGCCAGGTCGGCCCGTATACGGAGCCACCTGGCGACGTAGTCGCAGGGGTTTTCGCCCTCTCTCTGAACGCAGCGCGCCAGATTGAAGATGGTAACCACGCCGACGAACTTGTATCTCTGTTGTCCAGACGCACGGGCGATGCCAGCGGATTTGCAGTGATCTTCCACCTTTATATCCTGCACAGGGGCGGTTTGGGTGGGTCTTGAATTTTTCCGATCTTTGCCGGCAAACTCCGAGGAGAGATCCGGCATCGAACCTTCCGTGAACGTATCCTTCCCGTAGGCGGTCCGTGCGGGTCTTGACGCTCCTCCGACTTCCAGGGAACTAGTTCCCGAGTCGGTTTTGCCGATGAAGAGGTGGATGTCTCCGATAGGAACGATCGAAAACCGCGTAGGGTTCGTCTTCGCCGGGATCCAGAACGCGACCGATGGCTATAGTTTCGCCAATTCCCGCGAAGATCTTGGTCCTCGCCCACTGAAGAGCCTAAAGCGCCTCTTGCCCCACGGTGGACGCCAACTGTCGTGGTATTGCTGACGAGTACGCCATGGAGGGGTCCTCACAGTGCGTGTTTAGAGACGTGGGGTAAGGCGGACGGTTGACGAGTACGAGGTAACACAGCTTATCCAGGTTCAGATCCCACAACGGTGGCGGAATCCTACTCCTGCTATAAATCACTATAATGGCAATAAGTCGAGTTACAGAGATTAGGTTCGCTATGCGAGGTGACTAGAAAGTCTAAGTTATCGTCTGAGATTGTGCCCTAAAGGCTCCCATAGGCCCGACTTATATAGTCGTCAGATCCTAGGGTTATAGGGAAAAGTCCTAGCCGGACAGGTTACAGAGTCCTACACCGTCTATTACTAGTCTTGTGTATCTTGCACTCCAAGGCTCCGGATACGCTGGTGACTCCACCGTAGCCTTACTTTATCCGGCATGGGCCTCCCTTCTGGATCCATCTAACTAGGCCGCCCAGCAGGCCATAGGCCATGCTACCGACTATGGGCCACCCGGGTTAGTCGGATAAGAGACATGCTATGAGGATACCCATATAGCATATCTGAAGCATAAGCTATTGTCCTGTTCTGACTCAGTACTTTGAATGGTCCTATATATCTTGGACTTAATTTTCCTTTAACTCCGAAGCTCTTAACTCCTTTCATTGGGCTTACTTTTAGATATACCATGTCTCCCACTTCAGGATGCCATGATCTTCGACTTAGATCAGCATAACTTTTCTGTGTACTTTGGGCTATCTTCAATCTATCCTTGATTATATCAATGATATCATGCCTTTCTTTGATGTAATCGGGTGCAAATTATTTGCTACTCCCAGGCTCATACCAACATATTGGTGATCTACATTTCCGTCCATAGAGTACTTGATATGGAGCTTCCTTCAGACTACTCTGGTAGCTGTTATTATAGGAAAATTCTGCCAATGGTAGATGATCTTCCCACGAACCTCCAAAATCTAATGCACAAGCCCTAAGCATGTCTTCCAATATTTTATCTGTTCTTTCAGTTTGACCCCCCATCTCTGGATGATAAGCTGTGCTAAAATCTAATTTTGAACCAAGTGCTTCATGTAGTTGCTTCCAAAATGCCGAAGTAAACACTGATCCTCTATCAGTTACGATCTTCTTGGGCACTCCGTGCTTACTTACTATCTCTTTGATGTATACTTCTACTAACTTCTCGGCATTATCCTTCTGATTCACCGGAATAAAATGTGCACTTTTAGTGAGTCTATCAACAATTACCCATATCATATCCTTCTGTTTAGGTGTCATGGGCAATCCTGTGATGAAGTCCATACCAATTTCCTCCCATTTCCATTCGGGAATTTCCAAAGGTTGTAGTGGTCCTACTGGACTTTGATGTTCATCTTTTACCCTTTGGCAAGTATGGCATTCTGACAGATATTTTGCAATGTCTCTCTTCATGTTATTCCACCAGAATAATTCTTTCAAATCCATGTACATCTTAGTACTTCCTGGATGAATGGAATATGGTGTTTCATGTGCCTCTCGAAGTATTACTTTACAAATCTCCGGCACATCGAGAACACAAAGAAGATCTTGGAAGCATAAAGACATATAATCTCCTAAGCGAAAAACTGATGTTTCTCCTTGAGATATCCTTCGAATTTCCTTAGCAATAAAAGGATCTTCTGCTTGATACCTAAAAATTTCTTTCTTAAGTTCACTATTATGTTCTACAACTACCTGCATAGTAGCTAATCCTCCCAGAGTCTCTGTTCCTGTAAATTGAACCTCTAACCTTTCCAAATCCATCTATAACTCTTTTCATAGCTCCCTATTGCTTGGCTGAATATCTGCACTTTTACGACTTAAAGCAACTTCTACAACATTTGCTTTTCCAGGGGTATATTTCATTGTTAAATCATAATCTTTGATTAGCTCTAACCAACTCTTCTGTCTCATATTCATTTCCTTTTGAGTGAAGAAATATTTGAGACTTTTGTGGTCAGTGTATAACTCACATATGGATCCATAAAGAAAATGCCTCCATCCTTTCAGACCAAAGACTACTACTGCTAATTCCAAATCATGAGTTGGATAATTAACTTCATGTGGTTTCAGTTGTCTTGATCCGTTAGCAATTACTTTCCAATCTTGCATTAACACACAACCTAAGCCTTCTTTAGATCCATCACAATATACTGTAAAGTCTTTCCCTATTTCAGGAACTGCTAAGATTGGAGCGGTAGTTAATCTGGTCTTTAACTCTTGAAAACTGGCTTCGCACTTCTCATACCAGATGAATGGTGTATTCTTCCTTAACAATTTGGTCATTGGTCCAGCTATCTTGGAGAAAACTTCAATGAACCTCCGATAATAACCAGCCTTTCCCAAGAAACCTCTATTCTTGTTTCACATTGGTTGGTGCAATCCATTCTAATACTGATTGTACTTTGGATGGATTTACAGCAATTCCATCTGTACTGATCACATGACCGAGGAATTCTACCTCATCTAGACAGAACTCACACTTGCTAAACTTAGCATAAAGCTTATGTTCTCTTAGGATCTGCAATGCTATTCTCAAATGATCAGCATGCTCTTCCTTATCCTTGGAATATATCAGTATGTCGTCAATATACACTATGACAAACTTCTCTAAGTACGGCATGAAGATTTTGTTCATCAGATTCATGAATATTGCTGGTGCATTGGTCAAACCAAACAGTACGACAAGATACTCATGGTGTCCATACCTTGAGACAAATGCTGTCTTTGGAACATCTTCTGGTTTGATTTTTATCTAATGATATCCGGATCTTAGATCAATCCTAGAAAATACTCCAGCTCCTTTAACTTGATCAAACAGATCTTGGATTCTAGGAAATGGATATTTATTCTTGATGGTAACATTATTGATATTCCTATAGTCCCCACACATTCTTCTTCCTCCATCTCTTTTATCCACAAAAATCATCGGTGTTCCCCATGGAGATACACTTTCTTGAATAAATCCTTTTCTGGATAACTCATCAATTTGCTCTTTGAGTTATTTTCATTCTTTTGGACCCATCTTGTATGGTGCTTGAGCTATTGGTGCAGTACCCAGAATTAGATCAATAGTGAACTCTATCTCCCGATCTAGTGGCATTCCTGGTAACTCTGCTGGAAAAACATCTTGAAACTCATTTACTACAGGAATATCTTTCAACTTGACCTCCTTCATTGAGTTCAATTGAAGATCCACCATGATATGACTATGCTTATCTGCTTGATAAACTATCCTTGCTCCACTTGGAGTCTTGATTAAGACAGTTTTATCGTCACAATTAATCTGGGCTCCATGTACAGTCATCCAATCCATACCCAGCATTACTGCAATTCCCTTCAAAGGAATCACATAAAGGTCCAAAAAGTAGGTACAACCATAGATCGAGATAACCTGATCTTGTTTAATGTGGCGTACAACTACATTTCCCCCTGCCGTCACTACGGTCATAGGGTTTTCTAACCTTGCCCTTCTAATCCCGAATTTATCACAGAATTCTTCAGAAATGAATGAAGTAGTTGCACCAGTATCAAATAGAACTTTTCCGGGATTGGTAAGGATATTGAGCGTACCTATCAATCATGCTCCGAATTATCCACCTCTTCTAGGGTTGCGCAATTTAGCTTCCCGGTAGGTCTGTTCCTCTTGCCATTATTGTTCTTGACAAAATTTCCACCTTTATTGGGTTGTCCATTGCCTCCGGTAGTTTGTCCTCCACCTTTAACAGGACAAACACCTTCTGGTTTGCTCGGACAATTTGGCTTTATGTGACCCCTCTGGCTACAAGCATGGAACACTATTATTGGTTTTTGGCAATCCCTGCTCATATGCCCTGGAAGTTTGCAAGTATGGCATATAATATTCCTTCCGATTGGATTTGCACTCCGGTTGGAATTATTACTCTTACAAGGTCTATTCCTTGGCTTGAATTCTATATTGGACTTGGGTTTACTTGCCTATATCCTCTTAGTTTCCTTCTTAGCTCTCTTCCTTCTACACTCTTGGACATTCTTGTAGTCATCTTAAAAAGTGATAGCTGCATCCACTAACTGCTGATATGTTTGTTTATTGGCCAACCTCAACTAAACCCTTACAAATGGATTTAACTCTCATAGAAAACACTTCTTCCTCTTTTATTCAGTATTCACTTCTTCCTCTGCATAACAAGACAGTTGGCTAAACTCCCGAATATACTTCATGACACTAGTATATCCTTCCTGAAGCTCCTCAAATTATCTCCGCTTCAACTCCATAACACTCTCCGGAACATGATACTCACGGAACCTCTGCTTGAACTCTTCCCAGGTGTACTCTCTTCATGGTTGTTGCATGGCTAACTGATTTTCCCACCATGATGCTGCAGGTCCTGTCAGAAGATGAGTTGCATACCTTAGTTTTTCCTCATCATTACAACCTATAGTCTTCAACTTTCTTTCTGTATCTGCTAGCCAATCTTCTGCATCCATTGGTTCAGGAGCTGATGCAAAAGGTAACGGGCTTGCATTCTGGAAGTCAGAAAGACTCACTCCTCCACCTTCAGGTGCTCTCTGGTTTCCAGCTCGTCCCAATAACTCTTCCATGAACTTGTTTAGGTTTTCTTGCATCATTTACATATACTGCATAAAATTCTGCTCCATTAATGGCCTCATTGGTGGTGGTGGTGGTAATTTTCCCTGATTTCCGGCATCTGCATCGGCCTTCTCCTTGGCCTCATGTTCCATTCGTTGATGCTCAAATTCGGTTTCTACACCCATGTCCATGACCCCCTAGTCCTGCAACATAAAGCGAATACTCATAATTACATCACACACATGTGTTCTGAGCTCAACTTTACGCGCAGAACTAGTCACACAATGAAAATCCAAATAAAATCCAAATATGCATTTCACATATTATACATTACAAGCCTCATAACAATGTACAAAGTCATTATACTTGTACAATATAAGTACAATAACAACTTAACAACACTTCCTTATTCATCTATCTACATCATTCTCTTGGATTACAATACGCAATACACGATACTTCCTAATAAGCCGCCTGCTTCTAGTATCCACGACGCTCATAATACGTGATGACGTAACGTCCGTCACACAGTTTGTGGAACAAATGGTCTTCCAGCAGGAACATACTCAGTATCTGAAGTGTCAGGACTTGAGTCATTACTCAACCTAAGTGCATTGACTCCCTCCAGCTCAGCTGAAAAGTCTTCAGAAACATGTTCAACATTATCACCCACTTGCATCTCCTGAGCTTCATTCCTTGTGTTGTCAACAAAATACACAGATTCTGCTGCTCCCTAGGTGCTCTATTGGGCAAGATAGTTAAACACCAGATAATGTATATTCCCTGGGTTTTGAGAAGATGTTGATGATTCAAACACTCTCTCCTCAGGATCTTCTTCCTCATCTTGATCTTCGATGAATATGGTATTTCTACTACTGTTACTAGGATTGGTTCTTGCACCCATCCAACTGGATTGTCCGACATTCCTGTCAGACCCATCTATGGACATTTGATTACCTTGGGATCCTTCAAATGATCCCATTCTCCAACCATTAGAATTTTCGATAGGAAGTTCTGAATCAGACCCTTCCTCTGAACCCTATGGTATAGAATACCTCATATCTAATGTAGGATCATATGTAGGTTCAGGTCTGGGTGAATAAAGATATGGTGTAAAACATTCGGGATCTATGGGTATATCCTTAAAGATTGGTTTCGTACTACTGCTTGCTTCTTTCTCCAATTGGAATGCTAAGTGCTTCCTTCTTTCCGGATCAGTTAGATACTCCAACATGTCTATTTTATCTTCAACAATTACTTCATGTGTGTTATAAAAAGACACAACAAGTGTTCGATATCGATCCATAAACTTGGAGGCTAACTTAGGATGCTTCTTTACCAAAGTAAAATGATCTGGTACTGGCTTTGAGTCAATAGAATCATGAGGAATCACAGAAAATTTGCTCCCTTCTAACTCCTTGGCTTTATACTCCCGAATATTAGCTATCACCTCCACAACATCAACATGATATGCTGCTAAATGACTCCTACCTTCACCTATAGGTAGATCGTGATATAATCCAAGCTCCTCTGGTAGTTGGATACTCACACGATACTTGGATAACACCCGACCATCATAATAGGTTATGGTATTCACCGGAATTTTAGTTGGACAACTAAAAATCTTTAAGAGTTGATGAAGCTTATCCGTAAATGATCCTTGGTAATCATCAAGAGTCTCCTCTTTCCTTACCAAAGTTTGTTTTGGAAACTTTGGTGCGATAACTCTGTATATTAAAAAAAATATTTTGATTAGTAACAGATAATATATTGCATCATAACAAAGAATTATCGCACTAAAACATAGAACAGAATATTCTCATTTGAATACCCATTATACCTTTTTAGAGAATTCTTTATCGTTTCTTAACACTCCTACAGGTAATACCCTTTACTAGGTTTCCAACCTAAGGACAAAGCAATTTGCTCTGATACCAAATGCGGTGACCCACCATACCACTGCATGTGTAGTACACTATAGTCGTTGAAATGACATCCACAGAACACTGTTCTGTAAATATCACTTCCCTCAGAGTGGTACAACAGAAACATTGCGGGTACAAATTACAAACATAGACACCTTACTATTATTATTACAATACTAGAAGTTCAAGACTTCAAAAGATTCAACTTACAAACCAAATATAAAGTATTTCAGCTGAAGATTTAAAGTGACAACTTAAACTCCAAATTGAGCTCAACAACTTATTGTTATATATATTGTTCATGTTGCTCGACTCAATTGGCTCCTAGAATTATGGTAATTATTCTGACTCCTGGTGCTTCATAGACGACATCGTAGTCCACCCCTTCCACGGCACCATACATATTGGGTTCTTCATAAAAGACCTCCTCTTGACTCTCAACTACATACATTGGGGTTTCTTCGGGATCCTCAGAGTCTAAGTAGGGGATCAAAGGAAAAGGAGAGTAACAACGTTACCCATCAAGTTCATTATATGCAAGGTGGGAAGTTTGATGCTCTATCTACCACCTCGGACTATAAATCCTTGGCACTATGCAATTTTCATAAACCATTCTTTAAAGATTGATTTTATTTTGAGAATCTATGACCATCAGCCTTCACAGGTTGACCAGAACTTTCATGGAGTTCCTTTCCTGCCACGTTCGTAGCTCCTTCCCTGAACAGGGAGTAACAAGTTATAATTCTTACACTCTGCATAGGTGTTTTACTTTACCCATGAGAGATCAACTCCTTGTTGCACAACCGGGTGTACTTTCTCGTCCACAATTCCATGATGTGGAGCCTAGAAGTTGGTCCAAGCCAATCACTGCCCTCTCCGTGACCCCATATGTCTGCACGATCCTTCGGGGCTAGCTCACCTCCATTAAGACCCCTTTCAGGTAGGCTAAA
This sequence comes from Avena sativa, assembly GCA_916181665.1. Lineage (NCBI taxonomy): Eukaryota > Viridiplantae > Streptophyta > Magnoliopsida > Poales > Poaceae > Avena > Avena sativa. The sequence continues at coordinate 279,558,446 of OV702283.1, read as the reverse complement.
ACCTTGATGAGTTCCCAAAGACTCTATGAACTGGTGATGCCCTGGCAAGTGCCATATCAAATGGAATATACCACTAAAAACCACTCGTAGATAATCTAGACACCAAAAGTGTGTGGAATAAGGGTTCCCACCCATATGTTGGATCAACACAAGGAATCACAACATCATGTTAAGGTCATCTTGCCTCCATACGAGAGGAAAAGGATACAACTAACTTCTCCGTCCCATTCCAAATGTCATGGCTAACGTGTTATATACGGCGCTAGAATCACTGATGTCATGGGTTGTTAAGTTCCTAGTTTATTATCATTGTTGTAATAGAAACCTAAGTTCTATTTCTCCTTTCTATCATCACTTAGGATGATATCAACAATTTATTTATTTGAGAAATAATATTTTCTTTCCTTGAAACATAGATGATAACACACAATTCGCAAATACTTTGATAAAGACTCTTCAAAGGACATGAGCAAGTGATGAGCTTGCCTTGTGATTGCAAGGTAGTGAAGTCGGATGCTTGCACTGGACCTTGAGCTACTATGTCTACAAAACATCATTATTGCCCGGTAAGGACAATATTTAAAGAGGCAAAATGAATATGCATAGTAATGTAATGCATTATTATCATTTATTTTTCTTTGTGTGTTTTACCCATTATTTAGTTTCAAGAATTCCTTTAAGTAATAGAGGATTTCATTTAAAAATAATCTTTAATATTTATTGAATATTATATTTGCCATTATATAAGATAATAAATATTTTAGAATTTAAAATTTAATATCAATTCCTATATTTATTCATTTAACAAATCTTTTAAGAATTAACATTTAAGTAAAAGAATTTCTTTTTATGACACAAATCATTTATTTAGTATTTTTCTAAAATACTATGATAATAATATGTAATAAAAGTGATTTTATTTATTTTTATCTTCTTTCTTTAATTTTATAAAATTCCATAAGGAATAAATATATTATAAAATTAGTGACCAAAAATTATATACATAAATATTTATTTCCTAATTTAATTAAATAGGTTGGATTATTATGAATCCAAAAATATATTATATGTAATTTTTAACCTTCTATTTTATTTTTAGAATTTTATTTATCTCTAGGGATATTTTGTTCGTTTATTAATTATTAAGACTTCTTTTAAGTTTTGGGCTGGTTCCATTGGGCTTATTGGGCCAATTTTTCCCAAGTGACGTTGACCAAAAGGGCACCCCGAATGGTTCTGGCCCTATTGGCTCACTCCCTCTATACATATCTCTCTCTCTCTTGTCCTCACCTCCTCTCCTCCTTGACCCCGTAGGGTGCTGGCTCCGCCGTCGTGGCCCTCCCCGGCCGCTGCCGTGGTGCAGACCGAGGTTGTCGACCATGCTTGTTCAACTTCTCCACTTTGATTCGACTTCGGAGCCCTCATGTTGCCATGCTAGCCCCGTTCCAGAACCTAGGGTATGGGGATGGTGCTGCTACGGCCGCTGCTGACCCTCCTGTGGTGGTGTGCGGTGGTCATGCGCTGCTGTGGCCGCCGTCGTGGCTTGTGCGGGTTGCAGCGCCCTCTGGGTGCTCCCCATGCCGCCGCGAGCTCGTCGGCCCTTCTGCTTCCTCGTCAATTCGTCAGCGAGGACCTCCGGTGAGTTGTGCCTCTGTGAACTTTTGTGCATCTAGCTACCTCGACTCCCTCTGTGTGTACCTAGTGGCCAATTGATATTCTGTGTTTGCACTGATACTAGGGTTCATCCCTGGTGCTTGTATAATGATGCTATGGTTTGGTAATGATGTTTAGTGAGAATTTGTGTTCTCTGCACCTCAGTGCTTGTTGTCATCCTTTGATTGAGTGGTGCTGTTGTTGGTCTGAGGCTAATGTTGGCTCTGATGCTAGTGGTTCCTAGCTTTGTCTCTGATTGGTGATGTTATACCTAGTATGTTCATATTCTGCAAGTGTCTTGATACTGGCAGTATCATTGTCAGTGATGATTCACTTCATTAGTGTTTGTTGGCTTGCATGTTTATCCATAGTCTGAATTTTATTCAATAGTGTCTGATGATTCTTGGAAAATGAATGGATATATATTGTATGATCTCTGAGTCTGGTCTCAGGAAAATGTTAGATATTGATTTGCTAGTTGATTTATGAAAACTAGATGATCTGGTTGGCTCAGCTGTAAGATCCTTTCTTGTGAAACCATCTTAGAATGGTACACAAGTTGATCTGGTTGTTGGCTTTACTTATGGACAGTAGTTTATTTGGATAAATGCTTAATAATAAGTTGAAAAGTTCACTTATTGTTCATGCCTATGATTCTGGTCTGTGGCTCTAGGAACTAAGTTCCTATGTTGCTGTCACCTTCAAAATTGGCTAAGACATCATAGTTGCTTTCTAGATCTTGGGTCCTAGTTCGTTAAGTTAATGGTTTTGTTCGTAACTTATAAGATATGAGGTGCTACTCCTTCTTGGAGATGTGCCCAGATCTTGTAAGAACAAATGATAGAATATAGAAGTTGTCTTTGGTATCACCAATTCTATGAGGCTAGTCTGAGAATTTTGCGTTTTTGATAGAGTTTGATTCTAATCTTTATATTTAAAACCCCTCGGATAGATTCACCCCACCAGGGTGATCATTGACAGGTTGTCTTATGAAACAACACATTTCTCTGTTTGGATATATGAACAGATCATGTGGACGTTTATAGCACTCACCACAAGAACTGATGATTGTAGTGGTTTATTATGCTGATGGTGTTGCTGGCTTGATCATGTCCTTCACCTCCTGATGTTGTTCTTGTTTCCCCTAGTTCTTGTGCTTGGCCTTGATCTAGCCTGCTCCTCCTAGCTCCTGTGGCTTGGCCTTGCTGTCCACCTAATCCTTCCCTCCTGACGTCACCATCTGGTGATGTTTGGTTGATCTGGTGTGGAGTTTTGTTGGCTGGTTTGCTTGGCTTTGGTTAGGCTGCTAGTTCTAGTGTGGTGTGAGCAATGGAGAGGTGCACTAGTGCTTTCCCATGGTTGTGCTTGGATATTTTACTTGTTGAGGCAGCTATGGCTGTGTCGACAGCACATCCATGCATTTTGGTGTGTGAGCTACTTGTGTGTCTGCTGCATAGGTGTGGATATCCTCAATGATGTGTTCTACCCTTTTATCTTGTTACCATTAATCTACCTGGTGAAACTTGCCCCTTTTACTGATTGGGATCATTTGACTTATGGATTATTTGTTTATGAAAGATAAGATTCTTTCATATTGGTGAAACTTGCCCCTGATGGATTTACTCAATGATGTAAAATTGAGCAGTGCAACTCACTGCTCTCTACTGAGAGTAAAAATTAACAACTTTACTTTTATTTTCCTTTTTGTCTGTTCTTTGTTTTGCAGGTACAAGATTTGAAGATTCAAGATTAGTATAGGTTTTCTTTTTAGACAGATGTAATCCTTTGTAATGTTTATTTCATTCTTTTGTAAGGAATTTTGTAATAGTTTTTAATATGTAAATATTCCTCTTATTTTTGTAATTTTATTACTGTAAAGATTCTTTATTGACTTTATTAGTTACACTTCGTAACTTATTCATGAATTGAATATATGAAATAAATATTCATTTGTCTGATTGTATTTCTTATTTAGAGTTTCTATTACTATATATTATTTCTTGATTAAAGAATATTACTAAATCATAACTCTAATCTTTTAAAATATATTTAAAATATTAAGTTTGAATTCAAATTCCTTCCCCCAAAACACACTAATTCATAAATATCATGTCAAATTTATAACGATAACTCTCCAAAGCTGTTCCTAAACTTAGAGAGTGAAAGAAACTCTGATCACTTTAAGTTTTTATTTGGCGAAAAATTTACCCACATTTTGCAGATGAATGCATGCATATGCACAATTTCCTAAATCTACCCTTCGTTTTGTTCCTAAATGCTGGGTTGTTACACCTAACTATGCTTCTGGGCCTCTAGCTTCAATCGTTATCTAGTCACCGTCCTGCAGGCCCACTCGCAAAGGGCCTAGTCCAGTAGGAAACATCTTGTTGGGCATACCCCATTCGGCATATCCCCATTAAGATGATTAAACCTATCCAATTGTTGTCAACAAACATCAACACAATATGAAGGACATAAATGCCCTTTCACCCTGGTTTGTCGCCTCGTGCTGCAGCTGGGCATATGCATCTTGGAGTTTATGCAACTCGTGGCAGTCCTTGAGGAGGTGGCTGGATTTATTCTTGTCGCCCTTGTTGTCGATGTAGAAGTGTATGTTGCAAGGATCCGAAAGCCTCTCCATGGCGGTGGGTGCATTGTCATGGGTGCGACGTTGCAACACTTGTGTCGTTTTATTGCTATCGCGGTAACTACTGTTACGGTATCCGCCACACTGGTTGCCATCATCACGCTTGTCGATGTAGCCAGCCACGAACAAGTCAACCTTGTCGCGGTATTCGTACCGCACATTTTCATTTTTCCTCAGCAGTCATGTCTGCGGCCGAGGTCTTCTTCATCGTCCGAGCATTCTCGGTTGTTGAGGATGGAGTCCTCGCTGTTGGTCCAGTGGTTTGTGATATCCATCAGGTGGTCGATGGTCTTTGTCTTGGTGTTGGTGTCGTTGCCCTTAGAGGAGGATCCGGCGATGGATGAGAGCTCCTCTCGCCTAGCACTCGATTTTGTCGGCTAGCTTCTTGCGCTTCTCCAGTTGAGCGTGCATCACCTATTAACGGTTGTACTCCTTCACGAGGATCCAATGGTATCCCATCAGCACGTCGTGCTATGTGTCGTCTGGTAGGGGATTGCCTCGTAAGGCTTCCCTGATCCTTTCCCACTCGGGGTCGGTGAGGTGGATCTGAGGATGACAGGAACTTCTACCGCTGTTAGCGTTCGGGTTTGGAGGGGCACCGATTCCATTGGTGTTGGGGTTAGGGGGATCTCCCATGTTTCCAGTGTTACCTCGGGTGTCATCGCCATTGTTGATGATGACAACACACATGTAGTGATGGGAGAGATCATTGCTCCCACAACTTTCTAAGCTGGAGCCGTAGGCACCTTCTCCTGATGAGGAATCATATAGATCGGAGTCGCAACTGTTGTTGCTATCCATGTAGTAGGTCAGCGTGGGAGCGTTGAGCTCGCTCAACATGCCGATCGGTGGTGGGATCCATGAAGCAGGAATGATCGAAGGAGGTGTCACATACTCGGGGAAGTGAAGAATGCCGATCTTGCCGACCTGCAAGCACAGGGGCTCCCGGTCATCATGTCGACTCCGTCTCCTATGGAATCGAAGGCCAGGCATGTTTCCCGCGAGTGGATAGTGAAGTTGAATGTGCCAAAGATGATGTAGTTCTCCGACGCAGATGAGTCATAGATTGCGGCTGATGGAGCCATCAGGATCACGACATCGACGCACCCACTTCACATAGACAACACCAATTGATGTGGGGTTAACACGTCAATGCCCATAGTTAATGGACTTGGGTTTTGAGAAAGAGGGGTGCACTGGATATCTCCTTCGACTAACAGGAAAGCAACACGAGGACACGAGGTTTACCCAGATTCATGCCCCCAGAGGGAAATCCCTACTCCTTATTGTCTGCTCTTTTATTATCGAACAACCGAAGGTTACAGGGCTGCCTTGATGACGATGATGCACAGATGTAATCTGGCGGATGTATGTGCTAGGGTTTTGGATCTCCTTCTTTCCATTCCCTCCTGGACTTTATATGGGGAGGCCAGGTCTTGGGATATAGGACGAGTCAGTTACAAGTTAGGGTTTTCCCTTTAAAGTATCTATCTTAAGCTAGTCGTTTCCTCCAAGGAGTCGCATCCTTCATTGTCCAAGTCTTGGGTACATGTCAGGTATGGATCATCACATGGGCTCCCGTTGGGCCAAACCGGATAGGACAATCTTGGGTACCCATAGGTCATACCCATGTCACACCTGATTGAGAAAATACCCAATTTAAGTGTAACATTCCAATTTCAGCAACCCTGATTTATTGTCCAAAAGACAAAAATCAGGGGGAACAAAAACTTTTTCAAGTTAGATGTTGCAATGCTTGTTGCTTGTTGTTTGTGTTTGTGTTCATGAAAGTATGTGTACTAGATATTATACTCCTTACCTCAACACTAGTTAACAAAAAATATTTTACAAAATAGATGTCTTGGCTCATCTCTCATATTCTCAAATGTTCTATCATTTTAAACCTGAGCCAAGATTACTTTGCCAACAAATGATTTTACTAGTTTCTATTACAAAACTATGGAGACCTATATATAACCTCCGTATGTTTTCAAGACAGATCATTCAACTACTCTTACCTCAAGGTTTTCCAAAACCTTATTATAAATCTTTTGAATTCTACTCTTGGTAGATATACCAAGTGATATCACATTATTCGAACTCCAATCTTTCAACATACCCACCCTTACCTCAAGCTAGACTTGATGGTAGCCTTAGTAGTAGTTGATAAGTTTGAATAGATGATTTGCCTTGATCTACTATCTAATGAATTGCCTTGATCTATTGATTGTCTTATATGCTTAGGAACTAGAGTGAGCTAATCTAGTAGCTAATCCCTTAGGACCCAATATATGTTTGTGATCATCAATCTCAAACCAAGCATCCCAAAATGGATCTATCACCAGTCACTCAAGTGACCCTCCCACCCCCTTAACCATATCAATACTGAGCTAATCCTTTGTATTAGCATACAACTCATCAAAGACCAAATACAATAATGGATCCCATCTACTTAATCTATACTTCAACATCATCCACTTGATGATAAGAATAAACCTTGGTATCCTCCCCTCTTTCATAATAGTCCAAATCCACAAGTCTGCCAAATTTGGCCAAGTCTGGAATCTTTAACTAGATTAAATCTTTGGAACTCCCTCTACTCAAATATGTGTGCATTCTTGAGAATGCATTCGAACCATCTTGTAGTGCATTACCAGTATTACCAAATACCACTCTTTACCTTGACTAAACTATTCTTATACCCAGTCACCATGATGGTTTTGTAGTCAAGATAATAATCTTTTCTGCAAATCTTATCATCTTGCCTACTTTGGAAAAGGTTCACATCCATATGCCATCTCCCCTTGACCAACATTATGTATGGTTGTGACCTACTAACCATGGTCTATCAATCCATACTTCACTTTTTTCCATTGGAGCATTGTGCTTCCTAAACCCACATGGTTTATAGGCTTCATGACTCATCTGTTATGGCAGCCTTGTTTTCAACAAAGTTTGCCATCCCTCCTATATCACCTCAAATGCAACCAAGCCCAACCCTTGCTGCCATGATCAACTATATAACTTGGTCTAACTATCCAGCTATCCTATGTACCAAGTTGAGCTCTGAGCTTGATGGGGATATGCCGAATGGGGTATACCCAGCAGGACGTTTCCTACTAGCCCAAGCCGCCAGCGAGTGGGCCTGCAGGACGGCGACTAGATCGAGACTTAACAAAGAGCCAGGCGACTGGAAGCTGGAGGCCCAGAAGCGTAGCTAGGACCAGTCGGATTAGGTCAAGTATCCTCCAAATCCTTAACTAATTTGGTTGTAGATCTGTAAACCCTAGCGAGGTGAGCCTATATATACCTCCCTAGGGTACGCATAGAGGACACGTTCCATCATACACCCCCTGCGACTCGCCGCCTAGTCGTCGAGCTCGCCCATTGTACTCTCCCATCAATACAATCTAGCAGGAGTAGGTCTTTACCCTCCGGGGGCCGAACCTGGGTAAACCCTTGTGTCTCCGCCCTCATCTCACACCGCAGATGGTTGGCCGTCCTTGCCCCTCGTTCTACTACTCGCTGCTGATTGCAGCATCTGCCGTGGCCATTCCCACGACAGTGGCGCCAACCGTGGGGCCTGGCCGGTCAGGCCAGTGTTCTGCGGCGAGATCCAATCTTCCCATCAATGAGACGGTCACCACCGACCGCATGATCGCGATCGGCGATATCCTCCAGATCTTGCCAAGTAGCTATGTCCCGGCGGCGTGCCCCGTCACGCACAGCGTGATCATGCCGGTCGGCACGATCAGCCTCTTCGTCGACTTCACCGAAACCATCGTCTCGGAGGACTCGGCTCGCATTCGCGAGTCGCCATCACGCGACAGGCTCTCTGAGAGTCAGGTCCGCACCATCTACCGCCTCGCTTCCGAGTACGACTCGGCCAACAGCAACGTGGCCGAAACCACCATGGTCGCGGACGACGCAGCCCTCAACGACGACACCGACTCGGCGACCCTGGCGTCAGTCGCCGGATCCATCATCACCGCATCATCCCCGGGCTCCATCACCCAGGTATCCAATGTGGGAGACTTCGAGGACCAATCTAACCTTGGGATCTTCGACTTTGACTCTGGGTCAAAGAACTCTGGCGACTTCCATGCCGGATCAGGGCGCAACGTCGCGACCTACATGGCGAGAGGCACAAAGGCCCCGCCAGACCGCTTCTCCACTCCGATCCTGCCGACCGCGACGTCAATAGAGGTCAAAGAACTCCACTTACGACTGGCGGACGCAGTCCGCAAAGAGCAGGCCGAGCGCGAAAAATTTCGCCTCGAGTAGGTAACAACGCAAGAACTCTAGTGCTACCACCAACGCCGCATCAGGTCGCGCCTGAACCCCACCATTCAGGGCAGCGCCCTGAACTTCGACGACGAGAATGACCTAGCCCGCGTGGCCGATCGCGTGATCTGCGAGAACGCGCCACCGGGAGGAAGCGCTCGACCACCGCCAGGCGCGTCAGCGAATGGTGCTCCCCCACCACCGCCCGGCCGCATGCCGTCTCCAAACCAACTGCAGATCATGATCTCCACGCAGGAGCGGGACACGAACGGCCTCCCGCTGTTTTCTACTCCGATGGTGTCAACACCCGGATTTTTAATCCAAGATGCCTGTTATGCCATACATCGCAATCCCAGGATTACCATTTTTGCTAGACATAAAAGATTGGATATCACAGTACATCATCCATTACAAACCATAGATAAGGTCTTACACAAATAAGGATCTCATGATTCTGTTCTTAATACATTTCATGCAGCGGAATAACGTAAAGATAACGCTAGCATAGGCGAAGCTCCTTCTTCATGGTCACAGGCAATGCTGACGATGGGAGATGATCCTAGGTGTCATCACCTTCCTTCTATCCATCTTCCTGATATTCCTCTTCATAGTCTGGCCATAATAATAGCCAAGGACAAAGCCATGAGTACTCTTTAAGTATTCGCAAACTAATACTAACAAGTGAAGTGGTTTTGAATAGGATATACTAAGCTCTAGGGTTGTTTTGCAAAAAGCCAGATTTACCTCTACTAAGTTCAGAAGCAAAGAGAGCTAGTTTCAAGTTTTATAACACCTAAGTGGGAATTTGAATTTCATGTCACAACTCTGTTGTGGTCAAGTCAAATAAAAAAATCATTTCATAAGTCATTTTGAAAACATCTGACGATGGAACAGTATGGCCACTCCAACTGTCCATAACCGTGGACGCGGCTATTCGAATAGTTTGACACTCTGAAGTGATTGTACACTTTCACCACAGCATTCAATACATCCGATAGGAACAAATCCTAAAATTCACCATACTCAGTATGCGGATAATCAATCCTAACCTTTCAATTACACGCCCTAGTATAAGCACCTCTCCTGTGAGTTTGGCCTCCCAACCATGACCAACTATCATCTTGGGTACTGCACAGGTGGACAATCTTCACAAGGTAGCCTCAGCTCAGACCTTGGCCGCAAGGGAACCCATACCAAGGTATATAAATTTCCAGTCAATCCCTACCCAAATTTCGGGTATTGTGGTTGTACGGTAAAATTGGAATGGTATTGTATCTAGACAACCATCAGTTTTATAAAGGTCTAAGGCTCATGCCTTAACATTTTCATCATCAAAATCATATGGTGTTTGGAAACACATGTCAAAACATTTCAGTAGAATGACTCATTATTCTAAGGTTTTCATAATCATCTTCACCAAGCATTCCCATCTAAAGTTGATCAAGTTTTATGCTTAGCACTAGCATCTACAAGTGGGGGTAAATACTAATGAGGAGTGGTAAACAAGCCTATCTTTCTAAGTTCAATCTCATGCCTCAGGATGACATCAAGATTTATCTAACTTAGGCCAAGTTTTATGCTCTTTATGCTACTTTCCAATATCCTTGCAAGTAAAACTAGGATTGGGTATCAAGTCTACTCTAAGAGAAAGTTTGGATAAAGAAATAAAATATTAATATTTGCAAGTAAAACTAGGATTGGGTATCAAGTGGTGTAAGATTGCAAGTAAAACTTTCATAAATTGCAAGTATAAGCTTGCAAAATTGCAAGTGTTAGCTTGCTTAGATAGTAGCTTGCTAAGTCAACTTGTTTAGTAAGGCTTGCTAGGTTGCAAGTGTTAGCTTTCCTTGTGCGGAGCAGTGGTTGAAGTTCTCCTCGGCTTCTTCCTCGTAGTATCCTCCTTCCTCCTCGTATCCTTGGTCGGTACTAGTGTCTATCAATAAATACGAGGTGCACAATCACCAAACAATACTTAACTATTTTTATTTATCACACAAAGTTTCACACTAGATGATCTAGCATCATCACTATTATCACAAAGATTAAAGTACTTGTCTTATTTATTTTATTTTAGAAAAGTAATTTCTACTCATTGAAAAACTACTTAAGATTTAATATTCTCCAACTCAAACATGGGATCATGTTGACACATGTCATCACCACACATTTCAGTACATGGGAATGTGATTTCAACTGGTGTCACAATTTAATAAGGTTTAACCTTTTTATTTTAATTAAATAAAATGACTAGAATTGCCTATGAGGCATTCTTTTATTGCTTGATCATTATTTCTACAAGTAAACCTATATATTTTTATATATTATGAAAGGTATGGTTAAATGTGATGTTTGAGAGGTGGAATCAACTCAAAAGCTTTTATGGTTGAATTTTTAAAAATGTTTGAATGGAGAAAAGCTTCTGCCTTGTTATTTTTACCATGGGTGATCTACAAATCTAAATGGTTTGAATCCAACGGGCTTGGATTAAGCACTCTAGAACCTTTCTAAAAAAATGGTTTCATGCATTTTGGTTCAGTGAATCGAGCTGGGTTGATTTTTGAATCTAGGTACAGAACTGAGTTTGAAATTAAATGAATAAACCTAAGTTTGAATTGTTGCGTCACGCAGGATGTTTAACTGGGCCATCCCACTACGGACAGCACGCACACGGGATGGTTAAGTGAGCGACCCCACTCGTCAGTGATCAAGTGAGTGGCGAAGTGGTACGGGGCGATTAGGGTCGCACAATCTAACTCTAATCCAAAGGCTACGGTTCATCGTCCACGTCAGGAAGCGCCGACGAGACAGAACCCCAGAGCGGACAGTGTGGTTCAGTTGGGGCTCATCGGGGCTCCGGCGATGGTTGGCGATGGGGGCGAGCGGTGAAGTCGATGACGGCGATCCTCCTGGTACCGGTAGCTCCTCCTGGGCGACTCCAAGCGACGACGCCTCTCCTCCTCTGTAGCGATGAACTCCGGTGAAATTCCGACCACCTGGTGCTTTCCTTACTCCGAGAGTGAGTGTGTGATCAGTGAGAGGTGGGGAGTGCGATGGTGTGTTCAAATCGAACGGGGGTGGCCTCCTTTTATAGTGGCTGAAGGGGACCGACGGGCGCGGGTGGAGCTCGTCGTGGTCGTCGGCATAGCGTGCTAAGGCATAGGCAAAGGTAGGGGGCGGTGCTGTGCTCCGTGGCGAAGCTCATCGGCACGGTCACGTGGCGTGGGACGGTGTTGAACGGTCGGAACATCACGGCGCTCTAGGCGGGTCCGACGGCAAGTTTAATGGTGCACAGCGTGCGTGGCCCACGCGGCTGCGAACGGCGTTGTCTGGCGGGGTGCTGGGGTGCTGGCGATCACGTATGCAAGCGGAAATGGCGGCGTGCGGTCTATGGGCTCGTGTCGCGTGCGGCGCACTGGCGCGCTCTCGGCTCGCACGTACAGAAGCTTGGCATGGGCTTGCCATGTGGTCCAGGGGATAACAATTCTCGGGGCTGGGATAAAGGGTGGCGGTGGATGGTGGTCAGTGCTCCAAACAAGTTTGGCGAGGCTAGTGCTTCCTATAGCTCACTGGCGACATGGGGTGGCAAGTTTGCTCTCGGCATGGTCACCATTGATGGCTAGGCTTGCTCATAGTGGTGCTAAGGATTGTTAAAGAGGCTAGATGATCTACTAAGAGCTTGTTGCAACCAGACAGGGAACAAGGTTGGCCAAATTCACTGCTGCAAATAGTGTTTAATGAAATGGCCGAAAGAAATTCAAATTTGAATTTTGGATTCAAACTTGGTGGGTTTGCTAGGCACATACTAGGGAGTATTGGGTTCGTTGGATTGGTCAAGGGGCACTGGTTTGGTTGGGTTTTGAAAACGTGTGATCTTCACATATGTTAAAGATTCAATTTTGAATTGTCATTTGAATGGGTTTGCCAAATGTTTCTATAAGTTTGAAAGGTGGGCTTTGATTCACTTTTACTTGGTCTTGCAAGGGGTGAAAAGAATTGGAAATTTTTTTGTTTGAAATCTTGGACTAGAAACATTCAAAGTGACCTAGTGAGCAAGATTTGCAAAAATGACCATTTGCTTTATTTGTTTTGTTGTTGATTTTCTCTTGATTTGTTTCTGCTTGGAAATGTTTTAGATGATTTTATTTTCATATTTAAACTATTCCTTGCTATTTAGGTTAATCACACAAGTCAATTCATGCATTCATTCAAATCATCACATACACACATGCATTCATTGGGTTTTTATTTAATCAAAGTTTTTTGTTAACCCTAATTTTAGTGATTAGAGTTTGATGATCATGATCAATAGTTTTGGGATGTTACAAATCTTCCCTCCTTAAACAAAATCTCGTCCCGAGATTTGAGAAACAAGAAAAAAGATTACCTAGGATTTAAAAAGATCGGGAAACTCCATCTTGATGTGATCTTCTCGCTCCCAGGTAGCTTCTTCTTCAGTGTGGTTGCTCCACTGAATCTTGAGAAACTTGATGCTTCAGGTCCTGGTGGTTCTGAAAGCTTCTTTCAAAATACAGATGGGTACTTTGGGATATGTCAGGTCCTCGTTGATCTCTATGGTCCGGTGATCGATGTTCTTGAAAAATTCAGTCTTCTCCGGAACTTCAAGGCATTTGAGAAGTAACGATATATGAAACACATTGTGCACTGCTGAAATTTCCTCTAGCAGTTCCAATTGATATGATACTTCTCCTCGATGATTCAGAATCCTGAAGGGTCCGATATATCTGGGGGCTAACTTTCCTTTGAGCTAGAAATGTTGCATTCCCTTCAAAGGCGACACTTTGAGATACACAAAATCTATGATATTAAAAGCGAGGTCTCGACGTCTCTTGTCGGTGTAACTCTTCTGTCTTGACTGGGTTGTCTTGAGGTGCTCACGAATCTTGTGCACTTTCTCTTATGCTTCTCGGAGGATGTCGGGTCCGAAAATCTGACTCTCTCCTACTTCCGACCAATTCAAAGGGGTACGACACTTCCTTCCGTACATGAATTCAAATGGGGCCATTTGCAAACTAGTTTGATAACTGTTGTTGTAAGAAAATTCTGTGAACGGCAGATAGTCTTCCCATTTAGATCCATAATCTAGCACACATGCTCTCAACATATCTTCGAGTATTTGATTTACTCGCTCCGTTTGTCCATCAGTCTAAGGGTGATACGTTGTGCTGAAATCTAGTCGGGTTCCTAATCCTTCTAGGACTTTCTTCCAGAATCTCGAGGTAAACTGAGTTCCTCGATCCAAAACGATGTTCTTGGGGACTCCTGCAAACTGACGATTCTAGGGTTGTATAACTCCGCTAGCTTCGAACTCTGGTAGGTGGTATTGACTAGTAAGAAATGGGCCCTTGGACAATCTGTCAACTATGACCCAAATAGAGTCATTTACCCTACTAGAAGTAGGTAATCCGGTGATAAAGTCCATTCCAACTGAATCCCATTTCCATTCTGGAATCTGGAATGGTTGCAACAGTCCTGCGGGTCTCTGATGTCCCACCTTGACTCTCTAACAAATATCACATTTGGCGATATAGCTTATGATTTCTATCTTCATCTTAATATGCCACCAAAATTGTTCCTTCAAGTCCTGATACATCTTTGTTCCTCCGGGGTGGATAGAATAAAGAGTATGATGGGCCTCCTTCAAAATAGTTTCCTTCAACAATGAATCTACTTGTACACAGAGACGTCCTTTGTACCACATAACTCCTTCGTCCTCGGTAAATCCGGGTACCTTACCTGTATCGATACGACATTTGATTCTGTCGATACTAGCATTTCCTTTCTGCGCCTCCTTGATCTGACTAATCAAAGTGGGTTAAAGTTCTATGCTAGCAAAAAATCCTTCACTTACTAATTCCATTCTAAAATCTTCCATCTCCTTGTGAAAACTTTGTTGCTCCTTTAGAAACATGGAGTTCAAACGGCACGGCAATATGCTAAGAGCATCTGCTACCACATTGGCTTTACCGAGGTGATAGTGAATGTCCAGATCATAGTCCTTGATTATCTCAATCCATCTTCTGTGCCTCATATTCAGCTCCTTCTGAGTGAATATATACTTAAGGCTCTTGTGATCCGAATAAATCTCACAACAGTTTCCCATAAGATAATGCCTCCATGTCTTCAGGGCTAGAACTACGGCTGCTAGTTCAAGGTTATGGGTTGGATAATTCTGCTCATGCTGCTTCAGTTGTCGGGATAGATAAGATATAACTTTTCCTTCTTGCATCAACACACATCCGAGACCAATCTTGGATGCGTCACAATACACATCAAAGGGCTTCATGATATCCAGCATGATTAAGATTGGGGCTGAAATCAATCTCCTCTTGAGTTCTTGAAAACTCGCTTAACATTTGTTTGTCCATTCAAACTTCTTGTCCTTCTTCAGCAATTGGGTCATGGGTCTTTCGATACTCGAGAATCCTTCTACAAACTTGCGGTAGTATCCCGCTAATCCGAGAAATGCATGAACATGAGTTTAGGTGGTTCGGGCTTGCCAATCTTCTACATCCTTCACCTTTGCAGGGTCAACGGCAATTCCTCTGGCTGATACAATGTGTCCGAGGAATCCTACCTCCTATAACCAGAATTCACATTTGCTAAACTTGGCATAAAACTGATGCTCTCTAAGGGTTCCAAGAATGGTCCTTAGGTGTAGCTCATGTTCTTCTTCTGATTTGGAATAAATCAGAATGTCATCGATGAAAACAACGACAAACTTATCCATGAAGTCCATAAAAATATTATTCATGAGGTTCATGAAATAAGCGGGGGCATTGGTTAATCCAAAAGACATTACAGTATACTCGTATAATCCATATCTGGTAGTAAAGGCAGTCTTTCGAATGTCCTCTGCGTGAATCTTGAGTTGATGATAGCCAGTTCTAAGATCAATCTTAGAGAACACTTTGGCACCAGTCAACTGGTCAAACAGATCTTCTATCTTTGGCAATGGGTACTTGTTCTTGATGGTGACGTCATTCAACTTCCGATAATCCGTATACAAATGGTTACCTCCATCTTTATTATCCACAATAAAATAGGTGATCTCCATGGCGACGCACTTGGTTGAATCAATCCAATTTCCAGCACGGCATCCAGTTGCTTCTTCAACTCCACTAGTTCAGACGGGTTCATACTATAAGGTCTCTGGGCTATGGGTCCGGTTCTGGGGATTAGTTCAATGATAAACTCGATATCCCGATATGGGGGCATACCGGGCAAAACATCTGGAAATACATCGGGGTATTCATAGACTATCCGGACTTGGTCAATGGTTGGTTGGGCTATACTCTTGTTGCACTTGAATTGACGGGGCAAGGTTTCAGATACATGCTCTACTGATATTCCAGCCGTACTGGTCATGGTTATGGCTTTCTTGGCACAGTCGATTAATCCTTTATGTTTGGACATCCAATCCATTCCTAGTACTACTTCCAAACCTTTAGTTCTGAGTACTATTAGATTAGCATAAAAATCTATGCCATGGATTCGGATAGAGACGGCTTTGCAAATCTGTCTACCTTGGTGGTTGAACCAGGTATTTGAACAATCATAACATGCTTCAATTTGGTTGGTTGAATCTTACTAGTGCATGCAAATTCCTCAGTAAAAAACGAGTGCGATGCTCCAGAATCAAACAACACTCTTGCAAGTACTGAGTTAACAGAAAACATATCCAGCACGACATCTGGCTCTTCTTGGACTTCTTCAGCATGCATGAGAAAGAGACGACCGTTGTGGTTGAGCGAATTCCCTGGGGCAAACCTTCTTCCGGGCTGAACACGACGCTGCTACTGAGCTGGGGCATTTGCATTGGGGGCTGCGGCAATCTTCTTGGGGCACTCATTGGAATAGTGACCTTTGGTTCCACATTCATAACAAGTCACCTAAGACTTGTCCTTTGCTGCAACAGGCATAACATTGCTTCCAGTCCTTGGGGCAGTGTTGGTGTTGGTGGCGACATTGTTGTTGTTGAACTTAGGTGGTGCACGGTTGAAATTGATGGGGTTGCTGGGGTTGTTGTGGTTTCCTCCAGGCCTTGGGTTTCCACGGTTGGGATAGGTTGGACGGTTCATCGGGCTTCTGTTGGTTCTTGGGGCAAATCCTGGAGATGGGTTGGGGCAATACTTTGGTGTATGGTGGGTTCCTGGTTGATGCATCATGCGACGCTTGCGGTTCTCATTAGCTTGGTTGATCTTACCTTCCATCTGAATGGCAGAGTCCACTAAGACTTCAATATCAGCAAAGGGGATATTGACTAACACTGTCTTCATCTCATCGTGCAGACCATTCAGGAATCTCTCCTTCTTCTTGGCTTCAGTATCTATCTCATCCGGGGCATACCTAGCCAATGACAAGAATTTGTCACGGTATTCCACTACGGTCATCCTCCCCTACTTCAATTCCCTGAATTCATCTCTCATCCTCTTGATCAAACCCGGTGGCACATGGGTTCTGCTGAACTTGACTTTGAACTCTTCCCATGTCATCATCTGTCCTACAGTCATGGCACAAACGCTGTTCCACCATGCTCTTGCATCTCCTGCCAGGTAGTGGGTTGCGAACAGAAATTTCTTGTTAGCTTCTACCCCTGCAACTTCCAAATTGTTCTTCATGGTTTGCAGCCAATCATCTGCATCTAGGGACTCTTCTGACTTAGTGAAAACGGGTGGATTGGTGTTCTGGAAATTCTTGAGCTTAGATCCATGGTTGTCCTGATATCCATGGCCTTGATTGTTGTTGGCCATCTGAGCGATGTGTTGAAGGGTGGCTAAGTTGGCTTGACGTTCAGATCTTTCAGCTTCGTAGTCAGAAACCAACATTTGCAAGATCTGCAATATTGGGTCCGGGGATGAACTGCTTCCTCCGCGAGGCATCTGAAGATCGAGATAGTTCATGAGAAAAGAGGGAAATTTCTAAGGTTCGGGGTTTTGGGTTTGAAAAAATTTCAAAGTTTGACTCAGTTTTTTCTAGCAACTTGCTTTTCATTCATTCATTCATAGCACACGTTACAAACACACACCACAACAAAGAAAAACAGATGGTTTTAGGAACCATTTTGTGAAACTACGATACAGTGGGACCGAATACAACTCACTAACGCTAGTGCTCAAGTGCTACTACTCCTTGTAGTCAGTGTACTCATCATCCTCATCATCATCATCGATGAAGGCGAAGTCATCCTCATCGGTGAAGAAGTCCATGGCCTGATCCTCTAGAAAGTCATCATCGTCTCTAACATAGGAGTAGGGGTCTCCACGAAGGTCTTCCCCTACATTCTCCCTCTACTCCATCTACATATGTCTCTCGTGGATGGTCTCCTCCAAACTCGTGATCTGGTGGCGAAGACGGGCAATGATGCGCTCTTTCTTGTCGAGCTGATGGCAACGAGACTGGCGATCCTTTACTAGCATGGAGATGGTCTGATCCTTCTTGGCGGCGATGGCGTACTTGTGGTTATAGGAGCGGGCATTGTCCAACTCCTTCTGACGGTCATACATCATGAAGCTGAGGTGGTCCAATAGAGTCTTCAGCTCGTGGTGGTATAGGGCCTCTAGTGGTTGTCCCATAGCATTACGCCTTGGGTAGAAATCAAAACGGGTACCATTGATCTGATTAATACTCTGCCCACACAGACGGGCAAGAGCTTCCTACATGGCCCTGGCAAGTCCATCAAGCCAGTTGTTCTCTCTCATGGTGAACTGAATTCCCTCTGCGGTGGGGGGTTTAATCTTTCCCCGGAGACTTGAAACAACTAGCCACTGCAAATTCACTCCTTCCTGAGCATTGAGCTGAGCTCCGAAGAACTCGGGGTGCGGACGCTCCAGCATCTCTGCCAGCTGGTCCAAGTCACGCTCAAAGATGATGTCTCCTCCATTTCCCAACTGATCAAACTTGTTGTACTTCACGTCCATGTATAAGAATATAGGATGAGTAAGTTAGTAGAGTGATCAAGTGTGTCAAATTTTATGTAAGTTTTGCAAGAATTTTTGAGGAACATAAATTTTCATGAAAGAGTCTAAGTGATAAGAATGAGAATAAGTTTTCATAAATACTCACTTCCTTGGGTTTTGAAACTAAGTTTTTGATTCAAACGTCCATTCTAAACTAGGGTCTCCTATGATCAGGATGACTCTAATACCAACTTGTCAACACCCGGATTTTTAATCCTAGATGCCTATTATGCCATACATCGCAATCCCAGGATTACCATTTTTGTGAGACATAACAGATTGGATAGCATAGTACATCATCCATTACAAACCATACATAAGGTATTACACAAATAAGGATCTCATGATCTAGTTCTTAATACAATTCAAGCAGCGGAATAATGTAAAGATAACGCTATCGTAGGCGAAGCTCCATCTTCATGGTCATAGGCAACGCTGATGATGGGAGATGATCCTAGTTGTCGTAACCTTCTTGTTGTCCATCTTCCTAATATTCCTCTTCATAGTCTGGCCACGGCAATAGCTAGGAAAAAAGCCAGGAGTACTCTTTAAGTACTCGCAAACTAATACTAACAAGTGAAGTGGTTTTGAATAGGATATACTAAGCTCTTGGGTTGTTTTGCAAAAAGCCAGACTTACCTCTACTAAGTTCAGAAGCAAAGAGAGCTAGTTGACACCTAAGTGGGAACTTGAATTTCATGTCACAACTCTGTTGTGGTCAAGTCAAATCATAAATCATTTCATAAGTCATTTTGAAAACATCTGACGACGGAATATGGCCATTCGAATTGTCCATAACCGCGGACACGGCTATTCGAATAGTTTGACACTCTGCAGAGATTGTACACTTTCACCACAACATTCGATACATCTGTCAGGAACAAATCCTGAATTCACCATACTCAATATGCGGATAATCAATCCTAACCTTTCAATTACACGCCCTAGTATAAGCACCTCTCCTGTGTGTTTGGCCTCCCAACCATGACCAACTGTCATCTTGGGTACTGCACAGGTGGACAATCTTCACAAGATAGCCTCAACTCAGACCTTGGCCGCAAGGGAACCCATACTAAGGTGTATAAATTTCTAGTCAAGACATACCCAAATTTCGGGTATTGTGGTTGTACGGTAAAATTGGAATGGTATCGCATCCAGACAACCATCAGTTTTATAAAGGGCTAAGGCTCATGCCTTAAAATTTTCATCATCAAAATTATTTGGTGTTCAGAAACACATGTCAAAACATTTCAGTAGAATGACTCATCATTCTAAGGTTTTCATAACCATTTTCACCAAGAATTCCCATGTAAAGTTGATCAAGTTTTATGCTTAGGACTAGCATCTACAAGTGGGGGTAAATACTAATGAGGAGTGGAAAACAAGTTTATCTTATCTAAGTTCAGTCTCATGCCTCAGGATGACATCAAGGTTTATCTAACTTAGGCCAAGTTTTATGCTCTTTATGCTACCTTCCAATATCCTTCTAATATGTACAAATCACTAAGTAAACTCTAAGAGAAATTTGGATAAAGAAATAAAATATAAAGCTTTGGAAGTTAAACTAGGATTGGGTATCAAGTGGTGTAAGATTGCAAGTAAAACTTTCATAAATTGCAAGTATAAGCTTGCAAAATTGCAAGTGTTAGCTTCTTAGATAGTAGCTTGCTGATTCAACTTGTTTAGTAAGGCTTGCTAGGTTGCAAGTGTTAGATTTCCTTGTGCAGAGCAGTGGTTGAAGTTCTCCTCGGCTTCTTCCTCGTAGTATCCTCCTTCCTCTTTGTATCCTTGGTCGGTACTAGTGTCTATCAATAAATACAAGGTACACAATCACCAAACAATACTTAACTATTTCTGTTTATCACACAAAGGTTCACACTAGATGATCTAGCATCATCACTATTATCACAAAGATTAAAGTACTTGTCTTATTTATTTTATTTTAGAAAAGTAATTTCTACCCATTGAAAAACTACTTAAGTTTTAATATTCTCCAACTCAAACATAGGATCATGTTGACACATGTCATCACCACACATTTCAGTACATGGGAATATGATTTAAAGTGGTGTCATAATTTAATAAGGTTTAACCTTTTTATTTTAATTAAATAAAATGACTAGAATGGCCTATGAGGTATTCTTTTATTACTTGATCATTATTTCTACAAAGTAAACCTATATATTTTTATATATTCTGAAAGGTATGGTTAAATGTGATTTTATAGAGTTGGAATCAACTCAAAAGCTTTTATGGAATTTTGAAAAATGTTTGAATGCAGAAAAGCTTCTGCCTTGTTATTTTTACCATGGGTGATCTACAAATCTAAATGGTTTGAATCCAACAGGCTTGGATTAAGCACTCCAGAACCTTTCTAACAAAATTGGTTTCATGCATTTTGATTCAGTGAATCGAGCTGGTTGATTTTTGAATCTAGGTACAGAACTGAGTTTAAAATTAAATGAATAAACCTAAGTTTGAATTGTTGGGTCACGCGGGATGTTTAACTGGGCCGGCCCACTACGCACAGCGCGCGTGTGGGCTGCTTAAGTTAGCGACCCCACTCGTCAGTGAGACAGTGAGTGGCAAAGCGGTACGGGGCGATTAGGGCCGAACGATCTAACTCTAATCCAACGGCTATGGTTAATCATCCACGCCGGGCAGCGCCGGCGAGACAAAACCCTAGCGCGGCCAGTGGGGGTCAGTGGGGGCTCACCAGGGCTCCAATGATGGTCGGCGATGGGGGCGAACGACAAAGTCGACGACTGCGATCCTCCTGGTACGGACAGCTCCTCCTGGGGCGGCTCCAATCGATGACACCTCTCCTCCTCTGCAGCGACAAACTCTGGTGAAATTCCGGCCACCTGGTGCTCGCCTTGCTCCAGGAGTGAGTATGTGTGATCAGTGAGAGGTAGGGAGTGAGATGGTGTGTTCAAATCGAACGGGGGTGGCCTCCTTTTATAGTGGCTGAAGGGGACCGATGGGCGCGAGTGGAGCTGGTCGTGGTCACGGGCACATCGTTCTAATGGAATGGACAAAGGTAGGGGGTTAAGCTGTGCTCCCTGGCAAAGCTCATCGGCATGGTCATGCGGCGTGGGACGATGTTGAATGGTCGGAACGTCGTGGTACTCTAGGCGGGTCCGACAGCAAGTTTAATGGCGCACAGCGTGCATGATCCGCGCGGCGGCGAACGGGGTTGTCTGGCGGGGTGCTGGGGTGCTGGCGATCACGTATGCAAGCGGCAATGGCGGCGTGCGGTCTATGGGCTCGTGTCGCGTGCGGCGCACTGGCGCTCTCTCGGCTCGCACGCATAGAAGCTTGGATGAGCTTGCCATGTAGTACAGGGGCTGGCAATGCTCGGGGCTGGGACAGAGGGTGGCGGTGGTTGGTGGTCAGTGCTCTAGACAAGGTTGGCGAGGCTAGTGCTTCCTCTAGCTCGATGGCGACATGGGGGTGGCAAGTTTGCTCTCGGCATGGTCACCATTGATGGCTAGGCTTGCTCACAGTGGTGGTAAGGATTGTTAAAGTGGCTAGATGATACACTAAAAGCTTGTTGCAACCAGAGAGGGAACAAGGTTGGCAAAATTCACTGCTACAAATAGTGTTTAATGTTTTGTTGTTTGCTGATCCCAAGGTGTTAGATAAAATGGCCGAAAGAAATTCAAATTCAAATTTTTGATTCAAACTTGGTGGGTTTTGTAGGCACATACTAGGGAGTATTGGGTTATATCGATAGGTCAAGGGGCACTGGTTTGGTTGGGTTTTGAAAAGGTGTGATCTTCACATATGTTAAAGATTCAATTTTGAACTGTCATTTGAATGGGGTTGCCAAATTTTTCTGTAAGTTTGAAAGGTGGGCTTTGATTCACTTTTACTTGGTCTTCCAAGGGGTGAAAAGAATTGGAAATTTTTTGTTTGAAATCTTGGACTAGAAACACTCAAAGTGACCTAGTGAGCAAGATTTGCAAAAATGACCATTTCCTTTATTTGTTTTGTTTTTGATATTCTCTTGATTTGTTTCTTCTTGGAAATGTTTTAGATGATATTATTTTCATCTTTAAACCATTCCTTGATGATCATGATCAATAGTTTTGGGATGTTACAGATGGACAACGTCATCGCGAGTCGAGCTACAGTCGACAACATAACCGTGACCGGGGAAGGCGCCATGTAGATCCAGTACGCTAGGGCCCTGCTCGCCAAGGCTGTCGAGCAACAAGCCGCGGGAACAGACTCGCGGGGACGGGTGTACTCCCGCTCATCAGGAAGTAGGGCAGCCTCGAGCGGCCGCCCGACGATGGCAAACACCCTAAATTGCGTCGCCCCCGAGCCCCTGCGGCTCCAACCGCGACCCACGAACGCGACACTCTCCACCAACGACCCGCGCCCAACGAACAACATGGTCGCTGCCAACGGGTAGCCAATCGACACGCGGACCGACATCATCAACAACCAGAGCTGGCGCGCACGCCAGCCTGATGACCTGAGGCACACCCTCACCAATCGACGCGACGGCGAGCCGAGGGACTCGCTCAGCTGAGTTCGCCCCTAGTGCTTCAGACCACTAATCTGAGGCGACAAGTACCCGGCGAACTTCAAAGCGCCGAAGGAGATCGAGAAGTACGACGCCTCGTATGACCCCTCCGTGTGGCTGGACACGTACCTCATGGCGATGGGAATCGTCAGCCACATCGACCTTCTCTCCGCCCGCTACCTCCCCCTGATGATGGAGGGAGTGTGCCGGCAATGGATCAACACCCTCCCGCAGACAGCATCGACTTCTGGGAGGAAATGCACGACGCCTTTGTCAGGCACTTCGAAGGCTCCTACACCCGCACCACTACCATCGAGGACCTGGAGCGATGCGTCCAGGGACCCCGCGAGTCGACCTGCAGCTGGTTCTAGCGGTGGCAGGACATGTGGTACAACACGGCTGGCATCCACCCGGACACCGCGATTCACTGCTTCAAGACCTCGTGCCGCTACGAGCCCTTGGTCGCCAAGCTCAAACGCGTGTACAAAACACTCGACAACATACCGGACCTCCTCGAGATCGCCAAACGGTACACGGAGGAGGACTCGAACCAAGAAACCGACGACGAGTTGGGAGGAAACCGCCGCACGAGCGGCCACGACAACGGGAGATTACCCGAGCTATGCTACAGCAACACTCGCCTCACCGGCAAGCGCCACGGTGACGGGCGAGTTGACTTCTTCGCCAACGCCGGCTAAGCTCCGCGTGAGCCCAAGAGCTTTCGCTGCGACGGAGGCCAGCGCCGCGATGGCGGCAACTACAATGTGAAGCCGAGGTTCGACCCCGCGGCTCTCCTCAACTAGCCCTGTGTGTTCCACAGCAGGGAAGGGAAGCCTGCCACACACACGACCGCCGACTGCCACTCGCTGAGGGAGATCGAGAAGGCACGACGCACAAGGGAGGACCCCAAAAACCACCCACCAAATAGTGGGGCATTCGGCAATGACGTAGGATCGCTCCACACCTTCACTGGGTTCAGCACCAAGCGTGATAAGAAGTTCATCGCTCGCGCCGTCGCCGTCAGTGCGGTGTTCCAAGTCGATGTCCTGCGCTTCCTCAACTGGTCCGAGCAGCGGATCACTTGGAGTTGCGAAGATCACTCGCCACGGATCGAATATCCGGGCCGAGTCGCCTTGGTGGTCAAGCCCAAGGTGGGAGACTATTGGATCCCCAAGCCGCTGATGGACGGCGGAAGCTCCATCAACATTCTCTACCTATACATGTTCAGGCGGCTGCGGCTCCCGCAGTCGATGATTGAGACGACCTGCACCACCTTCCACGACATCGTCCCTGGTCGGAAGGCGTACCCGATCGGCAAAGTGACGCTGCCAGTCACCTTGGGCACTCCAGCGAACTTCTGCACCGAGCTGGTGCCCTTCAACAGCCCCTACCACGGCGTCTTGGGGCGACAGGCGTTTGCCAAATTCATGGCGGCGCCGCACTACGCGTACAATGCGATGAAGCTCCCAGGGCCGTGCGACATCATCACCGTCCACGGCGACCCCGACATGGCTGCCGAGTGCGAGGCTAAAGACGCCGAGCTCGCCGACGCCGTCATAGCGGCAGAAGCCAACCACGTGGAGGAGCTCACCAAGTACGCGAGCATGGTCAACAATGATGACCCCACAATACTCAAGAAGCCCAACTTGGAGGGCGGAGGCTCCACCGCCTTCGAGGCAACGACGCACACCCGCACTGTCGAGCTGGTCCCTAGGGACTCCAGCCAGACGGTGATGATCGGGACGGGCATGAGCCCATCATATGAAGGCGCGCTCATCGAGTTCCTACGTGAGAATCGCGACATATTCGCATGGAAGCCATCCGACATGCCTGGTCTCCCGAGGGAACTCGCTGAGCACAAACTCAACGCCGACCCCAAAGCGCTACCCGTCAAACAGTCGCTACGGCCCTTCAATGAAGAGCGCCGCCGAGAAATCGCCGAGGAGGTGCAACATCTACTTACTGCAGGCTTCATTCGACCAATCAAATACTTCAGGTGGCTGGCGAACCCAGTCCTGGTCGAGAAGAAAATTGGGACCTAGAGTGTGTATCGATTACACAAACCTAAACAGCGCCTGCCCGAAGGAGCAGTTCATCCTCCCGCGGATCGATCAAATCATCGACTCGACAGTGGGCTCGGAGTCGCCGTGCTTCCTTGACGCCTACTTTGGTTACAACCAGATCAAAATGGCAGTCGAGGACAAGGAGAAGATGGCGTTTATCACGCCATTTGGAGCATTCTGCTACACCGCTATGACCTTCGGCCTCAAGAACACCAGGGAGACCTACCAGAGGTGCATGCAGGAGTGCCTTGCGAGCCAAAATGGCTGCAACATCCACGTCTACATCGATGACGTGGTGGTGAAATCCACTCGCCAGAGCGATCTACTCACCGACCTGGCAGAAACCTTCGCAAACCTGCAGAGGTATAAGATCAAGGTAAACCCAGGAAAGTGCACCTTCGGTGTACCTACTGGACAGTTGCTGGGGTACGTCGTCTCCAAACGAGGGATCGAGGCAAACCCCACCAAGATCAACATGATCGCCCGGCTTGGAAAACCCGAGTTCTTGCGCGACGTCGAGAAGTTGGACGACGAGTCGCGGCTCTCAGTCACTTCATCCCCCGGCTAGGCGATAAGGCGATGCCCCTCAACCACCTAATGCGCAAGAACCCCACGTTCCAGTAGGACAAGGAGGCAGACGACGCGCTCCACGCACTCAAGGAGGTGCTACTCGCGGCCCCGCTACTCGCCGTGCCCGTCGACAAGGAGCTCATGCTCGTCTATGCCGCAGCCTTCGAGCGAGTCGTTAGCGCCGTTATGGTCATCGAACGACCAGAAGAGGGCAAGGAGCGCCCGGTGCAGCGACCTGTATACTGCATCAGCGAAGTCCTCACCGAGTCGCGCCAGCGCTACCCACAATACCAGAAATTGGTCTATGCGGTGTTCAGAGCCCAGCGGCGACTGCCGCCCTACTTCCAAGAGCACCCAATCACGGTCGTATCCTCAGCACCATTGCAGGACATCATCCGCAACCGCGAGGCGACTGGGCGAGTCTCCAAGTGGGCCTTGGAGATCGGAGTCCATAACATCAGGTATGAGCCACACAAGGAAATCAAGTCGCAGGCTCTGGCAGACTTTCTCACCGATTGGGAGGAGGCGCAACAGCTAGAGAAATTGTCGTACCTCCACTACTAGTCGCTACACTTCGACGGCTCCAAGAACACAGATGACGCAGGGGCAGGGATCGTCCGCACATCCCCAAAGGGCGACAAGCTGCGCTACGTCCTGTACCTCGACTTCACCCCCTGCACCAATAACATGGCCGAGTACGAGGTGCTTCTCCACGGCATGCGAGCAGCCAAAGAAATGAACATCAATCGTCTGTGCTGCTACGGTGACAACAACCTCGTCGACGGGCAAGTCGCCGACACTTGCGATGCAGTCTCCCCCACCATGGCGGCATACCGCCAAGCAGTGGACCAGCTGGGAGGCCACTTTGTCGGATACTCCGTCGAGTGGATCGATCGGCGCAAGAACGAGGAAGCTGATGCCCTCTCTCGCATCGGGTCGGCTCGCCTCGCGCCACCCGCCGGCGTCTTCCTCGACACCATCACCAAGCCTTACATCTCTCCCCCGCGGAAGATTGACATCAGAATTCCGCTGAAACCAGAAGCAGCCCAGGTCGCCATGCTCGCTGAGCCAAGCGACTGGACCATGCCATACGTCTCCTACCTGGAGGGAGGAACCCTACCCACTGACGAGACGGAGGCCTGGATGATAGTACGACACTGCAAATCCTTCGTCATCATCAATGGTGAACTCCACAAACGTAGCGTGACTGGCGTGTTCCAACGTTGCGTCCAACCCACAGAAGGTCGCAAGAACCTCACCGACATCCATGCTGGCGACTGCGGCTACCACGCTAGCGCTTGCTCCCTGTCGCCAAGGCCATGCGACACGGCTTCTACTGGCGCACCGCGCACGCCGACGCGGTCGACATCATCCAACGCCGCGTCGGGTGCCAGAAGTAGGCCAACCAGACTCGCGTCGCGAGCTCGCCGTGTGGGGCATGGACATGGTAGGCCCCTTCAAGAAGGCCCCTTCTGGCTTCACCCACCTCCTATTCGCGATCGACAAATTCACAAAGTGGGTGGAGGCCAAGCCAGTCCGCAAGTGTGACGGGAAGACTACCACCAAGTTCCTACGCGAGATCATCCATCACTACGGGTTCCCGCACAGCATCATCACGGACAATGGCACCAACTTCGCCAAAGGAGCCATGGCCGAATTTTGCGAGGAGCACCACATACGACTCGACCTCGCCTCAGTCGCCCACCCGGAATCCAACGGCCAGGCGGAACGCGCCAACCAGAGCATCCTCCATGTCCTGAAGCCGCGACTGCAAGTTCCCCTCGAGCGAACTCATGGGTGCTGGGTAGAAGAGCTCCCCTGCGTCATCTAGGGCATCCGCACCTCCATCAACAGGTCGACAGGGTTCACCCCCTTCTTCATGGTGTACGGTGTCGAGGCCGTCATGCCAACCGACCTCGAGCATGACTTGCCGCGGGTGGTCAACTACGCGGAGGCTAACAACGAGCTCGCACGGAAGGACGGAGTCGACCATCTCGATGAAACACGAGACCTAGCTCGATCCCGCACCGCCATCTATCAACAAGGACTTCGCCTCTATGACAGCCGGCGAGTGCGGACTCGCACCTTCCAGGAAGGCGACCTGGTACTACGTCTGATCCAGGACAAGAAGGGCATGCACAAGCTCTCTCTCCCTTGGGAAGGACCATTCACCATCAGGCGAGTCCTAGGAAATGACGCCTACTACCTCATCGATGTCTGAGGCGAAGGAAAACTCGACGTCAAGCGGCCATGGAATGTAAACCTCCTACGGAAGTTCTACTGCTAGAACTCCAGACATGTACCTCCTACCCGCTATGAAATAAAGATCGATTCGCACAAATTGTGTCCACTCTCCATACCTTGTGCCATTCACACTCGTAATAACAGCGCTATGCTACTCGCGGAAGTCAAACATTGGTTACGCAACCGGCACGACCTTGTACCATCCACGATAAAAGCCAACCCGGAGCCCCATCGGAGTCGCCTTGCCCGACTGGCTTTCCGAGCCAAGACAGTCGCATTCGCTTCCCACAGCAACCCAGTCCTCGACATCCTTGGCGCAGCGACTCAAACAGCTAAGTACCACGCTCAGGGACTGACGCTAGTCCAAACAGGAGCGACTAGGGAAAACGCCAACTATGAGAGCGCATCTCGGACTCGCCACACGACTGGTCCTAAGGATCAGGTGGAACGACGCGCCTAATACAACGCGCCCCGTCCACACCTACCTCGGGCATGCGACTAGAACAGCCAAGTACCACACTCGGGGACTCGGCGGCCCGACCCTGTTCGCGCTCGGGAAAACGGCTAAGTATAGAGCACCCCTTGGAGTCGCCCAGCGACTGGCTTTCCAAGCCATGGCATGTCGATCACACCTTACTAACAGTTTAAACAACATACATATACATAAAAACGAGGTAAACCCCATAAAAGGGCGGACGCGCTCGGGGACTCGCACAATCAACAATCAAATAAAAAACATTGACAAAAGCATCCTTGCATTCCTTAAAGCAGCAAAATTTCTTCGCTTACAAGGGCAGTTACATATCCATTCTAACTAACGCCAGTCGGCAAACTAGTCTACTCCGCAGGCTTCGACGACAAGGCGCCACCACTCATGTGACGGCGGATAAAGGGAACCCACGGGTTCGAAGGGTAAGTCGTGAGAGAACCCGCCATGGCCACTCGGAACTGCTGCTCCACCTTAAAGTTGCGGTGCGCCGGCTCGGGGTCGTTCGGGGCGACGACCGTCTCCTGGTATGGAATAAGGTCACCCATCGCCCACACCCAGTGGTCATACACCGCAGCCCGCTCGGTCAACTTCAGCACTTCGGCGATCTCGACCGCGCCCGTTGACGAAGGGTACCCGCTCGTGACATCGCCGAGGGCGAAGTCGTCGGGGAAGTGCGCGAGCCCAAGGATCAGCGCAGTCGCAGCACCACGACGAAAGGCCGACCGCCACATGAAGTCAACCACAGTCGGGGCCTTCTCCAGGTAGCGCTATACCTCGATGAGATCGCTAGGGATCACCTCCGTTGGTGAGATCTCCTGAAGGTACACCCGAATGAAGGTCGCTGACAGAGCGGCACAGTCAACCAGTGTGATGACGCATTGCTGCGCGTCATACGACTGCACTTTGTCAGCATCATCAGTAATCCTACCTGCAACACACAAGCAAACAGTAAGGAAGGCTCCAGCAAAACAAAGCGACCCGCACACTAGCGGACTCGCCAAAAAACAAAGAACTCACCAATCAACGGGCGACAGGGCTCTGTGACGAAATCCTGAAGGCCAGAGAGGTCATCTTGCAACCCGGCAACGAGTGCATCTGACATCTTCCGCTCCTCAGCAGGCTGCCTTTGCCCTCTCATCCGCCGAGGTCGCCTTCGCCTTTGCTTCCTTGAGCTCCCGCTCTAGATCAGCGATTCCCCTCTCCGCGGCGCTCAAGGATGATTGCGAGCATTCAGTTCAATCATCGGGACCATGCCCTGACGAGCCTTCTCCATCGCGGCCGCATGACCCTCTGCATCCAAAAAAAATGAACACAAGGAAAGAAATCTTTGCGTCCAATAAACAAGCACAATGACCACTTACCGGCAGTCGCCCGAAGCTGCTCGTTCGTTCCTTGGGCAACGAGGAGCTCCTTCTCTAGACGCTCTCGGGTGGCAAGTCGCTCTGCCGATGCGCGATGCAAACCCTGCACAACTATGAAGGGGTTAGCAAAGAAATTCCTAAGCCCCTAGCCGCTGAAATTCAGCGATTAGCCACTCGGGGACTAGACAGCAAAAAAATTCCTAAGTGCCTAGCCGCTGAAATTCAGCGACTAGCCACTCGGGGACTGGACATCAAAATCAATAAGTATCCAACCGCTAAAATTCAGTGATCAGATCCTCGGCAATAGGACATACCTGGATGGCGGCACCTAGCATGCCGTGAAGCTCCATTGCATCCACCGACGGGAGCACGAACGAGGTGCGCCCGCGACATTGCTCGACCTCCGTGCCGACTACCTCAGGAACCTGGCTCGATGGCGCTGACGCACTCGCCATGGAGGCCTTCGCTACAAGGCGAGAGAACGTCTCTACTGTAGCCCCTGCGCCACTCGAGTTCGGGCCTGTTGTGCCGACTGATGCCACGGGCTCCACCCGCTGCGACTCCGCGTCCATCGTGGCCTTCGAGGCTGCATCTGCTCCAATCAGAGCTTCGCTCGGGGTGACCGCTGGTTCATCCGAAATCGTGACGACCTCATCGCCCTTTGCCTTCTTTGCGCCTTCAACAGGCGCCTCGACCTCGTCTCCCTTTCTCTTCTTCGAAGGGTCGACTAGCGCCTCCGCGGCACCCAACCGGACCTTGGCCACTGAAGGGTGGCCTATTTTCTTCACCCCAGTCCTGCAAAACAATGTTATCAGCAAACTCACCAGTCGGATATGAATTGATTGGACAAACGAAAAAACTCAGGAGTACTCACTTGGCGGCTGGGATAAAACGCAGGCCAGTACGAATGCTGGCCGGCTTTTCCAACTCTGGCCCCATCTTCCAACTGAGGCCCGTATCAAACACGCTTTATTCCCATGACACCAACGGCTTCTTCGAGGATGAGGCCGTGGCAGGAGGATTAGTGGCGAGGTCCCCGCGGCTAGAGCGGCCCCGAGCCCGGTGACTGGGACGAAGGGTGGCGGCAACGATGACAACGACACCTCGCCCTCTACAACAACCGCAGTCGCATGCGCTGGTGCATCGGCCCTAGCTTCCTCGGCCACACTGGTAGCATCAGAGCTACTCGCGGACCGAGGCAGTGACACCGGCTTAGCCGGCCTCTTCTTCTTCGGTGGCGGTAGTTTCTTCTTCGATAGCGTAACCTCGCGCTGTGAGGTGTGCTCAGGGAGCTCGTCATCGTCCTCGTCGTGAGCCTCGAGGCTCTTGCTGGCCTCGAGCTC
The DNA here is from genome assembly GCA_916181665.1 of Avena sativa. Lineage (NCBI taxonomy): Eukaryota > Viridiplantae > Streptophyta > Magnoliopsida > Poales > Poaceae > Avena > Avena sativa. Next base: position 279,527,280 of record OV702283.1, on the reverse strand, counting down.
GCATTGATCCTTCCCGCGGGTCTTGCGGGTCGTGGGTGCGGCGACTTCCATGGCCTCGTCGCCATCGACACTAGCCGCCGTCCAAACCAGCAATTGTACAGGTTGATGGTCTGGAGTCCCTTCTTCTTCAAGTTGCGGATCGTCTGTAGCATTTCATCGGCTACCATCCGCTGGTCTAGCGGGAGCTTGGTGACTTGGAGCCGACGCGGCTCGGGCCTGTCGGCGGAGTACATCAGAAGCGCCACATCGTCATTTGACAGCGACTCGGTCACGTAGAACCAACTCTTCTTCCACTCGTTTGCTGCCTTCTTTGGTAGCATCAGGTCGAAGAAGGAGGCCTTCGATTTCAGCTGAAAGGTGAGGCCGCCCGCGGCCAGCATCGGGCCTCCTGCCTCCTCACGTCCGATCCTCCCGTGAAACAGATCTTGCCACAGGAGGAAGTACGGCCGGAATCCTAGGTAGCACTCGCAAAATGCCACAAAGATGGCGAGTTGCTCGATGCTATGCAGCCCTAGGTCTGACGACTGGATGCTGTAGTAGGCGCAGAAGCAGAAGAAGAAGTGGGAGGTGGGGAATCCGAGCCCCCTCTCCAGATGGCTCGTGAAGCAAATGAATTCTCCCTCGCATGGATCTGGCACCACTTCGCCGGCCGCGGGGATGCGCCATCTCCCGGCGCGGAGGATACCCGCCTCCTCAAAAGATTTTAGCAGCACTTTCGTGCATTTGGATCTGCCCCATGGCTCCGTCGAAGGCGCCATCGATTGGAGGATCTAGGGCTGTGGGTCGCTCTGGGTCGCTCTGGTCACTACGAAGGAACGGAAGACTGGGAGTGCGAGATCGGAGGAAGTGTGGGAAATGATCATTCTTCACCCGTCACTCTCCTTATATAGTGGTTATTACCCGCCATTCTCAGAGGACCATTACCGCGCGGTGATTACGCCGATATTACCGTTGGATTATCCAACGGCTAGTTTGACCAGCGCTGATGGTCCAACTTCGCCTATTCTACTTGCTAGCTTCAGCGACTCGATGATTTGCCGACCAGATTGCCTTAGCTGAGATTTGACTGCTCGCCGACTTGATCACCATAGCAGTGATTCGAGTACTCGCCGACCCATTCGTCGTGCTGCGATTCGACTGGTCACCGTTATTGCGACTAAGATAACAAGTTCCCTCTTTTATTTAGGGATTCCACCACTGATTCGACTAGCGTCCAAATTGTACCCGCATACTTCGAATGCCAACGAACACATGTGACAAATCAACGACGTCCTCGGGGACTACTGATGGGGATATGCCGAATGGGGTATACCCAGCAGGACGTTTCCTACTGGCCCAAGCCGCCAGCGAGTGGGCTTGCAGGACGGCGACTGGATCGAGACTTAACAAAGAGCTAGGCGACTGGAAGCTGGAGGCCCATAAGCGTAGCTAGGCCCAGTCGGATTAGGTCAAGTATCCTCCGAATCCTTAACTAATTAAGTTGTAGATCTGTAAACCCTAGCAAGGTGAGCCTATATAAACCTCCCTAGGTTACGCATAGATCACACGTTCCATCATACACCCCCTGCAACTCACTGCCTAGTCGTTGAGCTCGCCCTTTGTACTCTCCCATCAATACAATCTAGCAGGAGTAGGTCTTTACCCTCCGAGGGGCCGAACCTGCGTAAAACCTTGTGTCTCCGCCCTCATATCGCACCGCAGATGGCTGGCCGCCCTTGCCCCTTGTTCTACTACTCGCTGCCGATTGCAGCATCTGCTGTGGCCATTCCCACGACAGAGCTCACTAATCCAACCAAGTTTAGGTGGTATAAAAATATCAGAATCTTAGATGCTTCAACATCTAGTTTCCTTCCATTTTCTAGGAAGATATTCAAACCCAAGGTAGGTGATGATAGATAATTAAAGTTTACATCATCCAACTTGGATAAAACCATTGGCAAATTAACTTCCACAATTATTTGGAACCTAAAACCATTTAATTCCTTTCCTTTACAAACTTCAAAACCATCTCCATAAAGGAAAATTTGTTTTTCTCCAAAATACTTTATCAACTCAAGGCATATTTGATGCCTATATATCATATCCTATATTCCCATCTCAAAAATAAATATTTTTTACTTGCTTTATTATTTCTTTTTGTCCTTTTTCTTAAATGGCACAAACATGAAATAATAACTTAAAAATACTATTCATCCCAGATAAATTCCACTAAAATTATCCAGTATGTGATAAGGTATTTGGTACCATCTTACACCAAAATCCCACCTTATCTATTGTAAAATATCACATTAGCTTCTATAAGCCATTTTTGCACATTTTGAATAAATGGGATTAAGTGGACTTTTTATAATTTGAAAAATCCCAAACAATTCCTAGGATCATGAATTAACTATACCTACCCACCAATACCACTTCCCCACTTTTCCCAATGCAAATCCTTCAACTTATTTCACAAGCGCCCACATGATCAATTCTAGTAAACCCATCCAAATATGAACTAAATCCAATAGAAAATCCATCCAAACTTGCTAGGAAAAGTTCCACAACACCCAATACTCCCTCCTGGTCATGCTACACTGTAGCAAGGCACTGTAGTCCTTTTCTTGTAGCTCTAGGAGAGAGTAAGTGAGAAATGTGTGGCCCTCATGTCTTGACTTGCAAATATCTCCACACCAGGGCAGCCCCCTCCCTCTCTACCCCTGCTATGGCCCACACACAACCTATACACCGCCCATAACACCCAATGAGTAGCCCCTGTACTTTCCCTAACTCCTCCATAGGCCATGTCCACTATGAACCCTCCCTCTTCGGTTTATCGGGGAAACCACCTCCCCAACTCTCCCCTTTGGTCTCATTTGCTCCCACTCCCTCTCCCGCACCCCCTAGCACCCTCTCCTACTCCTTGGATCTGCTCTGCTCAAGAGAAGGAGAGAATGAACTCTCATCCTCGAGCAAGAAATCGAGCAAACCTCGGTACCAGCATCGTCATTGAGCTCTAGAGTCAACCGCATGGGTGCAGTCGCGTGAGATCTTTCCCGATGCAAATACCACCCATGGCGCCCCTTGTTGGACTCCCCTTGTACCGTCGTGTCGCTCCGACACCTCCTTGTTGCCGCTGAAGCACCCTAGTTGCGATTGTTTGACGGAGGGAAGAATAGGTCTATTTAATTATTGTTGGTATTGGTATTCTCGGTATTCTGGTTTTCTTAAGAAGTCCAGGTACATCGCGCTAGTCATAGCAAATCCACCTTCTTGCTCATAAGCCTTTGACCTATTATTTTATTTATGCATGTTTTATCTTTTCAATTATGCAAATTTCTTTGTTTTACCTTATTCTGCTTTATATGTGGGAATGTTTGGCTCCTCCAAACTATTACCCACTTGTTCTACTAAGTACAACTCCCATGCCGACCCCTAATTGACCCTAGTATGGTAGATTGTGTTTAACACCATAATCCCTTGAAGACCTCGTTTTAGCCTAAGCAAAAGTATAGGATGTGAAGACCCCGAGAAATTGTTTACAAAATGTTTTATGAGAAAACTGTTTGGTTTGAAAAATAAAAAGGTTTGGTTTTACAAAATGTTGGAAGAAAGAGGAAGAAAAAGGATTTACAAGAAGGCACCAAGTTCTTTGCAGTTTTGCCAGAACAATTAACCCATGCAACCATATTACTCTGGAATGGGAATAGGGCTGGATTTGAAATTTGCTACTCCGGTGCGGGAATTATCACCACTACTTATAAGGGGTCATCTCCCTCGAATTCCGGGCTTCCTTTACAAAAAGTGTCAACTGCTAGGCAATCACCTGGAGGAAGCAGTATCACCGATGTGAGTGGTCGGGCGATACTATGAAGCCTCTCATTGAAAGTGCCGACTCTGGAGGAGTTGGGAGCACTCTGGTTGGTCTGTGGATCCCGACATCCCGGTGTTGAGAGGAACAACTCATATAGTAGGGCCCATGCTAGAGTAGCATCCAGAAGGTCTTGATTGGTTACTCGACCCACGATCAGTAGGGATCAGCGTAGGGTACATGTTTGGTGTGGGTAAAGTGTACAACCTCTGCAGAGTGTAAATCTATTCGAATATCCAGTCCTCGGTCACGGACAGTTGGGAAGGTTGCTGTAGAGCGATGCTTGTTTTGATTTCAAAATGGATTTCGACAAGGAAAGTGTTTTCTAAAACCGGGTGGTCCGAGGGACACTAGAGAAGGAAGAGGATAACCTAGTCAGTTGAAGACCGTGGAGATGAAATATGGTGACCCAATCCTAGTAGCTTCAAAAACTTCTCAACAAGGTTTCCCAAGTGTTTTACAAAAGTTTTCCAAAAAAACCTTGTAGATGCTATATCTACAAGAGAAACTATGTTAAAAAATAACCTCTCATGGAACATCCTACCACTATAGCCACAATGCATATCCTCTTGTTATTATTATCCTAAGGTGGTCTGCGATTACATTCAAAGTATTCACCGTCTTTGTCCCTGGCTATTTACTTGGCCGGATTTTCAGAAGATCAAGGAACGATGAAGAAGATGACGTCTATTCGAGCTAGGCCAAATCCAAGTCAGTTTCCTATAGGTTATGACACGACATGGGCCCTGCGATTGAGAACTTCCGCGATTTGTGTTGTAATCGCCATAATGGTAACATTGTAAGTTTTGTAATTATTACTTTCTAGATGTTGTAATGATACCAGACGGTTATGCTCACGGCACACTGATCATGGGAACGTGAATTGGAGTCATAATGGGGATTCTCATACCATAAATCCAGGGTCCCACATGAAGCCCCTTTCGTTGGAGCCGTCTAGAGACCTTAATGACCACTGGTATGGTCAGAGACCGCCCGTACGGTCCGCCTGTACCACATTACTTTTCCTCTGTTATATCGATACAAGGAACTTTCGTGAAGGAGGAGATGACGAGATACGAACATAGCCGCCATAAACATTCCTAGAAGAGAGAAGATCTAATCTGAAGAAGGATAGGAACATCAAATCATCCTTCGACGATCCCTAACCTCCGAATCATCCACTCCACCATCATTCCCACTTTTACTTAGAGAGAGACATTCTCACTTGTAATATTAGGGTTTGAACCTTTGATCTACTTTGGTTTGTACTTGATTTTATCTACAACGGTATTGTGTCTTGCTACGGTAAAGTTGAGATAACTTCTAGTTGCAATATTATTATGCCTTTGATCTATCTTTCTCATGTCTGAGTAAATCCCCATAGCCGTGGGAGATGTAGGGGATTGGTAATCTGTGTTGTGCCTCCATTGCTTTCATCCATTTCTGATTGTTGTCGTGATTATTATATTGTAAGAATGAATATCTATGTTTCCCTAATGCTTGTTGTCCAATTTAAGAGCCAATATAACATGATCCCTCGATCTCATAGGTATGAACTTGTTTACTGGCGAATCGGCTACCCCCGAGTGACACAACTGATATAAAAAAGGAGCAAGTATTACTCGAGGATAACAAGGAACCACCAGGACTAAAGCCTTGATCTAGTCAAAAGACCTTAATTAATGTGCTGATCATTACTGTGCTAACAAATAGATGGATCCTTCGGATTGGAAAGAGTCTACGAAGAGGACTCCTAGTTAGTATATGGGTTGCTTTCCTACTCATATATGAATAAGAAGTATCACAATCACTTATACCATATTATTTAGCTAGCACAATCACTATTACAATGAATCATTTCTCTCCGCGCCTAACTTCACATCTGCAGGAATCTCAAACAACTTCCTTACTTTTACTTTTGTGTTGGTTAGTTCTAGCACCATTCGTTAGTTACTTCTACCTTATTCACTCATTCATTTCCACTCTCAACACTTGTAGTTAATTCATCCAAGACAACATGACACCTTGGGTGCGATAGAAATGCCTTGGAAAGACATTTTCCTAAGATCCTTATTGGGATCAATATAAAAATGAAATTAATACTTCCAGAAAAACATGCTTTGACAAACCTATGCTCTTGCAAGCTATCAAGCTATTTTCTGGCGTAATTGATAGGGAGCTAAGTGCTAAGTGTTTGTTTCTTGGCGTTCATAAGTGTTAACACCATCTATGATCTCTGTTGACGATAGAGGTACTACGCGTTCATTTAGAACTTATTTACCTCCTTATATCGACTGTATTCCAACTTAAAGATGCCTAGAATTTATTTTAAAAAATTCTAACTCATGTACTATAGACGTGAACAGTTTGATTTCTATGATGGAAGATTTTACCATCGCCCGGGGGGCGAAGATCCGGAGCAACCATTGGAAGAATATGGGAATCCATCTAGGCACCTAAGAAAATGCCTATTATCTATCCTGAGCTTGAAAGCCTAGAATTTGAAATATATCCTGAGCTAATATATATGATGAAAGAAATTTCTTTCGTAGGAAGAGAATACGAAGATCCAAGTGATCATTTGATGAAGGTTCATGACCTTTGCACTACTCTTAAACCAACTGGGCTACCAAAGAAGTTTGTATTCCTTAAACTTTTTTGCTGGTCTTTAAAATAGAAAGCTTTTACTTGGTTACAATCCTTTCCGAATCACACTATAAAAAGCTAGGAAGATTGCATCTGAGAGTTTATGCATAGATATTGCTCATTTTCTAAAATCATGCAAATCAAACGCGATATTACAAATTTCTTTCAAAGAGTTCAAGAAAATGTTTATCAATAATGGAATAGAATTTATGGGATGATCATGGAAGTACCAAATCTTGGCTTTCAAGAGCATTTTATTATTCAATACTTTTACAATGGGCTTAATGATGAATCAGAACATATGATTGACTTAAATGTAGGATAAGCTATTAGTATCCTGACACTGCCTGAGTGCATAAAGGTTTTTGTGGTAAGATCATTCAACGATGAACAATACAATCATGTTGAGGATATCATGCCAAGAAAAGGTATGTTTCATATACCTTAGGAACTTTTTCCTGGAGTTAAAAAGTCTATGGAGGAAAAAGGAATAGCATCAGATCTCGCTAAAGAAAGTAAAGTGGATGTTCTCCAAACTTTTGTCGTAGAGGATGAAATGAATCTTGTAATGCAAAAGTTTAGACACCAACAGAGCCAGTTCCATGAAAAATATTATAACTGTTTAATGGTTTAAGAGAAAAATATAAAGGAGATAACCAATTTTTTTATGATTTACAACATGCCACTAGAAATATTGGTAAATATTTAAATACGGTTAAAACCCAATGTGATCAGATAGATGAAATGTAGGCCTTCATTTTGAGTCAAAATAATTATAATCACAATACTCTTTCTACTAGCATTGTCACTAGACGTGGCACAGAGACACGGGAACCTCAAGGGCCATCTTGGTATCAAGGAGAACATGCCTGGAAAGCAAGAGAGACTCAAGAAATGAGTTAACAAGAAGAGGACCTTGTAGATCCACAAGATGATATTGATTATCAATCTCAATGTAAATAACAGGAAGCTTCAAATAAAGATAAAGAAAAGGAAAAGGCAGGATACAAAGATAAACAATATGATTCCAATGCTGAAACAGTTGATCCAAGAGAAGAAGCTAGGCTTAGGAGGGAACAAGAAGAGCAAATTATCACCCCAAGTGAGAAACAAGATGACAAGCAAAAGACTACAACAAAGAAGAAGACTAAAAAGATGTTGAGCAAGCAGTCAAGATAAAATAAAAGGTAACACCAACAATTAAGAAAGTTCCTTATCCTAATTATGTTCAGTATGAACCGGACAAGACTGTTTATGAGTATTTTCCCGAAGCTCTGGGTAATCTTCGTTTAGGACTTCCTTTGGCTGATGCAATTCAAGTTCCTACTTATATAAAATTTATGCGACATATCCTTAATATAATGAATAAGATAACTAAGACTATAGTAGTTATGACTAACGTTGGTGACAATCTACCTACTAAGCTTCGGGACCCAGGTATACCGACTATCTATTGCGTAGTTGGAAAAACTAACATCCTTAATGGTCTTTGTGATTTAGGTGCAGGTTTTACTATCATGCCATATTCCCTATTTAATAAATTAAACCTTAGAGATTACTCTCCTACTTCAATTACCTTGCAAATGTCTAATAATACCACTAAACAACTTGTTGGTATGATCTAACATGTTTTACTTATAATTGATCAACATGTTATACCCACTGATTTTTTTATACTTGATGTCCCCGAAGATGACAAACATTCAATCATCTTTGAAGGACCTTTTCTTAGCACTCCAGGAACTAATGTCGACTGCTCTAGCAGAAAATTGTTTTCAATAGAAGAAAATTGTTTTCAATATATATGATGATCAGAAACAACAAAAGTGTGGAAAATATATACCACCGCATAAGCGTGTTCAAGTGGTAAGTACCCTCGATGAAGGGCGGCCCAAGGTATGTGCTGAAAATTCATAGGCTGGTTAGCCAAAACTAATCCTTCTAAATAAAATGCTTAATGGGAGTCAACCCATTTTTAATAATTTATTTTAATTATTTACTTAGTTGTTCTAATCAAAGACTTGTAGTCGTACTATGCAGAGAAAAAAGGTTATGTGATGCCAAGGTTTATGTTTGGAAGAAAGTGTTGATGATTAAAGAAGAAAGGAAGGGACAGAGACCATAACTAGTAAGGGTACGACGGGAGCCAACCGTATCGTTCGCCCGTACTAATGGAGAAAAGAAACCAGCAAATTTTCCTTAGAGACCATGCACATAACGATCACTGGTATGATCGGATTGGACCATACCATGTGCCCATACTGCACATCAAAGAAAATGGCCAATTTTCTCCAAAGATACTGCTGAGTTCATGGCCAGTGGTACAACTAGAGTCGCCCATATTGTCCGCCCATACCAACCCTCTAGGTTTGATTTTAATACCCCTAGAATCTGATCCAACGGAGATGACCGTTGTTATGGGCGGGACGGGTTCGTACCGTGTGCCCATACCGACTGTGTCGCTCTGTAAGATCGACGACGGCTAGCTGCTAACCCGGCCAACCATCTTCTTGTCTCATTTCTCTCTTTCTCTCTGAAACTCAAACCCCAGTCTCCTAGAATCCTGATTCTTCATCGATTTCTTTCGTTTGAGTGGGGGAATCTTTTCATCAGTAAGTTTCTCATCTGATCCATGCTTTATTTTCTAAAATCCATGGTTGAATTTCTCACATTGGCTATCTAGATGAGTACTTCATATTTTGAGATTATTTTCGATTCCTCATGTTAGGATTTGTAGGTTCCACCTATAATCATTTGTTTGTATGATAGAAACCTGATGCCTATAGTTTTGCTTTGAAATTTTTCAGTACAATGAATATTGGGAAGATTTTCCGCACCCGCAAGGCCTCGTTAACGACAGGGACCTCAGGCACCGCCAAGGTTCTAGGAGCGAAGAAGAGATGTTCGGATGGGGTGATACCTTTGTTCCGGATTATGAATGTAGTATAGCTCTTTTTCCCTAGTAGATCTAGGTTTATCGAATTCTTGTGAAGCAGAAAGAAAAGTGAGATTACTTAAACGGACCTTTGAGAGTTCTAGAATTCATATTGTGTTTTCACCGGACCAAGAGTTTGCTATCTTGTTTTTGTTGTTGACGATGGAGAGAGAGGGCCTAGGGTCTTCGGTTTTCACCAGTAGCTGTGCAAAACATTTGATGGGAATAACAGATAATAATAAAGTACTCATGTAATCGTTAGAGCAAGATAATTATATGTGGGCAGTGCATCCATAAATGTTATCGCCTCCGCAACCGCTTATGGCCATAACCTACTAGTCTCATTCATAGAAGAAATAAAACTAATGATATACATAGTGATGTCACTGTTAATCCCAAGTAAGTTCCTCACATACATCCGTAATACCCTTCTCTCACTAGGGTTCCTATCCTGCAGATCAGTCGTTACTCACGCTCCCTTTACGTGGATCAATCATCGGGTTCTTGGGTACCACACAAGTCCTTAGATTGAGGCAATAGAGGGTACTACAATCATCAAGCCATACAAACTAATACATGATCCCATCTATGATAAATATCATGCACAAAAGCTACATGGCTAGGCCGAAGAACTTAGCCCAAGGAGAATTAATCACATATAGATATGAAGACAATCATAAACTTGTAATAGAGATCATAGAGTTGATAGAAAATAGTCTTACAATGTCACCTATTGGAGATTAGATCTACTATTACAACTGGTGGAAGATGGCTATGGTGGTGGAGATGGGTTTACAGGTTTAGAGCTAGATCTATACCTCCAGCGTGGCGGCACAGAGAGTTTAGGGTGAAAGAAGAGATGTTGTCGAGTCGGGGTCTTTTTCTCGTCGCCTGAAGCCTCTTTTTATAGGGGTACCTTCACGAAAGTTGTCTAGGGGATAACCCCTGATAGGGTCATCAGGGGTAAAATATTTCTCAGCTTGGCTTAGGCCGAGTCAAGAAAACACCAGCCAATTCTTATCGGCTAGGATATGAAGCCTGTACAAGGCCAACATAAGAAGTATGTCGGTCTGTATAGGACAAGGAAATCAGACCTGCAAGAAATGACAAACCGGATCTCACGAGGGGAATCTGAGTGAAGGAGGAGGCATAGCTCCTTTCCGAGTAAGATCTAGGAGGGACCATGTTAAAGAAGAGTCAAAAGATAAGGGCGCCGCCGGGTTACAAAAAAGGAGCCGGGTGACGCCAAAAGCAAGAAGTAGCATATAAAGCAGCGTACGACGCCGTAGAGCTGGCGCCTTAGTATGGAAGGACCGTTGGCTGTATAGCTTTGCTGACTAGGTCAATTTCCTAGGGCTGGCCCCTTGACACGGCCTGCCAAGTAAACACAAGATCCAAACAGTAAATACAAGGGCCCAAAATGTAACCTAGCTATTCTCATTACCTATATAAGGAAGGGCATAGCTAGGGTTTAGGGAGAGATGCAACTAGTGCCCCAAGGCTATGCTAAAAACAACTCAAGGAGCACTTGTAAGTTCTATGGAGGAATAAAATCACAAGTGATAGTTCATCGTGTTCTTTGTGTGCGGCTATGTCGTGCTCACCATCCCCAGATTCCACAAGCGTCCATCCGGCCCCCAACGTAAGCCTACCCATGGCATCCGCCATGACACCACTGAAAGAACATTTCATAATCCCTAGTGTTTTGTGTGTTAGATAACAAAATCAAGGATTATTTAATGTGTGTTGAAGTGCTGTAGATCTCTAACTTGAAATTGTTTTTTGGGGGCAGATAATATGCCCCTCCCCAAACTCAGAAGGGCGCAACCATCAGAAGGGGGGCGAAGTATCTGACGGATTTTCTAGCCTGGCCGGATAATCCGCCGCTACAGGGGCCGGATAGTCCGCCCCCAGGATTTTCTCCAAGTCAAGTTCGGCGCGACCTTCAGTATGGGGGGGTGGATTTTCCACCGGAGTTTCCTTCCTGGTGGCGGATTTTCCACCGAGGACGGATAGTCTGCCCCTTGAGGTGGGCGGATAATCCACCCCCTCGAGGATTTTCACCAAGTCAAAACCGACGTCACCTTCTATATGGGGGGCGGATTTTCCCCCGGAGTTTCCGTCCTGGGGGAGGATTTTTCCCCCAGGGAGGATAGTACGCCCCTAGTGGGGGGCGTATAATCCACCCCCAAACTTCTCCAATGGCAACATCTGGGCAGGGGTATTTAAGCCAGCCTTCCCCCTCCTGCCAGAACTCTTGATTCATTTGAAAAAGTCAGTATCTGTTCTTCAACCTTCCTCCAAGAGAGCTCCACCTCCATCGACCCAAAGGCCCCATACCTTGGGAAATCGAAGGAGGAGAACTCGATCTTCAACTACTGCAATCAAGCTCTTCATCTCCTCTCCATTCATTTGGAGAATCACCGATCTAGTATTTCTTGCAAATATCTAGATCCTTGCTTTTGTTTATATTGATAAACCTTGTTCTTGTGACATCTTGTTGTCATTACGGGATCCCCCAATTCAGTTGTGGGTGTGTGCCCCGATAGAGTTGTAAAGGCACCGGTTCCCGCCTCGAAGGGTACCTAAGTGGAGAAGATGGATCAGGCCTTTCGTGGCGTGATCCATCAGAGAATAGGGTGAGGCCTATTGCGGCGTGGTGGTCTTAGAACCGCCCACCCCTCCAACGCAGATGTACTTCCCTTAACAAGGAAGGAACTACGGTAAAACAAATCCCTGTGTCTCCACGTGCTCCACTACGGTTTACTCGCTTCTCTCTTTACGTGCTTTGTAGCTAGGTTTGCATATAGGGAAATTCTCATAGTTTCATATCTAGAGAATTTACTTTATGTCAATCCTAAAATTGAAAAAGGACTAAAAATTGAGTAGCACCTATTCACCCCCCACCCTCTAGGTGCCCATACGATCCATTTCAATTGGTATCAGAGCCCCGGCTCTTAATTCGGGATTAACCGCCTAAGATAAGTATGGGTTCCAAGGGAGATGGAGTGATGCTCTGGAGGTAGTCACCATGATGATCTCAAGACATTGGAAACAACATTGATTAGTCCAATGGAGGCTAAGATGGAAGAGATGTGTCAAATGATAATGCGTCTCTCCACATCCGCAGCATCACCTCCATCTGCCTCTTAGGCTACCACTCCGCAATCCAAGGAAACGGGTAAAACCGATTCCAAAGATAACAAAGTGGTTGGTGATGGCACTAGCAAGAGATCCTCCTCGAAAAAGGATAGTGGTAAGGAAGGGTACAATGAGGTTTCCCATGTGTATTCACCTGATCCACCTATCCCACACCCACATATACATAATAAGGGTGATCCACCCAAACTTTCAGCATCTACTTTTAATCAATGGAAATTTTTGATGAAGTCTCATGTGTCTAGATCCTCCATTAAGTTGTCGAAAATCATAGAGAATGGTCTTCATGTTGGATATCCACACAACCTAACAAGAAGAGAGGTTGTTGACAATCAACTCAACGCTACAGCTCTACACATGATTCGGCTTGGTGTGGGTGACAAAGACATGCCACACATTCAGCATCTTAACATAGCTAAGGAAGCTTGGGATGCCCTCACTGAGCTCTTCATTGGAAATGAAAGTATGACAAGAAATATATATGATTCTTTGAGTAATGAAGCTGAAGGATTCTATATGTTGGATGAAGAATACCACGAGGACATGTATAGGAGGCTCAAGTCAATAGACACCACTTTCAGGAATCATGGTGCCTCTCATGTTGATGATGCTTGGTTCAAGCGCAATTATGTCAGTGCTCTTATGCTATTTGAGCCCATAGATTTGAAGAGTATCCAAGGAAGGCATAACTACCACCTTATGACATCCAATGTGGTAATGCAAGAAATGGCCGCTTTCAAAGTGGCTGCCAAGAATGCCGAAGATGCTCGTGCACGAGCTATGGGAATGCAAAAGGGAGTCAACGTGGCCTTGAAGACAAGTGTGGCTGATCGTGATGAATATGACATAGAAGGTATGGATTGTCCCGTGGATGTAAAAAGAATTCATGGACAATACATGGCCTTCTATGCTAGAAACTTTTGGAAGGATCCAGCCAAGGCCAAATCTGAACTAGAACGCAAGAGTGGAGCATATGGAAGAAAGGAAAACGGTACCAAGCTGAGAACTTGTTTCAACTGTGGAGACCGGCTGCACTTTTGGAAGGTTCCCAACCTTTAATAAGGTAGAGGATCCCTGTGTTTACAATGCTAGTCCCTGGATCAATAGCTAGCATCCACAGTTAAGATGTAATATCAAGAAACAAAGGTCATACTACAACTTTATAATCAGGAATAAAATAATTTATTACATCTTACATAGCTCATTTGGATATCTCATTACAATGCAGCAGAATATAACAATAGCATGGGGTCCTTCATCTTCAAAGTGTCACAGGCAGACATGTTGGTTGTAGACTTGTAATCCTAATCAATAAACTTCTCTAACATCAAACAAACCTGCAACATAATAAGTTACAGCCACAAGGGTCAATACATTTGAATTTTATTGGCAAGTGATACTATGGTAGTATAGTGGATTCTATCATCTATATGCATTTGGCTAAGTGGAGCTTAGGCTTGCATTGCTCAAAATTGATTTTTCTTATCATTTGAAAACCCTAAATTTTTGCTTGACAAAAATCACCCAAGGCATCTCCCAATAGAAATTGGTGATCCTTCAACCCTTGTTCAACCACAAGATTTTAACTTAGAAATTGGGATGAGGAGATTCTTGATAGCTTCCATGTCTTGATGCTCAAATTGTCCTTTACCAGGGACATGGCTAAGTACTTAGATTTTACACTCTGCAGAGGTGGTGCACTTTCCCCACAAGACTTGGTTTCACCAAGACAAGATCTTTTAGAAGCCTTCCCTTAGACCAGAATGGACGCGCTCCAACCTATCAATCCCCTACCACCAACTATCCATTTGGCTAAGTTATTGCAACCTATATGATCCAGGCAGAGCCCATAATGCCAAGTGGCTGCACTTGAAGCTTCTCAACATTTGACATCTCAAATCTCTTTGTTCCTGGGTGGCCATCCACAAGTGAGATACACAAGGTAAACCATAGAAATGGGCCTTGTGAACCACTCAATAAAAGCCATTCCTTCCATTCCACCCAGGTGATTCATTCACTTAGTTGTTTTATTAAACAAAACACAAGTCCTTGACTTAGAAATATTCCATAGTATGAATATATATTCCACCCTTGTTTTCTACTAGCTAAGATAAGCATGATACTAGTAGGAATATTAACTTAGGAAATTTCCACTAAGGTTTCATCTACTAGGATTTCCCATGGCATAGTTTACACTTAGCAAAATTCCATGCAAGTCTTACTTAGAAATATCACTAATGCATAGTGAAAATAATGGGACAAAAGTATGAAGCATCACTTGCCTTTTTGGTAGAGAATATATGTTTACTCCGTGATCTTGCAACAATCACACTCTTCAAGTTCCACTACAATTCAATCAAGCAAGCAATATTTCAATCTACCATTCAAGCAACATCACATAAATTAATAGAATCATAACAATGCATGCAAGCATGCCAAACTTTGTTTTATTTACCAAAGTGGTTCATAATAGGTTATAAACATTCTAAAACACTTTTTGGTCATTTTATAAAGTGGCAAAACTATTTGCAAAAGATTTTACCTATAAACCATTTTCAAACCAAATCATTATTTTATGTGGTTGAAAATGCCTTTATCAAAGTAGCAATCTTTATAGGGTTTACCAAATACAATTTTAAATCATAAAACTTGGTGCTTGGGATCAGAGAGTTTATTCCAAAACATTTCCAAAGTTTTCCTTCAAAAAGCATTTTTAACAAATAAAGAATATTTTTATTTGACTAGAAATGGTTTAAATCAAAGATTCATTCTTTTGCTTCACCAAAAATATTTTTGAAACCACAAATTGATTTCTATGGTCAGTAGGTTCAAAACAATCCATTTGCCAAAGGTTTTATCTCAAAAATCATTTTAGAACAATTTTTATATTCTAAACATGCATATGCAAGTTTCTACAAAAACAATCAATTTAACAGAAACATTTTACTAAACAAAGTGCATGGTCAGAAAGTAATTGTTTTACTGAATCCATTGATATAAAATTTACAAAATTTGGACGTGTGGTTTGAATGTTATGAATTTTTCAAATTGGAACATCTAATAGACATTTTCTGTTTTTATTTCAAACGAACAGGGCCACGTGTCTAATTCTTATTCGCCTATACCGCTTCGTGCGGATCGTGCAACGAGAGGCGTTGGATCTAAAGGTGATCGTGCGACACAGATCGATAAAAAACGGTTCGCTAAGTTAATCTAACACAACCACAGGATTTGCATCTAACGGCTCTTAACGCTCTGACCATGTTCTGGCGGCGCTGCGATGGTGGGCGGCGGCGGAGCGGTCAGGCGGTGGCGGTGCTGGCGATGCAGGAAGCGAGAGAGGGTGGGGAGAAGCTTTCTAGATTCGCGGCGTGACGCTGAAGCTCAACGTGGTCTCGGTAGGTTCAGGGGTGCACGGGGTCACTGGCGATTCCTCGCCGGAGTTCTCTCTAGCGACGGTTGCCCTCTGTTGAAGACGAAGGTGACGCTACGGTGCATGCCAGGGCAAGTAAAGGGTGCAGTCAGATGCGCAAGATCGCGGTGAGCATGCGTGTGTGAAAGAGAAGGAGAGGCACGGTCGGAATTTACCTCGAATGCTCGTCGGAGATACGTCAGACCATGGCGGCGCTTAGTCGTGGACGAAGTCGAAGTTCTAGGGAACGCGCGGTTAGACGGGCGATACTGGGAGATGCAGTGAACAATGGGGAGCATGCTCGTTTGCTGTAGCGAGCAAGATGTGGCATAGACTAGCCGGAATCGTTGCTGACAGGTCGTCCGAGACAGTGGCTTGCCACAAGGAATTGGCGCAGCCGGGGGCAGAGAGGGGGAGGCGAGTGAGGGGAAATGGGGAGGAGAGGCAGGCGTTTAATCGTGCATGGTCGCGGCGAGGTTTAAGCGGGGCATTGACGCGTATTGATGCGAGTTAAGAACCAACAGAAACGGCCGGCGAGGTTGGCGCGTGTGGGGAAGATGATGATGTGGCGTGGGGTCTAGCGTCAGCGAGAGAGGAAGATGGGAGAGTGGGGTCCAGTAGTCATACGCAGTGCGGGTAGAATCTCTGGTGCGAAGCGTTTTTCCGTGGGAGAGAAGGAGTGGGCTGGGGTTGGGCTTAGTGGGCTGCCAGATGGGTTGTGTCGACCTTGTTCTTTTTTTTGTACTGCTTTGTTTTTCTTTTTCTGTTTCTAATATTCTGTTTTGATTTTGTTTAAACAATTTAAACACTCATTTGAACTCAAATCTTTTCCAAATTTTCTGAAGACTCAAATACTGATTAATAGTATATTCTAAAGTCAATTTTGGGAATAAAACTTTATTCTCTTTGAGGTCTTTTAATTATTTATTTAGGCCTTTGTTTTAATTCAAAATAAGATTTAATAATATCTTCAAAACACCATTTGAATTCTTAAACCTTCCAAATATTTTCAGTAAGTTTTATTTACTTAATAGGGTGTCAAAATATTCACCTAGAATCATTTGGAATATATTTAATATGATTCATAAATCATTTGAATTGGGTATTTGTTTTATTTCCGATGATATTAAATATAGTTTTAATTCCATAATTTTTATTTAGAAGATTCCTTTGATCTTATTTAAGTTAATTAAACAACTTTTAATCCACTTGGGTAAATTCCAAATATTATTTTCCAATGATTTAATTAACCATTTCTTAATAGGGATTTTGTCTTTATTCAATTTGATTCATGCCATTTTATTTTATTTTGGAGAATTCTTTATTCCTTTATTTTATTTGGATTTGAATTATAACTCATTCCATTTGCTTATGGATAGGGCCAAGATTTAATTTGGTCTTTAAATAATCCTTATTTAATATTTCTTTCTTCATCTTATAAAATCCATATCTTTTTATTTATAGATCCAAATTTGGTGAATTCAATTTGTAAAATCTTATATAATGTTTATTTATCCTTTTAAATATCTTTAGGATTATTTTCTCACCATTTGGTATGGATTTTAGATAACTGTTTTATTATCTTTGGAAATTACTTTTCCTTGTCTTATTAAATTCATAAGATTTTATCTATGGCCCCAAACTAAGTGAAACTAATTTATATGGTTTTATATTATTTCCCTTATTCATTCTTGATCATTTTGAAATGTTTGTTTGACCAATTTTTATATGCATCAAATCCATAGGCTTGGAGATAACTTGGAGATGATTTTCTTCCATTAGGGTTTTAAGGGTTTTGGTTTATTTCTCAAGTGTTTAAATTTCCAGATGCATTTATGAAGAATGCATTCCACTTGATTTGAATTTAGTTCGATTCAAATGTTAACCAAAGTTTGTTCAAGATGGGATTTTATGTTTCCATTTAGAAACAAAAGTTTCTTTTCACCCTAATTTTCAACAATTATTTATTTTGTTTATTTATTTTTCACATAACAAGATTTGGAAAATCTTGGGATGTGACAACTTTGTAGTCGAGTGTCCGTATAAAAGTACGGAAGATAATGGAGGAAGACGCATTCTCAAAGAAATGTCAAAGGCTCCACACAAGAAAAAATTTGTAAAGAAGCAACCAAAGATTGTTCTAGTGGCTCAAGAAGAATATTCTTCGGGAAGTGAAGATGAAGACTATGATGATAGCTCTCGAGAGGTGGCTGCTATAGTCACCACATCTACACCAACATCTCTCTTAGATTCTCCAAACGCGTCATCAACAAGAACGCTACTTGTCTCATGGCAAGAGGTTCCGAGGTATCAACTTCGAACACTTCTTTTCCTAACACTATGATTGACATGGATGATCCTACTAGTCTTAAGGTTAAAGAAGAGATTATTGCTTTGGACTATTTCTTCACTAACTTGCAAGGTGAGCACAAATACATTTTGAGGTTCTTATGGGCCAGCTGTCCCAAAATGAAGTGCTTCTTGAAGATAAGGGCATGATTGAAAGGGAGGATGTAATGGAAATTGCGTCCTTAAAAATGCTCTAGAAGAAGAAGAAGAGGCTCGGGCTTCTCTTGAAGAGAGGCTTGAGTCTATTGAGGAGTCACATGAAGAAATGGTGACAAAGCTTGTTAAGGAACGTGACAATGCAGTAGCCAAAGCAAAGAAGTTAAAGAAAGAAAATATTAACTTTGGGGCTGCTCATGCTAGACTCTCCGAGGAATTGGAGAAACTTGACATCGCTCACAAGGCTTTGAAAAGTGAATTCTCTATTCTCAACGAGTCGCATGATCAACTCCAAATTCTATTGACCAAGTATGATGTTCCTAGCACATCTAAATCAACATATATTCACAAGGAAAATGATAGTGTGGAAGATGATCTTGTCAATGACACCACTCCCAAAGATAAGGGTGTACTTGATGGGATACTTGGCAAGCAAAGGTCAAATCTTGGAAAAGAGGGACTTGGATATGTCACCAAGTCCAAGAAGAAGAAGAACAAGAAGAAGAAGACCAAGGGTGAACAATCAAAGACAAACACCGTTGAGAAGAATGTCACAAAATAAAAAACTTACCATATTGGTTTTGTAGGGTCTCACAATACAAATTATGAACTCTTTTATGATTATTATGGCGATGTGTATGCTTATTATGTTGGTCCTTTTGATGAATATGTTGCTTGGTATATTTGGGTTCCAAAGACCCTTGTTACTAACATGACAGGACCCATTGAAAAATGGGTACCTAAAACCAAGAAGTAATTCTCTTGCAGGGCTATGCTTCCGGTGGGTCTAAATGGGTGCTGGACATTGGGTGCAGTAGTCATATGACCGGAAGCAAAGATATCATCATGGAGATGCGACCCAATCATGATAATATTACAGTCTCCTATGGTGATAAGTCTAAATCTCAGGTATTGGGTCTTGGCAAGGTTGTGGTCGCCCACGATATCTCTCTCGTGGACGTCATGCTTGTTGAGAACCTCGGTTACAATTTACTTTCTGTTCGTGCCCTTGGTAAGATGGGCTTTGCTTTTTTCATCGATGATGATTTGGTGGTACTCTTGTGGAGCAAGTCTCTAAAGGTCGGTTTCGTTGGGTACATCGAAAATGACCTGTATGTGATGGACTTTTCGGGGAAACCCACTTTGGGTCCGACATACTTATTCAGAAAGGCCGACGTGGGCTGGCTATGGCATCGCCGTTTAGCCCATGTCAACATGAGAACTTTGCAAAGTCTTCACAAGGGTGGACACATCCTTGGACTAAAAGACAATGTTTCCTCTGCCAAAGATTGTGTTTGCAGGGCTTGTGTTGAAGGCAAAATGCATGACTCTCCCCACAAAAGGAAAACTATTGCTTCTTGAAAGAGAATCTTGGAATTACTTCATGTGGACTTATTTTGTCCTCCATCTCATGCCAGTCTCGGTGGGAAGAAATATTGCTTGGTGATAGTCGATGATTACTCAAGATACACATGGGTCTATTTCTGCAAGCTAAAGAGTGAGACTCAACAAACGGTCATTGATTTCGTCAATGAGGTTCAGCGTCAACACAATGTTCCCATTTTGGCAATAAGAAGTGACAACGGCTCCGAGTTCAAGAACTACACATTGAATGAGTTTCTAAGTGAAGAGGGGATAAGACATCAATATTCCGATGCGTACACCCCTCAACAAAATGGTGTAGCCGAGAGGAAGAACCGCACTTTGATGGATATGGCTAGATCGATGCTGGCTAAATTCAAGTCTCCTTACAACTTTTGGGCTGAAGCCATATCCACCGCTTGTCACTCATCAAATCGGATCTACCACCGCAAGATCATGGACAAGACTTCATATGAAATACTCACTGGTAATAAGCCCAACATTTCGTACTTCCGGGTATTCGGTTGTTTGAGATGTCTATGATGGGAGAATCGAGGTTCTTTCTTTCATTCGAGATCAAACAAATTAGAGAGGGAACTTTCATTAATCAAGCTAAGTACATCCAAGACATGCTCAAGAGGTTCAAGATGACAGATCTCAATGGCGTTGCTACTCCAATGCAAACTAAGTGTCATCTCGAGCTTAATCCAAAGGGTAAAGACGTGGACCAAAAGGTATACTGATCCATGATCGGCTCTCTCCTTTACCTTTGCGCATCTAGGCCCGATATCGTGTTGAGTGTAGGACTGTGTGCAAAGTACCAAGCCGCTCCTAAAGAAAGCCACCTAGTGGCAGTCAAGAGAATCTTCAGATATTTGGTTCATTCCCTAAATTTTGGTTTATGGTATCGCAAAGGCTCTAGTTTCTCTCTATGTGGTTACAATGATTCAGATTGGGCTGGTGACAAAGATGATCAAAAATCAACTTCTAGTGCATGTCAATTCTTGGGCAGGTCTCTAGTCTGTTGGTCTTCAAAGAAACAAAATTGCATATAACTCTCAACCGCCGAAGCTGAATATGTTGCTGCTGCAAGTGCTTGTACAGAATTATTATGGATGAGGCAAACTTTAAAGGAATATGATGTCAATTTTGACAAAGTGCCTCTTTTATGTGACAATGAAAGTGCTATCAAAATTGCTTACAATCCGGTGCAACATACAAGAACAAAACATATTGAGATTTGCAATCATTTCATTCGGGATCATGTTTCTCGTGGCGATATTTCACTATCTTTTGTGAGCACGAAGAATCAACTTGCTGATATCTTCACGAAGCCTCTTGATGAAGCAAGATTTTGTTATTTGAGGAATGAGTTAAATATCATAGATCCAAGGAGCTTGTCTTGACTACCCTTGCATACTCACTTACTCGTCTTCATGTATTTAGCTTAGATGCGGGCATAGACATAGAGGGAGTGTGGTCCTAATTGATTGGGCTAACCCTCCCCCCATAATGCCGAAAGGAAGAAAAATCATTTCCCTTAATAACATTTTGTGATATGTGGGTCATCAATGAGCATTGGTTTTGAACTCAAGGTACATCTTCACGGTGTCATGCCATGCGCTCCAACAAGGTGGATTCGGCCACCGCCCTCTTCCCTAAGAAGAGTTGTTTTCTAATGGCTCTATTTGGATTTTCTTGCATATCTTTTGTTCTTATGGAAAACATACCCAATTTTGGCTTTTGGTTGATTTGTTCTTGCAACTTTGGGTGTGTAGTACCATCTCAGTTTGTTGCTCTAAACCCAAGCCTTTTTCCCTCCTTGAACCATCTATTCTCGCACACAAGTCCTTCATACACTTTCGAGGGGTTTCGCAAGGAGTGCTCCGGCCTGAATCTGTGTTGATAGAATTTCAGAAGGGGGGCGGACTATCCGCCCCATGTGGGGTGCAGATTATCTGCCCCTGGCAAAATCTTCCTCTTAAGGGAAGGGTTGGGGAGGAAGGGATCAAACAGAGCAGCCAGTCCTCCCCCAACCTGTGCTCTGCCCCAAGCCGCCTCCGGAGCCTCCGCCCTTCCCCGAAGTCGATTCGACCACCGGATTCTCCGGGCCCTCCCCGAACCTTCTTCCCCTTGCCTCCGGGTACCTTCTCCTCCGAGCTTTTCCTCCAATGAGAGAGGGTAACTCCCTCATCCATCTCTTTTATATGAGATTCAGTGTTTTTAGTGGAAATCTCATTGTAGAAGATACTTTTGATTTCCCCTATTTGTTAGAATCAGTAGTGTTGCAACCCTAGTGCCCGATCAATTTTGCCTTGGTGAATCTGGGCCGAACCAGAAAATTTTTGCGGGGGGGGGGGGGGGGGGTGGATTATCCGCCCCTGCCAGGGCCGGATAATCCGGCCTGGAGAGTCATTGTCTGTTCTGGTTTGGTTCAGATTTTCACAAATGCACATCTCTGGCCCATGGATTGTTTTCCTACTATTTCTAATATTCCTCTTGGACTTGTGTGTGTGCTTATCGCCATGCTACCTCTCCCATGCTTTTCATAGGTGGTTCACGTGCTCCTAAGACCTACAAGCATCGTCCCCGTTCCCGTTATCTGAAGCCTACTACAGAGGGTACGTTTGTTGACGAAACTGAGGTCCACAGGTTGGCAAGAGAGTCTGAACGGATGGCTGAGGCAGCAAAGAAAGCAAAGAGGGTTGCATCTCGCAAGGGCAAGGGCAAGCAGTCCTAGCCCAACTAGAAGGCCATGGACAGCGTTGAGTACTCATCCATTCGCCAAACCGATTACTATCCAGATCCTGACAATGCTGGTTCCCCAGAGGATTCCATGTTTTGGTGCTCTCACTTTAGGTCTATTCATGATGATGTCTATGTTCCTCTCAAGATTAGCCCTATGCATCCTCTGAATATGACTGAGGCCCAAACCAAGGCAAGACTCTGTGAAGCTTTGGATGTGACTAATAATATGGGGCTTCATCACCTTATGACTCTATAGTGTCACTATGATTCCTCGGTGGTGAAGCAGTTTTTCTCAACACTTGTAATCTGCGGAGATGAGCTTCGCACCATGAAGTGGATGACCGGGACAACAATGATTCGGTCTGACTCCCGCACCTTTGGTAAGGTCCTTGGGTATGATTTTCATGGGCGTGACACAGCTTCTGGCCACCGCATCATTTCTCCGCTCAGGCCATCCAAGGACACTGTGCTTGCTCCATGTCTGACAGCTAATGGCATTGCTGGTACCTTGGCTGGCCTCTCTCCTTTGTATGCCAACCTTGTTGGCATGTTTAGGGACAGCATCTCTCCAAGTGGGGGAAACAATGATAAGATCCGCGTTCACCTGGTTCCCCTGCTTGCCTTTACTAACGAGTGTGCCACCAATGATGGTTCGTCTACAGGTTATAAGCTGGATGTTATGGACTATATCTATCATGAGATGACTGATGCGATGCTCAACCGACTCTCCATCCCATATGCTCCTTTTATTTTGATGCTCATCAAGCACATGCTGCCACATGAGGACTTTGTCACTGGTTTGGATGGTGTTCACAAGCCAAAGAATATCTACAACAAAGCTCAGAATACCTCTCACCCTTCCACTGCCTCTAAGTCCTTCATGCGTGATGCAAGGGCTAGGGGTCGTCGTCCCGCTGTGTGCCCAATGGCACATGAGGTCAAGCAGCTCAATTGGTTTTAGCGTCACATTATTTGCCTGGGCATAGATACTCATAAGGGCCACTATGAGGAGTACCGGAGGAGCCATGAGATGGCCCACACCCAGCAGCTCATTCCTCACCATGTGTCTGGTGCAACTGGCCATCCACCAACTCCTACAACTCCGGAGCCATATGCTAAGTGGAACACTTCTGGGATCAACTATGGAGAGCTCGAGAGTCACATGTTTCATCCACGATTGAGGGCGCCTACTCCTCCAATTAATGATGATGATGGGTATGATGATGAGGAAGGGGACGGGGATGACTACGACGAGGACGAGGAGGAGGAGGAGTAATCTTCTGGGGCGCTAGCATCGCTCTTCTTCCTTTTTGGCGTTTCAATGCCAAAGGGGGATAAGTAGTTCTATTAGGTAACGGATTTGCATGGATCAAGCGCAAGCACTTTCCTATTTTTCATTCGTTTTATTTTCTTGCTTGTGCCCTTTTAGCGTTGAACTTTGGGTGCTTGGTTTGTATAAGACTTTGTCTTGTGTTACTTTGTGCTCGTGTATGGATCTCTGTAATTCTGGATTTATCTTGTGGAACTACTCGTATAGAAATCTGGATTTATCTATGGAGTATGGTATTGTATTGATGGCATATGGAATTATCTATTGATTGCATCAATAGCGTGGGATGTGCTTGAGGCCTTATAATCTCATTATTCACATTGGCTATTTTCACATCCCGGTGGTATGACTTTGTTTCCTAACTCACCTTGTTTTAATTGTCTTTGTTATGAAATTGGCTTGCTCTTTAGTGTGTTCATTTGTAATCAAATGCAAATTATAAATATGCACACATTTAGGTGGAGCCTCTTTCATTTCCTTAAGGTGTTGTTAGTAGGTTTTATTCCAAATCCTAGTATTGTCATCTAACACCAAAAAGGGGTAGATTGAAAGAACATTTCATAATCCCTAGTGTTTTGTGTGTTAGATAACAATATCAAGGATTATTTAATGTGTGTTGAAGTGCTGCAGATCTCAAGCTTGAAAAGGAAACGAAAACTATTTTTGGGTTTGGATTATCCGCCCCTCCCCAAACTCAGAAGGGTGCAACCCTAAGAAGGGGGCGGAGTATCTGATGGATTTTCCTGCCTGTCCGGATAATCCACCCCTACAGGGGCCGGATAGTCTGCCCCCTAGGATTTTCTCCAAGTCAAGTTCGGGGCGACCTTTTGTATGGGGGGCGGATATTCCACCGGAGTTTCCGTCCTGGTGGCGGATTTTTCCCCTTGGGCGGATAGTCCTCATCTTGAGGTGGGCGGATAATCCTCCCTCTCGAGGATTTTCACCAAGTCAAGGCCAGCGTCACCTTCTGTATGGGGGCGGATTTTCCCTCGGAGTTTCCGTCCTAGGGACGGAATTTTCCCCTAGGGCAGATAGTCCGCCCCTAGTGGGGGCGGATAATCCGCCCCCAAACTTCTCCAACGACAAGATCTGGGCAGGAGGTATTTAAGCCAGCCTTCCCCCTCCTGCCAGAACTCTTGATTCATTCGAAAAATTCAGGATCTGTTCTTCAACCTTCATCCAAGAGAGCTCCACCTCCATCCACCCAAAGGCCCCATCCCTTGGGGAATCGAAGGAGGAGAATTCGATCTTCAACTAATGCAATCAAGCGCTTCATCTCCTCTTCATTCATTTGGAGAATCACCGATCTAGTATTTCTTGCAAAATCTAGATCCTTGCTTTTGTTTATATTGATAATCCTTGTTCTTGTGACAGCTTGTTGTCATTACGGGAGCCCCCAATTCAGTTGTGGTTGTGTGCCCCGGTAGATTTGTAAAGGCACCGGTCCCGCATCTAAGGGTACCTATAGTGGAGAAGGTGTATCAGGCATTTCATGGCGAGATCCATTGGAGAATAGGGTGAGGCCTATTGTGGCGTGGTGGTCTTAGAACCGCCCACCCCTCCAACGCAGATGTACTTCCCTTAACAAGGAAGGAACTGTGGTAAAACAAATCCCTGTGTCTCTGCGTGATCCACTATGGTTTCCTCGCTTCTCTCTTTACGTGCTTAGTATCTAGGTTTGCATATAGGGAAATTCTCATAGTTTCATATCTAAAGAATTTACTTTATGTCAATCCTAAAATTGAAAAAGGACTAAAATTTGAGTAGCACCTATTCACCCCCCACCCTCTAGGTGCCCATACGATTCATTCCAATTGGTATCAGAGCCCCGGCTCTTAATTCGGGATTAACCGCCTAAGAGAAGTATGGGTCAAATTATAATGCGTCTCTCCACATCCGTAGCATCACCTCCACCTTCCTCTGAGGCTACCACTCCGCAATCCAAGGAAACGGGTAAAACCGATTCCAAAGATAACGAAGTACTTGGGGATGGCACTAGCAAGAGATTCTCCTCGAAAAAGGATAGTGGTAAGGAAGGGTACAATGATGTTTCCTATGTGTATTCGACTGATCCACCTATCCCAAACCCACATATACAAACTTTCAGCATCTACTTTTAATCAATGGCAATTTTTGATGAAGTCTCATGTGTGGAGCTCCTCCATTGAGTTGTGGAAAATCATAGAGAATGGTATTCATGTTGGAGATCCACACAACCTAACAAGAAAAGAGGTTGTTGACAGTCAACTCAACGCTACATCTCTACACATGATTCATCTTGGTGTGGGTGACAAAGACATGCCACACATTCAACATCTTAACACAGCTAAGGAAGCTTGGGATGCCCTCACCAAGCTCTTCATTGGAAATGAAAGTATTAGAAGAAATAGATATGATGCTTTGAGTAATGAAGATGAAGGATTCTATATGTTGGATGGAGAAGACCACGAGGACATGTATAGGAGGATCAAGTCAATGGCCACCACTTTCAGGAATCATGTTGCCTCTCATGTTGATTATGTTTGGATTAAGCGCAAGTATGTCAGTGCTCTTATGCTATTTTAGCCCACATATTTGAAGAGTCTCCAAGGAAGGCATAACTACCACCTTATGACATCCAATGAGGTAATGCAAGAAATGGCCGCTTTCAAAGTGGCTGCCAAGAATGCCGAAGATGCTCGTGCATGAGCTATAGGAATGCAAAAGGGAGTCAACGTGGCCTTGAAGACAAGTGTGGCTGATTATGATGAATATGACATAGAAGGTATGGACTGTCCCGAGTATGTAAAAAGAATTCATGGACAATACATGTCCTTCTATGCTAGAAACTTTTGGAAGGATCCAGCCAAGGCCAAATCTTAACTAGAACGCAAGAGTGGAGCATATGGAAGAAAGCACGAGCTATAGGATCCAGCCAAGGCCAAATCACTTCTGTATTTTTGCAATGAGGTCCTTGCACTC
This sequence comes from Avena sativa, assembly GCA_916181665.1. Lineage (NCBI taxonomy): Eukaryota > Viridiplantae > Streptophyta > Magnoliopsida > Poales > Poaceae > Avena > Avena sativa. The sequence goes on along the minus strand of OV702283.1, from coordinate 279,500,372 downwards.
AATAGTGTGTTAAACACAACTTTTTAATCAACTACACTTTGATCCTTTGAAAATAAAATAAAACCCATGCCTTAATGATATAATAGACATAAAAATGGTTTTATCTGGAGTTTTGATTTGAAAAATTTTGTGCAAGACAAAAATGCTATGAATACATGAATGCAATGCATGCTTTTGTAATTCATGAATTTTGGGATGTTACAAATCTAAACTCCTTAAGATGAAGCTCGCCATCGAGATTCGGATTGGCAAGAAAATAAGTGAGGGTGATCTTTCCGAAGGTCATCTTCTCTTTCCCAAGTTGCTTCTTCTTTGGAATGGTGGTTCAACTGAACTTTGCAGAATTTGATAGTCTTGGTACGAGTAACTCTTTCCACCGTCTTGAGGATTTTGATAGGATTCTCCTCATAGGTGAGATCACTCTCCAACTGAACCTCTTCCAAAGGTATAGTATCCTTCAAAGAAGTTTCTTCCATATCCGGATGGTATTTCTTCAATTGACTCAAATGAAACACATTGTGAACTGCTGACAGTAATTCAGGCAATTCAATCTCATAAGCCACTTCTCCTTTGCGACTGAAAATCTTGAATGGTCCAACATATCTTGGTGCCAATTTACCTTTGACTCCAAATCTCTTCACACCACGAAGTGCCGAGACTCTAAGATAAGCTCTATCACATACCTCATAGGTGACTTATTTACGCTTTGGATCAGCGTAGCTCTTTTTTCGGGACTGTGCTATCTTCAATCTGTTTTTTACCAATTTAACTTTCTCTTTCGCTTCCTTAATCAGTTCTGGTCCGAAAAAATTTCTTTCTCCAACACCACTCCATAGCAATGGCGTAGTACACTTCCTTCCATAGAGAAATTCAAACGGTGCCATCTCAATGCTGGCTTAGCTATTATTGTAACAGAATTCTGCATAAGGCAGACTTTCATCCCAACTAGCACCATAGTCTAGGGTAGATGCCCTCAACATATCCTCTAAAATCTGATTGGTTCTTTCTCTCTGTCCATCAGTATGGGGGTGAAAAGCTATGCTAAATTCCAATCTTGTTCCCAATGATTCATGCAGTTGTCACCAAAAATGCGAGGTGAACTGAGTTCCTCTATCAGACACAATACTCTTGGGTACTCCATGCAAACATACAATCCTGTTCATATAGATCTTAGCTAACTTAGCACTTTTATAGGTAGTTTTCATGGGTATGAAATGAGCCACCTTAGTTAGGAGATCTACTACAACCCAAATGGAATCATATCCAGATCTAGTCCTTGGTAGTCCAGTGATGAAATCCATACCAATCTTATCCCACTTCCAATCAGGAATATGTAGTGGTTGCAATAACCTTGCCGGTTTCTAATGTTCCGCTTTCACTCGACTACACACATCACACAAGGCAATATGTTTTGCGATGTCCTTCTTGAGATTATTCCACCAGAATCTTTCCTTCACATCCATGTACATTTTGGTGTTACCTGGATGAATGGAATATGGTGAGTTGTGTGCTTCTTGAAGAATCATTTTTCGAAGCTCCGGATCTTGCGGAATGCAGATACGTTTTCCATACCATAAAGTACCATGTTTGTCTTCATGGAATCCTTTAGCTTTCCCTTTGCTAATTTTACCTTTTATCTCTTCAATTTCCTTGTCCAACTTTAGGCTTCTTTAATCTTATCCAACAATGTGGGTTGAACATCCAATGACATGATATGTCCTTCAGGTAATATCTCCAATCTGAGATATTTGAATTGGGTACAACATTTGCTACAACATTTGCTTAGTAAGGCCATTCACATAAACCTTATGGCTTAAAGCATCCGCTACAACATTTGCTTTACTGGGGTGTTATTGCAAAATCAAGTCATAGTCCTTGATGAGATCAAGCCATCTTCTTTGTCTCATATTGATTTCTTTCTAAGTGAAGATATACTTCAAACTTTTGTGATCTGTGAACACTTCACAACACTTTCCCAAAAGATAATGTCTCCATTTTTGAGTGCATGGACATCAGAGGCTAACTCCAAATCATGAGTAGGATAATTCACTTCATGAGTTTTGAGTTGTCTCGAGGCATATGCCACAACTTTCCCTTCTTCCATCAAAACTGTCATGGTGGTGGCACGGCAGATGCCATGGGTAGGCTTAAGTTGGGGGACGAATGGTGCTTGTGGTCACTGGGAGGGAGTGCATGGTCGAGCCATGCACGAAGAACAAGAAGAACTCTCCAGACTTAGCAATTCGATTGATACTCCAAAGATTACAAGTGCTCCTTGAGCTATATCAGCTAGGGTTCTAAGAACTAGTTCTCTACTTGGTCCAACCTCCTTCTACTACAGCTATGCCCTCCCTTATATAGGCAGTTCTAGCTAGCTAATACCCCTTTGGGTTCTAGGGTTTAATGTTTGGATCTTGGTCCCTACGATGTGGGCTGGGTCATCGGCTTGCCCTAAGCCCAATGGCCCAGTCCATAAAGCTTGACAGCTAACGGTCTTCAGGTATGCTGCTTCTTGTTCCTTTTGGCGTCATGCTGTTACTTTGTACGTCAGCGTATGCTTTGGGTATCACCCGGCTCCTTTTGTGTCACCCGGCATCGCCCTTCTCTTTTGACCATGCTTTACCATGGTCCCTCCTGAACCTTACTCGGAAAGGTGCCACACGTCCTTCTTGACTCGGCCCTTCCTCGGTCGACTCGGCTCGTCGGTTCCTGCAGGGATAATAACTTTGTCTTATGCGGGCCGACATAGTTTATATGTCGGCCGCTCATGCTTATCTTACCTGACCGTTCTTACCCGGCCTGGCTCTTCCTTTACTCGAAGCCAACCCAGTTGCGCTATGTTTCCCCTCTCGTGACCCTACCGGGGGTTATCCCCCCGACATTAGTCCCCGAAGCTGGTGAGGTCTAGCAGTTCAAGCTGTTAAGCGTCTCTAGGTTCCTTTTGTGTGAATGGAACTTAGTTTTTGTCTCTATCTGTCGCAATTTTGCACCTTGCCGGGTCTGTCTGTCAGTTTCCGGGTCAACTCTTTGACTTCTTGGCTCATTTTTGCCTCGAGCCGAATCATTTTGGCCAATTCCGAGTTATTTTCGGCGCTCTTCAGTCACTGACAGCTGGTAATCATGATTACTTGCCTCAATTTTTGTTCCAAGCTCTGGCTTCAGTCACAGTGACGGCTTCAGTCATAGTGACGGCTGCACAGTTATTCCCCGTCACTGTGGTAGTCCCATCGGCCTACGCCTCTTGTCCTTCCAGTCATGACGTGGCACGGGATTTTTCGTGTATCTTTGGCTACGTGGCGCTTGCTGATTGGTTTTCCTGGCCTGGTACACGGCCACACGCTGGCCGCACGGCACAGATGGATCCCACGACCGGGGTTTTTACTGTCCTTAAGTAGGGGTTGTGGGTTTCCACTTCCCCCACGCCTGTTCAGTTTTCCCTTGCCTCTTCTTCTTCCTCGCGCCTGCAAAATCGAACTGCCCCCTTTCCGGTTTCCTCTTCCTCCTGTTCTTGTCACGCAATCGCCCCACTTTTCTTTCCATTCCACCACGGGTCCACGCTGTTCCAAACCTCTTCCAACCGCGGAGGATATTGAATCTGTGGAACCCATGGACGCTCGCGACGGCACTGATGGTGCTGAGGAGCAGGAGGTTTCCGCCGGCGAGCGCGGTGGCTGGGAAGGCTCTGAGGTCTCCATCGAGGAGTTGGAGTGGCTCCGCTCCACCAGGCGCATTCCGCTGCAAGTAGATTGCCGCCTCCCCATCGGTGAGATCTCCCTCAAACACGATATTAATGAGCGGGTGGTTTTGAGTTTCGCTCTTCCAGTGAGCACCTTCTTTTCCTCGTTTCTCTCCACCTTCCATCTGCAAACCCATCATCTCCCTGCCAACGCCATTGGCTCTCTTTCTTGCTTTTATTTCTGCCTATGAGGCTTACCTCAGGATTTGGCCTACAGTTCTTCTGTGGGCCAAATATTTTAGCTTCAAGGTTCAGGTTGTTCCCCAGCCTGGTGCTCCTCGATCCGAGAAGAGGCCGACCCGGTGCGGTGCTGCTACTATCACGCCTAGGAGAGATTCCTTCTTCCCTCGGGTTACTGGTATTGACTCCTGCAAGAAATGGCATAGAACTTTCTTTTATGTCAAAAACAGCGGGTCCATCGATAACATCCGGCTCCCCCCTTTCTCGAACGAGGTCCCGAACAAGAAGCTCTGGCAGCTTGACCCACGCGAGCAAGACGCTGCGGTAAACAAGGCTAACGCAATCCTCGAAAGGTTGCTGTCGCTGGATGAGCATTTTCATCTTGCCGAGAGGAACCTCATGTGCACCTTCATCTCACGCTGAGTAAGCCCCATTCATGCGAGGAGCCATAAGATGTGCTTCATGAGTGGCTCCCATGACCCCACTCGGCACTCCACTAAGGAGCTCACCCATGACTCCATTGCCCGCCGAGTAAGCTCAATCTTTAAATTGAACTTGGCGGATGATTGGGATTGGAGTTGCCCTCCGTTTAGCCGGGTCAGGCCTGTCCCCTGGGTAAGTTTTCCCAGTCGCTTTCCTTGCCGAGTTGGCTTTAGCTCTTTTGCCACTTTTAGTATAGTTTTTTGGTTACTCATTCTGTTTGTCTTTCGCAGAATCTCATTCACCAGGTTGATGACAGTACTGTCCCTCCCCCTGGTTATAACGGGGATCGCTCCGACTCGGATGAGGTCGAGTATGACCTAGAGTGCTTCATGCCTATCTCGCATGCTGCGGCTACTTCGGCTTTGGGTAAGAGTCGATCTCGCAATCCCTTACAAGATTGGTCTGACGATGATGATGATATTGATTGTACGCTTTTGGAGGTACATGCCTTGTGACCTTAGTCTCCCAACCTATCCGAGTAAACCTGTTATTTACTTATGCAGCTGGCCAGTTACATGACATCCCTCCTCTCGCCATGGGCGGAGTCGGCAAGATCCCCGTCGCCAAGCCGAAGCGACGCGGAGCCTCCTCCAGCACTCAGCCGGCCAAGAAGAGCAAGCCCACTCCGACAGCTCCTGCTGCCTCTGCTGCTGCCAGCCTGGCTGAGGCTCGCCAAGCCGCTGGGCGCCGAGTCACACGTCGAGGCGTGCGTGATCCGGTTGTCACCGGGTAAGTTTTTGTACTCTTCCCTCTCTGTTATTTTCTTTTTCGTCACTGACGCTTTCTTATATATGTCCCGTTGTTTTCAGTGCCGCACCTTTGTCGGCGAACCAGGCTGCTTCTAGCATTGCCTCGCCGCTAAGGCCTGCGCCTCCTCCCACTGACTTGGCGGCACCGAGTCCCGTCCGGGTCGAGGCTCCCACTGTTGAGGCTCACGCCTCTCAGTGTCAATCAGACCCGGTGGGTCATTCGGCTAGGGCCCCTGGCGCTGGCCAGGAAAAACGTCCTGATCTTGGTGCCAGTGATTCTGGCACCGAGAAACCTTCCTCCACCAGTTCCTCTGGCACCGGCCCTCAGGCTGGTGTGAATGAACAACTTCCTGATCTTGGAGCCAGCAAAACTGCTAAGCCGAGTCAGCCGGCTCCACGATCTTTTCCAAATCCTCCTGCTCGCTCTCTAGTTCTGTCAAAGGGCCAGACCTAGCCCAAGGCTTCTGGTTCTGCTCGCCCTTCATCTGGCAAATCCACCTCCTCCATGCAGACAACGCTGGTCTGCGCTCCGGGTTCTGCTCCTCAGATCCGGCCTCCGACGTTGGCGACAATGGTCGCTTCAATGGGTAAGGGGGGCGAATCCGCGGCTGCCGGGACAGGTGATGGCTCTAAGGCTGTTACCCTCCATGCTAGCGCTGCAGTGACCCGTGCCAATGTGGGAACCACCCTGAAAACGGGTCAAGTTCTCACTCGGACGCTCAGCGGGAAAAGCCTTGGTTTGGTTGAGCCTTATGCTGTGGCATGGAATGCAGCTGGTGAGCAGGAGGTCAGCACTCGTGCTGGCAAGAAGCTGAAACTGGGACCTAAGGCCGTCTCTGACATGACCCAGCAGGCCATTTCTTTGATGGCCCGTGCCGACGAAGTGAACGAGGTAAAGTAACTTCTTACTCTTTTGTATTGTTGAGTATTTCCTTTATTCATATCACCTAGTCCCCGAGGTTACGACCGAGTAAGGAACTTACTCAGCCATAAGCTCTCACTAATCACTTTAGTCTTCAAATCCTTCACCCCAAGCTTGCATGTTAGAGCTTTGATCCCTAGTCCTCGAGGTTACTGTCGAGTAAGGAGCTTACTCGGCTGTAAGCTCTTAATCTTTTTGATTTCCTTATGCTAAACTCATATGTTAGAGCTTCAATCCCTAGCCCTCGAGGTTACTGCCGAGTAAGGAACTTACTCGGCTGTAAGCTCTTAAGCTTCTTGATTCAGCCAGCTGCTTGACTTGACCCTTCCTTATTGTCTGTCTTTTTTGATCAGCTCACGCATAACGAGCGCACCAAGGTGCACCAAGCTCTCGTCCTGGCGCATTGCAAGCTTGAACTTGCGTATGAGAAGCTACAGACTGACACCCATGGCCAAGGTAATATCCTTACCCGTCCTTTCTCTTTTCGGTGTAATTTTCTTTGGTTCATTATCTCAATTTTTTCTCGCTCTTTTTTTGCAGCCTCTGCTCAGTCCACCATAAATGCTCTTCACTCGCAGATCAGCGAGGCCGAGAGTAAGTTTCTTGCCTCATTGATGTGATAGCTGAAAGTTTCTGCTGGTGCTGACAAGTAATTTTTCCGAATAAGCAGAGAAGCACCAAGCCGAACTCTAGAAGGAGCGAGATGAGGTGACTCGGCTGAAGAAGCTGATGGCTGAGTCGGAGCAGAAGCACTTGGACGAGGTGAGAGGGTTGAGGGAGGATCTTGCTGAGAAGAATGAATAGCAGGCCGCCAGCGCCAAGAAGACCAAGAGGCTGCTCGACGAGGCCGAATCATCGGTCGAGTCGGCAAATCTGAACTTTGACGCCCTCCAAGCCAAGGCCAAAACTTGGCATAGCAAGCTCGCCGCCATCAACTTCTTTCTCGGTAGTGAGTTCTTACTCTTTTTGCATTGTAAATGTCACTCTGGACTTCTTCCATCCACCATTGTTATTTGCTAAGTTTCTCTATTAACTTGTAGAGAATTTTCCTGAGGCCGATATGTTTGCCATCCGAGCCATGAAGAAAGTGAGGGCCGAAGCTGGTGCTCCTGCCGAAGGCGAGGTGTGCATGGAGGTGCTTCTCGAAGCGGTGTCCGAACGAGTCAAGACCCTCAAGTCTTGCGGTGTGGATCTACTCAAGTCGGCTATTCATGTGTTTCGCATGCTCTGGCCGGATGAAGATGCACCCAATCTCATTGAGCCCCTTGCTGAGAGATTGCTCCTTACTGAAGACCGGATGGATCAATGGCGTGAGTCGGCCGGCCGAGCTGAAGTGGACAAGGCTCTCTCCTTTGTGCTTTCATGGTACGAGGACATAAACCTTGATGTTCTTGCTCGCATAAGGGGAGATGGCAAATGGCTGAACGATCCAAAGCTGATCAAGAAGCGCCAAGAGCGAGCTTATTCCATGATTGAGTATACCATGGTGCATGCTTGGTGCGATGGGACCAGCTTCCTCGACCTTGGCGACCCGCTCGTCGAAGTTGCTGATGAGGAGGGTGGCGACAGCGAAGCAACCGAGTCAGATGATCCAGATGACCCGGCCACAGATGCCCCTCACTCGGCCGATGCTGCAAGCAATGCTCCTGGCTCCGAGAGTGCTCCTTCGAGTTCCTCTGCTTCTTAGGCTAACAAACACTCGAACTTTGATCAGATCCCCGGTATGCCGGGTACATATGTAACATACATTGCACTTTTAAGTTTGGTTTTGCGCCTTTTTAATAGGCTTTATATATTTGCGTTATGTTCTAAGTGTGAATCATTCAAGGGCAAGTCCTCGAGTTTCATTTTGCCGTGTCACCTTTCCTTGACTTTGGCCCCTGTCTACCTTTTTCGTTGTTCGACATTAGAGTCTCAAAGTACTAAGGATATAGCTAGCGGGTATGAAACTTGGATCACTTGGCCGAGATTACTTGACACATAGTATAATGCGACCTGTAGAGAGTTAGACAAAAAACTAAAGCCGACTCGCGTTTCTCCTAACCCGTCATACATCCTTTTCTCTTGCCTGCCATGAAGCCGTGTTTTCGTACAACAGCATAGTCAAAGAGTTTATTTCTTCTGAGTAAACACTACTTGTTCCGAGATAAATTTCGGGTATCACGCCAACTGACATAAAATAACTGAGATGGAAAACTTAAGGGGTAGTCCCCGAGTCAGTTTTTCGAATCATACCATTTTATTATCATCACATAGCCGGCATACACGTCCGACATATGAGAGTTCGAGCGATACATGCATTGCTTCTCTTAAGTATAGAAGGGGCGAAGTAGTGTCACATTCTATGGCCTTTTGGTCTCATGTCCTGACATGTCCGCCTTGTTCTTCTGCGCTTCACGAGCGTCTATGAGATAATAGGAGTCATTGTGCAATGCTTTGCTTACAATGAATGGACCTTCCCATGGGGGTGATAATTTATGAATTCCTGTTGTGCGCCGCACTAGCCTTAGCACCATATCCCCTTCACGAAAAACACGAGGTTGCACTTTCCGTCTATGGTAGCGTCGGAGATTTTGTTGATATATGGTGGATCTGGATAATTCCAGTTCCCTTGCTTCTTCGAGTAAGTCTACTCCATCTTCTCAAGCCTCTTTTACCTCAGCTTCCGAGTATTGCCTTATTCTTGGCGAGTCATATTCCATGTCGGCAGGAAAAACTGCTTCTGCCCATTACACGAGGAAAAATGGCGTATAACCAGTTGACCAATTCGGAGTTGTTATTAGACTCCATAGTACTAAGGGTAGTTCCTCTATCCAACAACCAGGTGACCTCTGGAGTGGTTCCATTAAGCGGGGTTTTATTCCTGACAGAACTAAGCCATTAGCCTATTCAACTTGTCCTTTTGATTCTGGATGAGTGACTGATGCTACATCGAGTCTTATTCGGTGTTTCCCATAGAAGCGAGCAAAAGCTCCTTCGGCAAAGTTCGTGCCATTATCAGTGATCACACTGTGTGGGTAACCATATCTGAGAATTATATCCCTTAAGAACGTAACAGTTGTTTTACCATCCAACTTTTTGATTGGTTTCACTTCTATCCACTTGGTGAACTTATCAATCATGACCAAAATATGATTCATGCCTCCTATTGTAGGTTTGAATGGTCCTACCATATATAGGCACCACACTACAAAAGGCCAAGTTATTGGTATAGTCTTTAATTCAGACGATGGTAAATGCGACTTGGATGCATAATGTTGACAACCACTGCATCTTCCGACTAAATCTTGTGCTTGTGCCAATGCACATGGCCAGTAGAATCCATGTCAGAATGCCTTGGCCACCAATTCTCTTGATGATGCATGGTGCCCGCATTCTCCTTGATGAATATCCAATAAGATCTCCTGGCCTTTCTCTAGGCTGATTCAACACTGCATTACACTTTTCAGACTTCGCTTGTATAGTTCCTTGTTGATTATGGTGTACGCTTTTGCTCCTCGTGTTGTTTGCCTTACTAACGTTTCTTCACTCGGCAAGGTCCCATCTTTTAAATAGTAGAATATGGGCTGCGCCCATATTGGTATCAGTGGTTCCGGGCCTGCTTCAACATCAATATCCATTGGCTCCGCCGACATATGCTCTGCCGACATGACCTGAGGAGTCCCCGAGTGTGATTCGGCGACCCCTGAACTGAGCGGATCAGTCCCCGAGTCGATGTCCATTGGTACCACATCTGAATCCTGACTCGTCGGGGTGACCCTGATTGATTCAGACTCTGGTGACGGCTTGATCGATGGTATCCTGAGATGCTCCAGCGCTACCCCTGTTGGTATTGCTTACCGAGATGATCCTAGTTTGGATAGTACATCAACTGCCTCATTTTCTTCTCTAGTAAAATGATGGAATTCACAGCCGTCGAAATATCCCGAAATTTGTTGCACATGGAAACGATATAATGCCATGTTTGCGTCCAGTGCATCCCAATGTCCAAACACTTGCTGAATCACCAAATCTGAATCGCCAAAGCACATGATCCTTTTGACACCAATCTCCTTGGCTACTTTGATGCCATGGACAAGTGCCTCATACTCGGCAACGTTGTTAGAAGCAGCAAAATGAATCTATAACACGTACCTCAGTTGATTCCTCTTTGGAGATGTGAGCACTATCCCGGCGCCCAGACCCATTTTTGTCTTGGACCCATCAAAATGCATTTTCCAGTAATTCGGATCTGGCAGTGGTGGTACGTACTGCATTTCCATCCATTCTACAAAGAAATCTGCAACAGCCTGAGACTTTATTGAATCTCGTCTATCATATTGTAGAGTATATGGTGCCAGTTTGATGGCCCATTTTGCGACTCGGCCGCTGGCATCTTTGCTGCCCAATATATCCAAGATAGGTGCCTCGCATATTACCCGGATTGGGTGCTCTTGAAAATAATGTTTCAGCTTCTTTGCTGTCATATATACCCCATATGTCATCTTCTGATAATGCGGGTAATTTTTTTTCGAGACCGAGAGCACTTCGCTCAAGTAATACAACGGTCTTTGGACTGATTTGCCCCCTTCTTCACGTTCGACCACTATTACTGCACTTATAACTTTGTTGGTTGCAGCGACATAGAGCAACATTGGCTCTTTGGATAGTGGTGATGCTAATATTGGTGTTGTTGTCAACATCTTCTTTAATTCATGGAAAGCGCTATTAGCTTGCTGTGTCCATGTGAATTTGTCTGATTTCTTCATCAGTTGATATAGTGGTAGGGCTTTTTCGCCTAGCCGACTAACAAACCTGCTCAACGAGGCCAGGCATCCAGTAAACTTCTGGACATCGTTGAGTGTTTTTGGCAATTCCATTCTTTCGATGGCCCTGATCTTTGTCGGGTTGGCTTCAATACCTCGGCTGGATAGAAGGAATCCGAGTAACTTGCCAGCGGGGACACCAAATGTACATTTTTTCGGGTTAAGCTTCATCCGGAAACTTCTCAAGTTTGCGAATGTTTGACGCAAGTCCTCAATCAGAGTATGATTTTGTTTGGTTTTTATTACCACGTCATCGACGTATACTTGAACATTTTTGTCCAATTGATCTTGCAAGCATTTTTGCATGCATCTTTGATATGTTACACCTGCATTACTCAATCCGAATGGCATGGTACGATAGCAATAAGCCCCGTACGGGGTGATAAAAGATGTCTTTATTTGATCATCCGAATTCAATGGTATCTGATGGAATCCTTAATACGCATCCACAAACGACAACAACTCACACCCAGCAGTAGAATATATGACTTGATCGATCCGTGGAAGGGGAAATGGATCTTTTGGAGACGCCTTATTGAGGTTCGTGTAATCAATACACATATGCCATACCACTTCCATGTTCGGGTCATCTTTTTTCTTCTCGACCAAGACTGGATTTGATAAACATTCCGGGTGCAGTACTTCCATGATGAATCCAGCAGCTAAAACTCTGGAAATCTCAACAGCTATCACTTTCCTCCTATCTTCGGCAAAGAGGCGGAGGGGTTGCTTCACCGGATTGGCATCTGATCTTACATGAAGAGAGTGCTCAGCCAGCTCCCTCGGAACTCCTTGCAGATCTTGAGTGGACCATGCAAAGATATCCTGATTCTCAAGGAGGAAGCTGGTGAGCTCGCTTTCCTATTTGTCTGTAAGGCCAGCCCCAATAGTAACTGTGCGCTCTGGAAAAATTCATCCACCTGTACCTTCTTAGTTTCTTTGGTAGCTTGAAATGACACACTGCCATGCGGGTTGGTGAGTGCCGGCATGGACATTTGTGCTGCTTTGGCCAATGCTTCCACTTCCAACAGTTGACTTTTATCTTGTGCTATGACGAGTGACTCGGCCAGTGAAGATCCGGCTGAGGCACAAGCAATAGATCTTTTGTAGTCCCCTTCAACTTTAATCACCCCACATGGGCCTGGCAGCTTCATCTTTAAGTAAGCCATGTGGGTAGTATCCATGAATCTTGCCATATCCCGCCTGCCGAGTAAGGCGTAATATGAGCTGACCAAATCCACTACCTCAAACTCTATGGCCTCAGTGCGACAGTTCTCTCTGTTGCCGAATAAGACGTCGACCCAGATCTTGCCAATTGTCTCACAGGACAATCCCGACACAATACCGTGGAAAGTGGTCTTAGTCGGCTCCAGCATGTTCATGGTAATGCCTAACTTGAGCATTGTATCCTTGTACATGATGTTGATGCTACTGCCACCATCAATCAGCACTTTTGAAAACATGACATTGATATCTGGGCCCATGAATGTTGGATCCAAAACCAGAGCATATCCTCCTGGGTTGACATGATCTTGGGGTGATCTTTTATACTCCAAGTTATCTCTTGCTCAGACCAATGCATGTACTTGGGGATTGCAGGCATCGTGGCATTCACCTCCATCATTCGTCGTTGCTGGCTCATTTTGTCATTTGGCTTTGTGACAAAGACGACATAGCTCTGGGATGTTCTCTGTACTCATTTCTAGTTCCATGACCGACATGAACGTCGTCACCTCTTGGATTGTGCACCTAGTGCACAACTTCTCTTCTTTCTTGTTTCTGATACCTCGACTGCCTGTTTTCATATCTGTTGTCTGCTCCCACTGTCTGAGCATTTCCTCCTGTAAGTGGTGGAGGGGGAGGTGGCAGAAGATGCTTATTCGGCAAATCCACTCTATCTCCTTTCTGAAACCATGTGCATTGCCTCGCCATGTGAATGGCCGGTTTACTCGGACACGGCTGATCCAGCATCATCTCATAGGTGTATTTCTGTCGGTCCTGATACTGCTTCCTCTGATCGTATGGCCTTTTGCCGTCATTCTTTGGCACCCATTGTTGTTGTCCACTTGTCCTTTGACGCTGAATGCTTCTAGCATCTGGATGATCCTGACTCACGGCCGCTACCTGAGCCGATCCATACCTGTAATCTGGCCTTTTGTATCTTCTCTTGCTTCTGTATTCGGATCTTTCCTGACGCCTTTGCGACCTGGCAACGTCATAGATCTGAGTCTCAGTCATCCCGTCTGCCGACATGAGCAGCGGCTGAGTCGGATCTCCTAACGCGTACGAATCAACGATTCTTATCGTATGTGCTAGGCTTGACGGCATATCTCTTTGTAACCTTTGCCACAACACACTTCCATGTATACATCCTTGTGCAAACCATGCGATTTCCTGTGACTCGATTACCCCTTCACAAGAGTTATGCATCGTACACCACCTTGTGAGGAATTTCCTGTCTGTTTCATTCGGTCTTTGCTTGCACATCGCCAATTGTTGTGGGTGATTCGGCCTCTTGTAAGTTCTCGTGAAATTTCTCACAAAAGCGTTGTGAAAATCGATCCAACTGTTAATGCTTCCGGGTGGCAAATTGTTTAACCATACCTGAGCTGGTCCTTCCAGCATCTGCGGCACATAAAGTACCGCCCATCTCAAATTTCCCTGCGTGATCTTCACTGCGGTTCCATAATCTATGAGCCAGTCCTCTGGCTTTGTGCTTTCATCGTACGTTTTTGTTCCTCTGGCCAGCTCGAATTTTGGCACTGGTGGCTCCTTCATGATCCTTGGGCCAAAGCACGGTGGACCCTGCGGACCTTGCGATTCAATTATATCTGCCATTTTTATTTGGTCAAGCTTCAGCCTCGCATCATCCGGCTGAAGGTTCCTGCCTCCGAATCTTGCTCCCATTGCTTGATATGCGTGATCCGACAGTTCATATCCTTCATTTACCATAGCCGAGTAACCATCATTATACTTATTCGTGTTCGGGTCAGAAGGCTGTTGAACTTCCTTTCCCGCGCTTTGCTGTCTTCTTTCTGGCTGAGCTGGTGCGTTATTCGGCGCTGGATTTCCTCCTCCTGCCGAGTGAGTTCCATGCCTAGCATGAGGCGCAAAATTCTTCCCTTCGTTGTCATTTCTTTGCCCTGCTAGCCTTTCTCGGCCTGCATTCTCCTAGTTTTCATTTCCTTGGGCATTATTCCTTCTTGCTCCCTCCACATGTGCCGGGTTTCCTTGAACAACTGTCGGATCATATGCGACCATCTGCTTGTTTCTTCCAGAATCCATGCTTTTTTCTTTTCTCGTCCTAGGCACCGCTCCAGGTGAGGATGTTGTGTGCCCAGCCGATCTTGCCGAGACAGGAGTCGCCGAGTGAACCGGTTGTGACCTTCCTGCTATACCCGGATTTGCTCTGTAATACGCCTCATTCAGCATGCTAGCGGCTCTTACTAGTTCATTGACTCGTTCTTGTTTCCTTTTCTTTGCTTCCCTCCAAGTGGGGTAATTCTTCCATTACTGCTTCTGCTGCTCGCAGATTAGCTACTGCTGTGTTATATGTTGGCCGCATAGCTGTCTCGTTGTTGTTCTCTGGTGTTATTTTCAATGTCACATCTGCCATATCCTCGTTGAGGTTCCTTCCTCTCGATATCGTTGCATCAAGCCGGGTCTTGGCGCCCTTGACTCGATTTGCCGAGTTAAGTTCCCGGATGGTGATATCCACATCCTGCTGCAACTGTGCTAATTCCTTTGCTTTCTCCAAAACCTTGATCCTGGCTTCCTCCAACTCGGCTTGCACACGTGTCGGGTCAGTTGCCTGTGCCACTGGCTCTGCCAATTTGTCTATCGCTTCCTGCATCTCCTCAGCCCTCTTGCTCCTGGCTATGTTCTCTGGTTTTTCCAGCGGTGCCTTTGCTGTTCTTGCAGCCCTTGGAGTTTCCTCATGATTTCTTCCCTCTATGTTCTCATTCACTGCTGGAACTATTGGGGGAGCTGTGGGGTTTGGGGTTGTCATCACTACCTCCATGGAGACGAGTTGGTGAAGTTTCCCAGTGACAGGAACCGCTGGAGGATCCGGCGCCAGGATGACGCTCTCAGGATATGCGCGCTCCACGCGCACCGCGACATAGACCGGGTGCTCGCCGAACTTGATGAAGCGACCGCCCCTAGGGAACGGCTTGGTCCCAAAGCAACCCGCGTTGTCGCTGACGAAGTTGAGCGCTCCAAACCTTTGGATGAGGCCGGATTAGACGCCCTTGCTGGTCTTGGCAATGATGTTGCCCATCTGGATGAACACTCCATCAAGCACCTTCTTGTGCCCCACGGTGGGCGCCAACTGTTGTGGTGGTGGCACGGTAGATGCCATGGGTAGGCTTAAGTTGGGGGCCGAATGGTGCTTCTGGTCACCGGGGAGGGAGTGCACGGTCGAGCCATGCACGAAGAACAAGAAGAACTCTCCAGACTTAGCAAATTGAGTGATACTCCAAAGATTACAAGTTCTCCTTGAGCTATATCAGCTAGGGTTCTAAGAACTAGTTCTCTACTTGGTCCAACCTCCTTCTACTATAGCTATGCCCTCCCTTATATAGGCAGTGCTAGCTAGCTAATACCCTTTTGGATTCTAGGGTTTACTGTTTGGATCTTGGTCCCTACGATGTGGGCCGGGTCATCGGCTTGCCCTAAGCCCAATGGCCCAGTCCATAAAGCTTGACAGCTAACGGTCTTTTGGTATGCTACTTCCTGTTCCTTTTGGCGTCATGTTGTTACTTTGTACGTCAGCGTATGCTTTGGGCGTCACCCGGCTCCTTTTGTGTCACCTGGCGTCGCCCTTCTCTTTTGACCATGCTTTACCATGGTCCCTCCTGAACCTTACTCGGAAAGGTGCCACGCGTCCTTCTTGACTCGGCCCTTCCTCGGTCGACTCGGCTCGTCGCTTCCTGCAGGGATTACAACTTTGTCTTATGCAGGCCGACATAGTTTATATGTCGGCCACTCATTATTATCTTACCCGGCCGTTCTTACCCGTCCTGGCTCTTCCTTTACTCGGAGCCAACCCAGCTTCGCTATGTTTCCCCTCTCGTGACCCTACCGAGGGTTATCCCCCCGACAAAAACTCCACCCAATCCTTGGTGAGATGCATCACAATAAACATGGAAATCCTTCTCCAAATCTGGCAGACATAAGACTGGTGCTGTCACTAGTCTCTTATTCAATTCCTTGAAACTGACTTCACAACCTTTAGTCTAGTCAAATTTCTTATCTTTCGTAAGTAATTCCATCATTGGCTTCGCTACCTTTGATAAATTCTCAATGAATCTTCTATAATACCCTGCCAAACCAAGGAAACTACAAACTTCTTTCACTGACTTGGGAGATTTCCACTCAGTTACAGCTAACACCTTTGCGGGATCGACAGCTACCATTTCTCGACACAATATGTCCGATAAATCCAAATTCATTCAACCAGAATTCACACTTGCTAAACTTAGCATACAGCTTGTGCTCCCTGAGCTTCTCAAGTATCAAACGCAAATGCCCTTCATGTTCATCTTTGCTCTTGGAATAGATCAAAATGTCATCGATGAATACGACAACAAACTTGTCAAGAAATTCCATGAACACCTTGTTCATCATGTTCATGAAATAGGATGGTGCATTTGTCAGTCCAAATGGCATCACGGTATACTCATACAATCCATACCTAGTAGTGAAAGCAGTCTTAGGTATGTCTTGTTCTCTAATCTTTCGCTGAAAGTAACCTGATCGAAGATCAATCTTTGAGAACACACGGGCTCCTTCTAGCTGATCAAATAGAACATTGATTCTAGGCAAAGGGTACTTGTTCTTTATTGTCACCTCATTGAGTGAACGGTAATCTATGCATAACCTTTGACTTATATCCTTCTTATCAACAAACAGAACTGGTGCACCACAAGATGAAGAACTTGGTTGAATAAATCCTTTCTGCAACTGTTCTCCAAGTTGTTTCTTGAGTTCCTTTAACTCATCAACTGACAACTTGTAGGGTCTCTTTGCTATTGGTCCAGATCTTGGCAACAAGTCAATCAGAAAGTCGACATCTCTATCTGGTGGCATTCCTGGTAATTCCTCCGGAAACACATCTGGATACTCCTTCACAATTGGTACACTATCAATGCTAACCCCCTTAAGAGAATTTAGCTTACTCCCTTTAGACTCAAAGTTAGACTTGAACCTAATCCGTTTCTTGTCCGGGGTTGTGAGTGTAACAGTACAATTGGCATAATCTAGTACTCCCTCATACTTAGCCATCCAATCCATGCCCAAAATAACATCCAATCCTTGGGAATCTAGGATTATCAAACTAACTGGAAACTTATACTTTCCAAATTCTATCACTATACCATGACATCCAAATTTCACTATCATCTCCCCATCGGAAGAGCTTACTTTAATAGGACACCCAATAGTTTCAGTTGGAAGTCCATTTTTATCAACAAATGCTCTTGATATGAATGAATGCGATGCGCCGGTATAAAAAAGAACAAGTGCTGGAAAAGAATTAAGCTTGAACTTAACAGCCATAGAATCAGACTCTTCATAAATTTCTTCCACATTGATGTGGTTCACTTGTCCCTTCTGGAATGGTTGGGCTTGTTGGCTCCTTAAACTTTCTTTTCTGGGCATTCATTTGCATAGTGCCTAGTTTTCTTGCATTTGAAGGACTCAACCTGACTGATATCTCTTCTAGCAGGATGACTCCCATTGCCATTCCCACCGTGGTGTCTCTTGTGTCCACTTTTGTGGATCTTATAGTTATCATTGTCATGGCTGCGGTGGTGCTTGTTTTCATGGTGATGGTTGCTGTTGTGGTGGCTGTTATACTTCCCATGTTTGTGAGATCCAGAACCTCCACTATCATCACCATGGGAACGTTTATGAGACGATCCTGAGCTATGCTTGTCAAAGTGATGCTTCCTCTTCCTGTTCTCAACCTGCTTCATATTGTTTTCCAAGATGGTGGCCTTGTCACATAGTGATTGATATGTTGGGACATCGGCCACAGATAGCTGTAGGTTTATCTCATCATTCAATCCCTCGAGGAAATTATCCTTCCTCTTGGCATTAGTATCAACCTCATCTGGTGCATAGCACGCCAGATTGTTGAACTCCTCAATGTATTCAGCCACACTGCAGTGACACTGTTTCATATTATTGAACTCTTTCTTCTTCAAGTTCATCACTCCTGATGAGATGTGGGCAGTACAGAAACCATCCTCAAATATGGCCAAAGTCACATCTTCAAGGGGAGTGGTGATCTGGAAATTATCCCACCATGTTGCTGCTGGTCCTTGAGCAGATGTGCTGTGAATCTGACCTTTTCCTCATATGTGCTACCAACAGTAACTAAGTTCTTATTCACAGAGCGTAGCCAGTCATTGGCTACCATGCGATTAGTGGTTACCGAGAACTTGGCTAGCCTCAACCTCAAAAACCTCGTAAGCATATCAAAGGTTGGCGGGTTGTTGGGATTGTTATTGTTGTTCATATTGTTGTTGTTGTTGTTGTTGTTCTGATTCTGATTTTGATTGGCCATGAACTGGGTCATCATCTGCATCAGTTGAGTTTGAGCTGTCATCAACTACTGCATTTCGGGATTGACGTTATTGTTGTTGTTGTTTGGGTTGGGGTTGGCACGACGGGGAGGCATCCGTGGTTTCAATAAGGATAATTAATGAGATATAACCCATAGATGCTATGCACAATACATCACAAAGCAACAAACACTATAAACAATCACAAGGTAAACATAGAGTTTAAACAACATAAACAACAAGTTTGGATAAGTAAACATAATGGCAAGCCATCCACATGTTGGATGGTCATTGTGACTCAATAATCAAAGGATGATAGATAAATAGGTAGCCGAATAATCAACTACTCCTCCATGTCGACCTCCACGTCCACAAGAGTAAGTCCGGCTGTCTCCATAGCTGACTTGTACTCCTCCACGCTAGTGTTCAAGGCCTCAATCTTCGCGCGAAGGGCTCTCTTCTGCGAGCGAAGGCTCTCTATCACTCCCTGCTGAGTCTCTAACTCAAAGTCCTTGGCCTCAATCTCGGCCTTCATGTCCTTTATCTTCTTGTTTCTGTCCTGAACTCTCTTCTCCTGATTCTTGAACTTCTTGTCCTGGCTCTCGAATCTGGCCTCCATCTCCTTGACGATCTCGTCTTGCTCCACGAAGATCTTGTCCTTCTCCCTCAACTGAACCTGGAGTTCATCATGGCTAAGCATGACGTTGGTCCTATCCATGTCGAGGTGTATAATAAGACCCTCTAGGTCCTGGAGGTACAGACGAACTGGCTCTATCGTGTCTCTATCAGTGCCCTCATACACCAATGCCTCTCCCTCCTCGTCACGTCTCCCGAACGGGTGGAAGTAGAGGCCCCTGAACTCGGTGGTGTGGCGTCCGCAGAGGCATCCGAGCAGCTCCTGCATGACTCAATGTAGTCCATTCTCCTTGTCGTCGTGCATCAGCTTGAAGGAAATCTCCTCCATGAGTGACTCTGTCTGGCGTCCTGGCTGTGTGACTCTAAAGCCCCAAAATCCTTCCTCTCGAACTTGGTATCTGGAGTGCCTTGATATTAGGAAGTGGGAGGTTGAGCACACTAGTGAACTGCACGATACGTGAACCAAAAGGAGTTCCATTGAACTCCTCGGCAATGCTGATCACAAAGCTTGGCATCTAATTTATAAGATAGGGAAATATTAGAACAACAAAAGTAAGAGAAAAACAAGACAGTACAAAGAAAGTAAAAAGCATACAATCATCCATAAAACATACAAGTCATGGCATACAAAGTCTACCACAAGCACTAAGGTTCCTACATAGCTTGGACAAATTTTTGCGAGAAAACGACAAGTGTGGTGGTCCAACTAGCGGAGTACGTTACAATTCACACTCATATGCTAAGTCTATGATATCCTCCCTTAGACGTTTTATGGTGGTCTCTAAGTCTTGGGTATACTTATTCTCCTCCTTAATGTCATTTTGGGTATTGAGCATTCTACACTTGAGTCTTTCACCAAGCTTCTTGATAGAATTCCAAGATGCATTACTTGCAGAGTCAAAGAATGCCGTATACATTTCTGAGTTGGTGCCCATGTATAATCCCGACTCCTTGTGGTTGTCTCCCTTGTTTTTGTACAAGTGAAGTTGCACCCACCAATATTCTTCTCCTTCATCCATAACTGGAAATCCCTTGTACACGGTCTCACCATGTATCCCCAAGCTAACCATAAGGGTTTTGAGTGCTCTGGGAAACTCCGTCTCACATTCCAAAGTCATGGTCATGAGTGGTCCCTTGACGGCTTCGTTGATGGCGACCATCTACAAATAGAGATGAGAAATAATATTAGAAGAGGTTTACGAGAAGAAAAATACAAGTTTGGAATTTGCAAAGAGTTGCATTTTTCCTTAGTGGTTTTCTTAGTCTAATCCAACCTAGGGTCATAATCCTACAGGAAACACAGTGCTCTGATACCATCTGTAAGACCCCACCTTTATAAGGTAAAGGTCCCTATGATTGCAATGCTAGTCCCTGGATCAAATGCTAGCATCCACAGTTTAAGATGAAGTACATAGAAACAAAGGTCATTATTACATCGTCATTCCAGAGATAACATAGTCTTTTACAACTCAATAGCCAAAGGCTAGTACAAGAGTTCATAACATAAGGTAAATAACTATAAGTCTTCATCTTCATGTGCCATAGGCAAGCATGTTGAGTGTAGACTCACAACCCTAATCTCCATCAAAGTAACCTGCAACATCATAAGTTACCGCCACAGTGGGTCAATACATTTGGAGTTGTATTGGCAAGTGATACCATAGTAGAATAGTAGTATCTAACATCTATATGAATTTGGCTAAGTTTAGCTTAGGCTTGATTTGCTCAAAATAGGGTTTTTTCCTATCAGTTGAAAACACTAAGTTTTTGTTTGACAAAAACTCCCAAGGAACCACCAATAGACATTGGTGAACCTTTAACCCTTGTTCAACCACAAGTTTTGAACTTAGAAATTGGGATGAGGAGATCCTTGATAGCTTCAATGTCTTGATGCTCAAATTTTCTGTTGCCGGGGACACGACTAAGTACTTAGGTTTTACCCTCTCGAGAGGTGGTGCACTTTCCCCACAAGACTCGACATGCATCGAGACGAGACCTTTCAGAAGCCTTCCCTTTGACCACCATGGACGCGTTCCATCCTATCACCCTACCACGAACTATATATCCATCTGGCTAAGTTATTTCAACCTATATGATCAAGGCAGAGCCCATATGCCATGTGGTTGCACTAGAAGCTTCTAAACACTAAGTATCTCAAATCCCTTTGTTCTTGGGTGGCTTTGCACAAGTGTGATACACAAGGTAAACCATAGACATGGTCCTTGTGTAACCACTCAACAGAAACCATCATACTATTCCACCCAGGTGATTCATTCACTTACTTGTTTTATTAAGCAACAACACAAGTCAAAAGACTTAGCAAAAATTCCATAGCATGATTATAATCCACCCTTGTTTGATACTAGATAGGCTAAGCATGATAACATAACAATTATCTTAACTTAGAGAAAAATTCCACTAGGAGTACAACTACTAGGTTTTCCCAAGGCATAGCATATATATACTTAGTAAAAATTCCATGCAAGCCCTATTCAAAATATCACTAGTGCGTAGTAAAAATAATAGGACAATATACATGAAACACAACTTTCCTTGGTAATAGTTGGGGTAGTATCAACAATCTTCACAATCACAATCACCACTAGCACCAAATCCTACACATAAAATGATAGCACCAAATTCACATTCAAATATTCAAGCAAAATATATATGAATGCATGCAAATGCAATGCAATGATTTTTTTCTATACTAACAAGTCTAATCAAGCAGTACTGAACACAAAGCCATCTATTTAAAGTCTAAACAAACTTAAATTTGCTTTAAAATCATTTTCCAAATAATTTATATAGTCAAAATAAGCCTATATTTGATTCTGCATAAAATCCCATTTTTTCAGAAGCAAAATACAAATTCAAGCCCACAGTAATGTAGGATTTAATTTTCTGAATCCATTGATATATTATTTGCATTTTTTGGATAAACAGAACAAAAGATATGAATTTTTCAAGTTTAAGCATTCAAAAATCTTTTCTGAATTTTATTAAATAGAGCACAGACACGTGGATGTGTCTTATTGGTCAATACCACTTCACGCGGATCAAGCGCGTGTGCCGTTGGATGTAAGTCAGATCCTGTGGCTCAGATCTAACGATACCGCTTCGGCCTACGATCTAAGCTAAACCCTAGGATCTAGATCTGACGGCGATGACGCATGCGACCAAAGACTGGCGGCGCCAATGGGTGCTGGCGGCGGCCCTTCTGCCGGAGATGCTCCGGCGATTCTAGAGGGGGCTAGGGGCTGTGCGGTGTCTTACGAGCGTTGCAAGGTTGCGAAGAAGCTCAACGTGGATTCGGCTTGGACGGGGGCGAGCTGCTGCAGTCGTTAGGGCTCGTCGGAGTTCCGGACAGCGTCGGGTTCATGCGGCCAGCGACGGAGGCGACGACCTAGGCCACCCTAGCACAATACAAAGGAGTCAGCGTGTGCACAAAGACCCGGCGAACAAGTGAGGTTGAACCAGAAGCCAAGGGATGGTCGCATCTTACCAGAATTGCTCGCCGGAGACAAGTGCGGTGTCGGGTGCTCATGCTGTTTGACAAAGCCAACATTCTAGATCACGAGCAGATGGACAAAGTGTATGAGAAGAAGCACAAGATCAAGGGGAGCACGGCAGTATGAAGCAGAGGGCACGGGGCGGACGGTGCTCACTAGAATACCTCACCGGAGTTCGTCGGGCAGCGGGGTTTCAAGCTCAAATGCGCGCAGCCTGGTGGCATTCTGGTGAAGGGAGTTGGGGGGAAATGACCGTGGTGCGGAGAGGTTTAAGTAGCCAGTGGGGGCGAGGGAATCACGCTGCGATTCAATGGCAATCAAGCCCGAAGTCAATGCGGCGGTGAATGGTGAAGAAACAAGCGGCGACGGCGTCTGAGCGCGAGGGGTGGGGGAGACGACGCTGAGCTGGCACGGGACCACTAGCAGTGTCAGCGGGGTAGACGTTGCATGCGTGAGTGTCACATCCCAACCTTTTCCAAATTTTGAAATGTAAAAAATAAATAAACAAAATAAATAATTGTTGAAATTTAGGGTGAAAAGAAACTTTTTGTTTCAAAATGGAAACATCAAAACCCTTCTTGAATAAAATTTGAATAAAAGGGAATCAAACAAAATTTCAATCAAGTGAAATGGATACATCAACCAATGTATCTTGAAATTTAAACATTTGGAAAAGTAAACCAAAACCCTAATGGAAGAAAATCATTTCCAAGATCTCTCTAAGACTATGGAATTGATCCATATACAAATTCAGCAACAAACATTTACAAATGATCAAAAATGATAAACAAAAGCATTATAAGACCATAGAAATCGGTTTCATTTAATTTGGAGCCATGGATAAAAACTTATGAATTTCATAAGATAAAAGGAAATAATTCCCAAAGCTAATAAATAGCCTAGCTAAAATCCATGCCAAATATGTGAGAAAAATAATCCTAAAAGGATTTAGAAAGATAAACAAATATTAAATAAAATTCTATAAATTGGAATCACCAATTTTGGATCTATAAATAAAAGATATGGATTTTATAAGATAAAGAAA
This sequence comes from Avena sativa, assembly GCA_916181665.1. Classification (NCBI taxonomy): domain Eukaryota; kingdom Viridiplantae; phylum Streptophyta; class Magnoliopsida; order Poales; family Poaceae; genus Avena; species Avena sativa. Next base: position 279,476,736 of record OV702283.1, on the reverse strand, counting down.
GAAATAAATAAATAAGGAATATTTAAAAAGCCAAATTAAATCTTGCCCAAATAAACAAATAAAAGTTCATTGAATAATAAAAATAAATAAAAGATTATTTAAATAAAACTATATGGGCTTTGAACCATATTCAATTTAATTTAAATAAAGACTTTTGCCTAAACTAAATAATAAATCACAAGAAAAGTATTTATAAGTCAATTTAAAATCTTGAATTAAATCCATAAGCAAATGGAACAAAGATAATCCAAATCCAAATAAATAAAGGGATAAATAATATTAATATAAAAGTATAAGGGATTAAACTGAAGGGTTCGCAACATAGAAAACAAAAAATTTCCTACGATGGGAACTAAGTACCAAGATCTGTCTACTAGATACAAACAACGGGCGAATGTATATCCGTAGATAATATGCCCTTGAAGACCGACAAAGCTTAACGAGTTGAACTCGTGGTTGATGTAGACGATCTCTTGCCGATCTCAAGATCGAGAGGAAGTCCTAGCGCCGCAAAGAAGCAGCGCATCCGTGCTCGCACACACGTACAAGACACCGAGCAACCTCCGCCTCCTTGCTCCAGTGATGCAGCGGAAGCACAACCCTTTCTTGCCGAATAGCCACCGGGAACATGTATCTCTCTAGTCCGAGACCATGGGGGATAAATTCTAGAGGGGGAGAGAGATCCTTCACGAGGAGGTGTGAGTGAGAGAGAGGGAGAGGGGTGCCTTTTATAGGAGGAGGGGGGCACCCAAGAGGGTGGCCGCCGACCATGGGGGCTGCCCCCTCCCCTCCTTCATTCATGTTGGTGTACACTCCACTCACAAAAACCTCTTCAATTTCCTCCACTCAAAATCCCACTCAAAATTGCTATTAAATTTCCACCAAATTTAATGCAAACTCTCATTAAATTAAACTCTTTTAATTTATTCAGAATTTTGTCAATTACTTTAATGACAAACATTCACATATAACCCCTTTCTAGAATTCCATTTCACATGCAAAAACACTTTCTGCAATTTCACCCGAAAACCTGTTTCGGTATCTAGTGAAATAAATTCCCGCGCTTGTTATTCTTTCCGGCATGAAACTTTTGCTCCAGTTGGATGTCAGCGTCCCTTAAGTGTGTCACCCTACGGTTCGTGAATAATGCGGACATGATCGGGACCCTTCTCCGATCAATAATCAGAAGCGGGACTTGGAGATCCATACTGACTCCCACATATTCAACGATGACTTTCCTGTGATCGTCGGAACCTTTTATGCTAGTATCTTAATCCCTTTTGTTTTAGGATATATTACATTTCTGAGATTCGATCATCGGTATCTCCATACATAGTTTGATCTCGTTACCGACATGCACTCTTTTCTCGTTCCCGTGATATAACATTCTAGTGATCAAATCACTTGCTTGCAAGCTAACCAATGTGATATCACCGAGAGGGCCCATAGTATATCTATCTGTCATTGGGATGAAAAAATTCCACTCTTGATCCATGAGCCTCAACATAACACTTTAGTAGTTTTGAAGCCATCTTTATAATCACCGAGTTACGGTGTGACGTTTGATGTCATCAAGAAACTTTTCTGTGTTAGTGATTGACATGATCTCATGGTCTAAGGATAAGGATCACTTCATAAGTTGTTTATAGCAATATAAACTCAGTTACTTTGATCATAATGCTATACTTCAGATGAATGTTCATCACATCATTACACTATTGTTGTGATCTCGTTATTAACAACATCCAATGTCTATGATCAGGAAACTGTGATCATCTTGTTAATCAACGAGCTAGTTTATGAGAGAGTCATAACTAGGAACTTTCTGCTTGTTTATTAAATACACATGTATTAACATTTTCATATTAATACAATTATAGCATGCAAAATAAACATATATCATATACTTGGAATACACATAATAAACACTTTATTATTGCCTCTCAGGGCATATTCCCATCAGTCTCGCACTTGCACTAGAGACAATAATCTAGTTACATAGTGATGTAACTAACACCCATGGAGTTCTGGCGTAGATCATGTTTTGCTCTAGGGAGAATTTTAGTCAACGAATCTGCTACATTGAGATCCGTATGTACTTTACAAATCTTTATATCTCCATTCTTGACATGCTCGCGGATGGAGTGAAACCGGCGCTTAATATGCTTGGAATTCTTGTGAGACCTTGGTTCTTTGGAATTGGCAATGGCACCATTGTTCTCACAATAGATCACCATTGGGTCCAACACATTTGCAACCACACCTAGTTCGGATATGAACTCCTTCATCCAAACTGCTTCCTGAGCTGCTTCCGAAGCAGCAACATATTCGGCCTCCGTTGTTGATCCCGCCACCACAGGTTGTATGTAGCTCCTCCAACTAACCGCTCTGCCATTCATGAGAAATATGTATCCGGATTGAGACTTAGAGTCATCCGGATCGGTGTCAAAGCTAGCGTCGACATAACACTTAGCGACAAGCTCTTCTTCAACTCTGTATACAAGAAACATATCCTTAGTTCTTCGCAAGTACTTAAGGATATTCTTGACCGCTTTCCAGTGTTCCGAACCTGGATCTGATTGGTACCTACTAGTCAAACTAATAGCATGTGCCACATCCGGTCTTGTACATAGCATGGCGTACATTATATTGTTGGAGATATGCCCTAGAGGCAATAATAAATGTAGTTATTATTATATCTTTGTGTTTATGATAAATGTTTACATTCATGCTATAATAGTATTAACAAGGAAACATTGATACTTGTGTGATTTGTAAACTTAATTTGAAGTCCCTAGTATAGCCTCTATACATCACTAGCTTGTTGGTTGATAAATGATTGTGGTTTCCCTATCATGAACATTGAGATGTTATCAACAACAAGATCATATCGTTAGGAGAATGATATGGTGGACATACTCCTATAGATAAGCGTAGCATAAAGATCAAGTCATTTTAATAGTTCAATTGCTATATGCTTTCTTATACATATTAACCTAATTCCTTCGACCATGAGATCATGCATATCACCTTTACCGGATGGATGCTTTGATGACATCAAACACCACACCGTAACTGGGTGGCTATAAAGGTGGCATTGAGTGTTCGGAAAGTATTGGTTGAGACACATGGATCAAGAGTGGGATTTGTCCATCCATATGACAGATAGATATACTCTAGGCCCTCTCGGTGGAATGTCATCCAATTAGCTTGCAAGCAGGTGACTGGCTCACAAGGGATCACATACCACGGGAACTAGAAAAGAGTACTTATCAGTAACGAGGTTGAACTAGGTATGCAGAGATACCGACGATCATAACCTCGGATAAGTAAACTATCGTGAGACAAAGGGAAATGGGTATCGTATGTAAGTGGTTCATTCGATCGCAAATTAATCGTAGAAATATGTGGGAGCCATATGAATTTCCAGATTCCTCTATTGGTTATTGTTCGGAGAAGTGTCTCGATCATGTCCGCATAATTCATGAACCGTAGGGAGACACACTTAAGGATTCGACGTTGTTTGAGTAGTTATGGTATGATAAGAAAGAGACCGAATGTTGTTCGGAGTCTCGGATGGGATCCGGGATATCACGAGGAGATTCGGAATGGTTCGGAGAATAAGATTCATATAAGGAAAGTCCCGTTTCGGAGTTGGGGAATGATTCCGGTGTTTTCATCGGGAATGTTCTAGAAGGTTCCGGAATGTCTGGCACTCCGGAGGGGAAGGGTACATGGATGTGTTGTATCAATTTGGTATGATTGCATCATGTACTAAGTGTCATCGTTGTTCCAAATAAAGGATTAATTCAAATCCTAGTTTGAAAAGTCAAATAGCTAAATTGAAAACTCAAACGGCTAAATTTGGAAAGTGGAAAAGAGGAGGAAGAGGTGAAACCGAGTTGGGGAGGGAGTCCTCCTCCCCAAGCCGGCGCACCACCCAAGCCGAGTTGGGGAGGGACTCCCCTCCCTCCCCTTGGCCGCCGGCCCCTCCACCTATATAAGGAGGGGCAGGGCTCCCTCCTAGCACACACAAGTACCTCTCCTCCAAACCCTAGCTTGGCGCCTACCACCATAGCCGCCGCCCCCTAGGGTTTTTTGCCCTAGCCGCCGACTTGGGTGCCCCAAACCCTAGCCGCCGGCTCTAGCCTCTCCTCCTTGGTGTGTCTAAAACCTAGATCGCCGAGGAGCTCTCTCATACTCCACCATACTCGCTCCGGCTTAAGGCGAAGCCCTGCGAGATCTCCCCTCTACTTCCGGTACCACGCTGTTGTGCTGCCGGAATTGCGAGGAGAGTGCTACAACCTCCGCTGCCTGCTGGAACAAGGGAGAGGAAGGTCTTCGTCGAGTACCGAACGTGTGACCGACTGCGGGAGCGCTGCCGGAACGCAGCGCCGGAAGGATCGTCTACGCGATCTTGAGATCGGGAAGAGTACGAATACATCACACACGAGAATCCGCTCTCGTTAAACACTTTGGAATCTTCGAGGGTAAGTTATTCCATCGACTCGTTGCTACAATCTAGTAGATGGATCTTGGCTTGTTTGTTTGTATGCGATAGAAATTTTTTGTTTTCCATGCTACGAAACCCTACAGTGGTATCAGAGCCGTGTCTATATGTAGATATGTTGCACGAGTAGAACACAATGGTCATTGTGGGCGTTGATGCTTTTATTGTCAATATCTTCTTATGTACTTTGCATCTTGCGGTATGTTTGGATGAAGCGGCCCGGGCTAACCTTACATGACATCGTTCATGAGACTTGCTCCACGCTTGACATGCAACTTGTATTGCATAAGTGGCTTTGCGGGTGCCTGTTTCTCCTAGCATAGTTAAGATCCAATTTACAACGGGTGATTAACAATACTAGTATCAATGTTGTGGTTCATGTTCGTAAGTTAGAACGACACTTATTGAAAGCCCCAAACCACGTAAAACATGCAAAGAAAGTAGAGGCGTCTAACTTTGTTTTGCAGGGGTGTGCAGTGATGTGATATGGCCAAGATTGTGATTATATTTGATGTATGCAATGTTCCTTATTGTAAGTTGGCAACCGGCAGGAGCCATATGGTTGTCTTTAATTTATGTTAAGACCCGCGTGTCAATTCAAAGTAGTTGTAATAGTTGAAGCCGGTGGACGACAACCATGGAGAAGCATCATAGACCTTGATGCAATGCCGGAGATGATGGAGATCATGTTTGTGCTTGAAGATGGAGATCGGAAGAACAAAGAAGAAAGGCCATATCATATCACATATTTTGAATTGCATGTGATGTTAATCCTTTTTGCATCTTGTATTGCTTAGTAGACGACGGTAGCATTATAATATGATCCCTCATGCACATGAATTTCAAGTCATAAAGTGTTCACCCTTAGTTAGCACCGTTGCTAAAGCTTGTTGTTTCGAAGCACCACGTGATGATCGGGTGTGTTAGATTCTGCAAGTGTATACAACGTGAGCAAGCCAAATTTGCTCATGCGGAAACTAAGGTTTGATCTTGACGAGCCTAGCATGTACAGACATGGTCTCGGAACACGGATCACCGAAAGGTAAAGCATGAATCATATAGTAGATATGATGAACATGACGATTGTTCGCCATTGAAACTATATCAACGCTCGTGATGATCGGTGTTGATGTGGTGGATTTGGTTCGTGTGATCACTAAAACAATGTGAGGGATATTGTTTTGAGTGGGAGTTCACTTAGATTAACTTTATTATTAATTTGAACTCAATTTGTCATAAACTTAGTCTAAACTATTGCAAATATGTTGTAGATCAATGGCAGCCCCTACCATCAATTTTAATGCGTTCCTAGAGAAAGAAAAGTTGAAAAACAATGGAAGCAACTTCGCGGATTGGTTCCGCAATTTGAGGATTGTCCTCACAGCTGGTAATTTGACCTATGTGCTGGATGCACCGCTGGGTGACCCACCTGCAGCTGATGCTTCCGATGAAGTAAAGAATGTTTACCTCGCTCGGAAGAATAGGTACTCCATAGTTCAGTGTGCTATCTTGTATGGTTTGGAATCGGAGCTTCAGAAAAGGTTTGAGAATTCAGACCCATATGATATTGTTGAGGATCTCAAATTGATCTTTGAGACTCATGCGGCAATTAAAAGTTATGAGGCTTCTGAAAAGTTCTTTAACTGCAAGATGGAAGAGGGCAGCTCCGTCAGTGAGCATGTGCTTAAGATGTCTAGGCACGCAAACAAACTTCAAAGCTTGGGTATAGTGATTCCTAATTCTTTGGGGATTTACCGTGTCCTCCAATCACTACCACCAAGTTACAAGAACTTTGTGATGAACTACAACATGCAGAACATGAACAAGCAGTTGCCAGAACTGTTTGCTATGTTAAAGTCTGTAGAAGTGGAGATCAAGAAAGAGCACCAAGTGTTGTTGGTCAATAAGACCACCAAATTCAAGAAAGGGAAGTCTAAGCAGAAGGGACACTTCAAGAAGGGTGGTAAGAAAGTTACCACGCCGACGAAGAAGACCAAGGCTGGACCTAAGCCTGATACTGAGTGCTTTTACTGCAAGGGAGAAGGTCACTGGAAGCGGAATTGCCCAAAGTACTTGGCGGATTTGAAGAACGGCAACATCAAGAAGAAAGGTATATCTGATATACATGTTATTGATGTGTATCTCACTAGTACTCGTAGTAGTGCCTGGGTATTTGATACTGGTTCGGTTGCTCATATTTGTAACTCAAAACAGGTGCTGCAGAATAAACGAAAGCTAGCGAAGAACGAGGTGACGATGCGCGTGGGAAACGGATCAAAGGTTGATGTGATCGCGGTCGGCACGCTACCCCTTCATCTACCATCGGGATTAGTTTTATACTTAAATAATTGTTATTTGGTACCTGCGTTGAGCATGAACATTATATCGGGATCTTGTTTATTGCGAGACGGTTACTTGTTTAAGTCCGAGAATAATGGTTATTCGATTTATATGAGTAATATGTTTTATGCACATGCACCTTTGATAGATGGTCTATTCTTATTGAATCTCGATAGTGGAAATACACATATTAATAACATTGAGGCTAAACGGTTGAAATCAAGCGATAACTCGACCTATATGTGGCACTGTCGTCTTGGTCACATTGGAGTGAAGCGTATGAAGAAACTCCATTCCGATGGACTTCTTGAATCACTTGATTTGGAATCACTTGAAAGATGCGAAGCATGTCTGATGGGTAAAATGACTAAGACTCCATTTTCTTGTATGATGGAGCGAGCTACGGACTTATTGGAAATCATACATACCGATGTATGTGGTCCAATGAGTGTAGCGTCGCGCGGTGGTTATCGTTATGTTCTTACCTTCACGGATGACTTGAGTAGATATGGGTATATCTATTTCATGAAACATAAGTCCGAAACTTTTGAGAAGTTTAAGGAGTTTCAAAGTGAGGTAGAGAATCAACGTAACAAGAAGATTAAATTTCTGCGTTCTGATCGTGGAGGTGAATATCTAAGTTACGAGTTTGGCGAGCATTTGAAGAAATGCGGAATACTTTCACAGTTGACACCGCCGGGAACACCACAGCGTAATGGTGTGTCCGAACGTCGTAATCGAACTCTCTTAGATATGGTTCGTTATATGATGTCACTTACAAATTTACCGCTATCATTTTGGGGTTATGCATTAGAAACAACCGCATTCACTTTAAATAGGGCACCATCTAAATCCGTTGAAACGACACCGTATGAATTATGGTTTGGGAAGAAACCTAAATTGTCGTTCCTTAAAGTTTGGGGTTGCGAAGCCTATGTAAAGAAGTTACAGCCGGACAAGCTTGAACCCAAAGCGGAAAAATGCGTCTTCATAGGATACCCGAAGGAAACTATTGGGTATACCTTCTATCATAGATCCGAAGGCAAAATCTTCATTGCCAAGAATGGATCCTATCTAGAGAAGGAATTTCTCTCGAAAGAAGTGACTGGAAGGAAAGTAGAACTCGACGAGGTTGTCGAACCTTCTCTCGAAATTGCGAGTAGCGCAGCACCGGAAGAAGTTCCTGTGGTGCCTGCACCAATTAGAGAGGAAGCTAATGATGATGATCATGAAACTTCGGTTGAAGTTGCTACAGAGCCTCGGAGGTCAACGAGAACTCGTACCACTCTAGATTGGTATGATCCCGTTATGAGTGTCATGTTGGTGGACAACACCGATGACCCTGAGACATATGAGGAAGCAATGATGAGCCCAGATTCCAATAAATGGCAAGAAGCCATGAAATCCGAGATTGGATCCATGTACGAAAACCAAGTATGGACTTTGGTGGACTTACCGGATGGCCGGAAGGCTGTCGAGAACAAATGGATTTTCAAGAAGAAAACAGATGCTGATGGTAATGTTACTGTCTATAAAGCTCGACTTGTTGCAAAAGGGTTTCGACAAATTCAAGGAGTTGACTACGATGAGACTTTCTCACCAGTAACAAAGATAAAGTCTGTGAGGATTATGTTAGCAATCGCTGCATATTATGATTATGAGATATGGCAGATGGATGTCAAAACAGCATTCCTCAATGGAGATATTGATGAAGAGTTGTATATGATGCAACCCAAAGGTTTTGTCGATCCTAAAGATGCTAACAAGGTATGCAAACTTCAACGGTCCATCTATGGATTGAAGCAAGCATCCCGAAGTTGGAATCAACGTTTTGATAAGGTGATCAAAAGTTTTGGTTTTATACAAACTTATGGAGAAGCTTGTATTTACACTTAATACTATATGTGGATGACATATTGTTGACTGGGAATGATGTAGACCTTCTTAATAGTGTCAAGGAATATTTGAATAATAGTTTTTCAATGAAAGATCTTGGTGAAGCAGCTTACATATTAGGCATAAAGATTTATAGAGATAGATCAAAACGCCAAATATCATTGTCACAGAGTACATATTTGGACAAAGTTCTAAAGAGATTTGGAATGGAAGATAGCAAGAAACGGTTCTTGCCCATGTTGCCCAATACGACCTTGAGTAAAACTCAAAGTCCGACATCGGCAGAAGATAGAGAAAGGATGAGTAAGACTCCCTATGCCTCAGCCATAGGATCTCTAATGTATGCCATGCTATGTACTAGACCCGACATTGCATATGCTGTTAGTTTAACTAGCAGATATCAAAGTGATCCAGGAGTGGGTCATTGGACAGCGGTCAAAAACATCCTTAAGTACTTGAGAAGAACTAAGGATATGGTTCTTTCTTATGGAGGTGATGAACAGCTCGTTGTTAATGGTTACACCGATGCTAGTTGGAACACCGATCCGGATGATTCTAAATCACAATCTAGATACGTATTTATTTTGAATGGTGCAGCAGTTAGCTGGAGGAGTGCAAAGCAAAGCGTTGTGGCGAGATCTTCAACTGAATTGGAATACATGGCTTCTTCGGAGGCTTCACGAGAAGCGATATGGATGAAAGAGTTCATTACAGAGCTGGCCGGGTGTGGTTCCTAGTGCACTGGACCCAATGTCTATCTACTGTGATAACATGGGCGCCATAGCCAATGCGCAAGAACCAAGGTCACACAAGAAGCTGAAGCACATCAAGCTACATTTTCACACTATTCGAGAACATATCCAAAATGGGGATATAAAGATTTGCAAAGTACACACAGATCTGAATGTGGCGGATCCGTTGACTAAACCTCTCCCGAGGGCAAAACATGACCAGCACCAAACTGCCATGGGTGTTCGGTATATTACCATGTAATCTAGATTAGATGACTCTAGTGCAAGTGGGAGACTGTTGGAGATATGCCCTAGAGGCAATAATAAATGTAGTTATTATTATATCTTTGTGTTTATGATAAATGTTTACATTCATGCTATAATAGTATTAACAAGGTAACATTGATACTTGTGTGATTTGTAAACTTAATTTGAAGTCCCTAGTATAGCCTCTATACATCACTAGCTTGTTGGTTGATAAATGATTGTGGTTTACCTATCATGAACATTGAGATGTTATCAACAACAAGATCATATCGTTAGGAGAATGGTATGGTGGACATACTCCTATAGATAAGCGTAGCATAAAGATCAAGTCATTTTAATAGTTCAATTGCTATATGCTTTCTTATACATAGTAACCTAATTCCTTCGACCATGAGATCATGCATATCACCTTTACCGGATGGATGCTTTGATGACATCAAACACCACACCGTAACTGGGTGGCTATAAAGGTGGCATTGAGTGTTCGGAAAGTATTGGTTGATACACATGGATCAAGAGTGGGATTTGTCCATCCATATGACAGATAGATATACTCTGGGCCCTCTCGGTGGAATGTCATCCAATTAGCTTGCAAGCATGTGACTGGCTCACAAGGGATCACATATCACGGGAACGAGAAAAGAGTACTTATCGGTAACGAGGTTGAACTAGGTATGCAGAGATACCGACGATCATAACCTCGGATAAGTAAACTATCGTGAGACAAAGGGAAATTGGTATCGTATGTAAGTGGTTCATTCGATCGCAAAGTAATCGTAGAAATATGTGGAAGCCATATGAATTTCAAGATTCCTCTACTGGTTATTGTTCGGAGAAGTGTCTCGATCATGTCCGCATAATTCACGAACCGTAGGGAGACACACTTAAGGATTCGACGTTGTTTGAGTAGTTATGGTATGATGAGAAAGAGACCGAATGTTGTTCAGAGTCTCGGATGGGATCCGGGATATCACGAGGAGATCCGGAATGGTCCGGAGAATAAGATTCATATAAGGAAAGTCCTGTTTCGGAGTTGGGGAATGATTCCGGTGTTTTCATCGGGAATGTTCTAGAAGGTTCCGGAATGTCCGGCACTCCGGAGGGGAAGGGTACATGGATGTGTTGTATCAAGTTGGTATGATTGCATCATGTACTAAGTGTCATCGCTGTTCCAAATAAATGATTAATTCAAATCCTAGTTTGAAAAGTCAAATAGCTAAATTGAAAAGTCAAATGGCTAAATTTGGAAAGTGGAAAAGAGGAGGAAGAGGTGAAACCGAGTTGGGGAGGGAGTAATCCTCCCCAAGCCGGCGCACCACCCAAGCCGAGTTGGGGAGGGACTTACCTCCCTCCCCTTGGCCGCCGGCCCCTCCACCTATATAAGGAGGGGCAGGGCTCCCTCCTAGCACACACAAGTACCTCTCCTCCAAACCCTAGCTTGGCGCCTACCACCATAGCCGCCGCCGCCCCCTAGGGATTTTTGCCCTAGCCGCCGACTTGGGTGCCCCAAACCCTAGCCGCCGGCTCTAGCCTCTCCTCCTTGGTGTGTCTAAAACCTAGATCGCCGAGGAGCTCTCTCATACTCCACCATACTCGCTCCGGCTTAAGGCGAAGCCCTGCGAGATCTCCCCTCTATTTCCGGTACCACGCCGTTGTGCTGCCGGAATCGCGAGGAGAGTGCTACAACCTCTGCTGCCTGCTGGAAGAAGGGAGAGGAAGGTGTTCGTCGAGTACCGAACGTGTGACCGATTGCGGGAGCGCTGGCGGAACGCAGCGCCAGAAGGATCGTCTACGCGATCTTGAGATTGGGAAGAGTACGACTACATCACCCACGAGAATCCGCTCTCGTTAAACACTTTGGAATCTTCGAGGGTAAGTTATTCCATCGACTCGTTGCTACAATCTAGTAGATGGATCTTGGCTTGTTTGTTTGTATGCGATAGAAAATTTTTGTTTTCCATGCTACGAAACCCTACATATAGAGCCTATGGATGAAGCATAGGGGAGTTTTTCCATTATCTCTCTTTCTTCCGCCGTAGCCGGACTTTGAGTCTTACTCAATGTCGTGCCTTGTGTCATAGGTAAGAACCCCTTCTTACTTTCATCCATTTTAAACTTCTTTAAAATCTTATCAAGGTATGTACTTTGCGATAGCCCTATTAGGCGCCTAGATCTATCTCTATAGATCTCTATGCCTAATTTGTATGACGCTTCACCTAGGTCCTTTATTGAAAATTTGCTGTTTAGATAACTTTTAACATTGTTTAAAAGATCTATATCATTTCCAATCAATAATATGTCATCCACATATAGTATCAGAAATTCCACATTACTCCCACTCACTTTCTTGTAAATACAAGCTTCTCCATAAGTTTGGACAAATCCAAATTCTTTGATCACCTCATCAAAGCGGAGATTTCAACTTCGTGATGCTTGCTTCAATCCATAGATGGATCGCTGAAGCTTGCACACATTGTTAGCATCCTTAGGATCGACAAAACCCTTTGGTTGTATCATATACAACTCTTGTTCAATATTACCATTGAGAGACGCGGGTTTGACATCCATCTGACATATCTCATAATCGAAATATGTAGCAATTGCTAACATAATCCTAACTAATTTTAGCATTGCTATGGGAGAGAATGTCTCATCATAGTCAACTCCTTGAATTTGTCGAAACCCCTTTGCAACAAGTCGAGCTTTATAGACGGTCACATTACCATCAGCATCAGTTTTCCTTTTGAAAATCCATTTATTCCCCACGGCCTTTCGGTCGTGAGGTAAGTCCACCAAGTTCCAAACTTGATTTTCATACATGGATTCCATCTCGGATTACATGGCTAATAACCATTTGTTGGAATCCGGGCTCATCATCGCTTCTTCATAAGTCGCAGGGTGATCATTTTCATCAACCATGAAATTCATGACAGGATTTCCGTACAGCTCGGGAGCTGCACGCGTACTTCTAGACCTGCGAGGTTCGGTAGTACTCTCTTTCGGAGTTTCATGATCATTATCATTAGTTTCCTCTTCAACTGGTGAAGCTATGTTCGGAACGACTTTCGGCACTGCGCTACTCGCCATACTTTGAAGAGAAGGTTCAATAACCTCTTCGAGTTCTACCTTCCGACTACTCACACCTTTCGTGAGAAAATCTTTCTCTAGAAAGGATCCATTCTTGGCAACAAAAACCTTGCCCTCGGATCTGTGATAGAAGGAATACACAATAGTTTCCTTAGGGTATCCTATGAAGACGCATTTTTCCTCTTTGGGTTCGAGTTTATCCGGTTGAAGTTTCTTCACATAAACATCGCATCCCCAAACTTTAAGAAATGACAGCTTAGGTTTGTTTCCAAACCATAATTCATACGGTGTCTTTTCAACAGATTTAGATGGTGCCCGATTTAAAGTGAATGTAGCAGTTTCTAGTGCATAACCCCAAAATGACAACGGCAAGTCCGTCAGAGACATCATAGATCGAACCATATCCAATAAAGTACGATTACGATGTTCTGACACACCATTTCGCTGTGGTGTTACGGCAGGTGTGAGTTGTGAAACAATTCCACACTCTTTTATGTGAGTGCTAAACTCGTAACTTAGATACTCACCTCCATGGTCGGACCGTAGAAATTTGATCTTTCTATTATGATGATTTTCCACTTCATTCTGAAATTCCTTGAACTTTTCAAAGTTTTCAGACTTGTGTTTCATCAAGTAGATATAACCGTATCTACTTAAATCATCCGTGAAAGTAACAAAATAATGATATCCACCTCGCGCCGACACACTCATTGGACCACATACATGAGAATGTATGATTTCCAATAAATCTGTCGCCTGTTTCATTGAATTGGAAAACGGCGTTCTAGTCATCTTGCCCATAAGGCATGGCTCACATGTATCAAATGATTCAAAATCAAGTGATTCCAAAAGTCCATCTGAATGGAGCTTCTTCATGCGTTTAACGCCAATATGACCTAGACGGCAGTGCCACATATATGCGGATATATCATCATTAAGTTTAATCCTTTTAGCATCAACATTATGAATATGTGTAACATTATTATCGAGATTCAATAGAAATAAACCATTCATCATCGGTGCATGACCATAAAAGATTTCATTCATATAAATAGGACAACCATTGTTCTCGGATTTAAATGAATAACTACTTCGTATCAAACACGATCCAGATACAATGTTCATGCTCATTGCTGGAACCAGATAACAATTATTCAAGTTTATTACTAATCTCGACGACAAGTGGAGAGGTAGCGTTCTGACAGCGATCGCATCAACGCTTGATCCATTGCCGACACGCATCGTGACCTCACCCCTTGCTGGCGATCGCTTGTTCCACAACCCCTGATTCGAGTTACAAATATTAGCAACTAAACCGGTATCAAATACCCAGGTGCTACTACGAGTACTAGTCAAGTACACATCAATAACATGTATATCATATATACCTTTTTCTGCCTTGCCGGCCTTCTTGTCTGCCAAATACTTGGGGCAGTTGCGCTTCCAGTGGCCAATCCCCTTACATTAGTAGCACTCGGTATCAGAGTTAGGGACAACTCGGGGTTTCTTTTTAGGCACGGCAACCGGCTTGCCGCCCTTACTTCCCTTCCATTTTCCCTTCTTGTCTTTCTTGAAACTAGTGTTCTTATTGATCATCAACACTTGATGTTCCTTTTTGATCTCCACTTCTGCAGATTTAAGCATTGATAGAAGCTCGAGGAGAGACTTCTTCATGCCTTGCATATTATAGTTTATCACGAAGCTCTTATAGCCAGGTGGCAGAGACTGCAGAACACGATGGATGCCTAAGTCAATGGGAATCGATATTCCCAAGGACACAAGCTTATCGGCGTAACCCGACATCCTGAGTACATGCTCACTAACAGAGTTGTGCTCTTCCATCATGTAGCTAAAGAACTTTTCTGAAGCATTGTAGCTCTCTACAGAAGTATGTGTGTCTAAAATCATTTTCAACTCACCCATTGTATCAAATGCATTGCCGTTTTTGAAATGCTTTTGAAGTTCTGACTCTAGCCCATACAATATGCCACAATGAACTAAGTTGTGGTCCTCCTGACGAGTCTGATAGCACTAGTGTAGAGCCCCCCTTTAACTCCGGTTGGGAGGGCCCTCTAACAGCGGTTCCCCAACCGATGTTGAGGGTTCGGTGTTAGAGGGTGGCGCACGTGGGGCTGCCGCAGGCCTCAGGCCCCCCCCTTTAACACCGGTTCGTATCTGGAACCGGTGTTAAAGGTTCTTCTGCCGCGGCAGAGATTTAGGCCGTTTTCCTGCCGCGGCAGAACTCTGCCGCGGCAGGAAAACGGCCTAAATCTCTGCCGCGGCAGACTTCTGCCTCTGCCCCGTTCTGGGCGTATTTCTGCGGGAGGGGGGGGAGCGAGGGGAAATCGATCGGGAGCGGTATACTTATAAATCGTCATCGGTACGTACGAGTACATGAATAATTAAGCAACTATTATTATACACAAACATCGTCATCGGCACATACATCGTCATCGGCACATACATCATCATCGTTCATTTTGGTGGATATCTAAAGAGTTCTCCGCCAGGCGTGACGACCTCATCAAGTATGAACCCCGCCAATTCCTCTTGAATGGCTCGTATGCGTTCAAATGGTAGGAGTTGGTCCCGCATCCGTTCGATCTGAATATATATATGAAGAATGGGCCGTCAATATATATATAAGAATAAAACTCAACACAATTGATGGTAATAAAATAATGTTGTGGACTTTGTTTACTTACTCTAAGTTGTTCTAGTGCGGCTTGGCCTGTCGCACATATCGTGTTGCGAATGAATTCGCAAACATAGTACCCACATAAGTTATTGCCGTGTCCCTGATGCGCGCACTTTACGAGAATAGAGAGTTCAATCAAAATAATAATCAATAAAGCATGATATAATGGAATTGGAAGCTAGCTAGTATTACTTACATTTTGGTCTACAAATTTTAGTTCTTCTGACCATTCACCCACGGCCCTGCCCGTGAACATTTTCCAAACCCTGTCCGACAAAGAAAATGGATAAAGGAGTAATTAATTACTTATTGTCACGAAAGTTGCCGATCTAGTGTGATAATATGATTGAAATTACCTCTGGAGCATCTCTCTAAAGTCTGCCCATAGCTCTTTTTATTTTCGTAACGAGTCCATGACAAGGACTTTTCCTGAGTCGGGTTGAATGACTAGCAGAATAAAGTGGAACCTACGCACGCATAACTCATCATCAGTTACACTTAACATCGAGTAAGCCGAAACAGAATGTGTACAAGAGAGAGGGTAACAGTACTCACGAGAAGTTGTAAGGCAATAGTATTTCCCTTTTGGTTTGTTGTCTCAGTAAAGACTTTAGCAAGTAATCTTCTGTTTGCCCGGGTTTGTCTCTTACCACTTCTTCATGAACTCTATTTGGGTCAACGAACCCAATGTCAAAAGGGCCTCCTTTCATGCATTCCATAACCTTTTACCTGCATAATAGTATATACATATATGGTGAGCATATATATATACATGCAATTAATGAAGTGAATGAGATGAGATAAAAATTACAGAAATAGTACTTACACACAATAAAGGCTGATGGCAGATTTGTCGAGTTCCTTCTGATTGAATAGAAAATGCAAGTCTTGAATGTTGAAGTCGATCGCGTCGTCTCCGCACAAGAAAATCTGATCTCTTATATGCGCCGTGATCCATTCTTATTTTCTCGTCTTGCAGAAATGAAGGTACCACTTGTGCAATTTTCGCATCTTTGTTGGTAGATTCTTGAGCTCCTCTTTCTTGACTAGATTCTTCCCATACTTACATGGCTGTATGGGGTTGACATCGCATTTGGGCAAGTTGTCTCCCATGACGTTCAAGTATGCAATGTAAGTCATCCCCATCTCATTGGCCTTTCTTTGTAGCTCTGCCTCGTAATCATCTACGGGAGGAGCGTCCCGTTTGTCAAACATTTGGAGCGGGGCGCATGATTAGTTTTCCTGCTCTCCGAGCATGGGAACTGTTTTCTGGGGTGCCTCACGACTGCTACTTTCAGTCTCCCTACGGCGCCTTGCATCCGCCTTCAAAATCTGGCGCTCGTAGTCCGGCACAAGTGGGGTTTCAGGTTTCAAAAGATTTTTGTAAAACTTCTCCACCACCGCCGGATCTATTTTCTCCTTTGGCTCGGCCCGTCTAGGTGCAAAGAATTTCTTGACCTGTTCTCCCGAGATCCTATTGGTCTCCTCGTCGCTGCGATTCCACGGTAAAACCGGCAATGGCTTGGCGGAAGGCTGCGGGACGTAGTTTTTTGAACTCTTTGGCGTACAGTTTCCTGCGGATTTCTTTGTGGCAGTGCTACTGATGCTCCTCGTGGCAGTGCTCTTCCGCTTACGCTGAGGAGATGGCTGAAGCACCGGAGATGGCTGACGGGCCGGAGATGGCTGCCGCGCAGGAGATGGCTGACGGGCCGGAGATGGCTGCCGCGCAGGAGATGGCTGACGGGCCGGAGATGGCTGCCGCGCAGGAGATAGCTGAAGCGGCTCAGACTGCTGACGCTGCGGAGACGGCGGGGGTGCCAGTGACCTCCAATTTGGAAGCACAATGTGTTCCTTCTTCCAAAGAATGGTTGTTTTCACTGCAAATTTGAGTTGAGTTTCCCCTTCACCTGTAGCATGGTCAAGCTGTGCTTCCTCATATTCCTTCACAACCTCATCCACCCCGACAATAGCATAGCCATCTGGAATCGGTCGGCAGTGGTAAGTTCCACCAGCTACAGGAGGTAAGGCATAGCCGACAGCCACCTTAATGGATAAGCCCATTAATCTCACATGCAGCTCAGCGTGTTCGCTCTCCGTGATCTCATCAACGGGGTATCGAGGACCCGTCATTTCAAGCGTTGGCTGCACGTTCTCCGTGGAAGACACACTGCTTTTCCGCGCAGAGTCTGGGCCGCGGGCAGCTTCCAATGCAGGCTCTTCATGCCGCTGAGATGGGCCGGTAGCTTGATGGCTCTGTTGTGCATTCACTTGCGTCTGCAGCGCCGCAAGTGCATGTTCTATCTGTGTCATCCGCTCTGTACGCTCTTTTTCTTTTCTGCCGCGCCATCTGTAAGAGTCGCTCCAGTCGGCAAACCCATCCTTCCACGTCATACCCCCTGTGCCTCGTGCATGTCCAGGGTGTTCTTTTTTACCGATGGCGCGTGTGAGCTGGTCATTCTCTCTGTCGTGATGGAAGGTCCTGGCGGATGTTTCCTCGTATGCCGTGATGAGTTCAGTGACGGGTTTGGCAAGGATGGTTGGGAAGATACACAATCCTGTTTCTGGGTCCAACCTTGCCCCGATTCCGTAGAACCAAGTCTTTGCACGTAGGTCCCACCCATCTGTCTGGGGTGTGATCCTTCTCTCGCACAGGGCCCTCTCAGCTTCCTCCCACTTAGGCCTCTGAGATATGTAGCCACCTGACCCCGTCCTCTGGGGATATTCCTTCTTCAGGGCATTAAGAGTATTGGTTTCTGACCTCTTTTTATCTATAGCACTTTTTTTATATGTCTCAAATTCGGGCCAGTGAGGTCTTATCTTCGCATAATATGCGTCTTCGAAATCTGGAGTCTCGCCAGCTTTGACAAATTTGTTCAATTTTGTCTTCCAGTTGCGGAAAGCCTCAGCCATCTTCTTTAGAGTCCACTCTTTGACCTTTTTCTTTATAACCGGGTTGTTTTAATCCTCCTCTGGCGGAAGGGTGAAATTTACCAACAACGAATTCCAAAGCGTTTCTTTGGATCTGTCATCGACAAAGGTACCGTCGCCCTTCTTTGGCTTATTCCAATTTTCAATTATGATTGGGATTTGGTCCCTAACAAGAACTCCAGCCTGACGTATAAATTTGTCTGCGGCCTTCTTGGGCTCCATCGGCCTGCCATCAACACGGACTGCTTCGATCGTGAACTTTGCATGATCTTTCAACCGCTGGCTCGCGCCTCGCTTGCTCTTTTTCATAGAAGAAGATGGTTGCTGGCTGGTCGATCCAGAGGGCTAAAAGAAGAAAGAAGCGTTAATTAATACATGTAGAAGAAGATTGTTGGTGGAAGTCAGCTGAGGCTTAATCAATGCATATACCTCGCCGGACTTTGTAACCATTAAATTGCGTTCACCGGAGTCTTCATCTTCTCCATGACTAGTACTTGAGCTGTCGTCGTCATGTCCCTCCAAGTTCAGATATTGTGAGGTGTCCTCATCAATAATGTTCTCCATTATTTCTTCTTCTTCAAGGTTTCTACTAAGTGGATCCATAGTTTCTAAAACAATAATATTATCTAGAGTAAGAGTGTAAACATTCAAGTGGACTTGGATTCATACAGAAATATACATATTATTCATACCAAAATACACAAATAAATACACAAATGAGTCAGAGGTCCAATTTGTATACAAGTTTTAATCTATGCATGTAGTACAATTTATCGAGCAAACAAGTTTTAATCAGGATGAGTCAGCAATCATACACGTGGCAGACACGTGGCGCTCACCGGTGGGGTGACGTTGTTCTCGTCGGGCGGCGGTGCTCGTCGGGCGGATGCGGCGGTCTCGTCGGGCGGCGGTGCTAGCGGCGGGCTCGTCGGGCGGCGGGTGGCGTCGGCGTTTAGGCATGGCCTATGAGCTCCGAAGCGGCGGCGGCGAGACGCTCCTGCACGGGGAAGAGAGCGAGGTGGTCAGTTAGGGTTTAGGCGTGGCCTATTATAATATCTTTGGTATAAGCTATTTTATTTTTACTCCACATGCTTCTAATTCACATGTGCAAGGTTTAGATCGTCGGGGGTCGATGTCACTACGTTCATCTCGCCCATCTTTGGCACCCTGGAATCGCTCCGAAGGGGTAGTCATGAGTGTGAGTGGTGGGCTACAGCATCCCCCCTGTGGAGTGGAGTGGAGTCGAGAGCAGCGAGGAGCTGGCGCCAAGAGTGTGTGTGTGTGCTGACTTTTCCCTTTCAAGAAATGCTACTAACACTGGACGGTGACATGACTAGTATTTCCAGCACTCCCCACACCAGCCGCCTGTGGGACAGAACGGCCAGGCTGCCATGCCGCTGCTCGGGATGGACTCCCTCAAGGATAAACACTGCAGCTGTGCAGCAACCACAGATCCCGAGTGCAAAGAAGCATGGACAAGATCATCACAAAGCATGGACGATGAGAAAAGTTGGATTCTTTTCTTGCACAAGATCTGGAGCAACTGAGGGATGATGAGATTGTTGATCACAAAGCTCTTCTTACACATTGCAATGTCACTACTTCACACTAACATACTACTAGTCCTACTACGACTACTACTACTTGGGCAAGAACAAAGCTGAACAAGAACAGCTACTGCATCGCCATCCATTATTAACTCACCGATTATCATCACCGAACCAACTAACTAGCCGGGAAAACTAAGCCTGGGGAGGGAAAACTAAGCAAGAACAGCAACTGCATCCGCCTTCGATCTTGGTTTCTGGAGGCATGGGGAGGGGGGCTCAGGAGGCGTAGATGACGCCGGAGGAGAGCGCCATGAGGAGGATGGCGGCCTTCTCCTCCGCGCCAAGGCGCCTCCTGCGCCGCATCCGCCGCCGCTGCTTCAGCACCACCTCCTTGCCGAACCCCACCATGCGCCCGCGGGAGGAGAAGGCGACGAAACAGAGAAGGGGGGCGCCGGCGACGAAACAGAGAAGGGGAGGAGCATGCTCACCACGGCGTCGGTGTCGGGCAGCTACAACGGCGGCCGGACAGAGGCGGTGGCGGTCGTCGGCTTCGGTGGCGCGCGAGGACGACGAGGGGTGGCGGTCGTCGGCTTCGGTGGCGCGCGAGGACGACGAGGCGATGGCGGTCGTCGGCTTCGGTGGTGCCGAGGACGACGGCGAGGGGTTCGGGCTCTGGCGGCGGTGGCGCGATCTGGCTCTGGGGGGAAGAAAGGAGCGAAGTGGCGCATTTAATACCCCCCCCTTTAACACCGGTTCGTGGCAGGAACCGGTGTTAAAGGGGGGGAGAGGAATTCGTTTGCGCGCGTATTTATTACCCCCCCCTTTAACACCGGTTCCTGCCACGAACCGGTGTTAAAGGGGGGGGGGTGGGTGCGCGCGGGAAACGAAATAAATGCCCCCCCCTTTAACACCGGTTCGTGGCAGGAACCGGTGTTAAAGGGGGGGGGGTGTGGGTGCGCGCGGGAACGAAATAAATGCCCCCCCCTTTAACACCGGTTCCTGTCTGGAACCGGTGTTAAATGGGGGGGCATTTATTTCATGCATTAAAGGGGCTTTTTTAATTCAAAAAATATGATATGAATTTAGAAAATTCATATCTTTTTCATTTCAACTCAGAAAAATATGAATAATATATCATAATTTTCAGAAAAATAATATCTATCCATTCATGTAAATCATTTTATATTTACTTTACATGAAATTTTTTAAAATAATTAAAACACTTATTTCATGCATTAAAGGGGCTTTTTAAAAAAAATATGATATGAATTTAGAAAATTCATATCTTTTTCATTTCAACTCAGAAAAATATGAATAATATATCATAATTTTCAGAAAAATAATATCTATCCATTCATGTAAATGATTTTTATTAGATCAAATCATATTTTAATGCCGCATCTTTTGTATTAACATTTTTGAATTGATTGGATATTTAAATGTCGCATCTTTTGTATACACTTGAATCTCACCAAGCCTCTCTCAACTTGCATTGTTTTTTGATCAATGTGTTGGTGGTTTTTTGAATTAGCCATTTGGTGGTTGCTTCACAAAACCGTC
Organism: Avena sativa; assembly: GCA_916181665.1. NCBI lineage: Eukaryota > Viridiplantae > Streptophyta > Magnoliopsida > Poales > Poaceae > Avena > Avena sativa. The sequence goes on along the minus strand of OV702283.1, from coordinate 279,455,169 downwards.
CGTTTTTTATGCTCGGAAAATGGAAAATGCCTTTTTGGTGCGATAAAAAGGAAAACTCCTCTTGCAAACTATGCCTTGATTCTAGCCATAACATTGGTCATTTGACCCGAATGAGATAGGTCATTTTGAGACAGTTACAGAAAGCCGAACTGGAACTGAAAATTAAGATACATAAAAGAACTGAAAATTAAGATACATAAAAGAACTGAAAATTAAGATACATGGCCAGATTAAGTAACAATCGGCCAAACTGGAACTGAAAATTAAGATACATAAAAGAACTGAAAATTAAGATACATGGCCAGATTAAGTAACAATCGGCCGAACTTGTTTCGGAATGTTGGAGTGATTCAGTCATGCTCCTGCCTACACCTGTAATACTCGCCACTGTAGTCGTCGTACTCGCCACCGCCGTCATCGCTGTCGTCGTCGGGGTCGCCGTAATTGAACCTCTGGAGAGTACGCGTGGGCTGGACTTGAGGGTAGCGCGTGGGCTGGACTTGAGGGTAGCGCAGACGGGGATTAGAGTCGGCGGCAATGTCATAGGCCATGACGCTCTGGAGAGTCCGACCGCGCCACCATAGCCGACGGCCGGCCTCGTTGAAGTTAGGAGGAGGTGGGCCGTCCTCCTCGTGCCTGGCGAGCGCCCTCTCATGCCGATCCACGAAGAAGGCTTCCCAAGTAGGGAAATAGTCGGGATGCCATCTGGGATTCCTCCGCTGCTCCGGCGTGAGCTCGAAGTAGTAGTGGTTCGTGATGGCCATCCGGCGCGCCACACCTAGAGGGACAGGAGGAACCGGCACGCCTCCGACGCTCAGCATCCAGCCGACGGGGACACAGTAGCCCGGCGGGCAGGGGTAGTTCGAGGCTCAAAGCGCCTCCGCCTCCCTGGGGGTTAGTGCTACGGTGGAAGCCATGGGAAAGAGTGATGAGGTTGCAGATATGAGTCTAGAGATGTGCAATGACAATGGAGGCCAACCCCCTACATATATATATAGTGAACTAGCGGGAAGAACTAGAGGGAAGAACTGGCGAGAAGAAAAATGGCGGGAAGAAAAATGGCGGGAAGAACTGGCGGGAAGAAAAATGGCGGGAAGAAAAATGGCGGGAAAAAATGGCGGGATGAACCTTTAGTCCTGGTTGGAGACACCAACCGGGACTAAAGATGAACCTTTAGTCCCGGTTGGAGACACCAACCGGGACAAAACACGAGTCAGCACTAATAATAGGGGTGAGTGCATGTCGACATTATGTCGTGCGGCGTGTACCTTGTCCCGGATGGTGTCACCAACCGGGACTAAAGATGAACCTTTAGTCCCGGTTGGAGACACCAACCGGGACTAATAATAGGGGTGAGTGTCGACATTATTTTGTAAGTGTCAACACTATGTCGAGCTTCTTGTACTATAAATAGGCATCCTTGTGAGTCCAGTCCTCCAGCCAGTTTGAGGCAGGGACACCACTACAGCCAGTTTCAGGGAGATGCCGACGGAGCCCAGTCCTCCGGCATCTCCGAGAAACTGGTCATAGAGGCACTCCCTAATATGTGAAATGAGTTAGCTCCCTGGTGTATTGATCTAGTTAGAGAAGTTATAAAGCTGCAAGATGGTTTTCGAGAGCAGGGACACCACTACGGCCAGTTTCAGGGAGATGCCGACGGAGCCTAGTCCTCCGGCATCTCCAAGAAACTGGTCATAGAGGCACTCCCTAATATGTGACCGCGCGCGTTTGGAGATCAGATCTTAATGGTAAGTACGAATCGGGACAACTTCTTCTCATAGTCCCGGTCCATCCACAAAACATGACTAACGCTCAAGACATGTATTAATATTAAAAACATGAACTAGAGTTACATAATATGAGCATGAACTTCTTGGCATATGCCCTTCCTTATGATCGCTTCAGACGTAACCATGGAGCATCTTCTTTACTTAACGGAATGCTTGGGTCAGTTTTCACTGTGAAGGGCGGAATTTCATCAAACTTATTATAATCTTCTGACATGTCTGTCTTGTCCTCGATTCCCACGATGTTTCTTTTCCCTGAAAGAACTATGTGACGCTTTGGCTCATCATATGATGTATTCGTTTGCATATTTTTTCTTTTTTTTTGGTCTGGAGGACATGTCCTTCACATAGAAAACCTGAGCCACATCATTTGCTAGGACGAATGGTTCGTCTAAGTTCTTCATAAGATTGTTGAGATCCACCGTTGTCATTCCGTACTTCTTGTCTACCTCAACCCCTCCTCCTGTTAGCTTGACCCATTTGCATCGAAACAAGGGGACCTTAAAATTAGGTCCATAGTCAAGTTCCCATATCTCCTCTATGAACCCATAATACGTGGTCTTTTGCCCATTGTCTTCTGCTGCATCGAAGCGGACACCACTGTTTTGGTTGGTGCTCTTTTTATCTTGGCCTATCGTGTAAAATGTATTCCCATTTATCTCGTACCCTTGGAAAGTACATACAGTCAAAGACGGTGTCCTGGCCAACAAGTACAGCTGATCCCCAACAGTGGTGTTATTCGTGAGAAGTCTTTGCAGCCAGCCGCCAAAACTCGCCATGTGTTCACTTATAATCCATTCATCAGACTGCCCCGGGTGTTTGAGGCGTATTAAATTCTTGTGTTCATTGATATACGGGGCAACCGAGATAGATCTTTGTAAAACCGTGTAGTGTGCTTGATTGAGAGAATGTCCGTCCCTACATATCATTGCTTTACATCCTAGGGTGCCTTTTCCACGCAGTCTCCCCTCATGTCGTGATTCTGGAACACCAATCGCCTTAAGGTCAGGAATAAAATCAACACAGAACTCAATGACCTCCTCTGTTACATAGCCCTTGGAGATGCTTCCTTCTGGCCTAGCACGGTTATGAACATATTTCTTTAAGACTCCCATGTACCTCTCAAAGGGGAACATATTGTGTAGAAATACAGGACCGAGAATGGCAATCTCTTCTACTAGGTGAACCAGGAGATGCGTCATAATATTGAAGAAGGATGGTGGGAACACCAACTCCAAGCTGACAAGACATTGGGCCACATCTGTTTGTAACCCTGGTAGGCTTTCTGGATCGATTACCTTCTGAGATATTGCATTGAGGAATGCACATAGCTTCACAATGGGTACTCGAACATTTTCAGGTAGAAGCCCCCTCAATGCAATCGGAAGCAATTGTGTCATAATCACGTGGCAGTCATGAGACTTCAGGTTTTGGAATTTTTTCTCTGCCATATTTATTATTCCCTTTATATTCGACGAGAAGCCAGACGGGACCTTGATACTGCTCAGACATTCAAAAAAGATTTCCTTCTCTGCTTTGGTAAGAGCGTAGCTGGCAGGAGTTAAGTGGCATCGTTTACCCTTCTCGTTCTCAGGATGCATAGGCTCTTCAGGGGCCTTCAGACGTTGCTGGTCCTGTCGTGCTTCCGGTGTATCTTTTGTCTTCCCATACACTCCTAGAAAGCCTAGCAGGTTCACGCAAACATTCTTCGTCACGTGCATCACGTCGATTGAAGAGCGGACCTCTAAGACTTTCCAATAGGGTAGGTCCCAAAATATAGATTGCTTCTTCCACATGGGCGCGTGTCCGGCATCGTCATTCGGAACAGATAGACTGCCAGGACCTTTTCCAAAGATTACTTCTAGGTCCTTGACCATACCAAATACCTCCTCACCGGTACGGAGGACAGGCTTCCTCCGGGGTTCTGCCAGACATTTGAAATGCTTGCCTTTCTTTCTTACTGGATGCAGGTTCGGAAGAAATCAGCGATACCCTAGGTACACAACCTTCTTACATTTATCCAAATATACACTTTCAGTATCATCTAAACAGTGTGTGCATGCATTGTATCCCTTGTTTGTCTGCCCTGAAATATTACTAAGAGCAGGCCAATCATTGATGGTTACGAAAAGCAATGATCATAGGTCAAATGGCTCCCCTTTGTGCTCATCCCACATACATACACCTGGTTTGGCCCACAGCTGTAAAAGTTCTTCAACTAATGGCCTTAGGTACACATCAATGTCGTTGCCGGGTTGCCTCGGGCCTTGGATGAGCACTGGCATCATAATGAACTTCCTCTTCATACACAACCAAGGAGGAAGGTTATAGATACATAGGGTCACAGGCCAGGTGCTGTGACTGTAGCTCTGCTCACCAAAAGGATTCATGTCGTCTGTACTTAGACCAAACCTTAAGTTCCTTGTGTCACGTGCAAAGTCCGGGTACTCTCGCTCGACTTTTCTCCACTGTGACCCATCAGCGGGGTGTCTCAACATCGCGTCTTTCTTACGGTCTTCCATGTGCCATCGCAACAACTTGGCATGCTCTTTATTTCTGAAGAGACGTTTTAACCGTGGTATTATAGGAGCATACCACATAACCTTGGCGGGAACCTTCTTCCTAGGGGCCTCGCCCTCAACATCGCCAGGATTGTCTCGTCTGATCTTATACCGCAGTGCAGTGCATACCGGGCATGCATCCAAATTCTCGTACTTCTCACCGCGGTAGAGGATGCAGTCATTAATGCAGGCATGTATCTTCTGCACGTCTAATCCTAGAGGGCAGACAAACTTCTTTGCTTGGTATGTACTGTCAGGCAACTCATTATTTCTTGGAAGAAGATTCTTCATTTTTACCAACAACTTTGAAAATGCGCTGTCAGTCACACCATTCTCTGCCTTCCATTGAAGCAAATCCAGTGTGGCACCTAGCTTTTTGTGGCCATCTTCGCAAGTTGGATACAACAATGTTTTGTGATCCTTTAACATCTGCTCCATCTTCTCCTTCTCCTTTTCAGTTTCACATTCTTCCTTTGCATCAGTAATGGCCCGACCAAGATCGTCGTCAGCGGGCCCATCTGCTCCCTCTTGATCTTCATTATCTACCTCCGTTGCATTATCATCATATTCAGGGTACATATTATGATAGTTTTCATCATCCTTTTCTTCTTCGTTGTCTTCCATCACAACCCCTTTTTCTCCGTGCTTGGTCCAACAATTATAGCTGGGCATGAAACCAAATCGAAGCAGGTGGGCGTGAATGGTTCTGGTATTTGAGTAGTCTTTCTTGTTCTGACAGTGAACACACGGACAGCACATAAAACCATTGTGACCACGGTTTGCATTAGCCACAACGATGAAATTTTGGAGGCCCGTAATGTACTCGGAAGTGCGGCGGTCACCGTACATCCATTGCCGATTCATCTGCATTAATATGTAGTATATATCAAAAAATAATAGGGAGATGACCATTTATATATATAGTACATCAATGACACATGAAACTATAGTTGCCGACCTCGACCGAGACGGAAAGAGCAACAAGAAAGCTTATTTTGAGCTCTCGGGCATTTCACCAAACACCTCTAGTGCATATGAAAAAAACACAAACTAGCACTCTTCACACCCTCTTGCTAGGCTCCAAAATGTGAAAGAATGGAAGAGTGGGGTGTGTGTGGGCTGGGGTGGTGTCTTATATAGCCCCCCCCCTTTAACACCGGTTCGTGCCACGAACCGGTGTTAAAGGGGTGGTGCGCGGGCCACTGGTGCAGGGACCTTTAACACCGGTTCGTGCCACGAACCGGTGTTAAAGGGGGGCTCCTTTAATGCCGCAGAGGCCACGCTGGTACGGCCCCCCCTTTAACACCGGTTCGTAGAAGAACCGGTGTTAAAGCCCATTTTCGGGATCAACAAAAGCCCTCGTTTCCACTAGTGTAGACATTCTTCTCCTCGTTGGGGGCATCCTCAAAAGGTGGGGGGCCTAGCGGCGCTTCTAGCACATATTGCTTTTGTGCAGTAGAGAGGAGAATCCTCAAATTCATGGCCTATTCGGTAAAGTTTCTACCTTTCGTTGCAAGTTTCTCTTTCTCCATGAACACATTGAAATTAAAAGCAGGTGGTGCCATCTACAACAGAATTTGTAAAGTCTAGACTAATTTTATGATAGATTGAGTTCAACTAATCCACATTACGAATGAACTCCCACTCAAAAAGGACATCCCTCGTGCCTTTTTGGTGATTACATGAACCAAATCCACTACACCAAGTCCGATCATCATGTGAGTCGGTGTAGCTTCAAAGGCGAGCATCAAATGGGAATCATATCTACTATAGGACTCATGCTTAACCTTTCGGTCCGTGTTTCGAGGACATGTCTGTACATGCTAGGCTCGTCAAGTTAGAACCTTAGTATTCACGTGTGTAACTATATTACACCCGAAATATGGTCGTGGATCCAAGAACAACCGATCATCACGTGATGCCTTGGAGCGATGAAAAACATAATCGGTGCATACTAAAGGAAGAACCATTCTTATCTTGATATTTAAATGAGGGATCATCTTTTTATGCTAATAAAGCGCTAAACAAGCAATATAAGATGCTATCAAACATCACATGTTTATTAGTGAAATGATATGGTTCCCGCATATGATCTCTATCATGTGCATCGTGGTATGATCAGTATCATACCTTTATGTGTAAGGTCGAGGTCTATGGAACATACACGTTATGTGTCTTGTAAGAGTATCATCTCATACTTCTACTAAAAAAAACCATATCATAACACTAGCCGAGCAACAATCTAAACTAGACGCCTCTAATTTATCCATTGCAAGTTTTACATGGCTTAGGGATTTCAAAGATAGAACCGTTCTTACCTACGAACATGAAACACAACGAGGATAACCAAATTGTTGAAAACTAGTTGCAAAATAGATATTGACTATAGTAGGAGAGACAGACACCCGCTAGCCACTTATGCAAACTAGTTGCATGTCAAGCGTGGAACAGGTCTCATGTGAGAGGACATGTAAAGTTTATCCGGGCCGCTTCATCCCACTATGCCTCAAATATCCAAAATTACAACTAAGAAGCAACAACATGATAATCATTGCCCACATACTCATATGTGTACTACCGGTGTAAAGCATCTACGCATAGATCCGGCTCTAATACCACTGAAGGGTTCGCAGCATAGAAAACAAAAAATTTCCTACGATTGAACTAAGTACCAAGATCTATCTACTAGATACAAACAATGGGCGGATGTATATCCATAGAGAACATACCCTTGAATACCGACAAATCTTAACGAGTTGAACTCGTGGTTGATGTAGACGATCTCTTGCCGATCTCATGATCGAGAGGAAGTCCTAGCGCCGCAAAGCAGCAGCGCATCCGTGCTCGCACACACGTACAAGACACCGAGCAACCTCTGCCCCCTCGCTCCAGCGATGTAGCGGAAGCACAACCCTTTCTTGCCGAATAGCCACCGGGAACATGTATCTCACTAGTCCGAGACTATGGGGGATAAATTCTAGAGGGGGAGAGAGATCCTTCACGGGGAGGTGTGAGTGAGAGAGAGGGAGAGGGGTGCCTTTTATAGGAGGAGGGGGGCACCCAAGAGGGTGGTCACCGGCCATGGGGGCTGCCCCCTCCCCTCCTTCATTCATGTGGGTGGACACTCCACTCACAAAAACCTCTTCAATTTACTCCACTCAAAATTGCTATTAAATTTCCACCAAATTTAATGCAAACTCTCATTAAATAAAACTCTTTTTATTTATTCAGAATTTTGTAAATTACTTTAATGAAAAACATTCACATATAACCCCTTGCTAGAATTCCATTTCACATGCAAAAACACTTTCTGCAATTTCACCCGAAAACCTGTTTCGGTATCTAGTGAAATAAATTCCTGTGCTTGTTATTCTTTCCGGCATGAAACTTTTGCTCCAATTGGATGTTAGTGTCCCTTAAGTGTGTCACCCTATGGTTCGCGAATAATGCGGACATGATCGAGACGCTTCTCCGAAAAATAATTAGAAGCGGGACCTGGAGATCCATACTGACTCCCACACATTCAACGATGACTGTCCTATGATCGTCGGAACCTTTTACGCTAGTATCTTAATCCCTTTGTTTCACGATATATTACATGTCCGAGATTCGATCATCGGTATCTCCATACCTAGTTTGATCTTGTTACCGACATGCACTATTTTCTTGTTCCCGTGATATAACATTCTAGTGATCAAATCACTTGCTTGCAAGCTAACCAATATGATATCACCAAGAGGGCCCAGAGTATATCTATCCGTCATTGGGATGAACAAATTCCACTCTTGATCGATGAGCCTCAACATAACACTTTAGTAGTTTTGAAGCCATTTTATAATCACCCAACTATGGTGTGACATTTGATGTCATCAAGAAACTCTTCCGTGTTAGTGATTGAAATGATCTCATGGTCTAAGGATTAGGATCACTTTGTAAGTTGTTTATAGCAATATAAACTCAATGACTTTGATCGTAATGATATACTTTGGATGAATGTTCATCACATCATTACACTAATGTTGTGATCTCGTTATTAACAACATCCAATGTCTATGATCAGGAAACTGTGGTCATCTTGTTAATCAACGAGCTAGTTTATGAGAGAGGCATAACTAGGAACTTTTTGTTTGTTTATTTAACACACATGTATTAACGTTTCCGTATTAATACAATTATAGCATGCAAAATAAACATCTATCATATACTAGGAATACACATAATAAACACTTTATTATTGCCTCTCAGGGCATATTCCCTTCATAAACCATATTCTAATTATATTTAAATGAAGATAAATTTCCTAATATAAATGATTAATTAATGCATAAGAAAATAATAAATTAAAAATTTCCCAAGTGGAATAAAAGTTTTTTAATGAACTTAAAAGAAATAAAAGAGTTATTTGAGTAAAAATATGGGTTTAAAACCATATTGGATTTTATTTAAATAAATACAAGTGCCTATTTTAAATAAATAATAAACCATAAATGAATAAAAGAATTATTCTAAAATGGACTTTAAAATAAATTAATAAACAGTATTGAAACTTAATGAAAGTTTAGAAAATCTCTGAAGTCAAAAGGGTGTTTTAATTATTTGAACAAAATGAAAACAGAAAATGAAATCAGGAAAAAGAAAAAGAAAACAGAAGAGGAAAAAAATAAAAAGAAGCAGCCCAGCCCAGCTAGCCCAACAGGCCCAGCGCAGCCCACTCCCTCCCCCTCCCCGAACAGTTATTTCTCACTCGCGAAACGACTCGCACCCTTGCTGACCTGATGACCCCACCATACCCCCTCTCATTCGCTGACGAAGTGACCCCACCGCCAGCTTGGCATTGTCTTCAACCCTGCAACCAGTTCTTCCCTTTCTTCGCCCGTTTTCTGCCTTGATTTCGAGATGTAAATTCCCGTTGAATGCGCATGTAGCTCGCCCAGTAACCCCGCCCATTTAAACACCCCTCTCCCCTCTTCATTTCCCCTCAGACTCCATACCTTGAACGCCACCAGGGTGCTGCAATTGCAACCTCGAGCCCCCTCTGCTCCGACGAGTGTATCGGTGAATTTCGGTGAACCACTACCTCCCCTTTCCCCCTGGATTCCACGAGCTTGTTCACCATCACCAGGCGCACCTCCTGATACCTCCCTTTCGCCCGCGCGTGCTCCACAACATCGGCAACGACCAAGTCCGAGCGCCACCGCCTCCTGCTCCAACTCCGGCGATGCCCCCTGGTATTTTCTGACTTCCCCTCTTCCTCTCGATGATACGCGTCTGACTAGTGACCTCGTGCGCATCTAAAGAAAGTGTTTGTTTGCCTTAGTTTGAACCATAGCTTCACCAACAACGACGGCCCGAGCATACCATCGTCAGCAACATCTCCGACGAGCAATTCAGCCCAACCTCGTGCGCCCCTTCGTCAACTACGAGTACCTTGAGCTTCACCACGCCCCTGCGAACACGGTGAGACCCTCCCCCCTCTTCCTCGCTTCCTGTAATCGCCAGACGTCACTGATAGAGCGCCGCCGCCACGCGTTCATCGCCAGCGTCGCCCATCTGTGGTTGGCGTGCTAGGAGCCGTTGGATGATAATCTGATGGACACAATAGATTCACTTAAATGAAAGGATATGCTAGATCAACACCCCACGATCCTACTTAAATCCTACGGTCTATATCAATCGATCCACACAAACCGTTTTCAGCCAATAGAAACGTGACGTGTGGCCAGCCTTTTGTTTTAAAAACAGAAACTTGTCTATTAGTAGTTTGATTTTGTAAAATTCATAACTATTAATCTACACGTCCAAAATTTACAAATTTTATATCACTAGATTCAGAAAAATGAAACCTTTGCAACCATGCCCTTTTTAGTGTTTTGCCTCTGTAAAGTAGATGTTTTTGCAGAAACATTATTAGGTCTATTTTGGTTATAAAATTTATTCTAAAACTTTTTTTAGGGTAAAATCTTTTATAAATGGTTTGTTTTGAACCTACTGACCATAAAAACCAACTTTTGGATTTAAAAGTATATTTTGTGACACTAAGGAATTATTCTTTGAATAAAAGCATTTCTAGTAAACAAAAATTGTTGATTATGTTATTAAAATAATTTTTGTGTAAAACCTTTTGAAAATGGTTTGATTTAAATTTTATGACCCTAAACACTAAGTTTTGGATTTAAAAATATATTTTAATAACCCTAGAAAATTATTACTTTGTTAAAAGCATTTCTAGCAAAATAAAAATGTTGCTTTGATTTAAAAATGGTTTTTGGGTGAAACCTTTTGCAAAAGGATTAGCCTTAAACACTTTGACCTTAAAAACAATAACATTTGTGTTTAAAAATATATTTGTCAAACACTAGGAATTATTACTTTGATTTAAATCACTTTTAGCAAAACAAAAATGATTTAAATGGCCATTTTCGCTAACTTAATTTTAAATGGCTTTTCCACTTTTATAAATGACCAATAGGTGTTTTAAAATGTTTATAGCCTTAGTAGAAAACACTTTTCCAAATAAAACAATCTTTTGTATGCTTGCATGAATTGCTTTGTTTTTATTATTTTATGTGGTGAATTGTTTGAATGCTAGTTTAAATATGTTCTTGCTTGATTCAATTGTAGTCAACTTTGAAGAGTGTGACCATTTCAAGATCAAGGAGTGAACTTATATTCTCTACTAAAAAGGCAAGTGGTGCTTCATACATTTTGACCTATTATTTTCACTATGCATTAGTGATATTTTAAGTAGGACTTGCATGGAATTTTCTAAGTATAAATTATGCCTTGGGAAATCCTAGTAGATGGTGCCTTAGTAGAATTTTCCCTAAGTTAAGATTCTTGCTACTATTATGCTTAGCCTAGCTAGTAGAAAACAAGGGTAGATTATATTCATGCTATGAAATATTTCTATGTCAATCACTTGTGTTTTGTTTAATAAAACAACTTTGTGAATGAATCACCTGGGTGGAACGGTGTGAATGGGTTATGTTGAGTGGTTACACATGGCCCCATATTTATGGCCTACCCTAGTGTATCTCACTTGTGGAAAGCCACCCAGGAACAAAGAGATTTGAGATGTCAAATGTTGAGAAGCTTTAAGTGTAGCCACATGGCATTATGAGCTCTGCCTGGATCATATAGGTTGCAATAACTTAGCCAGATGGACAGTTGGTGGTAGGGGTGATAGATTTGGAACGCGTCCATTTTGGTCTAAGGGAAGGCTTCTGAAATATCTTGTCTTGATGCATGTCGAGTCTTGTGGGGAAAGTGCACCACCTCTCGAGAGAGTAAAATCTAAGTACTTAGCCGTGTCCCAGGCAATGGACAATTTGTGCATCAAGACATGGAAGCTATCAAGGATCTCCTCATCCCAATTTCTAAGTTTAAAACTTGTGGTTAAACAAGGGTTAAAGGATCACCAATGTCTATTGGTAGATGCTTTGGGTGATTTGACAAACAAAAACTTAGTGTTTTCAAATGATAAGGAAAATCTATTTTGATCAAAGCAAGCCTAAGCTCCACTTAGCCAAATGCATATAGATGATAGATACCACTATTCTACCATAGTATCACTTGCTAATACAATTCAAATGTATTGACCCTTGTGGATATAACTTATTATGTTGTAGGTTTGTTTGATGTTAGTGAACTGTGTTGAATAGGATTATAAGTCTACAACCAACATGATTGCCTGTGGCACTTTGAAGATGAAGAACTCCATGCTATATAGTTATTTTTGCTGCATTGTAATGTGATAGCCAAATGAGCTATGTAAGATGTAATGAATTATTTTATTCCTGGTTATAAAGTTGTATTATGACCTTTGTTTCTTGATATTACATCTTAAACCGTGGATGCTAGCTATTGATCCAGGTACTAGCATTGTAAACACAGGGATCTCTACCTTATCAGGTTGGGACCTCTACAGATGGTATTAGAGCACTGTGTTGCCTGTAGGATTGTAACCCTAGGATTGGACAAAACCCCTTAGAAAATAGGAGTTATATTTTGTTCAAAATTATTTACAAACAATATTGTAATCTCTTTCCTCAACCTTTTTGGTTTTGATTCTACATCTCTCCCTTTTCAAACTTGATGGACAAAGACTTCACCATGAGCAAGGACTTCAACATAACTAATGGCTTTAACTTTAGTTTCATCAAGGACTTTAACTTGGATATCACTAAGGACTACAAGTGAGACAAGAATGTAACGCAAGACTTGAAGACTAAGGAAACACAACCTAGAAGGAACCATCATCACCTTTGAAGCTTTGTGACCAAGATGCAAGAATTTTTCCAAGGAAGCCATTATCTCATTCATGAAGAAACAACTAAGAAGAATGGAATGATCCCAAGTGATAACCATAGTTGGACCACCATACTAGTGTTTAGTTTAAATCAATCACACCAACTTATGTGGTGTAGCAAAAATATTTTGTTGCCTAAAAATATGTTTGAACCTTGTTGTTTGAGTGGAATGTTTGATTGTGATTGCTTGCACATTGCTTGTGTGAATTGTTGTGCATGAGTAGAATTCTTTCTCTAGGAATCTTTTGCCTACTTTAATCCCAATCCAACCCAAACAGATGACTTCTCCAAGATACTCCAACATCAAGGATGGTGACAACAACAACCAATAAAATCACATGAGAGAACAAATTCTAGCAACTCAAGCCCAGTTGAATCAAGTGAGAACTCAGTTTTTAGCCAACGACAATGGGATAGATCCATCCATGCAAAAGATTTTGGAAATCCAATCCCAATTGTTGCAAAGGATGACAAATCAAATGATCAACATGAGAAACAACCTTTCCCAAGGAGATTGTGACAACAATGATATCAAGGATGATATCATAGAAGGAACTCAAGCTTGCAATATTTGTGGAGACATAGGACACACTTACAAAGAGCATGTGGACCAATGCCCTAATTGTGAAGAGAAACATCCAACCAAACAATGCCCCACATCTCAAGTGACTTGTTTCCTATGTGAAGGAAATGATCATGTCCCTATCCAATGCCCCATCTATCCAATAGATCAACAAATGAAACAAGATGGAATGCATCAAATGTATGGAAACCTCCATAAAGGAACCACTTCTACCAAGAAGGATGAAGGAAAAGTCAGAACCATGTCTCATAAGGCCACATCCAAAGTGACCACCAAGTGTTTCTATTCATGTGGAGAAGAAGGTCATATCTCTAGTGATTGTCCCAAGAAGAGAGAAAGATTTCCCACATTTGTGGTGAAATATGAAGAGCATGAACTAGACGAACTTCTAGCTTTGGAGAGACCCAAAAAGAAGAAATGCCCCAACCCTAGCAAGAAAGACAATAGCCAAATGCAATGTTTCAATTAAAAAGAGATGGGACACTATGCATCACATTGTCCAGAAAAGAAGAAGAGCCAAGGAAACAAACAAGAGGCAAAGATACCAAAGAATAAGAAGGATATTAGCCTAGTGATGTGCAACAACTGCAAAGAGCTAGGCCATTATATATCATATTGTCCAGAGAAGATACGTAAAGATCTCAACCTTATCACATGTTTCAAGTGTGGAGACAAAGGACATTATGCAAACAACTGTCCAGAGAAGCTACATCAAGACCCCAAGTAAGCCAAGATGTAATCTAGTAAAAAATCTTTTAAGGGTGATAGTACCCTAGTTGTCTTGAAGCCAACTTGTAACCTCTAGCCTTCCCAAATCTCGGGACGAGATTTCTTTTAAGGGTGGTAGCCTGTCACATCCCAAAATTTTCCAAATTTTGAAATGTGAAAAATAAATAAACAAAATAAATAATTGTTGAAATTTAGGGTGAAAAGAAACTTTTTGTTTCAAAATGGAAACATCAAAACCCTTCTTGAATAAAATTTGAATAAAACTGAATCAAACAAAATTTCAATCAAGTGAAATGCATACATCAACGAATGTATCTTGAAAAATAAAACATTTGGAAAAGTAAACCAAAACCCTAAAACCCTTAATGGAAGAAAATCATTTCCAAGATCTCTCTAATACTATGGAATTGATCCATATACAAATTCAGCAACAAACATTTATAAATAATCAAAAATGATAAACAAAAATATTAGAAGACCATAGAAATTGGTTTCATTTAATTTGGATCCATGGATAAAAACTTATGAATTTCATAAGATAAAAGGAAATAATTCCCAAAGCTAATAAAGATCCTAGCTAAAATCCATTCCAATGTGAGCAAAATAATCCTAAAAGGATTTAAAAAGATAAATAAATATTAAATAAAATTCTATAAATTGGAATCACCAATTTTGGATCTATAAATAAAAGATATGTATTTTATAAGATAAATAAATAAGGGTATTTAAAAAGCCAAATTAAATCTTGGCCAAATAAGCAAATAAAAGTTTGTTGAATAATAAAAACAAATAAAATATTATTTAAATAAAACTATATGGGCCTTGAACCATATTCGATTTTATTTAAATAAAGACTTTTGCCTAAACTAAATAATAAATCACAAGAAAAGTATTTATAAGTCAATTTAAAATCTTGAATTAAATCCATAAGCAAATGGAACAAAGATAATCCAAATAAATAAAGGGATAAAGAATATTCAAATAAAAGTATAACGGATTAAACCATATTGTAATTATATTTAAATGAAGATAAAATTCCTAATATAAATGATTAATTAATGCATGAGAAAATAATAAATTAGAATTTTCCCAAGTGGAATAAAAGTTACTTAATTAACTTAAAAGGAATAAAAGAGTTATTTGAATAAAAATATGGGTTTAAAACCATATTGGATTTTATTTAAATAAAGAAAGGTGCCTATTTTAAATAAATAATAAACCATAAATGAATAAAAGAATTATTCTGAAATGCACTTTAAAATATATTAACAAAAATAATATTGAAACTTAATGAAATTTTAGAAAAATTTTGAAGTCAAAAGGGTGTTTAAATTATTTGAACAAAATGAAAACAGAAAATGAAATCAGGAAAAAGAAAAAGAAAACAGAAGAGGAAAAAAATAAAAAGAAGTAGTCTAGCCCAACTAGCCCAACAGGCCCAGCGCAGCCCACTCTCTCCCCTCCCCGAACCATTATTTCTCACTCGTGAAACGACGAAGTGACCCCACCGCCAGCTTGGCATCGTCTTCAACCCTGCGACCAGTTCTTCCCTTTCTTCGCCCATTTTCTGCCTTGATTTCGTGATGTAAGTTCCCATTGAATGCGCACGTAACTCGCCCAGTAACCCCGCCCATTTAAACACCCCTCTCCCCTATTCATTCCCCCTAGACTCCATACCCTGAACGCCACCAGGCTGCTGCAATTCCAAGCTCGAGCCCTCTCTGCTCCGACGAGTGTATCGGTGAATTCCGGCGAACCACTACCTCCTCTTGCCCCCTAGATGCCACCAACTTGGTCACTATCACCAGCCGCACCTCCCGATACCTCCCTTTCGCCTGTGCGTTCTCCACAGCGTCGGCAACGACCAAGTTCGAGCGCCACCGCCTCCTGCTCCAACTCCGGCGACGCCCCTGGTATTTTCTGACTTCCCCTCTTCCTCTCGATGATACGCGTGTGACCAGTGACCTTGTGCGCATCTAACGCAAGTTTTTGTTTGCCTTATTTTGAACCGTAGCTTCACCAACAACGACGTCCCGAGCATACCATCGTCAGCAACATCTTCGACGAGAAATTCAGCCCAACCTCGTGCGCCCCTTCGTCAACTACGAGTACCTTGAGCTTCTAAACACCCCTGCGAACACTATGGATGCTAGCTATTGATCTATGGACTAGCATTGTAAACACAGGGATCTGTACCTTATCAGGTTGGGACCTCTACAGGGAGAGAGAGGCAAAGGGGGAACTGGCCCGGGTGGGCTTGCTGGACCATTTCTGGCTCTAGGCCGAATAGGTTGCGCAACTGTTTATTTTTTCTTTTAACCTTTTCTTTGTCTGTTTAATTTTCCAGGAATGAATTTGAATCCTTATTCAAACTTATGGATTTTTGCAATGAGGTCCTTGCACTCAATAGTGTGTCAAACTCAGCTGTTTAATCAACTACACTTTGATCCTTTGAAAATAAAATAAAACCCATGCCTTAATGGTATAATAGGCATAAAAATGGTTTTATTTGGAGTTTTGATTTGAGATTTTTTGTGCAAGACAAAAATGCTATGAATACATGAATTCAATGCATGCTTTTATAATTCAAGAATTTTGGGATGTTACAATTTGGGTTCTAAATACCCTTGTTACTAACATGAGAGGACCCATTGAAAAATGGGTAGCTAAAACCAAGAAGTAATTCTCTTGCAGGGCTATGCTTCCGGTGGGTCTAAATGGGTGTTGGATAGTGGGAGCACTATTCATATGACCGGAAGCAAAGAGATCATCACGGATATGCGACCCAATCATGATAATATTACAGTCTCCTATGGTGATAAGTCTAAATCTCAGGTATTGGGTCTTGGCAAGGTTGTGGTCGCCCACGATATCTCTCTCATGGAAGTCATGCTTGTTGAGACCCTCGGTTACAATTTACTTTCTGATCATGCCCTTGGTAAGATGGGCTTTGCTGTTTTCATTGATGATTATTTGGTGGTACTCTTGTGGAGCAAGTCTCTAAAGGTCGCTTTTGTTGGGTACGTCGAAAATGACCTGTATGTGGTGGACTTTTTGGGGAAAACCACTTCGGGTCTGATGTGCTTATTCGGAAAGGCCGACGTGGAATAGCTATGGCATCGCCGTTTAGCCCATGTCAACATGAGAACTTTGCAAAGTCTTCACAAGGGTGGCCACATCCTTGGACTAAAAGACAATGTTTCCTTTGCCAAAGATCGTGTTTGCAGGGCTTGTGTTGAAGGCAAAATGCATGACTCTCCCCACAAGAGAAAAACTATTCTTTCTTCAAAGAGAATCTTGGAAGTACTTCATGTGGACTTATTTGATCCTCCATATCATGCCAGGCTCGGTGGGAAGAAATATTGCTTGGTCATAGTCGATGATTACTCAAGATACACATGGGTCTATTTCTTCAAGCTAAAGAGTGAGACTCAAAAAACGGTCATTGATTTGGCAAATGAGGTTCAGCGTCAACACAATGTTCCCATTTTGGCAATAAGAAGTGACAACAGCTCCGAGTTCAAGAACTACACATCGAATGAATTTCTAAGTGAAGAGGGGATAAGACATCAATATTCCGCTGCGTACACCTCTCAACAAAATGGTGCAGCGGAGAGTAAGAACTGCACTTTAATGGATATGGCTAGATCGATGTTGGCTGAATTCAAGTCTCCTTGGAACTTTTGGGATGAAGCCATATCCACCGCTTGTCCCTCATCAAATCAGCTCTACCTCCACAAGATCTTGGACAAGACTCCATATGAAATACTCACCGGTAACAAGCCCAACATTTCGTGCTTTCGGGTATTCGGTTGTTTGAGATGCCTATGATGGAAGAATTGAGGTTCTTTCTTGGATTCGAGATCAAACAACTTAGAGGGGGAAATTTCATTAATCAAGCTAAGTACATCCATGACATGCTCAAGAGGTTCAAGATGACAGATCTCAATGGCGTTGCTACTCCAATGCAAACTAAGTTTCATCTCGAGCTTAATCCAAAGGGTAAAGACGTGGACAAAATGTATACCGATCCATGATCGGCTCTCTCCTTTACCTTTGCGCATCTAGGCCCGATATCGTGTTGAGTGTAGGAGTGTGTGCAAGGTACCAAGCCGCTCCTAAAGAAAGCCACCTAGTGGCAGTCAAGAGAATCTTTAGATATTTGGTTCATACCCCAAATTTTGGTTTATGGTATCCCAAAGGCTCTAGTCTCTCTCTATGTGGTTACACTGATTCAGATTGGGCTGGTGACAAAGATGATCGAAAATCAACTTCTGGTGCATGTCAATTCTTGGGCAGGTCTCTAGTGTGTTGGTTTTCAAAGAAACAAAATTGCATATCACTCTCAATCACCGCAGTTGAATATGTTGCTGCTGCAAGTGCTTGTACACAATTTTTATGGATGAGGCAAACTTTAAACGAATAAGGTGTCAATTGTGACAAAGTGCCTCTTTTATGTGACAATTAAAGTGCTATCAAAATTGCTTACAATCTGGTGCAGCATACAAGAACAAAACATATTGAGATTCGCAATCATTTCATTCGGGATCATGTTGCTCGTGGAGATATTGCACTATCTTTTGTGAGCATGAAGAACCAACTTGCTGATATCTTCACGAATCCTCTTGATGAAGCAAGATTTGTTATTTGAGGAATGAGCTAAATATCATAGATTCAAGGAGCTTGGCTTGAATACCCTTGCATACTCACTTACTCTTCTTGATGTATTTGTCTTAGATGCGGGCATAGACATAGGGGGAGTGTGGTCCTAATTGTTTGGTCTAACCCTCCCCCCATAATGCCGAAAGAAAGAAAAATCATTTCCCTTAATATCATTTTGTGATATGTCGGTCATCGATGAGCATTGGTTTTGAACTCAAGATACATCTTCGCGGTGTCATGCCATGCGCTCCAACATGGTGGCTTCGTTCACCGCCCTCTTCCCTGAGCAGGGTTGGTTTCTAATGGCTCTCTTTGGATTTTCTTGCATATCTTTTGTTCTTATGGAAAACATACCCAATTTTGGCTTTTGGTTGATTTGTTCTTGCAACTTTGGGTGTGTAGTACCTTCTCAGTTTGTTGCTCTAAAACCAAGCCTTTTTTCCTCCTTGAACCATCTATTCTTGCACATAAGTACTCCTGTAAGGGTCCCAACCTTTAAATAAGGTAGAGTCCCCTATGTTTACAATGCTAGTCCCTGGATCAATAGCTAGCATCCACATTTAAGATGTAATATCAAGAAACAAAGGTCATAATATAACTTTATAACCAGGAATAACATAATTTTATTACATCTTACATAGCTCATTTGGATATTACATTACATTGCAGCAGAATAACTATAAGCATGGGGTCCTTCATCTCAAAGTGCCACAGGCAAACATGTTGGTTGTAGACTTTGTAATCCTAATCAATCAATCTTCACTAAAATCAATCAAACCTGCAACATTACAAGTTACAGCCACAAGGGTCAATACATTTGAATTGTATTGGCAAATTTCACTACTATGTAGAATATAAGTGGATCCTATCATTACATGCATTTTTGGCTAAGTAGGGTTTAAGGCTCATTTGCAGAAGCAAAATTTATCCTATCTTTTAAAAATGGTTTTGATCTTTTGTCAAATCTCCTTTTCAAAATCCCTTGAACTCCTTGGTAAATTCCTAAGTGTTCAAGGCCTTGTCAAAAATCTCTTGAGCTCCTTGGTACCCCCAAGTGCATCAAGTTTTATGAAAATCTCTTGAGCTCCTTGGTACCCCCAAGTGAATCAAGTCTCTTGTTGTCACTTCAAAGTTTCTCTTTTTGAAATTGGAATGTCGAGATTTCCCATAGCTTCAAGCTTTAGTTGCTCAGTATTGTCCATAACCGGGGACACGGCTAAGTACTTAGATTTTATTATCTTCTGCAGAAGTTGTACACTTTACCCACATGTCACAATCTCATCTTGTTGCCACCAGTGGCCGCTGGATTGGTACTCACCAAGATGGAGTACTGGCAGATTGAGAATGTGACGAAGTCTTTCCAGAGGGTCCTCCCATACACCATTGCTAGCTTGTCTTCAGTACCCATGTAGGATTCCAGGTCCTCATTTTTAGTAACCTGAAGACAATGCATGGGTCTTCCCAATGTAGTTGACTAAGCCAGAGCCATAAGTAGCATGTGGTTGCACAAGAAAGCCACAATTGGAGAAACATGTTCGATCTCTAAGTTCCTAGGTGGTTTTCTTTTGGAGCACAACACAAAGAGATTGCCATAGACATGGTTCCTTCTGTTGCCAACTTCTCCAAAACTCAAAGTATCCTTGTCCACCCAGGTGGTTCATTGAGTCCTTGTTTTATTATATAAAAACACAAGTCCTTTTCTCAACTTCATAAAATCTCAACATGTATCTCTTTTCAAAACATATCATGGCTAAGCATGTAACAACTACATTGTTTCTACTAAGGAATATATAGGGAATCCTATTAGGATTTAGCATAGCATAAGTATAGAAATTCTTTTCATGTAGGTTTCAAAATCCACTAAGTATAATGAAAATAGTAGGACTTTAGATGATAGTGTCACTTGCCTTTTTGGTAGGGAATGATGGTTCACTTCTTGATCTTGCTAGTTTCACACTTTTCTAACTTCACTACAAATCAATCAAGCAAACACAATATCAACTAGCATTCCAACCAATACTCAAACAATCAAACACACACATAAAAATAAGAGAAACTAAGTCATGCATGCAAGCATGCATAAGATAGTTTTATTTGCAAAGATGGTTTCCACTAGGCTCTAAATTTTGTAAGGTTCAAAGTGGTCATTTTTCAAAGTGGCAAAGTCATTTGCAAAAGGGTTTTATCCATAAACTATTTTTAAAACCAATCATTATTTTATGTGGTGGAAAATATTTTTATCAAAGCAACAACTTTATGTTGTTCACCAAATAAGTTGTTGTTTTCTAAAAACTTGGTGTTTAGGGTCAGTAGGTTTGATCCAAATCATTTTCGCAAAGTTTTTACTCCAAAACAATTTTCGTAACAAAATCAATATTTTTATTTGACTAGAAATGGGCTAAATCAAGTTCTTATTCCTAAACTTCACAAAATCCATTTTTAAATCCATGGGTTGGTTCCTAGGGTCAGTAAGTTCACAAAAAACCAATTTGCAAAGATTTCAACCTCAAAAACATTTTGGAATGATTTTTCTAACCTAAACAAGCATACAAATGTTTCTGCAAAAACAAACATTTTACCTGAGGCTTTTTACTAAAGAAAATCCATGGTTGGCTAGGGCTTGTTCCACTGATTCCATTGATATAAAGTTTGTAATTTTTTGACGTGTGGATCAAAAGTTATAGGGTTTTCAAAACTGCAAACAAATCTGATTTCAAATTCTATTTCTAAATCGTCTGGTGGCACGCGTCGCTTTCCTATTCGCTGGTACCGGTTCGGGTGGATCGGCTGATGCGATGCGTTGGATCTAACTTATACGAACGGATCAGATGGGCGCGTACCCCTTCGTCTTGTTCTAATCGTAGCCACCAGATTTAAATCTTACGGCCACAGATGGTTGGCCAAAAGCTGGCGGCGCTGCGCGGCGGCAGACGGCGGCGACGATCAGGCGGTGGGCTAGCGGCGGTTCTAGGAAGCAAGGAGGGAAGGGGAGGTACTCACCGGGTTCAGGAGGTCACGGTGAAGCTCAAGGCGGTGTTGGTCTGGAGAGGGGCGCTCTGGTTCTAGCAGGATTGCTCGCCGGAGTGGAGAACAGCGTCGGGCGGCTCTGGTCGTGGTCGGAGGCGATGCTGCAGATCGCCCTAAGGCAAGACAAGAGCATGGTCAGATGCAGGAGGATGTGGCGAGTGTGGGAGCGTGAACGAGACGGCGTGGGGCGGTCTGTGCTTACCAGGGGACTTCGCCGGAGAGAGGCAGATGCGGCGGCGCGGTCAGTGGTTGTCGAAGTCGACGCTCAGGGGCGCCCGCGGTTGAACGGAGGGTACAAGCAGAAGCGCCAGAGGTTGGGGAAGGTGTGAGCTTGGTCGGGGACGCAAGGCGGTGGCTGGGCTCTCCGGAATTTGCTGGGGACGGTTGTCGGAGCAGAGGTGTTGCGATCTCGAATTGAGGCAGCCTAGGGGCTCTCGTGCTACGGTGTTTGAGGGGAAAGGAGGAGAAGGCACAGGCGATTAAAAGGACGCGGTCGCAGGGGAAGTAATGGCCGTGGTTAACGCGAATTGATCGCCGGCGTAAAGGGCAGGAAACGGCAGGGCGTCGTCTGCGCGAGGAAGAAGGAGGTGAGCTGGCGTGTGGGTCCGCTTCGTCAGCGAAGGAGAGAGGTAGGGAGAGGGTCCATCAGTCAGTGCCTGCGCGGGTTAAAGATTGAGTGCGAAACGTTTTCTTCGGGAGAGAGGGAAGCTGGGCTGGTACTGGAATGTTGGGCTTGGCCAGCTGGGCTGAGTCCGACTCTATTGTTTTTCTTCCTGAAAGTTTTATCTTTTTCCAAATCTATTTTTTGTTTTGAATTTTCAAAAAACAATTCAAGCATTCAAATCAATTCAAACATTCACCACACTTGTAATGAGTTTTGGTTGTGTTTAACAACATAAACCAAATGCCAAATAAAATAAAATAAGTTTATTCTTTTTAGGATCTAATTAATAATTAAATAAAATAGATCTTGATTATTAATTCAAATAGGTTTTGATTTATTTAATAAAATCTCCATTTGAAAACTAAATATTTCCAAAACCAAATTAGTAGGTTTTATTTGAAAATAATAGACACTTGGAAAACTTATTTAAAATAATTTAATAAGTTCTGATGTTTTATTTAAAATGGTAAAACCTTTTATTTAAATAAAATTGGATATTAAATCCTTATTATTTTATTTAAATAAACCTTTACTATTTTTATTAAAACAAATTGTTTTATTTCAAATGCTTGACCAAGGTTTATTTTGGTTCCATAAAATAATCCTTATTTATAAATCTACCTTTTCTTTTGAAAACCAAATCTTTTATTTAAAGATCCAAAATAGTAATTCCAAATATTTTTATTTTCCTTTATTAAATGTTTATCTTTTTAAATCCCTTTAGGATTTATTTGATCCAAATTGGTTTGAAGGTTTCCAATTGGATTCAAAAAAAGTTTCTTCTCACCCTGAAAATCAACAAAGTTTTATTTTATTCATTTATTTTTTCACATTACAAGATTTGGAAAATCTTGGGATGTGACAACTCCATACACTTTCGAGGGGTTTTGCAAGGAGTGCTCCGGCCTGAATCTGTGTTGACAGAATTTCAGAAGGGCGCGGACTATCCACCCCATGTGGGGGGCGGATTATCCGCCCCAGGCGAAACCTGCCTCTTAAGGGCAGGGTCGGGGAGGAAGGGCTCAAATAGAGTAGCCAGTCCTCCCCCAACCCGTGCTCTGCCCCAAGCCACCACCGGAGCCTCCGCCCTTCACCGGAGTCGATTCGACCACAGGATTCTCCGGGCCCTCCCCGGATCTTCTTACCCTTGCCTCCAGGTACCTTCTCCTCCGAGCTTTTCCTCCAATGAGTGAGGGTAACTCCCTCATCCATCTCTTTTGTATGAGATTCATTGTTTTTGGTGGAGATCTTATTGTAGAAGATAATTTGTGTTTCCCCTGTTTGTTAGAATCAGCAGTGTTGCAACCCTAGTGCCCGATCTATTTTGCCTTGGTGAATCTGGGCCGAACCAGAATTTTTTGCGGGGGGCAGGTTATCCGCCCCTGCCAGGGCCAGATAATCCGGCCTGGAGACTCATTGTCTGTTCTGGTTTGGTTTAGATTTTCACAAATGCACATCTCTGGCCCATGGATTGTTTTCCTACTATTTCTAATATTCCTCTTGGACTTGTGTGTGTGCTTATCCCCATGCTACCTCTACCATGCTTTTCACAGGTGGTTCACGTGCTCCTAAGACCTACATGCATCCTCCCCGTACCCGTTATCTCAAGCCCACTATAGAGGGTAAGTTTGTTGATGAAACTGAGGTCCACAGGTTGGAAAGAGAGTCTGAACGGATGGCTGAGGCAGCAAAGAAAGCAAAGTGGGTTGCATCTCGCAAGGGCAAGGCAAGCAGTCCCGACCCAACTACAAGGCCATGGACAGCGTTGATTACTCATCCATTCACCAAACCGATTACTATGCAGATGCTAACAAAGATGGTTCTCTAGAGGATTCCATGTTTTGGTGCTCTCACTTTAGGTCTATTCATGATAATTTCTATGTTCCTCTCAAGATTCACCCTATGCATCCTCTGAATATGACTAAGGCCCAAACCAAGGCAAGACTCTGTGAAGCTTTGGATGTGAGGTGGTGAAGCAGTTTTTCTCAACACTTGTGATCTGTGGAGATGAGCTTCGCACCATGAAGTGGATGACCGGGACAACAATGATTCAGTCTTACTTCTGCACCTTTGGTTAGGTCCTTGGGTATGCTTTTCATGGGCGTGACACAGCTTCTGCCCACCGCATCATTTCTCCGCTCAGGCCATCCAAGGACACTGTGCTTGCTCCATGTCTGGCACCTAATGGAATTGCTGGTACCTTCGCTGGCCTGTCTCTTTGTATGCCAGCCTTGTTGGCATGTTTAGGGACAACATCTCTCCAAGTGGGGGAAACAATGATAAGATCAGCAGTCACCTGGTTCCCCTGCTGGCCTTTACTCACGAGTGTGCCACCAATGCTGGTTCATCTACAGGTTATAAGCTGGATATTATGGACTATATCTATCATGAGATGACTGATGTGATGCTCAACCGGCTCTCCATCCCATATGCTCCTTTTATTATGATGTTCATCAAGCACATGTTCCACATGAGGACTTTGGCACCTGTTTGGATGGTGTTCACAAGCCAAAGAAGGTCTACAACAATGCTTAGAAGACCTCTCACCCTTCCACTACCCCTGAGTCCTTCATGCGTGATACAAGGGCTAGTGGTCGTCGTCCCGCTGTGTCCCCAATGGCACGTGAGGTCAAGCAGCTCAATTGGTTTGAGCGGCACATTCTTTGCATGGGCATAGATACTCACAAGGGCCAGTATGAGGAGTACCGGAGAAGCCATGAGATGGACCACACCCATAAGCTCATTCTTCACCATGTGTCTAGTGCAACTGGCCATCCACCAGATCCTATAGCTCCGGAGCCATATGCTCAGTGGAACACTTTTGGGATCAACTATGGAGAGCTCGAGAGTCACCTGTTTCCTCCACCATCGAGGGTGCCTACTCCTCCAGTTGATGATGATGAGTATGATGATGAGAAGAGGACGGTGATGACTATGACGAGGACGGGGATGAGGACGAGTACGAGGAAGAGGAGGAGTGGTCTTCAGGGGCGCTAGCATCGCTCTTCTTCCTTTTTTGCGTTTTGATGCCAAAGGGGGAGAAGTAGTTCTATTAGGTCACGGATTTGCATGGGTCGAGTGCAAGCACTTGCCTCTTTTTCATTCGTTTTATTTGCTTTCTTGTGCCCTTTTATTGTTGAACTTTGGGTTCTTGGTTTGTATAAGACTTTGTCGTGTGTTACTTTGTGCTCGTATGGATCTCTAGAATTCTAGATTTATCTTGTGTAACTACTCATATGGAATTCTGGATTTATCTATGGAGTATGGTATTATATTGTATTGATGGCATATGGAATTACGGAATTATCTATTGATTGCATCAATATATGTGGGATGTGCTTGAGGCCTTATAATCTCATTATTCACATTGGCTATTTTAACATCCCGGTGGTATGACTTTATTTCCTAACTCACCTTGTTTTAATTGTCTTTGTTATGAAATTGGCTTGCTCTTTAGTGTGTGCATTTGTATTCAAATGCAAATTAAAAATATGCACACATTTAGGGGGATCCTCTTTCATTTCCTTAAGGTGCTGTTAGTAGGTTTTATTGCAAATCCTAGTATTGTCATCTAACACCAAAAAGGGGGAGATTGAAAGAGCATTTCATAATCCCTAGTGTTTTGTGTGTTAGATAACAATATCAAGGATTATTTAATGTGTGTTGAAGTTCCACAGATCTCTAACTTGAAAAGGAAACATAAATTATTTTGGGGGGCAGATAATCCGCCCCTCCCCAAACTCAGAAGGGCGCAACCCTCAGAAGGGGGGCGGAATATCTGACAGATTTTTCGGCCTGGCCGGATAGTCCGCCCCCAGGATTTTCTCCAAGTCAAGTTCGGTGCGACCTTCTGTATGTGGGGCGGATTTTTGCACCGGAGTTTTCGTCCTGTTGTCCGATTTTTCCACCAGGGCGGATAGTCCACCCCTTGAGGTGGGCGGATAATCCGCCCTGTCGAAGATTTTCACCAAGTCAAGACCGGCGTCACCTTCTGTATGGGGTCGGATTTCCCCCCGGAGTTTCTGAACTATGGGCGGATTTTCCCTCAGGGCGGATAGTCCGCCCCTAGTGGGGGCGGATAATCCGCCCCCAAACTTCTCCAACGGCAAGATCTGGGCAGGTGGTATTTAAGCCATCCTTCCCCCTCCTGCCAGAACTCTTAATTCGTTCGAAAAAGTCAGGATCTGTTCTTCAACCTTCATCCAAGAGAGCTCCACCTCCATCCACCCAAAGGCCCCATCCCTTGGGTATTCGAATGAGGAGAACTCGATCTTGAACTACTGCAATCAAGCGCTTCATCTCCTCTCCATTCATTTGGATAATCACTGATCTAGTATTTCTTGCAAATATCTAGATCCTTGCTTTTGTTTATATTGAACCTTGTTCTTGTGACAGGTTGTTTTTCATTACAGGAGCCCCCGATTCAGTTGTGGGTGTGTGCCCCGGTAGAGTTGTAAAGGCACCGGTTCCCGCCTTGAAGGGTACCGATAGTGGAGAAGGTGGATCAGGCCTTTCGTGGCGAGATCCATCGGAGAATAGGGTGAGGCCTATTTTTGTGTGGTGGTCTTAGAACCACCCACCCCTCCAACGCAGATGTACTTCCCTTAACAAGGAGGGAACTGCGGAAAAACAAATTCCCGTGTCTTCGCGTGCTCCACTACGGTTTCCTCGCTTCTCTCTTTACGTGCTTAGTAGCTAGGTTTGCATATAGGGAAATTCTCGTAGTTGCATATCTAGAGAATTTACTTTATCTCAAGCCTAAAATTGAAAAGAACTAAAAATTTAGTAGCACCTATTCACCCCCCCTCTAGGTGCCCATACGATCCATTTCAACCAGCACGACAGTTAGCGCCCACCGTAGGGAAATCAGTGGCGCTTGTTGGGGTTTTCATCCGGATGGGCAACATCCTCGCTTCAACGGGCGAGCGCGTGTACTCAGGCCTCATCCAGAGGTTTGGCGCGCTCAACTTCGTTAGTGAAAATGCAGGATGCTTTGGGACCAGGCCATTCCCTAGGGGCGGTCTCTTCATCAAGTTCTATGAGGATCAAGTCTACGTTGCGGTGCATGTGGAGTGCGCATACCCCGAGCGAGACGTCTTGGCACGGGATCCACCTGCGATTCATGCTGCGGGAGAGCTTCACCAGATCGCTTTTGCTGATGTAATGATGACTACACCCGATCCCTCTCGTTCCCCAGCACCTCTAGTAGTCCCACTGGTAAACGATGTAGCAAAGGAAGATGACCCGGATGCCACACCAGGAGCAACAAGAACTTCAAAGGTACCGCTGAAGAGACCGGAGAAAATAGCAACGAGTAAGAGGGCAAAGGAGTCGCACGAAGTGATAGATAAACTAGCAGAACCAGTAGTACCAGCTGCTGACCCGGCACGAGCACAAGCCGAGTTGGAAGAAACTAGGGAAAAGGTGTTGGAAAGAGCTAAGGAGGTTGCCAGGTAACATTAGGATATGGAGATCACCCTCCAGGAGTATAATTCAGCGCATCGAGTCACAGGGACAAAGACCCGGCTCGACACAGCAAGAATCAGAGGAAGGAAACTAAATGACGAGGTGGTAGCAGACGCTATGTCCAATATAACCCTAGAGTGTAGCCAAGGAACCGCCATACGGCCGACATATAGTACAGCAGTGGCTAACCTAAGAGCAGCAGAAGCGGCGATGGATGAGTTACCTCACTTAACGGGTGATGCAAAGAGAAAACAACAGGAAAGAGTAAACGAGCTGGTTAGAGCAGTAGGCAAGCTGAATGAGGCGTATTACAGGGCAAATACGGGTGTAGCTGGCAGGTCACACCTCGTTCACTTGGCAACCCCAATCCCGGCCAGGCCCTCTAGACATACAGCCTCCTCACTAGGGAATGCACCAAAAAAAAGGCGAGAAAAAAGTGTGGATTCGGGAAAAAACAAGCAGATGGTAGCCTACGACTCGGCGGTTTCTCAAGGAAATCCAGGTCGTTCCCAAGGAACAAGAAAAAATGCTTCCCAGAGAAATGAAAACCAAGAGGATGCTGGCCGAGAAAAGCATGTCGGACAAAGAAACGATAATGGAGGCCAGAACTATCCACCACAACCGAGGCGTGGAACTCACTCGGCAGGTGGAGGAAACCCACCTCCGAATCCGCCACCAGCACAGCCAGAAAGGCGGCAACAAAGTGTGGGTCGAGCGGCGCAACAACCGGTAGATCAAAATGCAAATATATATAATGATGGTTACTCGGCCATGATGAATGTTGGGTATGAAATGTCGGATCACGTGTACAATGCGATGGGATCTCGGCTAAGGGGAAGAAACCTCCAACCAGATGATGCAAGACTAAAACTCGACCGAATAAAAATGGCAGGAACTTGTCGAATCGCAAGGTCTGCCGGGTCCACCATGATTTGGACCAAGGATCATGAGAGAGCCACCAGTGCGAAAATTTCAACTGGCAAGAGGAACAAATACGTATGATGGCAGCACCGAACCAGTGTATTGGCTTATTGATTACGAGACTACGGTAAACATTGCGCAGGGCAATCTGAGATGGGCAGTGCGACACGTACCACAGATGCTAGAAGGACCATCGAGGGTGTGGCTCAATAACTTGCCACCCGGAAGCATCAATAGCTGGGTTGATTTTCAGGAAGCCTTTGTGAGTAATTTCACAAGCGCATACAAGAGGCCGAATCTCCCATAACAATTGGCTATGTGTAAACAGAGGCCAAATGAGACAGAGAGAGAGTTTCTCACTAGATTGTGTACTATGCGCAATTCTTGCTAAGGGGTAATTGAGTCTTGGGCCATTGCATGGTTTGCACAAGGGTGCAAACATGGAAGTGTGCTATGGCAAAGGTTGCAGAGGGATATGCCGACAAGTTTAGTCGAGACGATAAAAATCGCTGACTCGTATGTGCTAGGGGATCCGACTCAACCTCTTCTCATGTCAGCAGATGGGAACATTGAGACTCAAATTTACGATGCAGCCGGGTCACAAAGGCGCCAAGAGCATAGTGAATACATGAGCAAGAGATGATATGAGAGGCTGGATTACAGATACGGTTCGACCCAAGTTGCCGCTATAAGTCAAGAACATCCTGATGCTGGAAGTAGTCAGCGTCAAAGAACAAGTGGGCAACAACAGTGGGTACCAAAGAATGATGGCAAAACGCCATATGAACAGAAGAAGCCTTGGAAGGAAAGGACAAAGTACACTTACGAGATGATGTTGGATCAGCCATGCAAGTTTCATACGCTGAGTCTGAGTAAGCCAGAAAACCATACAACTCAACAGTGTACTTAGTTCCAAAAGGGTGATAGAGTAGATTCGCCAAGCCAGCAGCTACCACCACCACCACTTATAGGAGGAAATGCTCAGCTTATTGGCACTGAGCCGACATATGAGAACCAATAGCCGAGTTACCGTAACCAAGAAAGGAGAGAAGCAGTGCATCAAGTGCATGACCCAAGAAATGATGGCGCTAATGTCGGCCATGGAGGAAGAAATGAGTACAGGGAGCATCATTAGACCTATGTTGTGTTCATTACAGAGCCGAATGACAAGAAGAGTGAGTAGCGGCGAATGATGGAAGTAAATGCCACAATGCCAGTGACACCAAAGTATATGCATTGGTCTGAGCAAGAAATACCATGGAGCATAAAGGATCACCCCAAGATCATGCCCACTCCAGGAGGGTACACTCTAGTGCTGGACCCAACTTTCATGGGGCCTGATATCAATGTAAAGTTTAACAACGTACTGATAGATGATGGCAGTAGCATCAATATCATGTACAAGGACATGATGCTCAAACTAGGCATCACCATGAACGTGCTGGAGCCGACTAAGACAACATTCCATGGTATTGTGTCGGGATTGTCATGTGAGCCAATTGGAAAAATTTGGGTGGATGTCTTATTCAACAACAGGGAGAACTGTCGCACTGACGCCATAGAGTTCTAGGTGGTAGACCTTTTCAGCTCATATCATGCGTTACTCAGCAGACCAACTATGGCAAATTTCATGGCCACCCCACATATTGCTTATATAAAGATGAAGTTGTCGGATCCATGCGGAGTTATCATAGTTGAAGGTGACTACAAGCAATCTATTGCATGCGCTTCAGCCGACTCTTCGCTCGCCAAGTCTCTAGTGATAGCATAGGAAAAGCATCAAATGATGGAGGTTGCAGCATTGTATAAGGCTGCACAGTTTTCTATGTCGGCATTAACTAACCCACATGGCAGTGTATCCTTCCAAGCCACTAAGGAAACAAAAAAGATAAAAATTGACAAGGATTTCGCGGAGCGCACAGTGACCATTGGTGCCGGGTTATCTGACAAATAGGAAAGCGAGCTCACCAACTTCCTCCGTGATAATCGGGATATCTTTGCATGATCTACTCAGGATTTGCAAGGTGTTCCGAGGGAGTTGGTTGAGCACTCTCTGCATGTACGGCCAGATGCCAAGCCGGTGAAGCAACCCCTCCGCCGCTTCGTCGAAGATAGGAGTAAAGTAATAGCTGCCGAGATAACCACACTCTTAGCTGTTGGGTTTATCATGGAAGTACTACATCCGGATTGGTTGTGAAATCCAGTCTTGGTTGAGAAAAAGAAGGATGACTCGAACATGGCAGTTGTATGGCGCATGTGTATTGACTACATGAACCTCAATAAGGCGTGTCAGAAAGATCCATTTCCACTACCGCGGATCGATCAAGTCATTGATTCCACTGCCGGGTGTGAGTTGTTATCATTTGTAGATGCGCACTCTGGTTTCCACCAGATACCATTGAATCTGAATGATCAAATAAAGACAACTTTATCACCCCATACGAGTCTTATTGCTATCGTACTATGCTGTTTGGATTGAGAAACGCAGGTGCAACATATCAAATATGCATGCAAAAATGCTTGCAAGATCAACTTGACAAAAATTTCCAAGTATATGTCGAGAATGTGATAATAAAAACCAAGCAAAGTCATACTCTAATCGAGGATCTGCGTCAAACATTCGCAAACTTAAGAAGATTCCGGATGAAACATAACCCAGAAAAATGCACCTTCGGTGTCCCGGCTGGAAAGTTACTCGGATTCCTTGTATGCAGCCGAGGAATCGAAGCTAACCCGACGGATCTTCCACATTCAGATCTCTGTGTACTTTGAAAATCTTTATGTCACCATCTTGGACATGCTCTCGAATAGCATGAAAACATAGCTTGATATGCTTTAGCTTCTTGTGTGACCTCGGCTCCTGTGCATTGGCTATGGCACCCATGTTGTCATAGTAGATGGCCATTAGGTCCAACACACTAGGAACCACACCAAGCTCCACAATGAACTCCTTCATCCATATAGCCTCTTGTGAAGCCTCCGATGCAGCTATGAATTACGATTAAGTTGAATATTTCTCTACAACGCTTTGCTTAGCACTCCTCCAGCTCACTGCTGCACCATTCAAAGTAAATATGTATCCAGATTGTGACTTAGAGTCATCCCGATCAGTGTTCCAACTAGCATCAGTGTAACCGTTCACAGCGAGATGTTTGTCACCTCCATAAGAAAGAACCATATCCTTAGTCCTTCTCAATTACTTTAGGATATTTTTGACCGCTATCCAGTGATCTACTCCTGGATCACTTTGATATCTGCTAGTCAAACTAACAACATATGCAATATCTGGTCTTGTACACAGTATGGCATACATGATAGGTCCTATGGCTGAGGCATAGGGAGTTTTCCTGATCCTCTCTCTATCTTCTGTGGTAGATGGACTTTGTGTTTTACTCAAGGTTGTGAAAACTATTATTCAAATAGTCTTTGACACTTTTCAGAAGTTCTATATCATTCCCAATCAACAATATTTCATCCACATATAGTACTAGGAATGCTATAGAGCTCCCACTCACTTTCTAGTAAATACAAGCTTCTTCATTAGTTTAGCTTTTGATCACCTTATCAAAACATTGATTCGAGCTCTAGGATGCTTACTTCAATCCATAAATGGACCGTTGAAGTTTGCATACCTTGTTAGCATCTTTAGGATCGAAAAAACCTTTGGGTTATACCATATACAACTCTTCATCAATGTCACCATTGAGGAACGCTGTTTTAACATCCATCTGGCATATCTCACAATCATAATATGCAGCAATTGCTAACAAAATCCTCACAGACTTTAGCTTCGCCATTGGTGAGAAAGTCTCATCGTAGTCATCTCCTTGAATTTGTCAGAACCCTTTCGTGAAAAGTTGAGCTTTATAGACGGTTACATTACCATCAACATCTGTTTTCTTCTTGCAAATCCATTTGTTCTTGATAGCCTTCCGACCATCAGGTAAGTCCACCAAAGTCCATACTTGGTTTTCATAGATGGTTCCAATCTCGGATTTCATGGCTTCATGACATTTGTTGGAATATAATCTCATCATTTCTTCCTCATATGTCGCAAGGTCATCAGTGTTTTACACCAACAGGACATTCATAACAGGACCATACCAATCAGGAGTGGTACGAGTCCTTGTCGACCTCCGAGGTTCCATAGTAACTTCGTTCGAAGTTTCATGATCATTAGCTTCCTCTGTTATTGGTGTAGGCGGCACATAATCATCTTCCGGCGCTGCACTACTCTCAAATCCGAGAGAAGGTTCGACAACCTCGTCGAGTTCTACTTTCCTTCCAGTCACTTCCTTCGATAGAAAATCCTTCTCTAGAAAGGATCCATTCTTGGCAACAAAAACTTTGCCTTCGGATCTATGATAGAAGGTATAACCAATTGTTTCTTTAGGGTATCCCATGAAGACACATTTTTCTACTTTGGGTTCAAGCTTGTCGGGATGTAGCTTCTTTACATAAGCTTCGCATCCACAAACCACAATTACGTTTCTTCCCAAACCACAATTCATACAGTGTCATTTCAACAGATTTAGATGGTGCCCTATTTAAAGTGAATGCGGTTGTTTCTAATGCATAACCCCAAAATGATAACGGTAAATCTGTAAGAGAAATCATAGAATGAACCATATCTAAGAGAGTTCGATTACGACGTTCGAACACACCATTACGTTGCGGTGTTCATGGCGGTGTCAATTGTGGAAGTATTCTGCATTTCTTTAAATGCTCGCCAAACTCGTAACTTAGATACTCACCTCCACGATCAGATCGTAGAAATTTAATGTTCATGTTACGTTGATACTTTAGATCACTTTGAAATTCCTTAAACTTCTCGAAAGTTTTCGACTTATGTTTCATGAAATAGATATACCCATATCTACTCAAGTCATCCGTGAAAGTAAGAACATAACGATAACCACCACGTGATGCCACACTTATCGGGCCACGCACATTGGTATGTATGATTTCCAATAAGTCCATAGATTGCTCCATTATGCTATAGAATGGAGTCTTAGTCTTTTTCCCATCAAACATGCTTCGCATCTTTCAAGTGATTCAAAATCAAGTGATTCAAAAAGTCCATCAGAATGGAGTTTCTTCATACGCTTCACTCCAATGTGACCAAGACGATAGTGCCACATGTATGTAGAATTATCATTCAGTTTCAATAATTTAGCATCTATATTATGAACATGTGTATCCCTACTATTGATATTCAATAAGAATAGACCATCTATCATAGGTGCATGTAAAAGATATTACTCATATAAATCGAACAACCATTATTTTCGAATTTAAACAAGTAACCATCTCGCAATAATCATGATCTAGATATAATGTTCATGCTTAACGCAAGCACCAAATAACAATTATTTAAGTATAAAAATAATCTCGATGGTAGATGAAGAGGGAGCATGCTGACAACAATCACATCAACCTTGGAGCCATTTCCAACGCACATCGTCACCTCGTCTCTTGCTAGTCTTCGTTTATTCTGCAGCACCTATTTCAAGTTAGAAATATGAGCAACTGAACCAGTATCAAATACCTAGGCACTACTACGACTACTAGTAAGATACACATCAATAACATGTATATCAAATATACCTTTCTTCTTGATGTTTCCGTTCTTCAGATCTGCCAGGTACTTGGCGGCAATTCTTCTTCCAGTGACCTTTTCCCTTGT
The DNA here is from genome assembly GCA_916181665.1 of Avena sativa. Classification (NCBI taxonomy): domain Eukaryota; kingdom Viridiplantae; phylum Streptophyta; class Magnoliopsida; order Poales; family Poaceae; genus Avena; species Avena sativa. The sequence goes on along the minus strand of OV702283.1, from coordinate 279,420,774 downwards.
AGTAAAAGCACTCAGTATTAGGCTTAGTACTAGCCTTGGGCTTCTTTGTAGGCGCAGCAGCTTTCTTGCCGCCCTTATTGAAGTTACCCTTCTTCTTAGGCTTAGCTTGCTTCTTGATATTGGTGGTCTTATTGACCATCAACACTTGGTGCCCTTTCTTGATCTCCACTTCCGTAGACTTGAACATGGAGAAGAGTTCAGGCAACGACTTATCCATGCGCTACATGTTGTAGTTCATCACGAAGTTCTTGTAACTAGGTGGTAGTGATTGGAGGACACGATGAATACCCAACGCATTATGAATCGGTATTCCCAGATCTATGAGTTTATTCGCATTCCTATACATCTTAAGCACATGATCGCTAATAGAGTTGCCCTCTTCCATCTTGCAGTTAAAGAACTTCTCAGAGGCTTCATAGCTTTCAATAGCCGCATGAATCTCAATTATCATTTTGAGCTCACGGAAAATATCATAAGTTTCACGGTTCTCAAACCGCTTCTGAAGCTTCGATTCCAAACCATATAAGATGGCACACTGAACTGTGGAGTATTGATTCTTCTAAGTGGGGAAAACATTCTTCACACCATCGGTAGCATCATTTGTAGTTGGGTCACCCAGCGGTGCATCCAGCACATAGTTAAACTGACCAGCATTGAGGACAATCCTCAAGTTGCAGAAACAGTCCGCGAAGTTGTTTCCATTGTTTTTCAACTTTTTCTTTCTCTAGAAACACACTAAAATTGATGGTAGGGGCTGCCATGATCTACAACATATTTACAAAGAGTTTAGACTAAGTCTATGATAAATTGAGTTCAAATTTAATTTTTAAATGAACTAGATAAACTCCGACTCAACATCCCTCACATTGTTTTAGTGATAACACGAACCAAATCCACTACACCAAGTCCGATCATCACGAGAGATGATGTAGTTTCAAAGGCGCACAATCAACATGTTTATCATATCAATCATATGACTCATGGAGAGCGACTAGCGCGCGCTACGCGCCGCGCGAACGCGTGAGCGACGTGTCGTGCATATCCAACACGTGTCAACGCAAAAACATCCCGGGAAAATGCACGCGAAGATGTCGCCGGTTTTTTCTCTTTCCGGTTTTTTCTCTTTCTTCTCTAGTTTGCCGCTCTGCACGTTACGTATACACTTTCTCTCACTTCCGCTGCGTTAGATTTTCAATTTTTTTATTTTTTCTCTTTTTCGGTAATTTTTAGTATCTTTCATTTTTGTTTATTTTTATTTTTCTCTTTGTCATTTTCGTTTATTTTATTATCTTTATTTTCTATTTACGGGCAATTGAGGATTTTATGGGGTGTAATGGGTGGGGTCTGGTTTTTACAACACAATGTATTGACTTTGAACAGATTACACTAAAACAGTGCATTTGTTTATTCAGTGCAGTACACAGATGATTGAGAGCAGTAGAATGTATTGACTTTGAACGGATTACACTAAAGCAGTGCATTTATTTATTCAGTGCAGTAGACAGATGATTGAGCGTAGTAGAATGTATTGACTTTGAACGGATTATACTAAAGCAGTGCATTTGGTTATTCATCATAGTATACAGATGATTGAGCGCAGTAGAATGTATTGAATTTGAATGGATTATACTAAAACAGTGTATTTGTTTATTCAACGCAGTACCCAGATGATTCAGCGCAGTACAATGTGTTGCAGACATTGTATTTTGGAGTGCCTTGTATTTTGGAGCGTCTTGTATTTCTAAGCTCCTTGTATTTTGGACGGTGTGTTACGGGCTCCGCCCGTGGCACGGCGCCTTCGATGCATCAAGCATTCATATATATCTTGAAGCGCCGTGTATTTCAGAGCGCCTTGTATTTCGAAGGGTGTGTTAGGGATCCGCCCATGGCATGGCTCCTTCGGCGCATCAAGCATTTATATAGATCTTGAAGCAACGTGTATTTCAGAGCGCCTTGTATTTCGGAGCGTCTTGTATTTTGAAGAGCCTTGTATTTCCGAGCGTCTTGTATTTCGGAGGGTGTGTTGCGGACTCCACCCGTGGCACGGCGCATCCGGCGCATCAAGCATTCATATAGATCTTGAAGCGCCGTGTATTTCGGAGAGCCTTGTATTTCGAAGCGCCGTATATTTCGGAGCGCCTTGTATTTCGGAGGGTGTGTTGCGGGCTCCGCCCGTGGCACGGCGCCTTCGGTGCATCAAGAATTCATATAGATCTTGAAGCGCCGTGTATTTCGGAGCGCCTTGTATTTCAGAGCGCCTTGTATTTTGGAGTGTTGTGGGCTTTGGATAAATAATTTATTCGTAGGACAGTGCACGTAGGTTAACAGAGCAGTTTACCAGCTATCTCATCTACAATTCACATGTAGTACATTATTTTATTATAGAGCAGTACACACGTTCATACAAAGCAGTGCATTCTGCATTGTCTGCATATATTTTAGCTTGGATCTTAACCGATGGATTCATCTAGCATACGACATTATAGCCTTATTTAGTATATTCCTTCTTCCACGAAGAGAAACAAACCCTTCTTCTTCTGTCTGCAGCAAAATAAAATAATCTAGTGAATAGCAATGGATTTTATTAGATCTTGTTCCTCGATCAGTCGCGTGGGGGAGGACCTATATTTGGTGTAGGATATTGTTATAAGGTTAGTGTCTACGAAATCTTTGATCCGTTGCAGTATCCTCAACAAAGCTTGGTATGCTGCACTCAAAGAGCCTGGGTTTATTTCTCGATATCTGAAGAAAAATTTGCCATCATGTCTAGGATTTCTTGTTTACTATCATCGAATGCTTGAGGTTGGTAATAGGCTATAGGAGCTTGAATATTCATCTAAAGATGAAACATCTCTAGCTATTTCTTTGAACTTAGATTCAACATATCTGCTAAGGGAATTAGTCTTCTGCTGTCGAAACGGAGCAGTCCTCATTCAGGTCTTTCCACATGGTTCTAGAGATCCTGGGTACTATATTACTCATCCTTCTAGGTCACCAAATTTTTTCACTTTCCTTGCCTCACCTGTTACACGAATGCCACCAATGTAGAAGAGTGATACAAATTGTTCATATGGGCAATTCTGTTTGATTCGAAGTGCTGCTAGCTCGGGAATGAAATTCTTTCGTATAAATATATTCAATGTTTGCAAGGTTTCATATCATGGTGTTACTACTAATACAACATCTGGCATATTTGTGCATGTCTTTATTCAGCAAAATGGTCAACGGGAGATGCATATTTATGATCCAATTCATGTGCCAAAACCAACCACGTACCTTAGTCCACCTGAAGGAATCTTGATAGGCAAAGAACTGTTTATGGCATATGTTGTAGGCATTGTTCTGTGTTACAACATATCCACACATTTAACTTATGTGATACAATTCCCTGAATTATTCAGGCACACAACCAAGGATCAGAGGAATTATTGTATTTCAAAGGATAGATCAGGAAGCATTTTACTAGCTGCCTTTTCTAGTGATAGTATATTGACAAACTTGGCTCCTTGACTACAACAATGGTCAAAATAAGTGGATCATCCAGATAATGTTAGATCTGCCTGATTTATTCAGAAATGCTTTTGGCTGGGATATTGAAGACTACTGGAAGGAAAGACTTGGTAGTATATGTGAAAATTGCAATCTTCCGGTTTGTAGTCTATTGCGTGTTATAGCAATGTCAACTGATGGTCGCTATGTTCTGATAATAGTTTATTTTGATCAAGGCTTGTTTTGTGCAGACATGCTGAAAAAGACTGTATCAATTTTATCTAAGTTATCTACACCATTACTTGTCCGTAGTGCTTTTGCAATGTCTGAAGCCTAGCCACCTGCTCTATAGTGATTGACCGAAATGCAATCAAAATTAAATATCTCTTTGTAATGTCAATACACTAACCCTTATGTTTATTTTTGTAATCTTCTTGCACCGTATGCTGCGTTCAATTATGTACTATGTTGCTTTTTTTAATCTTCTTGCACTATATGCTGAATTCGGCGCCCTAATACTGCCATGGTAATTGCTAATTAATGCAGTGCAGGTATCACCAAAGAAATGCATATATGAATATATGAGTAGTGTACATAGATTGCACAATCGTTTTGGCTACTAAACTAGTGTATCTGCAGCATCATGCAAAGCAGTGCATATATGAATATACGAGTAATGCACTTAGAGTGCAAGGTATTTGTACATTAGTTTTTCTAATAGACTACTACACTAAATTTTTAGCAAAGACAATGCACGCATTGTAGAACTTAGAAACTAAATACGGCAGTGCTTCAAAAGTACAGTGGTGTATCTGCAGTATCACCCAAAGCAGTGCATATATAAATATAAGAGAACTGCACTTAGAGTGCAGAGTCGTCCCACATTTAGTGTAGGCATTGTAGAACTTGGAAACTAAATACAGTGCTTCGAAAGTACAGCGGTGTATCTGCAGCATCACCCAAAGCAGTGCATATATCAATATAAGAGCAATTCACTTAGAGTGCAGGGTCGGTCCCACAATTAGTGCAGGCATTGTAGAACTTAGAAAATAAAGAGGGAAGTGCTTCGAAAGTACAGTGGTGTATCTGCATATTACAAAAAGATATGGAGCAGTACAATGATTAATCTAGTGACAGTGCATGTAACTACTTTATAAGCCAGTGCATCCGTTTTAAAAAGCGCAGTGCTTCGAAATGAAACCAGTATACCTGCAGCATTAGAAAGAGCACTGCAATTCTCAAACTAAGGACAGTGCAAGTAATTTCTGTATAAGGCAGTGCGCGTGGGGTAAATAGCGCAGTGCTTCATAATAAACTAATGTGCCTGCAACATCACACAGAGAAGTGCATATATGAAAATAATGGCAGTGCAGTTAGAGAACACGGTCATAGCATATTAGTTTGTGCTAGTAGACCACCATGGTAAATTGGTTCCACAGGCAGTACATGCATTGTATAAAGCGCAGTGCTTCTAAACTAAACCAGTGTATACCTAGAGTGCACTACAACTTTTTGGTAATCTAGTGCACGTAGGATAAATAAGGCAGTGCTTTGAAATTACAGCTGTGTATATGCAGCATCACCCAAAGCAGTACATATATGAATATACGAGCAGTTCTCTTAGAGTGCATGGTCGTCCCACACTCGTTATGGCTAATACAGTAACAAGGTAATTTCTATCTAAGGCAGTGCATGTGGTGTAAATAGCGCAGTTCTTTAAAATGAAACCAGTGTACCGTCCGTATTACATCGAGCAGTGCAATGATTAATCTAGTGGCGGTGCATTTAATTGCTTTATAAGCCAGTTTATCCGGTTGAAAAATCGTAATGCTTCAAAACGAAACTAGTGTACCTGCAGCATTACATAGAGCAGTGCAATTACAAACTAAAGGCAGTGCAAGTAGTTTCTGTACAAGGCAGTACACGTGGTGTAAATAGCGCAGTCCTCCATAATAAAATAATGTGCCTACAGCATCACATAGAGCAGTGCATATATGAAAATAATGGCAGTGCATTTAGAGTACACGGTTGTAGCACATTAGTTTGTTCTGGTAGACCACCACGCTAAATTGGTTGCACAAGCAATGCATGCAGTGTAACAAGCGCAGTGCTTCTAAAGTAAACCAGTATACACTTGTAGTGCACTGTAACTTTTTGGTAATACAGTGCACGCAGGATAAATAGGGAAGTTCTTGGAAAGTATAGAGGTGTATCTGCAGAAAGCAGTTTATATATGACTATACGAGTAGTGCACTTAGAGTGGAGGGTCGTCCCACATTCGTTAGGGGCTAGTACACTAACACCGCAATTTCTAGCTTCGGCAGTGCATGCGGTGTAAATAGTGCAGTGCTATAAAGCGAAACCAGTGTACCGTCAGTATTATATCGAGCAGTTCAATGATTAATCTAGTGGTAGTGCATGTAATTTCTTTATAAGCCAGTGCATCCGGTTGAAAAAGCGTAGTGCTTCGAAATGAAACCAGTGTACCTGCATGTTGGGAATATGCCCTAGAGGCAATCATGTTTGATGATATTCCCTAATGTATTCGTAAAGTTATCAAGTTATCTCTTGTGTGAACATATGATATATATCATCGAATACGTGATTTGATTATGGAATTATATATTCATATTATTCTTACAAGTTGTCCTTAGTCGTTGAGGTTATGCTGGACACACAACTTAGACTAATGTGATGTTGGTTTGATAACTCGGTTCCACTTGTCATGGACATGGTGATGCTATTCCAACTTGCATGAACTCGGCTAAAGAGTTTAGTGAGTCGGACTGACCCACAGTTGAGATGCAATGAGCATGTTGTCATTTGTAGTCTCATATAATGGAATCCTTTGACCTGAGGTGATCGCATGATCCGAGTTGTGGATCGCCAACTTAGGTTCTATCAAACGTTGTTCCATAAATGGGCAGTTATAAAGGTAGAGTTCGGGTTGGTTGTGAATCAAGTTGCATGACATGGATTACCAATACGGGATTTTCCTATCCGCAATGGAGATATATTCTCTGGGCCCTCTCGTGTGATATGATTCAGAAGCATGGCCAAGTGTTAACTGAGGAGTCGGACTAAGGGTTAGTCCAGTGAATCGTATATCATGGTACGATAAGAGAGGTTGAGCTATTAAATGGATGGCAACTACTCGCCTATAGCTTGAAAAGGTATATCGTGTGGCAAAGCGAATTGGACAAAAGTCACATTGAAGGTTTGTCTTCTAGACTTTACGACACTTGGGAGATGGAACGTCTTGCTAGAGGCCTCTACCATATATCCACTTCAGACCAAGCGTTCATGGGAGTGGGTGAGACTCAAAGCCATGACGGGATACTTGGAGGTGTTGCTCATGTCGTATCCATGTGTACGTAAACCTGCAGGGTCACACACATAAGGTTAATGAGCCCATGTGAATGAGATCCATGTGGTCGTTGGGGTACAACCTAGATGGGCCTCAAGAGTTGAGCCCAACTATGTATGTATATAAGTGGAGCGACAAGGGATAGTCCTTCACCTAGCCATCACTTTCTCCACTCACAAATAAGGTTAGACAGGATCTAGCAGTCCTCTACCCGAGCTCCTTCCTATATGTGTGGATACTGGTAGAGGCATTGCACGTGCGGCGCTGGAGACAAAGGGATCTGGCGAAGGAGTTGGCGGGGATCCGGAGGAGCTATTCGTGACTTCGATCGACACTGCATCAACTAGCGTGCTACATCGATAATCCGCACCTGCACGTCTAGTGGTATCTCGTGGCCTATTACCGGAGCTGGATCTTGGGAGCACCGCGTTAGATAAAAGTTTTTCTTATCGGCCCACGGCCCAATAGTGGTATCAGAGCTCAAGCTTCTGGTTGTAGGATCTTGATCTGTGCATATGAGATATGAATGTGGTGGTAGATCGAATCTACTTAGGGTTATGGTGGTCGATCTATGATATAGATCGGTTTTGTGCGGGATTGATTCGATCAACCGCACTCGGGGGTTCATGGATGATCAGGTGAGGCTAGTCATTGAGATTGGTAAGATCTACACAGGGATCAGATTTGGGTAAAAGTGTTTTATCCAATGAAGTAATCCATGGACCGCCGGCTCCACCCTGTCATAGCGGCTTAGAGGTCGTTGCGGGTTTCACAACGCCGTTAGATATGGTATCTATGCATAACTTGTTTTTGCAGGGAGTTGTGAATGGTATGGTTCATATGCATGTGATGTATGTGTGTAATCCATTCGTGATCTGCGTATCACGGGTTTGTCAGCCGGCTAGAGCTAAAGTGCTGTCAATGCTATTGTATAACGACATGCGGGTCGGCATGTGATGCTATCTTCTTGTAAGTTCCTTAGTGCTAGTATAGCATGTTTGGAGGACTTAAAGGACACAGCAGCCAGAGGCATGACGAACAGGTTCATAGAGATGGAGATCGCCATGAAGAGAGCCATACTATTTCGCATTATAATGAGGTTATTTGTGATATTGTTATGTTTCTAGTTTTACCTCTATTGGATAGTCGGTAAACTTTAATCCCTCAAAGAAGGTCTAGTCGGACTCCCCGCCAGTGCTGCACCATCACAAGTCGGACATTCTTGGTTAGTGGGCTCATAAAATTGAGGTGCTGCCAATTCTTTTCGAATAGGTGGGTTCGAGTCGGACCCTTACAACGGAAGCACTTGGTAAGCTAGACGGGTCTATCACAATGGTTGTGGGTCTCGGTGAGAGGTTGGTCGTAGCCGGGGCATGAGATGACACACGAACAACAGGAGTCACAAGAGATGCGGTTGGCAAGGAGTTGTCTACCTAGATCACTTGACGGCTAGCGGTGATGCTAAAGCTCACTAGTAGACTTGCGTATTTAGGATCCTGAATCACTAAGAAACCATCGGAGGGGTGTTGGTTCTAGTGGGAGCATAAGTATTAAATGTTTAATACGCTTGCTCTTTTATGAATACATGTCTTAAGTTTTATTGCATTTTCTGTTGTAGATAATGGAACCTAGTGGCAGTCTCCCTCTAATATATGGTTTTGTGTTGAGAATCATTCTTAAGAAAGATAAACTGAATGACACTAATTTTACCAACTAGTATCATAATCTGAGAATTGTTCTCAAACAAGAAAAGAAGGACCATGTTCTAGATAACCCGCTTCCAGATGAGCTAGATGAGAATGCATGTGTTGCTATCACCAATGCCTACCGTCGGACTAAGGATGAGTCCACGGATATCAGTTGTCTTATGCTTTCTCACATGGAACCGGACTTGTAAAAGCAGTTCGAGAATGTTGAGGCCTACGATATGATCGAAATCCTAAAAAGTATGTTCCAGGCTAAGGCTAAGACTGAGAGGTATCAAGTCTCTCAAGCTCTACTGAGTTGCAAGCTTAAGGATGGCGATCCACTAAGTCCACATGTGATCAATATGGTTGGTTACGTGCAGTCTCTGGAAAGGCTTGGATACCCATCAGCAAAGAGTTTACTACGGATATAATTCTGAACTCTCTTCCTAGTGCATATGGTCAGTTCATATCGAACGACCACATGCATGGTATGTATAAGAAACTCACTGAATTACATGGGATGCTCAAGCAGGCAGGGATAGATCTCATGAAAGGTACCAATCAAGTGTTGATGGTGCAGAATAAGGCTAGGTTTAAGAAGAATTCTTGGACTAAGAAGAAGAAGACTAAGTCAGGAGGTAACGCTTAGGATGCGATCCCATGCGCTTCCTCAGGGACTAAGTCATCTACTTCAGCCGGATCCACTTGCTTCTATTGCAAGGAGGACGGCCATTGCAAGAGGAATTGCAGCAAGTATTTTGCCCATAAAGACAAGATCAGAGGTGTGACTTCCGGCTTAGGTACGCTTGTGTGCAATGTTATAGACATTTATCTTGTTGATGCACCTGGTAGTTCTTGGGTATATGATACCAGATCAGTCATTCACATCTTCAACTCGTTGCAGGGACTAGTAAGAACTGGAGCGTAGCAAGAGGCGAGGTTGACATTCGGGTGATCAACAAAGCAAGAGTTGCTGCATTGCAAGTCGGCACGATGCAACTTCATTTACCTTCAAAATTCTTAATGGAACTAAATAATTGTTATTATGTTCTAGTGCTTAGTCGAAACATCATTTCTGTCTCATGTTTGATGAGACAAGGCTATGAGTCTAATATTAAGAACAATGGTTGTTCTATATATCTGAATGATATGTTCACGGCTTTGCACCAGTCCAGGATAGGTTATATGTTTTGAATCTTGATGGTGGGTCAGTCTATAACATAAATGTTAAAAGTTTGAAACCAAATGATCTGAATATTACTTACTTTTGGCACTTTCGGCTTGGTCATATAAGTTGGAAATGCATGAAGAAGCTCCATGATGATGGGCTCCTAACTTCGCTCGACGTGGAGTCGTTCGAGACATGCGAATCCTGCCTAATCGGCAAAATGACCAAGACACCTTTCACAAGGAGTTGTGAGAGAGCATATGACTTGTTGGGACTAGTACATAGAGATGTATGTGGTCCAATGAGCACGACATCTAGGGGTGGTATTGAGAAGTTCATTACCTTCACTGATGATTTGAGTAGGTATGGATATATCTACTTAATGAAACATAACTCGGAAGCCTTTGAAAAGTTCAAAGAATTCCAGAATGAAGTACAGAATCAACTCGGCAAGAAAATAAAGTTTCTTCGATCGGACCGAGGAGGCGATTACATCAGCCATGAGTTTGATGACCATCTGAAAGGTTGCGGAATAGTTCCACAACTTACTCCATCGGGAACGCCGCAGAGGAAAGGTGTCTCGAAAAGGCGGAATCGAACCTTGTTGGACATGGTACGATCAATGATGAGTCGGACAGATCTACCTTTATCATTTTGGGGTTATTGTCTAGAAACTGCAGCTTTCACACTAAACAATGTTCCATCTAAATCGGTAGAGAAGAAACCGCATGAGATGTGGACTGGCAAGAAGCCGAGTTTGTCTTTTCTTAAGATTTGGGGTTGTGAAGCGTATGTCAAGTGACTTCAGTCGGACAAGCTTTCATCCAAGTTGGATAAGTGTATCTTCGTGGGATATCCAAGGAAAACTTTGGGTTACTACTTCTACAACCAAGAAGAGGGCAAAGTATTTGTCGCTCGGAACGGTGTCTTCCTTGAGAAAGGGTTTCTCAGTCGGGGATTCAGTGGGAGCACAGTGCAGCTCAAAGAAGTTCGAGAGGAACCAGCTAGTAGCGTCTCGGCAATATCCTTCGAGGTTGAGTCGGTCATGTTAGCTAGGCTGGCAGCTGCACCTGAGCCGCGAAGATCTGCCAGATTTGCGAAATGTTCGTGATGTATTACTGTTAGACAGTGATGGATCAGCAACTTATCCGGAAGCGATGGTGGTTTTGATTCTGAATCATGGCTTGGAGCCATGATATCCGAGTTAAAGTTCATGGATGAGAACCAAGTTTGGAACTTGGTTGATCTGCCAGACGGTGCATGACCCGTCGAGTGCAAATGGGTCTTTAAAAGGAAAACTAACATGGATGGAAATGTTTCTATCTATAAAGCGCGGCTTGTCACGAAGGGGTTCCGACAGGATCAAAGAGTTGACTACGATGAGACTTTCTGACCCGTAGCGATGCTTAAATCAGTTCGGATCATGTTAGGTAAAGCAGCTTATTTTGATTATGAGATATGGCATATGGATGTAAAAATGGCTTTCCTTAATGGAAAATTAACCGAGGACGTGTATATGATACAACCCGATGGTTTTGTCAATCCGGATAATGCTGACAAGGTATGCAAACTTTAGAATCCATTTATGGATTGAAGCAAGCACCTCGGAGTTGTAACATTCGCTTTGATGAGGTAGTCAAATCGTTTGGCTTCATCAAGAGCGATCATGATTTTTGTTTACACAAGAAGTTTAGTGGAAGCAAAGTAAACTTTCTAATCTTATATGTGGATGACATATTATTGATTGGAAGTGATGTCCATATGTTGGAATAAACCAAGAAGTCATTGGATAGGTATTTCTCAATGAAGGACTTGGGTGAGGCAACATATATTCTAGGAATCAAGATCTATAGAGATAGATCCAGGCGTCTCATTGGATTGAGTCAGAGTACATATTTGGACAAAGTGTTGAAAATGTTCAACATGGAATCGTCTAAGAAGGGGTTCTTACCAATGTCCCATGGTGTAAGACTAAGCAATACTCAGTGTCCTTCGAGAACTAATGAGCAAAGTCAGATGAATGAGATTATGTATGCTTTGGCAATTGGATCCATCATGTATTCCATGATTTGTACTAGGCCAGATGTCTCCTATGCTCTAAGTGTTGTGAGCAGATACCAGGCTGACCCTAGAGAGATCCAGTGGGCAGTGGCTAAAAATATCCTAAAGTACTTGAGAAGGACTAAGGATGTGTTTCTAGTTTATGGAGGTGATGATGAACTCCGTGTAAGGGTTTACACAGATGCGAGTTACCTCACGGACTTAGATGATTCTCGTTCACAATCTGGATACGTGTTTAATATAAACGTAGGGGCTGTGAGCTGGAAGAGTTCCAGGCAAGAGACTGTGTCAGCATCTACAACAGATGCTGAGTATATTGCTTCCTCTGAGGTAGCAATGGAAGTTGTTTGGATGAGGAATTTCCTCATGGATCTTGGTGTGGTTCAGGGCTCGTCCAATCCGTTAGACGTGTATTGTGACAACAATGGTGCTATTGCACAAGCCAAGGAACCTAGAAAACACCAGAAGAACAAACATATACTCATGCAATACCACCTAATTCGCTAGTTCGTGGATCGAGGTGATATTAAATTATGAAAGGTACACACGGATGTAAATGTTGCAGATCCGTTGACAAAGCCACTTCCACAGCTGTAACATCACTAAAATCATGTTTTCAAAGATTTCATATCATGCATGCATGCATATCATTTAGGAATCAAATTCAAACTTATTTGATAGAAACATAACTAGAGAGCTATGATTTCATGTGATCAAACATTAATCAAATGCTACACTCCAATGAGAGATTAGTTGTTTAAAAACCAAACCTTGTTGCTCTCAGATTGTTTTGCTTGATTGCTAGTACTGAAACCAAAATTTACAAAACAAATATGGATTTAAAACCATTTTTAAAACTTGTTCAAATCAAATGCTATATCACTGCTTATTTTGTTTGATCAAAAGGACCAAGCTAATACAGAGAGACCACATGATTTTATGCCCAGAAATATGAGTGTTACACTCTACAAAAAATAGAAAAGGTTTGAATTCAAATGGCTTTGAAATCATTTGAAAATGTTTCATGGAAATTCAAATAGAAAAAGAAAAGGAATAAAGAAATAAGAAAAGGCCGGCGCCAGACTTTTGGCCCAACAGCGAAACCAGCCCACTAAACCCACCCGGGGTTTTTCCCTCTCTCTCTCACGCGCACCCACTCGACCCCGCGCTCGCTGACTGGTAGACCCAAGCGCCACGCAAGCGTCGTCTCCAGCCACGCACCCCCCACGACCCCGTCCGATGCCGCCGTTACCTCATCACTGCCGCGATTGATGCGGGCTTGATTGCCGGCATTTCCTCGCGAGATTCTCGCCCCTGCTCCAGCTATAAGACCCCCTCCCCTCGCTGCTCATTTCCCCTCACTCGGCACAGACTCCACGCCACCAGGCTACCCGTAATCGTGCCACACCGCCGCAGCACCGACGACCTCCGGCGACCAATTCCAGTGAGCCTCGTCCACCCCTTTGTCTCTGCTTCATGCGAGCATGTTCTACAGGTCCTTGCGCATCTTCTCATGCATTTCTTTCTCTCTGTATCATCCTAGAACATCGTCACCGTCCACCACTGGAAGCAACCGAAGCTCGGCGCAACTCCGAAGACCCCTCCTGGTAGTTCCCGACCACCCCTTCCCTCCTTTTCGATACTCACATGTTCGGCAGGTTCGTGCGCATGTAACAGCACTGCTGGTTTGTCTTAGCTCGCTCCAGAACCTCGCCTCCGACGACGCCAAGGCTTGCCCGACGTCTGCCTCTACTCTGACGAGGAATCCTCACCATGTCCGCGCGCCCCTTGACAAGCCACTGCCACGTTGAGCTTTAGCACACCACCGCGAGTCTGGTAAGCATCTCCGACGACCCCAAACCCCTCTGTAGCCACCGCGCCGCCATAGACAGAGCGTGCCTCCGCTGACCGTCGCCGTGCGCCGCCAGACTTTGGTAGGTTCATCGGGCACCGTTGGATCTAGATCTAACACATAGGATAGATCACTTAACGAAGGGGTAAGAAGAGATCTGAGCCGCGCGTTTTAGTTAGATCTAACGGCTCGGAAGCGCGATCCAGCGCGTAGGGGTATCAGCCAGTTAGAAAGCGCCGCATGGCATGTTCTCTGTTTTAAATTTCTGAATTAGATCTATTAGTTGTTTGAATTTGTTCAATTCATAACTTTTGAATGCCACGTCCAAATTTGACAAATTTTATATCAATGGAATCAGGCGAGAAAATCCTTTCCAACTATGCAATGTGTTTAATGTTTTTCTTCTTTTAAAATTGTTGTTTTTACAGAAACATGTATAGGCCTATTTTGTGTATATTAATTATTTGAAAAAAAATTAATGTTCAAATAAAGTTTATTTAGCTTGTTTTGAACTTGTTTATGATTCAGTACCAAGCACTTGTCTTGTTTGTTGTAGAAAATCATCACATGGCACTACGCATGCATCCATATATTTTTGCTTGTATTTATTTTGTATGTGATTTTGGTGCTATTATTTTATGTGTAGATTTTGGTGCAAATAGTGATTGTGATTGTGAGGATTGTAGCTACTCTCCAAACTACCAAGGCAAGTGGTGCTTCATGATTTATTCCTATGTTTTAAACTATGCATTAGAAATATTTTTCTAGTCTTGCATGGTTATTTTGAGCTATATGCTATGCTTGGGAAATCCTAGTAGTTGTAGAATTGCTAGAAATATTTCTAAGTCTTAGCAATGCCATGCTTAGCCTAGCTAGTAGCAACCAAGGGTGGCTATATTCATGCTATGAATAAATATTTCTAAGTCTTTGGACTATGTTTTTGTTTAATAAAACAACTAAGTGAATGAAACACCTGGGTGGAATGGAAGGAATGGGTTATGTTGAGTGGTTACACAAGGCCCATTTCTATGGTTTACCTTGTGTATCTCACTTGTGGAAAGCCACCCAGGAACAACGGGATTTGAGATGCCATATGTTAAGAAGCTTCTAGTGCAGCCACTTGGCAATATGGGCTCTGCCTGGATCATATAGGTTGCAATAACTTAGCCATTTGGACAGTTGGTGGTAGTGGGGTGCTAGGTTGGAGCGCGTCCATTTGGTCTAAGGGAAGGCTTCTGAAAGGTCCTGTCTTGGTGAAAATCAAGTCTTGTGGGGAAAGTGCACAACCTCTGTAGATGGAAAAATCTAAGTACTTAGCCATGTCCTTGGTATTGGACAACTTGAGCATCAAGACATGGAAGCTATCAAGAATCTCCTCATCCCAATTTCTAAGTAAAAACTTGTGGTTGAACAAGGGTGAAGGACCCCAATGTCTATTGGTGGTTCCTTGGGAAAGATTTTGACAAAGAAAAACTTAGTGTTTTCAACTAATAGGAAAAACCTATTTGAGCAAAGCAAGCCTAAGCTACACTTAGCCAAAATGCATATAGTATCTAGTCCACTAATATTCTACTAAGGTATCACTTGCCAATACTATTCCAATGTATTGACCCACTGTGGCTGTAACTTGTGATGTTGTAGGATATTCTGATGATGATTAGGAGTCATGAGTCTACACTCAACATGCTTTCCTATGGCACATGAAGATGAAGACTTGTCTATCTTATTATATATTTGAACTCTTGTATTAGGACTATGGCCATGGAGTTTGTAAAAGACTATGTGTGTCTCTGGAATGATATGTAATAATGACCTTTGTTTCTGTGTACTTCATCTTAAACTGTGGATGCTAGCATTGATCCAGGGACTAGCATTGCAATCACAGGGATCCTTTCCTTTACAAAGGAGGGATCTTACATATGGTATCAGAGCACTGTGTTGCCTATAGGATTATGACCCTAGGATTGGAAACCACTAAGGAAAATTTTTCAACAACTTCCACACTTGTCTTATTCTTCTAGTAGACTATTCTAATCTTCTTTTCTCATCTCTTTTGATAGAAGGACGCATTGTTAGCCTTTAGATTAGAAAGTGAAAGATGAATTGAGCCTTATTAGTTGGACCACCACACTCATCTTGATATTTCCAAAATTTTGACTAAGTTATATTGAAACTAGGTTGCTTGTATTATGTATGTCATGATTTGAGTGTTGCTTGAAAATTATATGCATGTGATGCTTTGTCTTGTGATTTAACTTTAATTGTATTGATCCTAACTTTTTCTATCTTATAAAATAGATGCCTAATGTTACTATTAGCACGGCTGAAGAGTTCAAGGGAACTCGTTTTGGCACTCGTATCATTGAGCTCACTAGTCTGCTCAATCTCCCTCTTCCTACTATCATGATGCTTTCCATCACCAAGTTTGAGAGGAAAGACCTTTGGGGCTTCAAGGTTAATCAGCCAGGACGCCAGACTGAGCCAGCCACGGAGGCCATCATCTTCAAGCTCATGCATGATGACAAGGAGAGAGGCCTAGAGGTAGTCATGCAGGATTTGATTGGACGTTTACTAGGGAGACACTCTCGTGAGGTTAGAGGTACTCACTTCCACACCCTTGGTAGACGTGATGATGATGGTGAGGCCATTGATTTTGAGGATACTTCGAGAGAGACGGCAGAGCCGATTCGCCTATACCTCCAGGACTTAGAGGTTCTTCTTAGGCACATAGACACTGATAGGACCAACGTCATGCTCAACAATGACGAACTCCAGGTGCAGCTTCGTGAGAAGGACAAGATCTTCGCGGAGCAAGATGAGATAGTCAAGGAGATGGAGGCCAAGTTTGAGAGTCAGGACAGAAAGTTCAAGAGTCAAGAGAAGCGAGTCCAAGATAGGAACAAGAGGATTCGAGACATGACTGCAGAACTGGAGGCCAAGGACTTTGAGCTCGAGCATCAGCAGACTGTGATTGAGAGGCTTCGCTCACAAAAGAGGGCTCTCAAAGCCAAAGTAGAGACCTAGACCACCAATGTCGAGGAATACAATACCGCTATGGAGAATGCAGGTCTTACATTTGTTGATGAGGAGGTTGATGCCGAGGAGTAGTGATGACTACTCGTTTACCTTTATTTATCATGTCTTTGATTATTGAGTCACAATGACCATCCAACATGTGGATGGCTTTCTATTGGTGTGTTTACTTTTCAGAACTTGTTGTCTATGTTGTTGAACCTTTATTACTATGATGCATGATTGTGATTTGTTATGTGATGTATTGTGCATGTTAGCATCTATGGGTATCTCATCCTTATCCTTATTGAAAACCACAGATGCATCCCCGACGTGCCAATCCCAATCCCAACAACAACAACATCACTCCTGAGATGCAGCAAATGATGACAGCTCAGACTCAGCTGATGCAAATGATGACTACGTTCATCCAGAATCATAACAACAACAACAACAACAACAACAACAACAACAACAACAACAACAACAACAATAACAACAACAACAATCAGAACAACCCATCGGGTTTTGACATGCTTACCAGATTCTTAAGATTGAGGCCAGCAAAGTTCTCAGGAACTACTGATCCTATGGTGGCCGATGATTGGCTACGCTCTGGGAATAAGGACTTGGTAACTGTTGGCTGTACTGATGAAGAGAAAGTCAGATTTGCAGCTCACTTGTTGGAAGGACCAGTAGCCACTTGGTGGGATAACTTCCAGATCACCACTCCCATTGAGGTTGTGACATGGGCTATCTTCGAAGATGGTTTCCGTACTGCTCACATCTCATCCGGAGTGATGAGTTTGAAGAAGAAAGAGTTCCATAACTTGAAGCAGCGCCACCGCAGCGTGGCTGAATACATTGAGGAGTTCAACAATCTGGCGTGATATGCATCGGATGAAGTTGACACTGATGCTAAGAGTATGGAAAAGTTCCTTGAACGGTTGAATGATGAATTGAACCAGCAGTTAGTTGTGGCCTATGTTCCCACATACCAGTCTCTTTGTGACAAGGCTGCTATTTTGGAGAGCAAGATGAAACAAGTTGAAAGCAGGAAGAGAAAGCACTGTGACAAGCACAGCTCGGGATCATCTCACAAGCGTTCCCATTATGATGACAGTGGGAGTTCTGGATCCCACAAGCATGGGAAGTTCAACAAGCACCACAACCACAACTGTTATCATGACAACAAGCACAACCGTAGTCATGACAACGATAAGTACAAGAATCACAAGGGTGGATATAAGAGCCACCACAATGGAAGTGGAAGTGGTAGTGGAAGCCAGCCTGTCAAGAAGGATCTTAGTCAGGTTGAATGTTTCAAGTGCAAGAAGATGGGGCATTATGCAAATGAATGCCTAGAAAAGAAAGTTGAAGGACCCAATAAGCCCAACCCTTTTCAAAAGGGACAAGTGAACCACATTAATGTGGAGGAGATCTATGAGGAATCTGATGCTGTGGCTGGTAAGTTCAAACTCAATTCTATTCCAACACTTGTTCTTTTTGATACTGGAGCATCGCATTCATTCATATCAAAAGAATTTTTTGATAGAAATGGGTTTCCAACTGAAAACATTGGGTGTCCAATAAAAGTAAGTTCTCTAGGTGGAGATATGAAAGTAAGTCTTGGATGCCGGGATCTAGTGATAGAATTTGGAAAGCATAAGTTTCCAGTGAGTCTGATAATCCTAGATTCCCAAGGTCTGGATGTAATTTTGGGAATGGATCGGATGACCAAGTATGAAGGAGTACTAGATTGTGCTAATCGTACTGTTGCACTCACAACCCCGGAAAAGAAACGGATTAGATTTAAGTCTAACTTTGAATCAAAAGGAAGTAAGCTAAATTCTCTTAAGGAGGTTAGCATAGACAGTGTGCCAATTGTGAATGAATATCCAGATGTGTTTCCGGAAGAATTGCCAGGAATGCCACCAGATAGAAATGTGGAATTTCTTATAGATTTGCTACCAGGATCTGGACCAATAGCAAAAAGACCGTATAAAATGTCAGTTGATGAGTTGAAAGAACTCAAGAAGCAACTTGGAGAACAGTTGCAGAAAGGTTTTATCCAACCAAGTTCTTCATCTTGGGGAGCACTAGTTTTGTTTGTGAAGAAGAAAGATAGAAGTCAAAGGTTATGCATAGATTACCGTTCACTCAATGAGGTGACTATCAAAAACAAATACCCTTTTCCTAGAATCAATGACTTGTTTAACCAGTTAGAAGGATCCTGTGTGTTCTCAAAGATTGATCTCCAGTTAGGTTATTTCCAGCTCAAGATAAGGGAACAAGACAGACCTAAGACAACTTTCACCACAAGTTATGGATTGTATGAGTATACCGTGATGCCATTTGGTTTGACCAATGCACCAGCATACTTCATGAATATGATGAACAAGGTGTTCATGGAATTTCTTGATAAGTTTGTTGTCATTTTCATCGATGAAATTTGATCTACTCCAAGAGCAAAGAAGAGCATGAAGGACATCTACGTTTGATACTTGAGAACCTTAGAGAGTATAAGCTGTATGCCAAGTTCAGCAAGTGTGAATTTTGGTTAAATGAAGTTGGATTTCTTGGACACGTTGTGTCAGGAGATGGTGTAGCAGTTGATCCTGCTAAAGTTTTAGCTATAACTGAATGGGAATCTCCTAATTCGGTAAAAGAGGTTCATAGTTTCCTTGGCTTGGCAGGATACTACTGAAGGTTCATTGAGAATTTCTCCAAGATAGCTAAGCCAATGACATAATTGCTAAATAAAGACAAGAAATTTGCTTGGTCTGAAGGTTGTGAACTCAGTTTCCAAGAATTGAAGAAGAGACTAGTGACAGCACCAGTCTTATGTTTGCCAGATTTGGAGAAAGATTTCCAAGTATATTGCGATGCATCTCATGATGGATTAGGTGCAGTACTTATGCAAGAAGAGAAAGTTGTGGCTTATGCCTCGAGACAACTCAAAACTCATGAGGTAAACTACCCTACTCATGATTTAGAGTTAGCCTCTGTTGTCCATGCACTCAAAACATGGAGACATTATCTTTTGGGAAAGCGTTGTGAAGTGTTCACATATCACAAGAGTTTGAAGTATATCTTCACCCAGAAAGAAATTAACATGATACAAAGAAGATGGCTAGAACTCATCAAGGACTATGACTTGAGTTTGCAATACCACCTCGGTATGCAAATGTTGTAGCGGATGCTCTAAGTCGTAAGGTTTTTGTCAACGACCTTACTAAGGGAGAATTGCCAGATGATCTGTGTGCCCAATTTAGAGATCTCAGGTTGGAGATTGTGCCTCATGGACATCTCATGTATTTGGATGTTCAACCCACCTTGTTGGACAAGATCAAAGAATCCCAAAAGGCAGATAAGGAAATTGAAGAGATTAAGGAAAAGATTGGCAAGGGAAAAGCCAAAGGATTCCATGAGGACGAACATGGTACTTTATGGCATGGAAAACGTATCTGTGTTCCACAAGATCCGGAGCTTCGGAAACTGATTTTACAAGAAGCACACAACTCACCATATTCCATTCATCCGGGTAACACCAAAATGTACATGGATATGAAGGAAAGATTTTGGTGGAATAATCTCAAGAAGGACATCGCCGAGCATATTGCTTTGTGTGATGTATGTAGTAGAGTGAAAGCGGAACATCAGAAACCAGTAGGATTGTTGCAACCACTGCCTATTCCTGATTGAAAATGGGTCAAGATTGGTATGGATTTCATCACCGGATTGCCAAGGACCAGGTCAGGATATGATTCTATTTGGGTAGTAGTGGATCGCCTAACTAAAGTGGCTCATTTCATACCCGTGAAGACAACTTACACAAGTGCTAAGTTAGCCAAGATCTATATGAGTAGAATTGTATGTCTACATGGAGTACCCAAGAGTATTGTGTCTGATAGGGGAACTCAATTCACTTCTCATTTTTGGAGGCAACTACATGAGTCATTGGGAACGAGGTTGGAATTCAGCACTGCTTTTCATCCTCAAACTGATGGACAAACAGAAAGGACCAATCAGATTCTTGAAGATATGTTGAGAGCATGTGCTCTAGACTATGGAGCCAGTTGGGATGAAAGTCTGCCTTACGCAGAATTTTCTTATAATAACAGCTATCAAGCCAGTATTGAGATGGCACCATTTGAGTTTCTCTATGGGAGAAAGTGTACCACCCCATTGCTATGGAATGGTGTGGGAGAAAGAAGTTTGTTCGGACCAGAACTAATCAAAGAGGTTGAAGAGAAAGTCATGCCTAGTTAAGGACAGATTGAAGATAGCACAGTCCCGACAGAAGAGCTACGCAGATCCTAAGCGTAGATAAGTCACCTATGAAGTAGGTGATAGAGCTTATCTTAGAGTGTCACCACTTCATGGAGTGAAGAGATTTGGAGTCAAAGGAAAATTGGCCCCAAGATATGTTGGACCATTCAAGATTTTGATTCGCAAAGGAGAAGTAGCTTATGAGATTGAATTGCCAGAGTCTTTGTCAGCTATTCATAATGTGTTTCATGTGAGTCAGCTTAAGAAATGTCATCCAGAAATGGAAGAGACTTCTTTGAAGGATACTATACCTTTGGAAGAGGTCCAATTGGAAAGTGATCTCACTTATGAGGAGAAACCAATCAAAATTCTTGAGACTGCAGAAAGAGTTCCTCGGACTAAGACTATCAAATTCTTCAAAGTTCAATGGAACCATCATTCCGAAGAAGAAGCAACATGGGAAAGAGAAGATGATCTTCGGAAAGACCACCCTCAGCTATTTGCTAGCCAACCCGAATCTCGAGGGCGAGATTCACCTTAAGGGGGTTAGATTTGAAACATCCCTAAAATCATGTTTTCAAAGATTTCATATCATGCATGCATGCATATCATTTAGGAATCAAATTCAAACTTATTTGATAGAAACAGAACTAGAGAGCTATGATTTCATGTGATCAAACATTAATCAAATGATACACTCCAATGAGAGATTAGTTGTTCAAAAACCAAACCTTGTTGCTCTCAGATTGTTTTGCTTGATTGCTAGTACTAAAACCAAAATTTACAAAACAAATATGGATTTAAAACCATTTTCAAAACTTGTTAAAATCAAATGCTATATCACTGCTTATTTTGTTTGATCAAAAGGACCAAGCTAATACAGAGAGACCACATGATTTTATGCCCAGCAATATGAGTGCTACACTCTACAAAAAACCAGAAAAGGTTTGAATTCAAATGGCTTTGAAATCATTTGAAAATGTTTCCTAGAAATTCAAACAGAAAAAGAAAAGGAATAAACAAATAAGAAAAGTCCGGCGCCAGACTTTTGGCCCAACAGCGAAACCAGCCCACTAAGCCCACCCGGGGTTTTTCCCTATCTCTCTCACGCGCACCCACTCGACCCCGCGCTCGCTGACTGGTGGACCCAAGCGCCACGCAAGCGTCGTCTCTAGCCACGCAACCCCCACGACCCCGTACGACGCCGCCATTACCTCATCACTGCCGAGATTGATGCGGGCTTGATTGCCGGCGTTTCCTCGCGAGATTCTCGCCCCTGCTCCAGCTATAAGACCCCCTTCCCTCGCTGCTCATTTCCCCTCACTCAGCACAGACTCCACGCCACCAGGCTGCCCGTAATCGTGCCACACTGCCGCAGCACCTCCGACCTCCGACGACCAATTCCGGTGAGCCTCGTCCACCCCTTTGTCTCTGCTTCATGCGAGCATGTTCTACAGGTCCTTGCGCATCTTCTCATGCATTTCTTTCTCTCTGTATCATCCTAGAACGTCGTCACCATCCACCACTGGAAGCAACCGAAGCTCGGCGCAACTCCGGCGACCCCTCCTGGTAGTTCCCGATCACCCCTTCCCTCCTTTTCGATACTCACATGTTCGCCAGGTTCATGCGCATCTAACAGCACCGCTGGTTTGTCTTAGCTCGCTCCAGAACCTCGCCTTCGACGATGCCAAGGCTTGCCCGACGTCTGCCTCTACTCCGACGAGGAATCTCATAGTGTCCGCGCGCCCCTTGACAAGCCACTGCCACGTTGAGCTTCAGCACACCACCGCGAGTCTGGTAAGCATCTCTGACGACCCAAACCCCTCTGTAGCCACTGCGCCGCCGCTCACCATCGCCGCGCGCCGCCAGACTTTGGTAGGTTGATCGGGCACCGTTGGATATGGATCTAACGCATAGGATAGATCACTTAACGAAGGGGTAAGAAGAGATCTGAGCCGCGCATTTTAGTTAGATCTAACGGCTCGGAAGCGCGATCCAGCGCGAAGCGGTATCAGCCAGTTAGAAAGCGCCGCGTGGCATGTTCTCTGTTTTAAATTTCTGAATTAGATCTATTAGTTGTTTGAATTTGTTTAATTCATAACTTTTGAATGCCAGGTCCAAATTTGACAAATTTTATATCAATGGAATCAGGAGAGAAAATCCTTTCCAACTATGCAATGTGTTTAATGTTTTTCCTCTGTTAAAATGGTTGTTTTTACAGAAACATGTGTAGGCCTATTTTGTGTATATTAATTATTTGAAAAATGTTTTAATGTTCAAATAAAGTTTATTTAGCTTGTTTTGAACTTGTTTATGATTCAGTACCAAGCACTTGTCTTGTTTGTGGTAGAAAATCATCACATGGCATTATGCATGCATCCATATATTTTTGCTTGTATTTATTTTGTATGTGATTTTGGTGCTATTATTTTATGTGTAGATTTTGGTGCAAATAGTGATTGTGATTGTGAGGATTGTCGCTACTCTCCAAACTACCAAGGCAAGTGGTGCTTCATGATTTATTCCTATGTTTTAAACTATGCATTAGAAATATTTTGCTAGTCTTGCATGGTTATTTTGAGCTATATGCTATGCTTGGGAAATCCTAGTAGTTGTAGAATTGCTAGAAATGTTTCTAAGTCTTAGGAATGTCATGCTTAGCCTAGCTAGTAGCAACCAAGGGTGGCTATATTAATGCTATGAATAAATATTTCTAAGTCTTTGGACTATGTTTTTGTTTAATAAAACAACTAAGTGAATGAAACACCTGGGTGGAATGAAAGGAATGTCTTATGTTGAGTGGTTACACAAGGCCCATTTCTATGGTTTACCTTGTGTATCTCACTTGTGGAAAGCCACCCAGGAACAAAGGGATTTAAGATGCCATATGTTAAGAAGCTTCTAGTGCAGCCACTTGGCAATATGGGCTCTGCCTGGATCATATAGGTTGCAATAACTTAGCCATTTGGACAGTTGGTGGTAGTGGGATGATAGGTTGGAGCGCGTCCATTTGGTCTAAGGGAAGGCTTCTGAAAGGTCCTGTCTTGGTGAAAATCAAATCTTGTGGGGAAAGTGCACAACCTCTGCAGATGGAAGAATCTAAGTACTTAGCCATGTCCTAGGTATTGGACAACTTGAGCATCAATACATGGAAGCTATCAAGAATGTCCTCATCCCAATTTCTAAGTAAAAACTTGTGGTTGAACAAGGGTGAAGGACCCCAATGTCTATTGGTGGTTCCTTGGGAAAGATTTTGACAAAGAAAAACTTAGTGTTTTCAACTAATAGGCAAAACCTATTTGAGCAAAGCAAGCCTAAGCTACACTTAGCCAAAATGCATATAGTATCTAGTCCACCAATATTCTACCAAGGTATCACTTGCCAATACTATTCCAATGTATTGACCCACTGTGGCTGTAACTTGTGATGTTGCAGGATATTCTGATGATGATTAGGAGTCATGAGTCTACACTCAACATGCTTGCCAGTGGCACATGAAGATGAAGACTTGTCTATCTTATTATATATTTGAACTCTTGTATTAGGCCTGTGGCCATGGAGTTTGTAAAAGACTATGTTTGTCTCTGGAATGATATGTAATAATGAACTTTGTTTCTGTGTACTTCATCTTAAACTGTGGATGCTAGCATTGATCCAGGGACTAGCATTGCAATGACAGGGATCCTTTCCTTTAGAAAGGAGGGATCTTACAACAGCCTAAGCATGAGGCACACATAAGAGCAATTGGCATTAGATGCCTAGACATGTGATGTCAAGATGATAGACTCTAGTGCAAGTGGGAGACTGTTGGGAATACGCCCTAAAGGCAATCATATTTGTTGATATTCCCTAATGTATTCGTAAAGTTATCAAGTTGTATATTGTGTGAACATCTGATATATATCATCAGATACGTGAGTCGGTTGTGGAACTATATATTCATGTTGTTCTTACAAGTTGTCCTTAGTCGTTGAGGTTGTGCTGGACACACAACTTAGACTAATGTTAAGTTGGCTTGATGACTCGGCTCCACTTGTCATGGGCATGGTGATGCTATTCCAACTTGCATGGACTCGGCTAAAGAGGTTAGTGAGTCAGACTGACCCACAGTTGATATGCAACAAGCATGTTGTCATTTGAAGTCTCATACAATGGAATCCTTTGGCCTGAGTTGATCGCATGATCCGAGTTGTGGATCGCCAACTTAGGTTCTATCAAACCTTGTTCCGTAAATGGGCAGTTATAAATGTAGAGTTTGGGTTGGTTGTGAATCAAGCTACGTGACATGGATTACTAAGATGGGATTTTCCCCTCCACAATGGAGAGATATTCTCTGGGCCCTCTCGTGTGATATGATTCAGAAGCATGGCCACGCGCGACTCGGTTAAGTGTTAACTAAGGAGTCAGACTAAGGGTAAGTCCAGTGAATCGTATATCATAGTACGAGAAGAGAGTTTGAGAATTAAAGGGATGGCAACTACTCACCTATAGCTTGACAAGGTATATCGTGTGGAAAAGGGACTTGGACGAAAGTGACATTGAAGGTTTGTCTTCTGGACTTTACGACACTTGGGAGATGGCACGTCTTGCTAGAGGCCGCTACCATTTATCGACTTGAGACCAAGTGTTCATGGGAGTGGGTGAGACTCAAAGTCACGACGGGAAACTTGGAGGTGTAGCTCATGTCGTGTCGATGTGTACGTAAACCTGTAGGGTCACACACGTAAGGGTAAGGATCCCATGTGGATGAGATCCATGTGGTCATTGGGGTACAGCCTAGATGGGCCTCAATAGTTAAGCCCAACTAGGTATGTATATAAGTGGAGCGACAAGGGATAGTCCTTGACCTAGCCGTCACTTTCTCCACTCCCAAATCGGGTTAGACAGGATCTAGCAGTCCTCTGCCCAAGGTCCTTTCTATACGTGTGGATACCGGTAGAGGAGTTGCACGTGCGACGCTGGAGACAAAGGGATCCGGCGAAGGATTTCATGAGGATCCGGAGGAGCTATTCGTGAGTTTGATCGCCACTTCATCAACTGGCGCACTACATCGATAATTCACACCTACGCGTCTAGTGGTAAATCTTGTGACCTATTACCTGAGCTGGTGTAACATCCCAAAAATACTAAACTTGAATCATCAAACTATAATCATCAAATTTAGGGTTAACAAAAACTTTACTAAATAAAAATATGAAAGCATGCATGTGTGTATGCATTTCATTTGGAAGTCTTTCGAACCACCTTGTTTGTGTGTTCCTTTGCTTGTAAATGGATTCTTAGGTGAAATAAACATCATCTAAACATTTCCCAAACTTTTCCCAAAGACAAATAAATCAAAACAAATAAAATAAGGGAATGGTCATTTTGACCAATTTAACTCCCATGCCTACTTTGGTTGTCCCAAACTTTCAGAACTTAACAAAAACTTGTTTGGATCTTTGCACCCCTTGATTGTACTCATAACAAAGTATCAAGGCCCACTTTGTGATCATCCAGAAACTATCAAATGCATAGTTTAAATGACAGTTCGAAATTGAATCTTTATCATATGAGAATATCCCACTTTTTCAAAAACCACTCAAACAAGCTCAACTTTCAAAACCCAAGCATCTGTAGACTCACCAGCACCAACCTAGCACACCCACCAAAAATATTTTCAAAATTCAAAACTTGAATTCTTGCGGCCATTTCATCAAACATTTTGCAGACACAAATCATCAAAATCCTAAACACTATTATGAGTAGTGATTGAAGCCTAACTTGTCCCTTCTCTAGCTCACAACCATCTCAGTAGATCCTCTAGCAAGTTAAACCAAGCTCTAGCCTCACTGTAAGCTGGGCAATGACATCAATGGTGAACAGCCGAAGCTCACCATGCCACCCTAGTGGAGACAGCAAGCTAGGAAGAGATTTAGCCCTGCCAACCTTGTCTGGGAGGCAGCCCACCGTCCATCGCCACTCCCTGTCCCAGCCGCGAGCGTTGCCAAACCCTGGACCACACGCACGGACCACGCCCAGCTCGCCAGCAACCATGCCGAGCATGCACCAGAACGCCACGCGTGACAAAAGCCCATAGACCGCGCGCCGCCCTCGCCGCGTGCATACATGATCGCCACCAACCCAGGAGACCACCAGACATCCCCGTTCGTCGCCCCATGCCGCATAGCCACCGCTCGCCGTCGAAGACGCCGCCTCTGCCGCGCAGAGCATCGCACGTTCCAGACCAAACCGGACCGCCCCTACGCGCGCAATAAAGCCGTAGAGCATCACCAGGAGACCACCAAGCGATCGCCACCGCCGGCCATGCCTCTAGCCGCCCGTAGCCATGTCGCCACCGTCGCCTGCCCATGTCGTTCGGTCTCGCCGTCGCGACTATAAATAGAGGCCACCCCCAGCCGAATTGAGCACACCATCTCACTCCCCTCTCCTCACTGATCGTGCCACCCCGTTCCCGAAGAAAGGCGAGCAGCACTTCGCAGGAATTTCGCCGGAGCCTGCCGCCTCTAGAGAAGAAGGGAGCCAGTGATCGGAGCCGCCCCAGGAGAAGCTGCCGGTTCTAGGAGTTTCGCTGTCGTATACTTCGTCGTTCGCCCACCTCGTCGACCCTAGCCTGAGCCCCGGTGAGCCCCCAACGTCGACCCGCCGCGTTAGGTTTCTGTCTCGCCGGCGTTGCCCAACGTGGACGACGACCCTCAGCCGTTGGATTAGAACCAGATAGAATGCACCACATCGCCCCATACCGCTTCGCACCCCCTGTCTCACTGACGCGTGGGGACAGCGACTTAACTAGCCCGTGTATGCGCTGTGCTTAGCAGGCCGGCCCAGTGTCGCTTCCCGCGTAGCCCAGTTATTTGAATTTAACCTTTTTCATTTTATTTCAAACACACTTCTGTACCCAGTTTCAAAAATCAACCCAGGTCGATTCATTGAACCAAATTGAATGAAACCAATTTTGTTAGAAAGGTCTGGGAGTGCTGAATCCAAGCCCGTTGGATTCAATTCATTTGGATCTGTAGATCATCCATGGTAAAAATAACAAGGCAGAAGTTTTTCTGCATTCAAACATTTTTCAAATTTAAACCATAATAGATTTTGAGTTGATTCCAACTCTCAAAAATCACATTTAACCATACCTTTCAGAATATATAAAAATATATAGGTTTACTTATAGAAATAATGACCAAGTAATAAAAGAATGCCACATAGGCATTTCTAGCCACTTTAATTAATTAAAATAAAAGAGAAAACCTTATTAAATTGTGACACCACTTTAAATCACATTCTCATGGACTAAAACATGTGGTGATGACATGTGTCAACATGATCCCATGTTTGCTTTGGATAATATTAAATCTTAAGTAGTTTTTCAATGAGTAGAAATTACTTTTCTAAAAATAAAAGGAATTAAACCAAGCTTTAATTTTGTAATGTTAGTGATGATTCTAGATCATCTATAGGACCCTTGTGTGTGATGAATGCAAGTAGTTAAGTATTGTTTGGTGATTGTGTACCTCGTATTTATTCATAGGCGCTAGTACCGACCAATGATACGAGGAGGAAGGAGGATACTACGAAGAAGAAGCCGAGGAGAACTTCAACCACTGCTCTGCACAAGGCAAGCCTAATGCTACTAGTTGAATGTGCAAGCTAACACTTGCAATATACTCTATTTTAGCAAGCCTTACTAATCAAGTTGACCTATGCAAGCTTATACTTGCAATTAACTATATGCCTTAAGCATATGTGATCATATCCACTTGATAAACCAATCCTAGTTTTATATGCAAGCCCTCTACTTTATTTCTTTATCAAAGCTTTAACTTAGAGTCGACTTAAGTGACTTGTAGATTCTAGAAAGATATATTGAAGGTTGCATAAAGAGCATAAAATTTGGCCTAAGCTAGAAAATCTTGATGTCATCCTAAGGCATAAGATTGAACTTAGTGGAAACTCCACTAGTTTACTATCCCCCATTAGTGCTTACCCCCACTTGTATATGCTAGTGCTAAGCATAAAACTTGATCAACATTAGATGGGAATACTTGGTGAAAATGGTTATGAAAACCTTAGAATAATGGATCATTCTACTAAGATGTTTTGACATGTGTTTCCGAACACCTGATGATTTTGGTGATGAAAATGTTGAGGCATGAGCCTTAGCCCTTTATAAAACTGATGGTTGTCTAGATGCGATACCATTCCAATTTTATCGTACAACCATAATACCCGAAGATTGGGTAGGGCTTGACTGGAAACTTATATACCTTAGTATTAGTTCCCTCACAGCCAAGGTCTGAGCTGAGGCTACCTTGTGAAGATTGTCCACCTGTGCAGTACCCAAGATGACAGTTGGTCATGGTTGGGAGGCCAAACTCACAGGATAGGTGCTTATACTAGGGCGTGTAATTTAAAGGTTAGGATTGATTATCCGCATACTGAGTATGGTGAATTCAGGATTTGTTCCTGACGGATGTATCGAATGTTGTGGTGAAAGTGTAAAATCTCTGCAGAGTGTCAAACTATTCGAATAG
This sequence comes from Avena sativa, assembly GCA_916181665.1. Lineage (NCBI taxonomy): Eukaryota > Viridiplantae > Streptophyta > Magnoliopsida > Poales > Poaceae > Avena > Avena sativa. The sequence continues at coordinate 279,391,331 of OV702283.1, read as the reverse complement.
CCGCGTCCGCGGTTATGGACAGTTGGAGTGGCCATACTGTTCCCCCCGTCAGATGTTTTCAAAAGACTTGTGAAATGAATTGAGACTTTGACTTGACCACAACAGGGTTGCGATATGAAATACAAGTTTCCTATTTAGGAGTTATAAAATTTTTACTAGCTTCTCTTGCTTCTCAGCTTAGTAGAGATAAATCTGGCTTTTGCAAAACAACCCTAGAGCCTAGTGTCCTATTATCGAAAACCCCTTCACTTGTTAGTATTAGTTTGCGAGTACTTAAAGAGTACTCATGGCTTGTCCCTGGCTATTCCCATGGCCAGACTATGAAGAGGAGTACCTAGAGGATGGACCCCGGGAAGGTTACGACAACTAGGATCATCTCCCATCGTCAGCATTGCCTGTGACCCCGAAGATGGAGCTTCGCCTACGCTACCGTTATTATTACGTATTCCGCTGCTTGAAGTTGTATTAAGAACTGGATCATGAGATCCCTATTTGGGTAAGACCTTAAGTATGGTTTGTAATGGATGATGTATTGTGGTATCCAATTCTGTTATGTCTCGCAAAAATGGTAATCCTGGGATTGCGATGTATGGTATAACAGGCATCTGGGATTAAAAATCCAGGTGTTGACAAGTTGGTATCAGAGCCATCCTGACCATAGGAGACCCTAGTTAGACTGGACGTTTGAAGCAAAAACTTAGTTTCAAAACCAAAGGAAGCAAATATTTACAAAAAAACTTATTCTCATTCTTACCTCTTGGACTCTTTCATAAAAATTCACGCTAGCAAATATTTACAAAAACTTATTCTCATTCTTACCTCTTGGACTCTTTCATAAAAAATCACGCTACTCCAAAATTATTTCGAAGCTTACATCAAATTTTGCACCCTAGATCACTTTTAGTAAAAATCACAACTACGCTAGTGCCCAAACGTAGTGAGTAGTATTCGGTCCCACTGTATCGTAGTTTACAGAATGGTTCTTAAAACCATATGTTTTTCTTTGTTGTGGTGTGTGTTGTATCGTGTGCTATGAATGAATGAATGAAAAGCGAGTTGGTAGAAAATTCTGAGTCAAACTTTAAAAACTTTTCAAAATCCCAGAACCTTAGAAATTTCCCTCTTTTCTCATGATATATCTCAATCTTCAGATGCCACGTGGAGGAAGTGGTTCATCCCCGGACCCGATGTTGCAGATTCTGCAAATGTTGACTTCTGACCGCAAAGCTGAAAGAGCGGAACGTCAAGCCAACCTACAACAGATAGCTCAGCTAGCCCACAACAACCAAGGCCACGGAAATCAGGACAACCATGGATCTAAGCTCAAAAATTTCCAGAATACCAACCCACCTATTTCACTAAGTCAGAAGAACCGCTAGACGCCGATGATTAGCTACAAACCATGGAAAATAACCTAGAAGTCGCCGGAGTGGAAGCCAACGAGAAAGTTCTGTTCGCCACCTACTATCTAGCCGGAGATGCCAGGGCATGGTGGAACAGTGTTTGCGCAATGACCGGAGGCCAGATGATGACCTGGGAGGAATTCAAGGTCAAGTTTAGCAGAACCCATGTGCCACCGGGTTTGATCAAGAGAATGAGAGACGAGTTCAAATAACTGAAGCAAGGAATGATGACCATAGTAGAATACCGTGACAAATTCTTGTCATTAGCTAGGTATGCCCCGGATGAGATCGACACCGAAGCAAAGAAGAAGGAGAGATTCCTGAATGGTCTGCATGATGAGATGCAGATAGTGTTAGTCAATATCCCCTTTGCTGATATTGAAGCCCTTGTCGACTCTGCCATCCAGATGGAAGGAAAGATCAACCAAGCCAATGAGAACCGCAAGCGTCGCATGATGCATCAGCCAGGAACCCATCAAACCCCAAAGTATCGCCCTAACCCATCTCCCGGATTTGCCCCGAGAACCAACAGACCCCCAATGAACCGTCCAACCTATCCCAACCGTGGAAACCCTAGGCCCGGAGGAAATTACAACATCCCCGGCAACTCTAGAAATTTCAACCGTTCCCCACCCAAGTTCAACACCAACAATGCTGCCACCAACACGAACACTGCCTCGAGGACTAGAAGCAATGTTGTGCCTGTTGCAGTAAAGGACAAGTCGCAAGTAACTTGTTATGACTGTGGAAATAAGGGTCACTACTCCAACAAGTGCCCCAACAAGAAGAATGCCGCAGCCCCCAATGCAAATGCCCCAGCTCAGCAGCAGCGTCGTGTTCAGCCCAGAAGAAGGTTTGCCCCAGGGAATTTGCTCAACCGCAATGGCCGTCTTTTTCTCATGCATGCTGAAGAAGCTCAGGAAGCACCAGACGTCATGCTGGGTATGTTTTCTGTTAATTCAGTACTTGCAAGAGTGGTGTTTGATTCTGGTGCATCGCACTCTTTTGTCACTGAAGAATTTGCATGCACTAGTAAAATTCAACCAACCAAACTGAAGCATGTTATGATCGTTCAAATTCCCGGATCAACCACCAAGGCTAGGCAAATTTGCAAAGCCGTCCCTATCCGAATCCATGGCATAGATTTTTATGCTAACCTGATAGTACTCAGAACTAAAGGTTTGGAAGCAGTACTAGGTATCGATTGTATGTCCAAACATAAAGGATTGATTGACTGTGCCAAGAAAGCCATAACCATGACCAGTACAGCCGGAATATCAGTCGAGCATATATCTGAAACCTTACCTCGTCAATTCAAGTGCAACAAGAGTATAGCCCAACCTACCATTGACCAAGTCCGGATAGTCTGTGAATACCCCGATGTATTTCCAGATGTTTTGCCCGGTATGCCCCCAGATCGGATATCGAGTTTATCATTGAACTAATCCCCGGAACTGGACCCATAGCCCAGAGACCATATAGTATGAACCCGTCGGAACTAGAGGAACTGAAGAAGCAACTGGATTCCATGTTGGCAATTGGATTGATTCAACCAAGTGCGTCACCATGGAGGTCACCTGTCCTATTTGTGGACAAGAATCATGGAGGTAACCGTTTGTGTACGGATTATAGGAAATTGAATGATGTCACCATCAAGAACAAATACCCCTTGCCCAAGATAAAAGATCTATTTGATCAGTTGACAGGTGCCAAGGTGTTTTCTAAGATTGATCTTAGAACTGGGTATCATCAACTCAAAATTCGTGCAGAGGATATTCCAAAGACTGCCTTTACCACCAGATATGGATTGTACGAGTATACAGTCATGTCTTTTGGATTAACCAATGCCCCCGCTTATTTCATGAATCTCATGAATAAGATTTTTATGGACTTCCTCGATAAGTTTTTCGTTGTTTTCATCGATGACATTCTGATTTATTCCAAATCAGAAGAATAACATGAGCTACACCTAAGGACCATTCTGAAACCCTTAGAGAGCATCAGTTGTATGCCAAGTTTAGCAAATGTGAATTCTGGTTACAGGAGGTAGGATTCCTCGGTCACATTGTATCAGCCGGAGGAATTGCCGTTGATCCCGCAAAGGTGAAAGATGTCGAAGATTGGCAAGCCCCAACCACTCAAACCCAAGTTCGTGCATTTCTCGGATTGGCAGGATATTACCGCAAGTTCGTAGACGGATTCTCGAGTATCGCCCGACCCATAACCCAATTGCTGAAGAAGGACAAGAAGTTTGAATGGACCGACAAATGTGAAGCGAGTTTTCAAGAACTCAAGAGGAGATTGATTTCAGCCCCAATCTTGATCATGCCGGATATCACGAAGCCCTTCGATGTGTATTGTGACGCATCCAAGATCGGTCTCGGATGTGTGCTAATGCAAGAAGGCAAAGTTATATCTTATATATCTCGACAACTGAAGCAACATGATCAAAATTACCCAACCCATGACCTCGAACTCGCAGCCGTAGTTCTAGTCCTGAAGACATGGAGGCATTACCTCATGGGAAATCGTTGTGAGATCTATACGGATCACAATAGTCTGAAGTATATATTCACTTAGAAGGAGCTCAATATGAGGCAGAGAAGATGGATTGAGCTAATCAAGGATTACGACCTAGACATTCACTATCACCCTGGTAAAGACAATGTGGTAGCAGATGCCCTTAGCAGATTGTCGTGCCGCTTGAACTCCATGATCTTGAAGGAGCAACCAAGCTTGCACAAAGAGATGGAAGATTTTCGAATAGAATTACTAAGTGAAGGATTTTTGGCTAGCATAGAACTCCATCCCAATTTGATCAGTCAGATTAAAGAGGCGCAGAAGGGAAATGCTAGTATCGACGGAATCAAGCGTCGTATCGGTACAGGCAAAGTACCCGGATTCACCGAAGATGAAGAAGGAGTTCTATGGTACAAAGGATGCCTTTGTGTACCAGCAGATTCGGAGTTGAAAGAAGTTATTCTGAAGGAGACTCATGATACTCTTTATTCTATCCATCCCGGAGGAACTAAAATGTATCAAGATTTAAAAGAGCAATTTTGGTGGCATAAGATGAAGAGAGAAATCAGAAGCTATATCGCCAAGTGTGATATATGTCAGCGAGTCAAGGCACGACATCAAAGACCCGTTGGATTGTTGCAACCATTGCAGATTCCGGAATGGAAATGGGATTCCATTGGAATGGACTTTATCACTGGACTGCCTACTTCTAGTAGGGGAAATGACTCTATCTGGGTCATAGTGGACCGATTGTCCAAATTCGCCCATTTCTTACCCGTCAAGACCACATATCAGAGTTCGAAGCTAGCGGAGTTGTACATCGCTAGAATAGTTAGTTTGCATGGATTCCCCAAGAACATCGTATCGGATCGAGGAACTCAGTTTACCTCGAGATTCTAGAAGAAAGTCCAGGAAGGTTTAGGAACCCGCCTAGATTTCAGCACCGCATATCACCCTCAGACCGATGGACAAACGGAGCGAGTAAATCAAATACTCGAAGATATGCTGAGAGCATGTGTGTTAGAATATGGATCTAAGTGGGAAGATTGTCTGCCGTTTGCAGAATTTTCATACAACAACAATTATCAAGCTAGTTTGCAAATGGCCCCATTTGAATTTATGTACGGAAGGAAGTGTCGCACCCCTTTGAACTGGTCGGAAGTAGGAGAGAGTCAGATTTTTAGAACCGAGATCCTACGAGAAGCAGAAGAGAAGGTTCACAAGATTCGTGAGCACCACAAGACTGCCCAGTACAGACAGAAGAGTTACGCCGACAAGAGACGTAGAGACCTCGCCTTCAACCTAGGAGATTTTGTTTATCTGAAAGTGTCGCCACTGAAGGGAATGCAGCGTTTCCAACTCAAAGGAAAGTTAGCCCCCAGATATATCGGACCTTTCAAGATTCTGAACCGTCGAGGAGAAGTATCGTATCAATTGGAACTACCTGAAGAGATGTCAGCTATGCACAATGTGTTCCATATCTCATTACTTGGCAAGTGTCTCGAAGTCCCAGAGAAGACCAAAGTGTTCAAAAACATCGACCACCGGACCATAGAGATCAACGATGACCTGAACTATCCCGAAGTACCCATCCGTATTTTGGAAGAAGCTTTTAGAACTACCCGAACCCGAAGCATCCAGTTTCTCAAGATTCAGTGGAGCAACCACACAGAAGAGGAAGCTACCTGGGAGCGCGAAGATCACATCAGGACAGAGTTTCCCGATCTCTTCAAATCCTAGGTAATCTTTTTCGTCCTTTTTCAAATCTCGGGATGAGATTTTGTTTAAGGGGGGAAAGTTTGTAACATCCCAAAAATACTAAACTTGAATCATCAAACTCTAATCATCAAATTTAGGGTTAACAAAAACTTTTCTAAATAAAAATATGAAAGCATGCATGTGTGTATGCATTTCATTTGGAATTCTTTTGAACCACCTTGTTGGTGTGTTTCTTTGCTTGTAAATGGATTCTTAGGTGAAATAAACATCATATAAACATTTCCCAAACTTTTCCCAAAGACAAATAAATCAAAACAAATAAAATAAGGGAATGGTCATTTTGACCAATTTAACTCCCATGCCTACTTTGGTTGTCCCAAACTTTCAGAACTTAACAGAAACTTGTTTGGATCTTTGCACCCCTTGATTGTACTCATAACAAAGTATCAAGGCCCACTTTGTGATCATCCAGAAACTTTCAAATGCATAGTTTAAATGACAGTTAAAAATTGAATCTTTATCATATGAGAAGATCCCACTTTTTCAAAAACCACTCAAACAAGCTCAACTTTCAAAACCAAGCATCTGCAGACTCACCAGCGCCAACCTAGCACACCCACGAAAAATCTTTTCAAAATTCAAAACTTGAATTCTTGCAGCCATTTCATCAAACACTTTGCAGACACAAATCATCAAAATCCTAAACACTATTGTGAGCAGTGATTGAAGCCTAACTTGTCCCCTCTCTAGCTCACAACCATCTCAGTAGATCGTCTAGCAAGTTAAACCAAGCTCTATCCTCACTGTAAGCTGGGCAATGACATCAATGGTGAACAGCCGAAGCTCACCATGCCACCCCAGTGGAGACAGCAAGCTAGGAAGAGATTTAGTCGTGCCAACCTTGTCTGGGAGGAAGCCCACCGTCCACCGCCACTCCCTGTCCTAGCCGCGAGCATTGCCAAACGCTGGACCACATGCACGGACCACGCCCAGCTCACCAGAAACCATGGCGAGCATGCGCCAGAGCGCCACGCTCGATAGAAGCCCACAGACCGCGCGCGCCGCCCTCGCCGCGTGCATACATGATCGCCACCAACCCAGGAGACCACCAGACATCCCCGTTCGCCGCCCCATGCCGCACAGCCACCGCTCGCCGTCGAAGACGCCGCCTCTGCCACGCAGAGCATCGCACGTTCCAGACCAAACCGCACTGCCCCTACACACGCATTAAAGCCGTAGAGCACCGCCAGGAGACCACCAAGCGATCGCCACCGCCGGCCATGCCTCTAGCCGCCCGTATCCATGTCGCCACCGTCGCATGCCCATGCCGTTCGGTCTCGTCGTCACGACTATAAATAGAGGCCACCCCCAGCCGAATTGAGCACACCATCTCACTTCCCTCTCCTCACCGATCGTGCAACCCCGTTCCCGAAGCAAGGCGAGCAGCACTTCGCCGGAATTTTGCCGGAACCTGCCGCCTTTGGAGAAGAAGGGAGCCAGCGATTGGAGCCGCCCCAGGAGAAGCTGCCGGTGCCAGGAGTTCGCTGTCGTCGACTTCGTCGTTCGCCCGCCTCGCCGACCCTCACCTGAGCCCCGGTGAGCCCCCAACGACCCTCACCCGCCGCGTTAGGTTTCTATCTCGCCGGTGTTGCCCAACGTGGACGACGACCCTCAGCCGCTGGATTAGAACCAGATCGAACGCACCTCATCGCCCTATACCGCTTCGCACCCCCTGTCTCACTAACGCGTGGGGACAGCGACTTAACCAGCCCGCGTAAGCGCTGTGCTTAGCAGGCCGTCCCAGTAACGCTTCCGGCGCAGCCTAGTTATTTGAATTTAACCTTTTTCATTTTATTTCAAACACACTTCTGTACCCAGTTTCAAAAATCAACCCAGGTCGATTCAGTGAACCAAATTGAATGAAACCAATTTTGTTAGAAAAGTCTGGGAATGCTGAATCCAAGCCCGTTGGATTCAATTCATTTGGATCTGTAGATCATCCATGGTAAAAATAACAAGGCAGAAGCTTTTCTGCATTCAAACATTTTTCAAATTTAAACCATAATAGCTTTTGAGTTGATTCCAACTCTCAAAAATCACATTTAACCATACCTTTCAGAATTTATAAAAATATATAGGTTTACTTACAGAAATAATGACCAAGTAATAAAAGAATGCCACATAGGCATTTCTAGCCACTTTAATTAATTAAAATAAAAGAGAAAAACCTTATTAAATTGTGACACCACTTTAAATCACATTCCCATGGACTAAAATATGTGGTGATGACATGTGTCAACATGATCCCATTTTTGGTTTGGAGAATATTAAATCTTAAGTAGTTTTTCAATGAGTAGAAATTACTTTTCTAAAAATAAAAGGAATTAAACCAAGCTTTAATTTTGTAATGTTAGTGATGATGCTAGATCATCTATAGGACCCTTGTGTGTGATGAATGGAAGTAGTTAAGTATTGTTTGGTGATTGTGTACCTCGTATTTATTCATAGACGCTAGTACCGACCAAGGATACGAGGAGGAAGGAGGATACTACGAAAAAGAGGCCGAGGAGAACTTCAACCACTGCTCTGCAAAAGGCAAGCCTAATGCTACTAGTTGAATGTGCAATCTAACACTTGAAAGATACTCTATTTTAGCAAGCCTTACTAATCAAGTTGACCTATGCAAGTTTATACTTGCAATTGGGCAAGCTAATACTTACTTGCTACTATGTCAACTATATGCCTTAAGCATATGTGATCATATCCACTTGATAAACCAATCCTAATTTTATTTCCAAGCCCTCTACTTTATTTCTTTATCAAAGCTTTAACTTAGAGTTGACTTAAGTGACTTGTAGATTCTAGAAAGATATATTGAAGGTTGCATAAAGAGCATAAAATTTGGCCTAAGCTAGAAAATCTTGATGTCATCCTAAGGCATAAGATTGAACTTAGTGGAAACTCCACTAGTTTACTATCCCCCATTAGTGCTTACCCCCACTTGTAGATGCTAGTGCTAAGCATAAAACTTGATCAACATTAGATGGGAATACTTGGTGAAAATGGTTATGAAAACCTTAGAATGATGGATCATTCTACTGAGATGTTTTGACATGTGTTTCCGAACACCTGATGATTTTGGTGATGAAAATGTTGAGGCATGAGCCTTATCCCCTTAAAAAACTGATGGTTGTCTGGATGCGATACCATTCCAATTTTATCGTAGAACCACAATACCCGAAGATTGGGTAGGCTTGACTGGAAACTTATATACCTTAGTATTAGTTCCCTCGCGGCCAAGGTCTGAACTGAGGATACCTTGTGAAGATTGTCCACCTATGCAGTACCCAAGATGACAGTTGGTCATGGTTGGGAGGCCAAACTCACATGAGAGGTGCTTATACTAGGGCGTGTAATTGAAAGGTTAGGATTGATTATCCGCATACTGAGTATGGTGAATTTAGGATTTGTTCCTGACGGATGTATCGAATGTTGTGGTGAAAGTGTACAATCTCTGCAGAGTGTCAAACTATTCGAATAGCCGCGTCCGCGGTTATGGACAGTTGGAGTGGCCATACTGTTCCCCCGTCAGATGTTTTCAAAATACTTGTGAAATGAATTGAGACTTTGACTTGACCATAATAGGGTTGTGATATGAAATACAAGTTTCCTACTTAGGAGTTATAAAATTTTGACTAGCTTCTCTTGCTTCTCAGCTTAGTAGAGATAAATCTGGCTTTTGCAAAACAACCCTAGAGCCTAGTGTCCTATTATCGAAAACCCCTTCACTTGTTAGTATTAGTTTGTGAGTACTTAAAGAGTACTCATGGCTTGTCCCTGGCTATTCCCATGGCCAGACTATGAAGAGGAGTACCTGGAGGATAAACCCCAGGAAGGTTATGACAACTAGGATCATCTCCCATCGTCAGCATTGCCTGTGACCCCGAAGATGGAGCTTCGCCTACGCTAACGTTATTATTACGTATTCCGCTGCTTGAAGTTGTATTAAGAACTGGATCATGAGATCCCTATTTGTGTAAGACCTTATGTATGGTTTGTAATGGATGATGTACTGTGGTATCCAATTCTGTTATGTCTCGCAAAAATGGTAATCCTGGGATTGCGATGTATGGCATAACAGGCATCTGGGATTAAAAATCCGGGTGTTGACAGGTGGATCTTGGGAGCACCGCGTTAGATAAAAGTTTTGTTTATCGGTCTGTGGCCCAACACTGTAGCATTACATATAGCAGTGCAATTACAAACTAAAGGCAGTGCAAGTAGTCTCTGTATAAGACAGTGCACGCGGGGTAAATAGCGCAGTCCTTGATAATAATCTAATGTGCCTGCAGCATCACACAGAGCAGTGCATATATGAAAATAATGGCATTGCAAATAAACTACATGGTCATAGCACATTAGTTTGTGTTGGTAGACCACCACGCTAAATTGGTTGCACATGCAATGCATGCAATATAACAAGCGTAGTGCTTCTAAACTAAACTAGTGTACACTTGTAGTGCACTGTAAATTTTTGGTAATCAAGTGCACGTAGGATAAATAGCGTAGTTCTTGGAAAGTATAGAGGTGTATCTACAGAAAGCAGTTTATATATGACTATACGAGCAGTGCACTTAGGGTGCAGGGTCGTCCCACCTTCTTTCGGGGCTAGTACACTAACGCTGCAATTTCTAGATTCGGCAGTGCATGTGGTGTAAATAGCGAAGTGCTTTAAAATGAAACCAGTGTACCGCCAGTATTTATCGAGCAATGCGATGATTAATATAGTTGTAGTGCATGTAATTGCTTTATAAGCCATTGCATCTGGTTGAGAAAGCGCAATGCTTCGAAACAAAACCAGTGTACCTGCAATATTACATAGAGTAGTGCAATTATCAAACTCAAGGCAGTGAAAGTAGTTTCTGTACATGGCAGTGTACGCGGGTTAAATAGCACAGTGATTCATAATAAACTATTGTGCCTACATCATCGCACAGAGTAGTGCATATATGAAAATAATGGCAGTGCAGTTAGAGTACACGGTCATAGCTCATTAGTTTGTGCTAGTAGACCATCATGATAAATTGCTTACACAGTCAGTGCATTCAGTGTAAAAGTGTAGTGCTTTTAAACTAAACCAGTGCATACTTGAAGTGCACTGCAATTTTTTGGTAATCCAGTGCACGTAGGATAAATATGATAGTTCTTTGAAAGTACAGAAGTGTATCTGTAGCATAACCAAAAGCAATTTATATATGACTGCAAGTAATTTCTTTATAAGGTACTACACAAGGGCTAACAAGCGTAGTGCTTCGAAATTAAACTAGTTTGCCCGCAGCATCACAGAGAGCAGGGCATATGAATATAATGACGGTGCAATTAGAATAAACAGTCGTAGCATATTAGTTCGTTGTTTCTATTGCGGTCAATGTATCACATACTAATATTCTTGATTTCTACATAATATTGTCCAATCTTCGTCACCTTCATGTGATATTTCAGTAACACTGTATAAGACACTCTTAATTAAAAGTGTATCTTATGTAGTGCACCAAAACATCATAGCAGCAACATACATCAGAACAAATTGTGATGTGCTTACAATATGATGTACCCTGTTGAGACAAAGGTAGAAAATAAATATATTAGTTTAAACATCTGAGTCATATTTTTTGAGTGTTCAGTCATTTATTCTTACCAGCTAAAACTCGCACCTCCATATTCAAGGTATGGGTTTGCAAGCACGCTGATATCCCTCTCGTACAAAGGATTTCTTATACAGTGTGACCAAAATAATATACCTATTTTGAGATTTTGTAGAAGTGTTAGGTGTTTGAATCGTACAACAAGTATAGTAGAGATCTATAGCATATTAACTGTTGTATATCGCTACTATGTAGTAAACTTATATATAAAGTAGTACCTTGGGTGTGTAAAACGACTTGGGCATGGCAAATGCACTTGACAATCTTGATTTGCTCTTGAATTGGTAGATCCCTTTCTATACGTAATTCTCTGGTTGGCTTCACCTCTAGCTGAACAATTTTATTTGTATCTAATATTTCTTGCACCTATGATTCCATCTACTAGCATGTATTTTTTCATCGACCCATGTAGCATGCTACAAAATGGAAGGTGGCGGCTTCTGAGCTATGTGAGACTTGGTGTGGTCGTTGTATGTCTTCATATACAATTTCTTGGTTGTTCTAGGGTCTCCGTCTGGTGGGCCTTGTTGGGATAAACTATCAGTGTAGATGTTGCACTTTTTGGAAAACTTGGTTTGTACATGTACCACTTAAGTGTTCTATATTTTCATTGTATGTCTATACACTTATGGAAGATAATCATTATTTAATCTAGTATTGTTTTTTCCATTGTAATTACAATACGTTTATATTTAATATGTATATTGTGCACTAATCAAATCTGTAGGAGCACAACATCTATTGTTTATATTCTGGATATTTGATTCCACATAGAATTTATAGCAGTCAGTGCCTAGTTAAAGCAGCGGTAATAGTATTACGAGATAACAACAGGACATAAACATTTTGTTTCAGTACATTGCAAATTCTTAATAGACATAAAGAAATAAACAAGTACATATTCTTAATAGACATAAGAAATAAGCAAGTTATCACTCAGAGTTTGATTCTGACGACTCTGCTAATTCCTGACTATTACGAATAATGATGTTCATGACAAATATCATTTCAAGGTTAATCAGGGAAGTTTTTTTCCCTGTAATCAGTATTGCTTGTCCAACACTCAGATTTGTAGTTTAAACGAAGTTCTCCCATCCATCCTTGCTAAATGAGAAGCGACGATCTTTTGTTGTTTTGTACGCCATGGTGTTGACATTACCACTTGCTCCTAAGCGTACTCCAACAAGACCTTCTTTAGCAATTTCAAGTCTAGAAATGAACTTGAATGGTAGTTTCTGAGTTGCAATAGGAGGAAGATGTTTTTTAGGAATAACATTATGAAGGTATTAAACCAATGTTAAATTAATAAACAAAGAAATAAAGTTAACTTGAGAAACATACCATATTGTGTTGCTTAATGTTTGTTCTTATCAAACGAGTCACAAATGCCAACCCTATGAATGAATTAGCTGAGGGGAAGATATCGAATAAGTAATTCTCCTCAGAATCTGTAAGGTTGCATGTCTTGGAGAAAATTGTAGAATTAAGCACTTGGATATTGGTGTTTTCAGCATCACTGTTGTTGTAATCTTCTTCAGAATCAATACCATTGACAAAATATATGAAAGTGATCTTTGTACCTGGAGCTCCCAATGAAAATAATAGGTTTGCGCCTGTGCCGATCCTATTCTCTGTAATGAACCTTGTCTAACCTAGACCTGTAATATGAGTAATTGTGCGCTCTTTATGGACTTCAACATAATATGTTTTTCAAGAGTTTGGAATTCCACTCCAAGTCTAGTTATGTCGTTGAATTCCAACCTTAGATTGCATGCTATAGTCTGTGGAATGATAAAATGAAGGAAAGAACTATTATGTTAACAACGATTAAGAAATAGATTTATATATATATATATATTAAAATGTAGTGTATACATACGAGTGAATGCTCGAATCGGCCTTCTACGAGATGAATAATTAATTTTAAGCCAGAATGGCCTAATTTTTTACCACAGTGACTGAAACAAACTTGACATGGAGCCATATGTTTTGCAATAAAAATGGTTTTGTGTTATTAAATGTCTATAGATATATCAAATAATTTATAATTTGTGCCTAGTATTTTTATTATATTTTCTAATTTTGCTGTTTCTAATAATCTGATTCTGTACATATGGTTCAAATTGTTTATGTGCCTAGTAGATGCGATATTTTATCGTTTAGACTGGAACTAATAAACTAAGGTGAATCTAAGAATTATATTTAAAACTAAAATAAAAAATCAAATCAAACTACGATTGATGTTTGTAAACTTAAACAAATGAATATTCTTATCATACCATAAATTAAAGTAAAAGAACTTTAGTGTTAATTCAAGTCCATATAGATATATCGTGTTCTATCTTTAATTCAGACTATTGGACTCAGATTTGTCTAGATCTGGACAGTCTAAGTCTCAGTCCATTGACTTCTATCTGAGGGAATATAAGCACGCAAACATTTATGCTAATGTTTGTACAATGTAAACGATTTGCTAGAAAATTAAATGATGTTGGTTGCTTACTGAAGAGGCGGGAGTGGTGAATCGATGATCTTTCGTTGAAGGCGTCGGCAGAAGTTCGGCTAGGAGTTGATTTTTTGGTGGCACGAAAACGGGAACGAGCTTTAGAGGGAGGTGGAAAAGGAGTACTTAAATGGATAGGTTGCGTCTCTTCGTTTTATCTAAAGAGACTATAATGCTGATTATTTCAATGAAACCCTTCGTGTACTTACGTTTTAGGCAGTTATCAGTAGATAGAATAGGCAGTGCAGAAAGACGGAATGCAGTGTGCTTGGTGCAGTCAGTTCACTGGCGCCGTTAAATATCTTGCACCGTTTACACAAGAGTTTCATGGATGATAGAGATGCATTAACAAGCAGTGCATCGTACTGTAAATTTTAGGTGCAGTACATTGCATGGTTAGTGCTCTGCCATGGCACCTTATTTTGCACCATACGCACGGTACCTTTATGAACCATAGGAACGCAATACATACTTATTTGTTAGCTGCAGTGCATTGCAGGTACATGTGTAGTGCGTTGCAGGTGCAGTGCATTGCACTGTCAGTGCACTGCCGTGGCACCTTTAAGAAGCATAGGATCACAGTGCATAGTTATTTTGGAGGCAGTGCGCGTCAGTATTTGTTACAGGTGCAGTGCATTGCACGGTTAGTGCTGTGCCGTGTCACCTTATTTTGCATCATAGGAAGGCAGTGCACTACCGGCTTCATAGGCTGTGCGTGTTACTGTGCATTGTAGTTGGTGTGCACTGCATGATCAATGCACTGCCGTGGCACCTTATGCTGAACCCTTCTCATAGCAACTTTATGGACCATAATAACGCAGTGCATACGTATTGCACAAGCAGTTCAATTCAATGTGCATTGAGTGAGAAGTGCATTGCACGGTCAGTGTACTGCCTCGGCATGTTAACTGGCACCGTACACATAGTAATTTCACGGACCATAGTAAGGCAGTGCATACCTGCATCATAGGCAGTTCGCTTTTGTTTGCATTATAGGTGCAGTGCAATGCATGGTTAGTGCACTGCCATGGCACCTTATCTTGCACCGTGCGCACATGTGTTTTATGAAAATAGGAAAACAGTGCATACGTCGTACACACGCAAATCCTGTCCATGTACATTCACAGTGCATATACTAGTTGCCTGTATTATTAACATATTGATCCATACAAACATCATAAATATAATAAATATTTTATTTACATATCTTTTATGAACAACCTAGTGTATTAATATTATTACAAGTATCAATCTAATGGTCATCTTCAGTCGGGGATGTCCTTCTCATCCACAGCAGGTCTGAATGCTCTCAATACTATAGGAAGTTTATCTTTTAGATCGTTTTCTATCCTATATATCATCATTTAGTTAAATTATTCTCTCATTGCGGAAGGGCAGAACTGTTTAACAATCAGGAAATGGGTATGTTATGAAGCTGTGTTATCAATACAAAAAATATGAAGAAGATTATATTGTAACATAAACAACGCGACTTACCTCTTGTTTGTTGAATTTTATCTTGTCTCCATTGTACCACTGAATACTTCTTAGAATCAAGTAAACACACTCATTCTCTATCTTCTTTGGACACCTAGGGTACTTTGCTCCGTTGAACTTCTCTGCGAATTCTGGAAAATTGTGACTAGGATATGCCGCTTTCAGAAGTTCATCTAATCTTTTAAGTTGTTTTCATTAAATGCAACAATTTTTTATAAGTATTCTAAATAGTGCAGTTGCAATATTAATATGAAAGTAATGTTCTAACCATGATAGGTCCAATGTTGTGGTGATAATCAACAATTGTTGTAAACAAGTAACCTTTGGTGTATCTCCTTGAGTCAATTATGTCAAGGCATCCTCCAATGGTATACATGTTGAGGGAGTAAACTATAAAGTGAGAGTTGTAGATAACGGGTATTTCAACATGCAATAAATACATAACAGTAAGTTCATTAACAGAAAAGCTTATTTCATTAATAGTAAGATCTCGAAATTTATGTATAATCCTCTTCAAAATATATGTTGTGAAAATTTAGAGAAACTAACCAGTTTTGCCTTGTCTGGTTTAAAATGTTTCATCAATAATTTGAATTGCTCCACACAATATTTTGTGCACTCCCAGTTTTGTTTCTCGAATTCTGTTATCATAGAGACTGAAAGGTTGCATATGAATCTTTTGCCTCTGTCCACAAAGCCTCTACAGGAGTCGCTTATCATTAATTTGTCTATGTAATGTTGAACCAATTGATTGTCAACCATCCCTCCTTGTACAACATTCTTTTTCGGATCTCGGCCTATCTATTTTGATGACATCTGTATTCCAGATTCCACTCTTTGAATCAAAACTATGTATTTGTTGTAACAGTTCAATGAAGTTTGTTGTCATTACTCCAAATTATTATGGTAAAGCAAGTATTGATACCTATTTTCCAAAATTGTAATTTTTTTAGGCTTTTTTATAAAATTGAACAAATCTTGATGCATTTAAGCTTTTAGCCTTGGAACAACAAAAGTTAGCATACTATCTATTATTTTTATATGTGCATGTTTTCAATGAGAGATCTGAAAAATGTCTTTTTTTTTAAAAACATAGTATGTAAATTCAACTCTATATTATGTATTACTCAGCATATTTATCTTGAAAACTTTCATCCAAGATGGCTCCCCGAGCAGCGTGCTTCTTGTATTTGAAATGGACATGTTGGAAAACTGGAAAGGTACTTCGACCTTGCCGAGTTGGCCGGGATGATATCCTCGATGTTTCTGGTAGTGCTAGAATAGATTCAGATTCTGACATTTTCACCACAGGTGTATCAGCACTGGTTTTTGTGTTTCTGGTTATTCTTTTGGATGTTCCAGCCTCTTCTGAAGACATTGTTGATATTATTGCCGAGGTTTTGATCTTTTTGATGTTTTTTCCATAATCCTGACGAGACTCATTTTCAATCTCCATAGCCAATCTGAGTACTGCCATGTCGGTAAAATGGAGTTGAGCTGCACTCCTTTCGTCTATTAGCAATCTCTTTGTTTCATTAGCCGCCGACTCAAGAGACCGCGTGACAATGTTTTCTTTTGCATTTGTACTCAAATCAAGTTCAGGAATTCCTACAAAACAAAATCAAAAGACAGTTATTAGTCTACATACATTCTCATGATATAAATTGAACTTGTAATTGTTATTATATTATTGTTACATTATAATGCATCGTACCTTTGATATTTTTAGTCAATCCACTCAACATTATATCGGTGTTGTCCATTTGGCTGAACATTCTATAGAACCACAGGTTGCGAATAGTAGGCGTGTCTTCTGCTGTAAATTATGTGTAAGAATCAAATACCATGGTTTCCATCACTTGTAGTATCATGAAGCTACCATCTTCGCTAGGAATTGAATAAAATGTAATAATAAACTATCAATTAATTCTAAAACATAAATTGATATATCTAAATTTAAAAACAAGGGGAACAGTTAGTGATTACACATTGATAAGTTTTGGAATATCGCCAAACTCAATCTCGAACTTTATTAATTCTTGGTGTTTGTCACTGAACCCTTGTTGCCATAAATTTTTAACATTGTGTATGACTTTCATAGCTATTTCTTGCAATCTTTCATCGTCTGGATTTTGTCCTAAGTCCAGTATTCTCATCTTCCTTGATATGAAATCAATTATAAATAATAATTAGTGCCTTCTCAATCGATTCTCATATGCATACTTGGCATCTGGGATAGTAATCATTACCTATAACAATTATAAGAATCTTAACTAATTACATATTATGTAAAAAATTAATGTAAAATTTCTGTCATCTATTACTTGACGATTTGTCACTATTCTTTGAAAAAATCATCTTACGAAATTATATCCGGGTAACACGTCTTCTGCGTGATCAAAAAATAGATTCCTTATCCTTTATGCAATATATGTGAAATCACTAGTCAAAAATACCTATAACAAGCTTATATTGTTTAGTAATATTATAACAATTGAACAAAAGATTTATTTTTTGGCATGAACAAGGAGATGATGTTGAAATATATGTAAACCTATTTATTAACATTATATATGATATAATAGTTTTGTGAGCTTACCCCTATGTCAGGACCAAAATATTTTGTTCCCTGATCTGCTTTAGAAATCTCAAGATTATGTACAGCTAAATCGAGAACATTTTTTGGTGTAGTTCCTCCATCACGGAATGAATCTGCAATTTCTCCCGTAGTTACTATCTTTCCTCCAATTCTTCTCCTTATCAAAATGTATGACCTGCATGAATTGTTTTGAATAAGTTAGTTTCATGATAAATTTGAGTATATTATACCAATACTAATATATATTAGATTAGTATATATAATTGTTTCTTAAAAAAATTGCCTTTGCGATTCTTTTGCAGTGTGGAATCTCAACATCATAATGTGAAAATTTTCACTTGTAATTCGCCAGTCTTCGTGTGCTTCCTCCTCTGCAAATTTTTGATAAACTAAGTTATTTCTTTTACATTGGACTTGATTATTTTATTTTTTATATTTATTTTAAAAAATCACCTTGGTTGAAAGGTGCCTCATCGCCAACAGGTACTATAGCACCAGGTTGCTCGTACTGTTGTTCTCCTGTTCCATGAGTAGAAAAAAATTGATTCTGGAGAGGACTGTGCTCTAATGGTTTTATAGCACAACTTCCTATAATCAATTTGTACTTCTACTTCGATATAAGTTTCCTATAATTGAGAGCATAATTTAATTTTATATCGCAACACTTCTCATCATGGTTATTTCTAATAACAATATTGATAGCTGTAGCCATACATTAATTGTTCAATTTTTTTTATTGTTCGGTTATTCATAAGCAAATCTTTTCTTCTAACAAAATATCTTTTCACTAGAATTATACTTACCTTCTTGGAGAATACAGCCATGTATATCTGTAGAAGCATTGTCGTCAGTAAACCAGCTATCTACTAAGGCTTCAAGGTCTGTGTTTTCTTTGTTCTTACCTTCATCTATGCAGATTTCCTGGTTAAATTATATATTTAAAAGTGATCAGATAATATAATGGTTTTTAATATATATATAGAAATAAAAAGAATAAATATCGTTGGTAAGATTTAAAAGATTTATAACCTGTTGGTATGGCATAATTTCATTAAATTGATCTTCCTACCAATTCAATTGTTCCATGTTTTCAATGGCGTTGAAATCTTTCATGTCATCGATAATTCAATTGTTCCATGTTATCATTTCTTCATGTCATCAAAAGAAGATGCTTCTGGATCTGTTTGATGTTCAGGTGTGGAAGTCTTTTCGTTGTCAGATGGCAGTCTGTCATCAGAAATCCTCACTGCTTCATCATGTATAATATAATTGTCCATGTTGCATAAGTCATCTTCTTGTTCTTCATTATGTCCTTTCTGATCAGCAAGATTACCATCCATGTTGTCGTCAATCTTTTGCTCGACATACGTAACAAGTGTTACAACTGCATATGATGCAGTGTTTGCAGGAGCTGGTATTTGCAATGTGTTAATAACATTTTCTGTATGTGTGAATTCGTCCAAATCATCACCTTTCATTGAATACTCAACATCAATTGATGTTTGGTTTTCTCCTTGTTCTACCGGCTGCTCATTTTCTATTTTATCGACTTCAACATTGTGCTCTTGGTCCCGTGTGCTCCCTGAATCAATTTGTACCTTAGCCACGAATTGATGAACTTCATCATTAGCGCATTGAAGTTGTCTATCATTGTTGTCATCTTTAATCTGAATATCAGTAATCCCCTCTATTAAATCATTATCACATGCATTTGTATCGTGTTTACCAAAACAAGTATTGTTTTCTGTCGCAATCTTAGATGTAATTATTGTATCACTAGGATCATTCATTCTCTGGTTGCTATCTTCATTTATTCCTTCGTCAACAACTGTTGTTGACTAGTCACTGATAAGTTCAGCAACTTCTGTGCGAGGTGTACTCGATGATGGTACGGTGGTGTCTTCAGCATGTGAGGTGGAATGATCATCAGTGTTATGCTCGATAGACCCAACAGGTGTTGTAACTACAGATGCCGCAGTGTTTGCAGTTACTGGTATTTGCATTGTGTCAATAACATTTGATGCATCTGTTAGTTCTTCCAGATGATCACTTGTCATTGAATACTCAACGTTGACATAGGTTTGGTTTTCTCCTTGTTCTGCCTGCTGCTCTTTTCCTGTTTCATCGTGTTCCACATTCTGATCATGGTTCCTTGTGGTTCTAACTGAATCTGTTCATAACTCAGCCACGCAATCATCAACTTCATCGTTACCACATTCAAGTCATATCTCATTGTTAACAACTTCCATGATAATATCAGTAATCTTGTCTGTTAAATCTGTATCACATTCATTTGTATCTGCTATACCAGAACAAGGCATGTTGTATGTCGCAATCTCAAGTGTAATTTTGGTTTGACTAGCATCATTCATTCTCTGGCTGCTATATTATTTTTTCCATCATCCACAACTTTTTTTTCTCATTGACTTAATTCTGTTGACTGGTCATTGATCAGTTCAGTAACGTCTGTGCCAGGTGGACTCAATGATGGTATGGCGATGTCTTCAGAATGTGTGGTGGAATGCTCCTCACTTGAATCAACTATTTTTTTGTACTCTGCTGCCACCTCGGTATTCTTTGTGTAACCTAACGTATGGCAATGTGTAAATACCTCATCCGTAATTCCTATCTCAAAGTTGTTGTGAACTATTGATGGCCCACAAGTATAGGGGATCGCAATAGTCTTCGAGGGTAGTATTAACCAATTTATTGATTCGACACAAGGGGAGCCAAAGAATACTTGCAAGCCTTAGCAACTGAGTTGTCAATTCAGCTGCACCTGGAAATAGTTCTTGCTAACAGAAGTTTATCAGTAGCAACTGTTTGGTAGTAGCAACAACAAAACAAGAGCAATAGTAAAAGTAGTAGCAAACAATAGGATATGAGTGCGGTAGGCATAGGGATGGATGGACGGGTGTTGCATGGACGAGTCTAAACATGTAACTTCGAGATCTAGGGCAATTGCAGATAAATAAGAGTAAGCATCCAAGTACTAAACAGTCATAGGCATGTGCTCCATATATAGTCATGCGTGCTTGCAATGAGAACTTGCACAACATCTTTTGTCCTGCCAGCCCGTTGTAACAGGGCCTCAAGGGAACCACTGGAAATTAAGGTGCTTCTTTTAATAGAGCACCGGAGCAAAGCATTAACACTCCATGAATACATGTGATATGATACGTCGGAAACGTATCTATAATTTTTTATGCTCCATGCTTGGTTAGTATCTACTTTTCTTTGCTTTGTCTACACTTTGAGGTGTTTGTACATGTTTTCTGGTACTAACCTATTAACAAGTTGCCACAGTGCCAGTTGCCTGTTTTCTGCTATTTTTGGTTCCAGAAAAGCTAGTAAAGAAATATTCTCGGAATTGGACGGAACAAACGTCAAAGTCAATAACTTTTCGTGGGGAACAAAAAGTCCAGAGGGGAGCCGGAGAGGCGTGCCAGTGCAGCCGCACCCCCTAGCACGGGTGGGCCCTGCCCCACGCCTAGGCAGGTGTGGGGCCCCTGGCCACCGCCTCGGCCTCCTCCTTCGCCTATAAGAAGCCCCCGATGCAGAAACCCTAGATCGGGGGGATCTGAAGTTCTTCCCGGCACCCTGCCGGAGGGGAGATCATCCCGGAGGCCTTCTCTCCGGTATGATGCGTGAGTAGTTCCACCTTGGAATATGGGTCCATGTAGTAGCTAGATTGTTGTATCTCCTCCTTGTGATTTCATATATAGATCTTGTGAGCTCCGTTCATGATCAAGATCTAATCTATTTGTAATCATGCATGTTGTGTTTGCGGGGATCCGATGGATATTTACATTATTATGTTGGTTTGATTAATGGTTTTTTCTTTATGATTCTATCATGTCTGTGTTGTTTGTGATCTTGCATGCTCTTCGTTGTTAGTACCTATCTTGGCCAAGTAGTTGCTAGTGACTCCAAGAGGGGGTAGTTATGCTCGATAGTGGGTTCATGCCTCTAGTTTCCAAGGGAAGTGACAATAATCTCTTTGGTTGTAGATGTTATGTTGATACTAGGGAGAAAACAACGGTCTCTTGTTCATGAAACATGTGGACTGTTTACCTTACACACTTTGCTTAAAGCAGTTGTCTGTTGCTTGCAACTTAATACTGGAGGGGGTTCGTATGATAACCTGAAGGTGGACTTCTAGTCATAGATGCAGTTGGATGGCGGTCTATGTATCTTGTTGTATCTCCAATCGAATCTCATAGGATCTTTCTGACTAGTAATTACATTGTTATGCCTTGCTCAGTTCCTATCAATTTCCCTGATGTAATTTGTTTACCCTTCATGCCATGTTGTTTATCTAAGGAGAGCACCTATAGTGACCTATGGACCCCGGTCCAATCTTTACCATTGATACATCTTCCACTGTTACTTGTTTACTTGCTTCAAACCACCATTACCTTCCACACCATACGTTTAGTCCTTTGTTACAAAAAACCGGTGAGCTTTACAACCTCAGTAATTTGTTGGGACAAAGTCTTGAGTTTGTGTTGTGCAGGTATCCATGTTGCTTGCAACACCTGTTTGACATTTCCTTCCTCCTACTGTTTCGATAACCTCGGTTTCTTACTGAGGGAAAACTTTCTGCTGTGCTGCTTTACACCTTGCTCTTGGGGTTCCCAACAAAGTGCTCTTACATCAACTCAGCGCTGCATCAAGCTTTTCTGGCGCCGTTGCCGGGGAATAAAGAAAGAAGATCCCATGTCAACAAGGTTCCATCAACAAGTTTTCTGGCGTCGTTTCCAGGGAGGCTAAGGACGTCTTCACTAGGGGAATGCTCCACTTCCTTTCTCTTTATTTGTTTTTAGTTTGCTTTGTTTCTTTTGCTTGGTTTTGTTTGCCTCTTTTCAAAAAACCCAAAAAAATAGTTTAGTTTGGTTTTTCTTTCATTATTCAAAAACGCAAAAAAATTAGTTCCTACTCTAGTTGCCAGTCTGTTATTGCCTTGCTTGGTCATGCCTTCCATCAATGGATGGATTCTTTGAAACTAGTGCTTATTGGCAAGGTGGGTTCACGCAGGAACAAAAGAATTATTATAAGGAACACCGTTTGTCACAAAAAGGGAAACACCTTTGGGAACAAATTGATAAGTTGAATACTATTGCTAGAGACGTGTGCTCTATTTATAATGTTACTTATTGCTTTGATAAAGCTTGCTGCTGTAGGAGGTATAAACACCTACCCTTTCAATGTGAGTATAATGATAATGTTACCATATCTTATGTTAAACGAAATTATGATTTTCATGATGTGGAACAAATTGAAGAATTTATTCCCTTCAAGGGTGCATTTAAACTTTCCAGTTTGCTCGAAAATACTGATGATGCACCTTATGAAGATGAGGTTTATGAGATACTCAAATTTTGCTTTGATAATTACAAGGAAGAAAATATCTATATTTTTGAATATTTTAATAGACGCTTTCCATAAATGGAAGAGGCTAATGCCTTGCATGAGCCTATGGAAGAAGAAATTGTGGAAACTGCAAGCTCATTAGATGAAAAAGAGGAAGAGAGTGATGAACAAAAGGAGGAAGAATAGTTCAACCCATGCCTACCTTCTAATGAGAGTAACTCTTTACCCCTTGTATTATTTGATTGTCCCCCATGCTTACCAAAGGAGGATGAATGTTATGTTCCTCTGGATCCTTTTGAAATATCTACTTTGGGTAAAACCTGTGGAGGTTTTAATCCCACTATTTTTGAGCTTGATAGAAATTATGTGTTTGTAGATCACGAAAATCATGCTTTATGTGATAGCTATATTGTTGTGTTTATTCATGATGTTACTAAAAATTATTATGAGAGAGGAAAGTATGGTTGTAGAAGTTTTCATGGTACTGAAACATGTCACATCCCAAAATTTTCCAAATTTTGTAATGTGAAAAATAAATAAACAAAATAAATAATTATTGAAATTTAGGGTGAAAAGAAACTTTTTATTTCTAAATGGAAACTTAAAAACCCATCTTGAACAAATTTTAATAAAATGGAATCCAACAAATTTCAAACAAGTGGAAAGCATTCATCAATGAAAGAATCTTGAAGTTTAAACACTTTGGAAAAATAAACCAAAACCCAAAACCTTAAGGGAAGAAAATCATTTCCAAGATATCTCAAAGACTATGGATTTGATCCATATAAAAATTGGTCAAAAAATATTTATAAATGATCAAGAATGATAAATAAAAATATTATAAGGCCATAAAAATTGTTTTTATTCAATTTGGAACCATGGATAAAATCATATGAAATTAATAAGATAAAGAAATTAAATTTCAAAGCTAGTAAGAACCCATCTAAAATCCATACCAAATTGTGAGCAAAAATCCTAAAGAGATTTAAAGGGATAAACAAATATTCAATAAAATTATACAAATTGAAATCACCAATTTTGGATCTTTAAATAAAAAGATATGGATTCTATAAGGTAAAGAAAGAAATAATAAATAGGGAATATTTAAGAGCCAAATTAAATCTTAGCCAAACAAATGAAATGGAAGATTGTGGAATAAAAAAAGAGAATAAAAGATTATTTAAATAAAATCATAAGGATTGATTAATATCTAATTTTAAATGAAGGCAAATTGCTTAAACTAAATAATAAATTCCAAGGGAATTATTTGGAAGACAATTTAAGACTTGAATTAGAATCCATGAGTAAAAGAAATAAAGATAATCCAAATAAAATAAAGGAATATATAATATTCAAATAAAATAATATGGCCTTGGTCAAATTCAATTCTATTTGAATAAAGAAAAAAATCCCTAATAGAAATGATTAATTATATCATGGGAAAATAATAAAGTGGAAATTCCCAAGGGGGATATAAAAGTTATTTAATTAACTTAAATGGAATCAAAGAATTATTTGAAATAAAATTTATATGGGATTAAAACCATATTGGATTTTATTTGAATGAAGACAAATGCTCAATTTAAATGATTAATAAATCATATTAAAATATTTCAAATAATTCAAAATGAATTAATCAACTCCCTTTTGAATAAATAAAACTTACTGAAAAAGGGTTGATAAAAATTAAGGTTCAAATAAGAGTTTGAAAATATAAATAATAACTTATTTGAATAAAAGACAAGTGCCCATTTTTAAATAAAATATAAACCATAGAAGAATAAAAGAATTATTCCTAAAATGGTATTTAAAATACATGTTTAAGCATTAAAACTTACTGAATGTTTTGCTAAGATTTGAATTCAAATGGTTGTTCGAATTGTTTGAACAAATTCAAAATAGAATAAAAGAAACAGAAAAAGGAAAAATAAACAGAGAAGGAAAAAAATAGGAAAGAAGGCAGCCCAACCCAGCACAAGCCCAACTGGCCCAGCTAGCCCATCACTCTTTCCCCCGCAGGAAAATGATTCGCACTCAGACTCTCACCCGCTCCCTCAATGACGACCGGACGCCACACACGACTACCTCACCTCACTGACAACGCAGGCCCACGCCACGCTGGCGTCTTCTTCCCCACCGCGACGACCACGCCCTCTCCCCCGGCCGTTTCTGCCGCCGATTCCTCTGAGTAAATTCTCGTTAACTACTGATCAATTCTCGCCAGTAAATATGCCCTCTTAACTGTTCCCCTCTTCCCTCTCATTCCCCTCAATTTCCCACACCTCTCTGCCCCTAGGCTGGACGAATTTCTCCATGCGCCATCACTGCTCCGACGACCTCCTCCGGTCGGTTCCGTCCAGCCCTCATCGCCCCATCACCCCAGAGCAAACAAACACGTTCCCCAGTGTCCCCTGCATCTCCCAGTATCATCCACTCACTCGCATGCGCCTTGAAATGTCGACAGCAACGACGCCTCCTCGCCACCGCCGTCTGCAACATCTCCGGTGAGCTCTATCACATGAACCAGTGCGCGCCTGGACCAGAGACTCATGCCATCTTGTTTGCCTGTATATTACGAATCTCCAGGTGCTCGCCAACTACTCGTGCATGACCTACAGCCTTGTCTTCGACCATGACAGTGCGTGCCCGACGCTGTCTCGAACTCCGGCGAGCGATTCTGGACGAACCCGTGCGCCCCCTGTCTCCCCACGAGCATGTTGAGCATCTGCAATCTTCAGCGATTCTGGTAAGCTTCTCCCCTCCTCCTCTCGCCTCCTATATCACCGGCAACCTCACCGCCAGAGCCGCGCCGCCGCTAGCCACCGTCGCCGCGCCACCAGACTTTGGTCAATAGCATGTGAGCCATAGGATCTTGATCAGATGGACACGATAGAATCTTAACCCGAAGGGGTACGTAGCACTCTGAGCCGCATGATATGTTTTAAAACAACGCACCACGTTAGCTGATCCACGTGAACCGGTATCAACGAATAGGAAACAGATGCGTGGCACAGTTCTGATTTAAAAGACAGAAACTTTTCTATTAGATGCTTAAACTTGCAAAATTCATAACTTTTGATCCACACGTCCAAATTTTGCAAATTTTATATCAATATAATCAGGATAAATAATTCTATCCAACCATGCACTTTGTTTAATGAATTGCTTCGGGAAAATTAGTTGTTTTTGCAGAAACTTGTGTAGGCATATTTTGTGTATAAAATTTATTCTAAAAATTTTTTTAGGGTAAAATATTTTGTAAATGGATTATTTTGAAACTACTGACCACAGAAACCAACTTTTGGATTAACATATTTTGTGAAGCTAAAGAATAAATATTTGAATAAAATCATTTCTAGTTAAATAAAAATATTATTTATATTTTAAAAATGCTTTTTGAATAAAACCTTTGGGAAATGATTTGATTTAAACTCTCTGACCCTAAACACCAAGTTTTGAGATTTAAAAATATATTTTGTGAACCCTATAAAATTATTACCTTGCTTAAAAGCATTTCCAACAAAATAAAATATTGCTTTGGTATAAAAATGGTTTATAGGTAAAACCTTTTGCAAATGGTTTTAATATTAAACCCTTGACCTTAAAACACTAACACTTGTGTTTAAAAATATATTTGTCTAACACTAGAAAATATTACTTTGATTTGAACCATTTCTAGCAAAACAAAAATGACTTAAAGTGGCCATTTTCACTAACTTAATATCAAATGGTTTTTCCACTTTTATAAATGACCAACAGATGTTATAGAATGTTTATAACCTATTAGAAACCACTTTCCCAAATAAAACAATCTTTGGCATGCTTGCATGCATTGTTTTCGTTTTTATTATTCTATGTGTTGAATTACTTGAATGGTAGATTGAATTTTGTGCCTTGATTGAATTATAGTGGAATTTGAAGAGTGTGACCATTACAAGATCAAGAAGTGAACTTATATTCTCTACCAAAAAGGCAAGTGGTGATTCATACTTTTGTCCCATTATTTTCACTATGCATTAGTGATATTTCTAAGTAGTACTTGCATGGAATTTTCTAAGTGTTAACTATGCCATGGGAAATCCTAGTACAAGAAACCTTAATAGAATTTTCCCTAAGTTAAGATTCCTACTACTATCATGCTTAGCCTAACTAGTAGAAAACAAGGG
Source organism: Avena sativa (assembly GCA_916181665.1). Lineage (NCBI taxonomy): Eukaryota > Viridiplantae > Streptophyta > Magnoliopsida > Poales > Poaceae > Avena > Avena sativa. The sequence goes on along the minus strand of OV702283.1, from coordinate 279,363,846 downwards.
TGGATTATATTCATGCTATGGAATATTTCTAAGTCAAAGACTTGTGTTTTGTTTAATAAAACAACTATGTGAATGAATCACCTGGGTGGAATGGTATTGCTTGGATGGATTTTTGTTGAGTGGTTACACAAGGCCAGGGGACTGGTGAACCTTGTGTATCTCACTTGTGGAATGCCACCTAGGAACAAAGATATTTGAGATGTCAAATGCTGAGAAGCTTCAAGTGCAGCCACTTGGCATTATGGGCTCTGCCTGGATCATAAATGTTGCAATAACTTAGCCAAATGGACAGTTGGTGGTAGGGGATGATAGGTTTGCGAACGTGTCCATTCTGGTCTAAGGGAAGGCTTCTGAAAGATCTTGTCTCGATGCATGTCGAGTCTTGTGGGGAAAGTGCACCAGATCTCGAGAGAGTAAAATCTAAATACTTAGCCGTGTCCCCGACAATGGATAATTTGAGCATCAAGACATGGAAGCTATCAAGAATCTCCTCATCAAAATTTCTAAGTGTGGTTGAACAAGGGTTAAAGGATCTTCAATCACTGATTGGTAGATGCCTTGGGTGATTTTGACAAATAAAAACTGAGTGTTTTCAAATGATAAGGAAAATCTATTTTGAGCAAAGCAAGCCTCAGCTCCACTTAGCCAAATGCATATAGATGATAGTTACCACTATACTACCATAGTACCACTTGCCAATACAATTCAAATGTATTGACCCTTGTGGCTGTAACTTATTATGTTGCAGGTTTGTTTGATGTTAGTGAAGTGTGATGATTAGGATTACAAGTCTACAACCAACATGATTGCCTGTGGCACTTTGAAGATGAAGGACTCCATGCTATATAGTTATTTCTGCTGCTTTGTAATGAGATAGCCAAATGAGCTATGTAAGATGTAATGAATTATTTTATTCCTAGTTATAAAGTTGTATTATGACCTTTGTTTCTTGATATTACATCTTAACTATGGATGCTAGCTATTGATCCAGGTACTAGCATTGTAAACACAGGGATCTCTACCTTATTAAAGGTTGGGACCTCTACAAAACACCTCTCTATGTGCTGAAAGTTTTGAAGTTGCTCTTGTTTTATCTACCCACTCTTGTTACTATGTGCTTCTTTGATTTATTTTCTTACAAGATTCCTATGCATAGAAAGTGGGTTAGACTCAAATGTGTTTTGAATTTGCTTCTTGATGCTCTCTTTTACTTCAACTCATAGTTCTTATGAGAGCATCTTCTCAAACTATCATGCCTAACTTAAAGGCGTTAAATAAAAGTACTTTTTGGGAGATAACCCAAGAGTTTTCTTGAGTCTTGGAAGTTATTACTTCAGTAATTACCTCTCGTTATCCTTTTTGTTTGCTTTTTGTGCCAAGAATGACCTCTAATGAGAGGGAAGTAAGATTTGGGGAGTTGCTGTCCCAAAACAGATTTCTGTCCTCCACCATAAAAATTCGTGAGGAGTATCTGAACTCAAAATTTACGAATAAATCACTCAGTATGTGAGCTAACTTTTGTTAGTTCAACACTTTTTTATTTGAGCAACAGAAGATGTTCGAAAAAATCGGTTTCTAACTGCTGGTCTGTTTTGACAGATTTCTGCCATTATTTGCATTTGCTTCTTATTGATTCCTTTTTGAGTTCTCTTTAGGTGAATTGAGCCTTTTGAAAGAGTTACTACAGTAGCTTGTGTTTTTAGTGAAAAGCCTTGTTGTTCCAAAGCTTTGCCACAGGTCTAATATCTTTTGAATACACTAACGTTGGTAATGAAGATTGTGTGAAGTTTTGTGTTAAGGAAAATTTTCAGGTGTAGAGAGAGAATGATACAATGATTGGGGATGCAACCATGGTGTCACCCCAAGAAATATCCAAGAGGTACAAGCGTCAAAACTTGGGGATGCCCAGGGAATCCCCTTCTTCATCAATAAAAAGCTCGGGTCTGTCTAGACACTTCGTTTTTATTGTTTCATGCCAAGTTGTGTTTTTCTTGGAGCGTCTTAGTTTTCATTTGCTTTTCTTAGTTTGTTTGAGAAGTTTGGACCCCCGTTCTCATTGTTTTGTTTTGCAAATAAGTTGCTTGGTGTTGGAAAGGAGTAGTAAGTTCTTGCTTGAAAGTGCAAGAGGAGCTTGCATTGACTGTGACTTAGACTTTAGCATGACATGCTAGGTGTTGTTTTGACCTTATGCTTAGTGATTATTGCTGTAGCATGTCTTGTTCCAAATAATTGGGATTTCTTAGTGTGTCTTAAAGAAATTATGCGTTGTTTTAACATGCAAAAGCATAGTATTGTGGTATATTCTCCTTTTATGCTTTGCTTGGGTTGACTTGGAACATTCTCACACCATGTTATGACTATGAACAAGTCACCATATCCTCTATGATCATTTAGTCCTTGACTTGTAGTACCACTCTATGCTTTGATAAGTAATGCTTTGTTGCACTGCATGATTATGGACATTGTGCTCTCTTATTTGGTTGCTCCCATTATTTTGCTAGCCTCCACTTGTATGAGTAAGTTCTACTCATGCTTCCAACTACCAAGAAACCAGGTTATTTCAAAGTGTCCACTATAACTCCTATGCATGGTGTGTTACACCATCCCAAGTATATTCTTGTTTTCAGCTATCTTCCAATTAAAAACTATTTTGTTATGTGAAAACTTAGTGATTAAAGCCCTCACAAACTTGATGGCACACTTTATATTCTTTGCCCCTAATAAACTTGAACCGTTGTGTCATCTATGTTGTATATGCTTGCACTTATACGTTGGAATTAGCAGAATCGTGCTGCCACGGGGAACATTTCCAACATTGCACTTGTACTTTTTACTCAGTTGATATCATGCTCTTTTGTCTATGGATGTCACCGGTGTGAAATAAAGAGGGAACTTGTAAGTCCATGGAGTTTGTATCCTGTGTTAGAGAAACGCCTGGGCCGCTAGCCTAAGCCATGCCTAATCACGGTGGAAACTTGCTGCATCACCATCGTGAGCTATCTATGAAGCATCCTCAATAAAAAGCTGTGCATATGGTAAATAAAAAGATTTCTAAGATGTTCATTGTCTGCTTGCCTTGTCATTTTCGTTATGGGAAGCTCCTGTACCGTGTGCAAGGGGTACCCCATTGGCGGTTCTCAATGATATGCAAATACTTACAATGACAAGAACTTACAGGTGACTAAAGTTGAGTAGCATGAGGTGTGGCCCTAGTATTCAAGGGACTTGAGATTGCCAACTTATACTTCGTCAATCATATACTCCATCTTTGTTCACTTTAACCTTAATCACTTCAAGATGCTTATGATAGGGGCAATGAGGGATGAAAGCTAACAATTACCATAATTTTTGGAAGCTCTTTTTGAAACTTAAAATCCCTGCTTACTTTATACAAGGCTTTTCTTCCACCACTGTTGAGTCTCCACCTTCTACCTTTAGGCACAATTAAGAGAGCATAGTTGTCATTCTGTGTGCAGTGTTCCAAAGCTTATTGATTGATGCATATTGTGATATCACTTGTTCTTGTTCTATTTGTTTCTAGTCACCCTTGTGAACTTTGAAGGTGTCCTATGCATCTCTTTGCTACTCTATGAGGGACAAGCTGATTTGTTTCTAGTCACCCCCCTAAGCGCAGATAGGCCCTGCCCTGCGCCTAGGCAAGGTGTGGGGCCCCTGGCCACCGCCTCGGCCTCCCCCTTCGCCTATAAGAAGCCCCCGATACAGAAACCCTAAGTACCCGATCAATATTCCACGAAACCTTCTGTAGCCGCCGCCACCGTCGTCCCTAGATCAGGGGATCTGAAGTTCTTCTCGGCACCCTGCCGGAGGGGAGATCATCCCGGAGGCCTTCTCTCCGGTATGATACGTGAGTAGTTCCACCTTGGACTATGGGTCCATGTAGTAGCTAGATGGTTGTATCTCCTCCTTGTGCTTTCATGTATAGATCTTTTGAGTTCTGTTCATGATCAAGATCTAATCTATTTGTAATCATGCATGTTGTGTTTGCAGGGATCCGACGGATATTGAGATTATTATGTTGGTTTGATTAATGGTTTTGTCTTTATGATTCTATCATGTCTGTGTTGTTTGTGATCTTGCATGCTCCCCGTTGTTAGTAGCTATCTTGACCAAGTAGTTGCTAGTGACTCCAAGAGGGGGTATTTATGCTCGATAGTGGGTTCATGCCTCTAGTTTCCAAGGGAAGTGACAATCATCTCTTCGATTGGAGATGTGTTGTTGCTACTAGGGAGAAAACAACGGCCTCTTGTTCATGGAACATGTGGACTGTTTACGTTACACACTTTTCTTAAAGCAATTGTCTGTTGCTTGCAACTTAATACTGGAGGAGGTTCGGATGATAACCTGAAGGTGGACTTCTAGTCATATATGCAGTTGGATGGCGGTCTATGTATCTTGTTGTATCGCCCAATCGAATCTCATAGGATCTTTCTGACTAGTAATTGCATTGTTATGCCTTTCTTAGTTCCTGTCAATTTCCTGCTGTAATTTGTTTACCCTTCATGTCATGTTGTTTATCTAAGGAGAGCACCTCTAGTGAACTATGGACCCCGGTCCAATCTTTACCATTGATACATCTTCCACTGTTACTTGCTTACTTGCTGCAAACCACCATTACTTTCCACACCATACATTTAATCTTTTGTTATAGCAAACCGGTGAGCTTGACAACCTCACTGGTTCGTAGGGACAAAGTCTTGAGTTTTCGTTGTGCAGGTCTCCGTGTTGCTTGCAACACTTTTGTGAAGTTTCCTTCCTCCTACTGGTTCGATAACCTCGGTTTCTCACTGAGGGAAAACTTGCTGCTGTGCTGCTTCACACCTTGCTCTTGGGGTTCCCAATGAAGCGCTCCTACATCAACTCAGTGCTGCATCAAGCTTTTCTGGCGCCGTTGCCGGGGAATAAAGAAAGAAGCTCCCACGTCAAAAAGGCGCCATCATGATCCTCACATCACTGCCATCCCCTCAGGTTGTCCCAATTTCTATCACTTCGGGGCCTTTGGGTCCGGACAATGATATGTGTACACAACTTGCAGAGAAGATAACAAAAAATTCTATCATAATGATTCAATAATAAGTTCATATCTGAGATCATGGCACTCGGACCCTAGTGACAAGCATTAATCACAACAAGTTGCAACAAAGTCAAATAGAACTAATAGAGATACTAGGCACCATGCCCTAACAATCTAATTCGATTACATGATAGAACTCATCCAATCCCTACCATTCCCATAGCCTACAGCGGGGGATTACTCACTCATGGAAGAGGGAAACATGGATGGTTGATGTAGAGGAGTTGGTGATGACGATGGCGATGATCCTCTCCAAATTCCCCGTCCCGGCAGGGTGGCAGAACAGAGTTTCTAGTTTCGTATCGCGGTTTCTGGTGGTGGCGGCGCAGCGGAACTCTTTCTGGAAAAACATCGAACCCCCTCGGTTTTTAGGTCAAGAGGCATCTTATAGGTGAAGAGGGAGGCTGAGGGGGTGCCTGGGGCAGCCACACCCCCTCTAGGAGGGGCTGGGCCCACCCGCGTGGCAGGGGGTGTGGGACCCCAGGGCTCCACTCCGTCTCGTATTATGGCTCCGTGGATCTTCTGGTGAAATAGGATTTTTGGCATATTTGGGATTTTTCCTGATAGTTGATTTTATGCACAAAAACTAGACACCAAGGTAATTCTGCTGAAAACAACGTCAGTCCGTGTTAGCTGTATCCAAATCACACAAGTTTAGAGGAGAAACAATAGCAAAAGTGTTCGGGAAAGTAGATACGTTTTGGACGTATCAACTCCCCCCAAGCTTAACTTATTTCTTGTCCTCAAGTAATTCAGTTGAAAACTGAGTGCGATAAAAGAAATTTCACAAACACATTTACTTCATATGATGTATATATTCTCAGCACAGGAGTAGATACTTAAACAATTCATAATAAGAAGTATGCAACTAAGTCTACTCAAAAGTCATTGCAAGCTATGAAGATATTCCAACTCAATAATAATAAGTAGCATGAAACATAAACATAAGCAACATTGCAATGCTCATAATAAGGTATGATAGAGTGGTATCTCGCTTGCCTTTGTTTGTAGAGCACAAAATAAATTCCAAGGCACCTCTGAAGTTCAAGTGAAGAATAGAAGTAAAGATATCAGAGATAGAAGCATCAAAGTCATGACATAATTAACCATGTTTTGAGACAAACACAAGAATGACAACTCTGCTCTCAAGAAGGTGATCATAGAATAAGTGGTGACTCACCAAGGAGGTGAAAAGGTTTTGAAAGGTTTGAAAGGCTTCCAAATGCTGAAAGTAAGGTACTCATTAGCTTTGAGCTCTGATTGCCCCTATCATAGGCATCTTTATATGATTAATGGTGAAAGTGAGGTCCAATATGAGTTATTTGCTTGACTGACCATAAAATAGAAATCTCATGTCCCTTGAGTACAAGGGCCGCTCCTCATGCTACTCAATTTTAGTTATCTGTAAGTTCTTGTCATTATAAATACATGCGTATCATAGAGAATCGCCAACGGGGAACCCCTTGCACATGATACAGGAGATATCCCGTGATCAAAATGACAAGGCAAGCAGACAATGAGCATCTCAGTAATCTTTTTATTTTCTATTTGCATAGGTTTTTATTGAGGATGCTTCATAGATTGCTCATTATGGTTATGCTGCAAGTTTCCACCTTGATTAGGCATGGCTTAGGCTAGCGGCCTAGGACTTTCTCTAACACATATATATAACTCCATGAACTCACAAGCTCCCCTTCTATTTCAAACCGACGACATCTACAAAAAAAAGAGCATGATATCAACTGGATATGTATCCATAAGTGTTGAAAGCGTTCCCCGTGACAACACGGTTCTGCTAACTCCCAGCCTATAATTTGCAAGCATATAACTTTCATGGATAGTCACAATGGTCTAGGTTTATTAAGTGCAAGTTATAAAGTGTGCCATCAAGTTCATGAGAGCTTTACTAACTAACTTTCTCAAAACAAGCAAACATTTTATTTGGAAGAAAACAAGGCACAATGAATATGCACGGAATAGAAAATGAGGCTAGTAGGTAGGTATGGTGGACACTGTTGGCAATATTGATTTTGGGGAGTTGGATGCACAAGTAGAGCTCATACTCAGTGCAAGTGAAGGCTAGCAATAGAGAGGGAGCGACAAATGAGAGAGCCATAACTGTCATAATCATGCTTGCAACAAAACAAGACTAATTACGGCATGAATGTGATACAAGAACTCTGAGGCAAAATAAATCATCGAGGCTTACTGACTATTGTTTAGTCATATGCATGCGTGAGCATGTTCCAAGTCGATTCACATGAAACATTTCAGAGGAGGATACCACAATATCATACCAAAATATGAATAGAACAATGCAAGCAAACATTCATATGACATGCTACAAACTATTAGCAAGATGGAGCTAATCACAAGAAAGCAAGAACTACTAAGCATCCATAAACAACATACACCTTACATGAACAGACTAAGCACGCTCATAATGATGAGTATATGTACAAAAATGAAAACAAATAGAGTTCATTACCAGCCTCTTACCACACCTCAAGTTGTCTTAATATTCATTATTGCCCTTCACTTGTGTGGATTGAATAATAACATGAAACCAAACTCTATTGAGGATGGCTGAACCCTGCAAAGAACTCACAAAACCAAGAAGAAGAACAAATATTTTGGTGTTTTCGATTTTTAAAAACAGGCAAACAAAGCAAAAACAAACAAAGCAAAAACTTTTTGGATTTTTCTTTAAGGCAGACCAAAGCTAGAAAACAAAGAAAAAAACAAGAGAAATAACGAAAATATTTTTGGTATTTTTGTGTTTTGAGAAAGCAGAAACAAAAACCAAAAAGAAAGCGAAAAAATGGATATATAAAGAACCGACGAAACATGATATATAGATGAGTGTGATGTCAGTATACCTCCCCCAAGCTTAGGCTTTTGGCCTAAGAGGGTCTCAACTCCTTAGTGACCAAGAAGGTGCACCTCCGTAGTACGACGAGGGCAGGCCCTTTCGTCCTGGTATGAGCTTGAGGACTCCCCTGTGTAGTGCACAGAGGGGTCGTATGAGGGCGCGTCCCCCTGGTAGTGTCCATGGAAGCCAAGAATGTGCAGCTTCTCGTCCATCTCCTCCTTGGAGCGTGACAAAGGTCCCTGGGAAATACTGAACAAAGTGGTTTGGGGCAGAGGAATCTCTCTCTCTTCCCCGTCAGTAAACAACATTCTATAAACCAGACTCTCAAGGGTAGAGCCAGTAGTAACAAAGTGATGCGCTTTCATGGTAGCTAAGTCAAGCCTCTAAGGAGCCAAAACTGTATCATTTGGATCAATAGAAAGGTCTAAGGAAGTAACAACACGTGCAACAATAATACCTCTATAAATGGGTCCCTTAGCAGCTAAGCGACGAGCAATGAGAGAACCAAAATTGTACCTGGTTTCATTGTTGAGCGCAGCAGCTAGGAAGGCCAAATGATAGTTGGAAATATTGCTAGTGTTCTCCCTAGCAAGAACACTAGTGGAAAGATAATAAGAAAAATACCTGATAGCTGGGAGTTGAATATTTCTTATCTTTCCCCGCTGGGCTCTACGGTCATCATCATTAGTTATCCCACGGTAGAACTCCAACAAATCAGTGGGTTGCGCTGGAAACTTCTTCACCATCCTAGCCGTACCAATACCTAGGATCTCACAAAATTTCTTCAATTTCATGGAGTAAGGCCTGTTATAGATTTTGAAAGACATATCTGGTTTGAACGGGCTGTTAGAAAAAGAGAAACTCTCCACAAAGGTTTTAGTGAGCGTAGCATACTACACACTCTCATCCTGCATATAACTCGTTAGTCCAACCCTCCAAACCAAGGTTAGGAAATCATTGAGAATCCCAGCAGCCCACAAAAAGGTAGGACAAGGAAAGGTAGAAGGGTGCGCATCCACCTCATCTCCCTCGTCGCCAAATCACAGTGTAATGAGATCCTCATTGTATGAGGGCCTAGCTCGGGAGGATGATCTTGAAGGCCTTGTCCTTCTAGGTGCATCACTCTCAAATATTTCACCATAGGTGTGGTTGTCCATGACCCCTTTTTTCTGAAATTTTTAGACAAACATCTAACCAAGTGATTTCCTATAGGGTTCGCAGCATAGAAAAACAAAAAAATTCCTACGATAGGAACAACTATGTACCAAGATCTATCTACTAGATACAAGCAACATGCGGATATACATCTGTAGAGAACATACCCTTGAAGACCGACAAAGCTTAATGAGTCCAAACTTGTGGTTGATTTAGACGATCTCTTGCCGATCTCAAGATCGAGAGGAAGTCCTAGCGCTGCAAAATAGCGGCGCATCCGTGCTCGCACACACGTTCAAGGCACCGAGCAACCTCTGCCTCCTCGCTCCAGCGATGCAGCGGAAGCACAACTCTTTCTTGCCGAATAGCCACCGAGAACATGTATCTCGCTAGTCCGAGACTATGGAGGATAAATACTAGAGAGAGAGAGAGAGATCCTTCACGAGGAGGTGTGCTTTGAGAGGATGAGAGGGGGGCCTTTTATAGGGGAGAGGGGGGGGAACCCAAGGGGCACGGCGCCCAGCCATGGGGCTGCCCCCACCTCTTCCTCATTCATGTGGGTGGACACTCCACTCACTAAAATGCCTTTCAATTTCCTCCACTAAAAAACCCACTCAAATTTCCATTAAATTTCCACCAAATTTAATGCAAACTCTCATTAAATAAAACTCTTTTATTTATTCAGAATTTTGTCAATTACTTTAATGACAAACATTCTCATAAAACCCCTTTCTAGTATTTCATTTCACATGCAAAAACACTTTCTGCAATTTCACCCAAAAACCGGTTTTGGTATCTAGTGAAATAAATTTGTGCGCTTGTTATTCTTTTGAGAAAGAAACGTTTGCTCCAAATGGATGTCGGTGTCTCTTAAGTGTGTCACCCTACGGTTCGCGAATAATGCGGACATGATCGATACCCCTCTCGGATCAATAATCAGAAGCGAGATCTGGAGACCCATACTGACTCCCACACATTCAACGATGACTTTCTTGTGATCGCGAGAATCTTTTATGATAGTATCTTAATCCCTTTGTTTCGTGATATATTACATGTCCGAGATTCGATCATCGGTATCTCTGTAGGGTTCGCAGCATAGAAAACAAAAAATTTCCTACGATGGGAACAACTATGTACCAAGATCTATCTGCTAGATACAAACAACGGGCGGATGTATATCCGTAGAGAACATACCCCTGAAGACCGACAAAGCTTAACGAGTTAAACTCGTGGTTGATATAGACGATCTCTTGCTGATCTCAAGATTGAGAGGAAGTCCTAGCGCCGCAAATCAGCAGCGCATCCGGTCTCTCACACACGTCCGAGGCACCGAGCAACCTCCGCCTCCTCGCTCCAGCGATGCAGCGGAAGCACAACTCTTTCTTACCGAATAACCACCGGGAACATGTATCTCGCTAGTCCGAGACCATGCGGGATAAATTCTATAGGGGGAGAGAGATCCTTCACGAGGAGGTGTGAGTAAGAAGTGAGGAGGGGGGTGCCTTTTATAGGAGAGGGCGGGGGACCCCAAGGGGGTGGCTAGCGCATGGGGCTGCCCCCTTGCCCTCCCCTCTTCATGTGGGTGGACAGTCCACTCACAAAATTCCTTAAATTCCCTCCACTCAAAATCCCACTCAAACTTGCAATTAAATTTCCACCAAATTTAATGCAAACTCTCATTAAATAAAACTCTTTTTATTTATTCAGAATTTTGTCAATTACTTTAATGACAAACATTCACATATGACCCCTTGCTAGAATTATATTTCACATGCAAAAACACTTTTTGCAATTTCACCCGAAAACCTGTTTTGGTGTCTAGTGAAATAAATTCCTGCGCTTGTTATTCTTTCCGGCATGAAACTTTTGCTCCAATTAGATGTCGGTGTCTCTTAAGTGTTTCACCCTACGGTTCGTGAATAATGCGGACATGATCGAGATCCCTCTCGGATCAATAATCAGAAGCGGGATCTGGAGACCCATACTGACTCCCACACATTCAACCATGACTTTCTTGTGATCGTCGGAACCTTTTACTCTAGTATCTTAATCCCTTTGTTTCGTGATATATTACATGTCTGAGATTCGATCATCGGTATCTCCATACCTAGTTTGATCTCGTTAGTGACATGCACTCTTTTCTCGTTCCTGTGATATAACATTCTAGTGATCAAACCACTTGCTTGCAAGCTAACCAATGTGATATCACCGAGAGAGCCCAGAGTATATCTATCCGTCATCGGGATGAACAAATTCCACTCTCAATCCATGGGCGTCAACATAACACTTTATTAGTTCTGAACCCATCTTTATAATCACCCTGTTACGGTGTGATGTTTGATGTTATCAAGAAACTCTTCTGGTGTTAGTGACTGACATGATCTCATGGTCTAAGGATTAGGATCAATTCGTAAGTTGTTATAGCAATATAGACTCAATGACTTTGATCATAATGATATACTTCGGATGAATGTTCATCACACCATTACACTAATGTTGTTATCCTGTTATTAACAACATCCAATGTCCATGATCAGGAAACCTTGATCATCTTGTTAATCAACGAGCTAGTTTATGAGAGAGGCATAACTAGGAACTTTCTGTTTTTTTATTAAACACACATGTATTAATGTTTCCGTATTAATACAATTATAGTATGCAGAATAAACATCTATCATATACTTGGAATACACATAATAAACACTTTATTATTGCCTCTCAGGGCATATTCCCTTCAGTATCCCACTTTCACTAGAGACAATAATCTAGTTACATAGTGATGAATCTAACACCCATGGAGTTCTGGTGTTGATCATGTTTTGCTCTAGGGAGAATTTTAGTCAACGGATCTGCTACACTGAGATCCGTGTGTACTTTACAAATCTGTATATCTCCATCCTTGACATGCTCGCGGATGGAGTGAAACCGGCGCTTAATATGCTTGGAATTCTTGTGAGACCTTGGTTCTTTGGCATTGGCAATGGCACCATTGTTGTCACAATAGATCACCATTGGGTCCAACGCGCTTGCAACCACACCTAGTTCGGATATGAACTCCTTCATCCAAACCGCTTCCTGAGCTGCTTCCGAAGCAGCAACATATTCGGCCTTCGTTGTTGATCCCGCCACCATAGGTTGTTTGGAACTCCTCTAACTAACCGCTCCGCCATTCATGAGAAATACGTATCCGGATTGAGACTTAGAGTCATCTGGGTCGGTGTCAAAGCTTGCGTCGACATAACACTTAGCGACAAGCTCTTCTTCACCTCCGTACACAAGAAACATATCCTTAGTTCTTTGTAAGTACTTAAGGATATTCTTGACCGCTATATAGTGTTCCGAACCTGGATCCGATTGGTACCTACTAGTCAAACTAATAGCATGTGCCACATCTGGTCTTGTACATAGAATGGCGTACATTATAGATCCTATGGCTGAAGCATAGGGTACTTTGTCCATTATCTCTCTTTCTTCCGCCGTAGCCGGACTTTGAGTCTTACTCAATCTCTTGCCTTGCAACATAGGTAAGAACCCCTTCTTACTTCCGTCCATTTTAAACTTCTTTAAAATCTTATCAAGGTATGTACTTTGTGATAGCCCTATTAGGCGCCTAGATCTATCTCTATAGATCTTTATGCCTAATATGTATGACGCTTCACCTAGGTCCTTCATTGAAAATTTCCTGTTTAGATAACTTTTAACAATGTTTAAAAGATCTATATCATTTCCGATCAATAATATGTCGTCCACATATAATATCAGAAATGCCGCATTGCTCCCACTCATTATCTTGTAAATACAAGCTTCTCCATAAGTTTGGACAAATCCAAACTCTTTGATCACCTCATCAAAGCGGAGATTCCTACTTCGTGATGCTTCCTTCAATCCATAGATGGATCGCTGAAGCTTGCACACCCTTTTAGCATCCTTAGGATCGACAAAACCCTTTGGTTGTTTCATATACAGCTCTTCTTCAATATTACCATTGAGAAACGCGGTTTTGACATCCATATGCCATATCTCATAATCGAAATATGCAGCAATTGCTAACATAATCCTAACTGACTTTAGCATCGCTACGGGAGAGAATGTCTCATCATAGTCAACTCCTTGAATTTGTCGAAACCCCTTTGCGACAAGTCGAGCTTTATAGACGGTCACATTACCATCAGCATCAGTTTTCCTTTTGAAAATCCATTTGTTCTCCACGGCCTTTCGGTTGTGAGATAATTCCACCAAGTTCCAAACTTGATTTTCATACATGGATTCCATCTCGGATTTCATGGCTTCCACCATTTGTTGGAATCCGGGCTCATCATCGCTTCTTCATACGTCGCAGGGTCATAAATTTCATCAACCATGAAATTCATAACAGGGTTTTCGTACAGCTCGGGAGCTGCACGGGCCCTGCTAGACCTGTGAGGTTCGGGGGTACTCTCTTTTAGAGTTTCATGATCATTATCATTAGTTCCCTCTTCAACAGGTGAAGCCAACTCCGGAACAACTTCCGGCGCTGTGCTACTCACCATACTTTGAAGAGAAGGTTCAATAACCTCTTCGAGTTCTACCTTCCAACTACTCACACCTTTCGTGAGAAACTCTTTCTCTAGAAAGGATCCATTCTTGGCAACAAAAACCTTTCCCTCGGATCTGTGGTAGAAGGAATACCCAATAGTTTCCTTAGGGTATCCTATGAAGACGCATTTTTCTGCTTTGGGTTCGAGTTTATCCGGTTGAAGTTTCTTCACATAAACATCGCATCCCCAAACTTTAAGAAATGACAGCTTAGGCTTGTTTCCAAACCACAATCCATACGGTGTCTTTTCAACGGATTTAGATGGTGCCCGATTTAAAGTGAATGCAGAAGTTTCTAGTTCATAACCCCAAAATGACAACGGCAAGTCCATCTAGGACATCATAGATCGAACAATATCCAATAAAGTACGATTACGACGTTCCGACACACCATTTCGCTGTGGTGTTCCGGCAGGCGTGAGTTGTGAAACAATTCCACACTCTTTCATGTGAGTGCTAAACTAGTAACTTAGATACTCATCTCCAAGGTCGGACCGTAGAAATTTGATCTTTCTATTATGATGATTTTCCACTTCATTCTGAAATTCCTTGAACTTTCAAAGGTTTCAGACTTGTGTTTCATCAAGTAGATATAACCGTATCTACTCAAATCATCCGTGAAAGTAACAAAATAACGATATCCACCTCGCGCCGACACACTCATTGGACCACATACATCAGAACGTATGATTTTCAATAAATCTGTCGCCCGTTCCATTGAACCGGAAAATGGCGTTCTAGTCATCTTGCCCATAAGGCATGGCTCACATGTATCAAATGATTCAAAATCAGGCAATTCCAAAAGTCCATCCGAATGGAGCTTCTTCACGCGTTTAACGCCAATATGACCTAGTCGGCAGTGCCACATATATGCGGATATATCATCATTAAGTTTAATCCTTTTAGCATCAACATTATGAATATGTGTAACATTATTATCGAGATCCAATAGAAATAAACCATTCATCATCGGTGCATGACCATAAAATATTTTATTCATATAAATAGAACAACCATTGTTCTTGGATTTAAATGAATAACCACTTGCATCAAACACGATCCAGATACAATGTTCATGCTCAGTGCAGGCACCAGATAACAATTATTCAACTTTATTACTAATCCTGATGGCAAGTGGAGAGGTAGCATTCCGACGGCGATCACATCATCACTTGACCTCACCCCTTGCTAGCGGTCGCTTGTTCCGCAGCCCCTGGTTCGAGTTACAAATATTAGCAACTGAACCGATATCAAATACCCAGGTGCTACTGCGAGCACTAGTCAAGTACACATCAATAACATGTATATCATATATACCTTTGTTTTCCTTGCAGGCCTTCTTGTCTGCCAAATACTTGGGGCAGTTGCGCTTCCAGTGGCCAGTCCCCTTACAATAGTAGCACTCGGTATTAGACTTAGGGCCAACTCGGGGTTTCTTTTTAGGCACGGCAACCGGCTTGCTTCCCTTACTTCCCTTCCATTTTCCCTTCTTGTCTTTCTTGAAACCAATGTTCCTATTGATCATCAACACTTGATGTTCCTTTTTGATCTCCACTTCTGCAGTTTTAAGCATTGACAGAAGCTCGGGGAGAGACTTCTTCATGCCTTGCATATTATAGTTCATCACAAAGCTCTTATAGCTAGGTGGCAGAGACTTCAGAACACGATGGATGCCTAAGTCAATGGGAATCGATATTCCCAAAGACACAAGCTTATCGGCGTAACCCGACATCTTGAGTACATGCTCACTTACGGAGCTGTGCTCATCCATCATGTAGCTAAAGAACTTTTCTGAAGCATTGTAGCTCTCTACAGCAGCATGTGTGTCAAAAATCATTTTCAACTCACCCATTGTATCAAATGCATTGCCCTTTTTGAAACGCTTTCGAAGTTATGGCTCTAGCCCATACAATATGCCGCAATGAACTAAGTTGTGGTCCTCCTGACGAGTCTGATAGACATTATTCTCCTCGTCAGGTGCATCCTCAAAAGGTGCGGGGCCTAGCGGTGCTTCTAGCACATATTGCTTTTGTGCAGTAGAGAGGAGAATCCTCAAATTCATAGACCATTTGGTAAAGTTGCTACCGTCCATTGCAAGTTTCTCTTTCTACATGAACACATTGAAATTAAAAGCAGGCGGTTCCATGTACAACAGAATTTGTAAAGTTTAGACTAAGTTTATGATAGATTGAGTTCAACTAATCCACATTACGAATGAACTCCCACTCAAAAACGACATCCCTCGTGTCTTTTTGGTGATTAAATGAACCACATCCACTATATCAAGTCCGATCATCATGTGAGTCGGTGTAGCTTCAAAGGCGAGCATCAAATGGGCATCATATCTACTATATGACTCATGCTTAACCTTTCGGTCCGTGTTCCGAGGCCATGTTTGTACATTCTAGGCTCGCCAAGTAAGAACCTTAGTATTCGCGTGTGTAACTGTCTTACACCCAAAATATGGTCGTGGATCCAAGAAAACCCGATCATCACGTGATGTCTTGGAGCGACGAGAACATAATCGGTGAATACTAAAGGAAGAACACATTCTTATCTTGATATTTAAATGAGGGATCATCTTATTATGCTAATAAAACGCCAAACAAGCAATATAAGATGCTATCAAACATCACATGTTTATTAGTGGAATGATATGGTTCCCGCATATGATGCATCGTGGTATGATCTCTATCATACCTTTATGTGTAAGGCCAAGGTCTATGGAACTTACACGTTATACGTGTTGTAAGTGTATCATATAGTACTTCTACTTACAACATCACCATATCATAACACTAGCCCAGCAACAATCTAAACTAGACGCCTCTAATTTATCCGTTGCAAATTTTACGTGGCTTAGGGCTTTCGAAGATAGAACCGTTCTTACCTACGAACATGAACCACAACGAGGATAACCAAATTGTTGACAACTCATTGCAAAATAGATATTGACTATAGTAGGAGAGACAGACACCCGCTAGCCACTTATGCAAACTAGTTGCATGTCAAGCATGGAACAAGTCTCATGTGCGAGGACATGTAAAGTTTGTTCGGGCCGCTTCATCCCACTATGCCACCAATATCCAAAATTACAACTAAGGAGCAACAACATGATCATCATCGCCCACATACTCATATGTGTACTACCCGTGTAAAGCATGTACGCATAGATCCGGCTCTGATACCACTGTAGGGTTCGCAGCATAGAAAACAAAAAATTTCCTACGATGGAAACAACTATGTACCAAGATCTATCTACTACATACAAACAACATGTGGATGTATATCCATAGATAACATACCCTTGAAGACCGACAAATCTTAACGAGTTAAACTCGTGGTTGATGTAGACGATCTCTTGTCGATCTCAAGATCGAGAGGAAGTCCTAGCGCCGCAAATCAGCAGCGCATCCGTGCTCGCACACACGTCCGAGGCACCGAGCAACCTCCTCATCCTCGCTCCAGCGATGCAGCGGAAGCACAACTCTTTCTTGCCGAATAGCCACCGGGAACATGTATCTCGCTAGTCTGAGACCATGGGGGATAAATTCTAGAGGGGGAGAGAGATCCTTCACAAGGAGGTGTGAGTGAGAAGTGAGGAGGGGGTGCCTTTTAAAGGAGAGGGGGGAACCCCAAGGGGGTGGCCGGCGCATGGGGATGCCCCCTTGCCCTCCCCTCTTCATGTGGGTGGACACTCCACTCACAAAATTCCTTTAAATTCCCTCCAGTCAAAATCCCACTCAAACTTGTAATTAAATTTCCACCAAATTTAATGCAAACTCTCATTAAATAAAAGTCTTTTTATTTATTCAGAATTTTGTCAATTACTTTATTGACAAACATTCACATATAACCCCTTGCTAGAATTCTATTTCACATGCAAAAATACTTTATGCAATTTCACCCAAAAACCTGTTTCGGTATCTAGTGAAATAAATTCCTACGCTTGTTATTCTTTCCGGCATGAAACTTTTGCTCCAATTGGATGTCGGTGTCTCTTAAGTGTGTCACCCTACGGTTCGTGAATAATGCAGACATGATCGAGACCCCTCTCGGATCAACAATCGGAAGAGGGATCTAGAGACCCATACTGACTCCCACACATTCAACGATGACTTTCTTGTGATCATCGGAACCTTTTACGCTAATATCTTAATCCCTTTGTTTCGCGATATATTACATGTCCGAGATTCGATCATCGGTATCTCCATACCTAGTTTGATCTCGTTACTGACATGCACTCTTTTCTCGTTCCCATGATATAACATTCTAGTGATAAAATCACTTGCTTGCAAGCTAATCAATGTGATATCACCGAGAGGGCCCAGAGTATATCTATCCGTCATTTGGATGAACAAATTCCACTCTCGATCCATGGGCCTCAATATAACACTTTATTAGTTCTGAACCCATCTTTATAATCACCCTATTGTGGTGTGACGTTTCATGTTATCAAGAAACTCTTCTGGTGTTAGTGATTGACATGATCTCATGGTCTAAGGATTAGGATCACTTCGTAAGTTGTTATAGCAATATAAACTCAATGACTTTGATCGTAATGCTATACTTCGGATGAATGTTCATCACACCATTACACTAATGTTGTGATCCCGTTATTAACAACATCCAATGTCCATGATCAGGAAACCTTGATCATCTTGTTAATCAACGAGCTAGTTTATGAGAGAGGCATAACTAGGAACTTTCTGTTTGTTTATTAAACACACATGTATTAATGTTTCCGTATTAATACAATTATAGCATGCAAAATAAACATCTATCATATACTTGGAATACACATAATAAACACTTTATTATTGCCTCTCAGGGCATATTCCCTTCAATCTCCATACCTAGTTTGATCTTGTTACTGACATGCACTCTTTTCTTGTTCCCGTGATATAACATTCCAGTGATCAAATAACTTGCTTTCAAGCTAATCAATGTGATATCAACGAGAGGGCCTAGAGCATATCTATCCATCATCGAGATGAACAAATTCCACTCTCGATCCATGGGCCTCAACATAATACTTTAGTAGTTCCGAACCCATCTTTATAATCACCCTGTTATGGTGTGACGTTTGATGTTATCAAGAAACTCTTCTGGTGTTAGTGATTGAGATGATCTCATTGTCTAAGGATTAGGATCACTTCGTAAGTTGATATAGCAATATAAACTCAATGACTTTGACCGTAGTGCTATACTTCGGATGAATGTTCATCACATGATTACACTAATGTTGTGACCTCGCTATTAACAACATCCAATGTCCATGATCAGGAAACCTTGATCATCTTGTTAATCAACGAGCTAGTTTATGAGAGAGGCATAACTAGGAACTTCCTTTTTTTATTAAACACACATGTATTAACGTTTCCGTATTAATACAATTATAGCATGCAAAATAAACATTTATCATAAATAAGGAATACGATAATAACCACTTTGCCTCTCAGGCATATTCCCTTCAGGCTCCCACTTGCACTAGAGACAATAATCTAGTTTAGAAACTTTGCGTATTGAACACCTATGGCTTTCTGGTGTTCCATATATGAAATTGCAAGTGGTTAACATAATCTACGGATCTGACGCTTCAGGTCCATGTGTATTTACATGTCTTTGTGTCTTTACACATCACTCATTCTCCAATGAGATGTATTTGTATAAATTTGGTATTTCGGTGAGACCTTTAGTTCCTTGGGGTTAAACCATGTCGATACTATTGCCGTACAATATATCTTTAGTGTTAGCCCGTTGCGAACCACACCTTAGTTTGATAACAAACTACTTAACACAAATTCCCTCCTTTGCTGCTACTATAGCAGTCATATACTTAACCTTTTGTTGTAGTATCCGTCACAATGTCTTAACTTTGGAATTCATCCAGATCCATCATGGAAACTTTCTTTCCATTTCATTGTGCCACCCATAGTTTAAATTGAGATAAATTTAATTTATATCTTGTGACAAAACTAGTATCAATGTAACGCTTTACAATGAACTATTTGTAATTGTTTGTCACCTCTACACAAATATATTCTTAGTTCTTCCAAAAGATCATAAGAATATCCTCACTGTCGTGCAATGATCATTTTATGATTCATTCTGGTATATGCTCATAACACTTAGAGCATAGGACATATCTGGATGTGTACATATCATGGTATGATTAATCAAAACATCCTTGTGATTTCACTCATCAAGTGTTAAAGCACTTGAATCTTGTTTCACTTATCAAGTGTCGATACACTTGAATCTTGATTCAATTCCTTTCCATGTGACAAGAATCTTTTCTTGTCGTTTCTATATTGAACTCCTTCAATATCTCATATATGTACGTTTGGCACAACCATATTAGCGTCACAGTCTATCCACTATAGACATTCATGCTAAATATTCGGGTTTTGCTTAAGTCTTTCATCGAAATAAAATTCTTAACCTTTGTCAATAAAATATACATCATTTCCAATCAACAAGATGTCCTCCACATAATGTATTAGAAATATGTCTCAGCGCTCCCACTTAATTTCTTGCAAATGCAAGCATCTTCATCGTCTCTAGATGAAAACTCCTTTTTCGTCACGGTGAAGATTCCAACTCCGTGATGCTTACTTCAACCATTGAAGTTTGCATGCCCTTTTAGCATCCTTTGAATTTAACAAAACTTTTTGGACCATGTCTTGTACACGTCCTAGGTAACCATTCTATTAGAAGAATTTTGTTTTGTTTATTCATCTACCATATACCAAATTATATGTAGTGGTTGCTACTTTAATCCGTCCAGACTAAATATCGCTATGAAAGATCAATCTTGTCATAGTCAACTCCTTGAACATTGTCGTAAAATACTTTACGACATGTCGACTATTTCATAGATGTGAAACATCCCTGTCTGTTTCTTTATAGATCCAAATACGACCGATAGGTTTTTGCACTTTTCCGGAGGGTCTTCCAAGTTCAAAACTTGATTTCTCGTGTATGGAACTATCACAGATTTTATGGCTTCAAGACATTTGACACAGTTAGGGCCCATCATCGCTTCTTTGCATGCAGTCGGTTCATCATTGTCAAACAATAATGATTTACTCTCAAATCTCAACATTTGATTGTTTATCCGACCTACTTGGTTCAATAGGAACTTAGACCTCCGTGACCGCAACCTTTGAGGCACGTGAGCCATGAGCATTCTGGCTGCCTCCAGAACATTTTTCGGTGCTGCGCAACTCAGCACTTTTAGCTAAGGTTCGTTAACCTTATCAAAGTTCAATTGTCCTCCCACTTAACTTTTGCGACAAATTCCTTTTTCAAGAAACTTCACATTTCAAGGGACAAACCCTTTTGTCCTTGGTGTTATGGAGGAATACCCAATGGTTATTCGAAATAACCTACAAAGACATGCTCATCCGACTTCGGTTGTAAACATCTTACTTATGCTTAGCATACCAAAATTTAAGATATGACAATTTGTGTTTTTACCCTAAACCATAACTTCCATGGTGTCATTTCAACAGATCAAGGCGGAGCTCTTTTCAGTGTAAAAGAGGTAGTCTCTAAAGCTTTTAATCTTTTAAAACATAATGTCAGTTTTATAAATAACACCTTTGATCCAACCGTGTCAAACAAGGTTTTATTACAAATCTCAAACACTCCATACTCCTATGGTGTTTCGGGAGATCTAAATCTAGGTGTTTTGCTAAACTTGCAACTCAAATAAATCCCTTTATGATAAAATCATAATTCATTTATTTTCTTGTTACACTTGTAACTCAAATAAAACCCTTTTATGATAAAATCATAAATCATTTATTTTCTTGTTACAATGATTTTCCACTTCATCTTGAAAGTCTTTGAAACGTTTTCAAATATTTCATACTTCTTTCTCATTAAGTGAATATTCACTCAAATTTCCAGAGAAATCATAGGAAGTTGAAGTCCATCGCTTACGACTACACATAATTGACTACATACATCGATATGTATAAATTCCAATAATTTAGTTGTTCGTTCTTCTTTGGCCTTTGAACGAAGTTTTAATTATCCCGAGGAAAGTTTCACAAGTGTCACTTGATCAAATCAAAGACTCCAAAAATCCATAAATATGGAGTTTCTTCATGTTTTCTTTCCAATATAATTTAAACGGCGATGTCACTTCGTCAGTGATCATCCAATCATTTGTCTTGCGACATTTTAGCATTAGTTTTTATGGATGTGATTTCTCCAACTAGATTTGTAAATCAACCATCTTATATGGAATATGGTAATTATTTGAACAACCTTTGTTCTCATAATACCTGATTTAAATAACAATTATTAAAACAAATCTTGAAGTCAAGCTTTGATGTCAACGAGAAATACAAACAATAGTTTGTTTGTTTTCGATGAACATCATCACATATTCTCTTGCTAGTTACTTAGGACATTGTGGTTCATGAATCGCGTCGTTCCATATGAAATTTCATACCAACCAATTCGGTATCCAATACCCAAGAACCAAATTTTTCAACAAGCAAAGAATACAACCATAACATGTATATCATCTATATACCTAAACTGGATATTTCCAGTATTTTCTTTTCTGCCAAATATATTTTATAGATTCCCTTTCAACATTTCCTTTTTCCTTTTAAAAGAATATATCAACATCAAAAGTGGCACCATATACATGACATATAGTCCAAAGCGTGTATATTCAAATAATAATACCTTTGGACTTTTACTTTGAAGTAGATCACCATCATCAAAATGGTCGGCATTCATTCAAAATCCATCCTTTAGTAATCTTTTAGTGTAGTAAACACATTACATACATCTTCTATTCATCCTTATCATGACGACTTTCATGATCAAGCTAATGTAGCTTATAAAGACGAATTGTGAGTATAACGTTGCTTTCCAAAACCCTTTTGGATGATTAGGATGTCTAGCATCTCCAACCTTTGTAAATTGTCATCCAATATGATAACATACATTATACTCTATCATATTGCAACCAAAACATTGTTTCAAATATCGTTATATCTCACACATGATGGTTTCTAAAACAATTATTTCAGCTCCTAGATAAACTTGATATTAAAACAATCAAGAATCATGGAGGAAAACATGATACTTAAGATACTAACACTGGAATTGTTACTCTCGATTTAATACTAATTATTAAACTTCACGGAGTAAATAGAGTTTACTGAAAGTTTGCAATAGGGCTTTAAACTTTGATTGACACTCAACACAATACGATACCAGTCTGTAAAGTAAATATCCAGAATTCTATAGTTCTATTATCTCAATTACAACTAAGCATAAGGTGGTGAACGAATGCCAATGACTACAACAAATTATGCAAATTCACTTTGATTTAATTTATGAAAAATTGAGTTCTACTAATCCAAATTAGAAATGAACTCCCACTTAAAAACGACATCCCTCATGCATTTTTGGTGATTACATGAACCAAATCCACTACACCAAGTCCAATCATCACGTGATTCGGTGTAGCTTCAAAGGCGAGCATCCATATGGTCATCATATCAAAACATATGACTCATGCTTAACCTTTCGTTCCGTGTTCCGAGGCCATGTTTGTACATGCTAGGCTCGCCAAGTAAGAACCTTAGTATTCGCGTGTGTAACTGCCTTACACTCGAGATATGCTCGTGGATTCAAGTACACCCGATCATCACGTGATGTCTTGAAGCGACAAAACATTGTTGGTGCATACTTAAGGAAGAACACATTTTTATCTTGATATCTAAATGAGGGATCATCTTATTATGCTAATAAAACGCCAAACAAGAAATATAAGATGCAACAAACATCTCATGTTAAAAAAGTGAAATGATATGGTTCTTGCACTTGATCTTCATCATGTGCATCATGGTATGATCACTATCATACTTCTATGTGTAAGGCCAAGGTCTATGGAACTTACACATTATGTGTGTTGTAAGAGTATCGAATTATACTTCTACTTACAACATCACCATATCATGATACTATCCAGCAACAATCTAAACTAGATGCCTCTAATTTATCCATTGCAAGTTTTACGTGGCTTAGGGCTTTTGAAGATAGAGCCGTTCTTACCTACAAACATGAACCACAACGAGGATAACCAAATTGTTGACAACTCGTTGCAAATTAGATATTGACTATAGTAGGAGAGATAGACACCCGCTAGCCACTTATGCAAAACTAGTTGCATGTCAAGCGTGGAAAAAGTCTCATGTGCGAGGACATGTAAAGTTTGTCTGGGCCGCTTCATCCCACTATGCCACCAATATCCAAAGTACAACTAAGAAGCAATAAAATGATCATCATCGCCCACATACTGAGATGTGTACTACCCGTGCAAAGCATGTACACATAGATCCGGCTCTGACACCACTATAGGGTTCGTAGCATAGAAAAAAAATTCCTATGATGGGAACAACTATGTACTAAGATCTATCTACTAGATACAAGCAACCTGCGGATATACATCCGTAGAGAACATACCCTTGAAGACCGATAAAGCTTAACGAGTCCAAACTCGTGGTTGATGTAGACGATCTCTTGCTGATCTCAAGATCGAGAGGAAGTCCTAGCGCCGCAAAACAGCGGCGCATCTATGCTCGCACACACGTTCGAGGCACCGAGCAACCTCCGCCTCCTCGCTCCAGCGATGCAGCGGAAGCACAACTCTTTCTTTCCAAATAGCCACCGGGAACATGTATATCGCTAGTCTGAGACCATGGAGGATAAATACTAGAGGGGGAGAGAGATCCTTCATGAGGAGGTGTGCTTTGAGAGGATGACAGGGGGGCCTTTTATAGGGGAGAGGGGGGCACCCAAGGGGCATGGCGCCCAGCCATGGGGCTGCCTCCACCTCTTCCTCATTCATGTGGGTGGACACTCCACTCACTCAAATGCATTTCAATTTCCTCCACTCAAAAACCTACTCAAATCCGCATTAAATTTCCACCAAATTTAATGCAAACTCTCATTAAATAAAACTCCTTGCTAGTATTTCATTTCACATGCAAAAACACTTTCTGCAATTTCACCCGAAAACCCGTTTCAATATCTAGTGAAATAAATTCATGCGCTTGTTATTATTTCGGCATGAAAAGTTTGCTCCAAATGGATGCCGGTGTCTCTTAAGTGTGTCACCCTACGGTTCGTGAATAATACGGACATGATCGAGAACCCTCTCGGATCAATTATCAGAAGCGGGATCTGGAGACCCATACTGACTCCCACACATTCAGCGATGACTTTCTTGTGATCGCGAGAACCTTTTATGCTAGTATCTTAATCCCTTTGTTTCGCTATATATTACATGTCTGAGATTCGATCATCGTTATCTCCATATCTAGTTTGATCTCGTTACTGACATGCACTCTTTTCTCGTTCCCGTGATATAACATTCTAGTGATCAAATCACTTGCTTGCATGCTAATCAATGTGATATCACCGAGAGGGCCCAGAGCATATCTATGTTGGGAATATGCCCTAGAGGAAATCATATATGATGATATTTCCCATTGTATTCATAAAGATATTAAGTAGTCCTTGTATAAACATCTGATGTGTATCATTGAATATGTGATTCGGTTGTGGAACTATAAATTCATGTTGTTTGTACTAAATATCCTTGGTCATGGAGGTTGTGTTGGACACCCAACTTAGACCAATGTGAAAGTTGGCTTGATGACTCGGTTCCACTTGTCATGTGCATGGATGTAAGATCCCTCCTTTATAAAGGAAAAGGATCCCTATGATTGCAATGCTAGTCCTTGGATCAATGCTAGCATCCACAAATTAAGATGAAGTACACAGAAACAAAGGTCATTATTACAGTCATTCCAGAGACAAACATAGTCTTTACAACTCCATGGCCACAGGCCTAGTACAAGAGTTTAAATAAGTAAATAGATATAAGTCTTCATCTTCATGTGCCACAGGAAAACATGTTGAGTGTAGACTCATGACTCCTAATCATCATCAGAATAACCTGGAACATCACAAGTTACAGCCACAGTGGGTCAATACATTGGAATAGTATTGGCAAGTGATACCTTAATAGAATATTGGTGGACTAAATACTATATGCTTTTTGGCTAAGTGTAGCTTAGGCTTGCTTTGCTCAAAAATAGGTTTTGCCTATTAGTTTAAAACACTAATTTTTTCTTTGTCAAAAACTTTTCCCAAGGAACCACCAATACACATTGGGGTACTTCACCCTTGTTCAACCACAAGTTTTACTTAGAAATTGGGATGAGGAGATTCTTGATAGCTTCCATGTCTTGATGCTCAAATTGTCCAATGCCAGGGACATGGCTAAGTACTTAGATTCTTCCATCTGCAGAGGTTGTTTACTTTCCCCACAAGACTTGATTTTCACCAAGACATGACCTTTCAGAAGCCTTCCCTTAGACCAAATGGACGCGCTCCAACCTATCATCCCACTACCACCAACTGTCCAAATGGCTAAGTTATTGCAACCTATGTGATCCAGGTAGAGCCCATATTGCCAAGTGGCTGCACTAGAAGCTTCTTAACATTTGGCCTCTCAAATCCCTTTGTTCCTGGGTGGCTTTCCACAAGTGAGATACACAAGGTAAACCATAGAAATGGGCCTTGTGTAACCACTCAACATAAACCATTCCTTCCATTCCACCCAGGTGTTTCATTCACTTAGTTGTTTTATTAAGTAAAAACACAAGTCCAAAGTCTTAGAAATATTTTATCATAGCATGAATAATTCACCACCCTTGGTTGCTACTAGATAGGCTAAGCATGGCATAGATAAGCATCTTAACTTAGAAATTTCTAGCAATTCTACAACTACTAGGATTTCCCAAGCATAGCATATAAGCAAAATATAACCATGCAAGACTAGCAAAATATTTCTAATGCATAGTAGAAAAACATAGGGATAAAAATTATGAAGCACCACTTGCCTTGGTAGTTTGGAGAGTAGCTACACTCCTCACAATCACAATCACCATTGGCACCAAAATCTACACATAAAATCATTGCAACAAATCACATACAAAAATAAATACAAGCAAAAATATATGGATGCATGCAATATGATATGTGATGATTTTTTTTAAACTCTACAAGACAAGTGTACAGTACTGGTTCATAAACAAGTTCAAAACTTGCCAAACAACATTTATTTAGACACTAAAACATTTCTCAAATAATTTATATACACAAAATAGGCATACACATGTTTCTGTAGATAAAACCATTTTAACAGAAACAAAACATTCAACACATTGCATATTTGGAAAGGGCTTGCTCTCCTGATTCCATTGATATAAAATTCATCAAATTTGGACGTGGGGATCAAAAGTTATGATTAAAACAAGTTTTAACATTCAATAGATTCAAATCCTGATTTTAAATCTAACTAGCAGACACGCGTCACGTTCCTATTGGCTGGTACTGGTTCGGGCGGATCGATCAACGAGAGCCACACGATTTAAGTGAAGATGCACGGCCAGATCTAACGCGTACCTCTTCGACACAGATCTAATCCTACTCGTTAGATCTAAATCCTACGGCCCTAATCTAATAGACCACAGACGGGCGGCGCTAGCGGCGGCGACTGACGGCGGCGTCTCTGTCAGAGCTGCTACCGGAGTTCTAGGTCGCGCGGGAGAGGGAGAAGGGGCTTACCAAGCTCGCCGTGTGTTGCTGATGCTCAAGGTGGCGATGGCTGGTCAAGGGGCGCGCTGTAGTGGCCGAGGGAGCTCGTCGGAGTTGCTGGCGGCGTCAGATGCTTGCTGTCGAAGACGAAGGCGACGCTCTGGGACGCGAGGATCCAAATGAATAGTGTCAGTAGATGCGCTAGATGCAGGCGAACATGTTCGTGTGATTCAGAGACGGAGGGGAACACGAGGCTCACCGAATTTTGTCGCCGGAGTTGGAGACGTCGTCGGGAACTTGTAGTGCTTGACGAAGTCGACGACCTGGGGCACTATAGGATGAACCAAAGACATCAGAAGAAGGGCAAAGAGGTTGTGAAGCTGTTCGTATGAACTAGAGAGGAAGGGGCGCACGGTGCTCACCGGGATTGGTCGCCGGAGAGGATTCTGCCTGCGGCGGTGCAAGGGCGATTACGGGCAGCCTGGTGGCAGAGTGGTGGCGCTAGGTGAGGGGAAATGTTCGCGGTGCAGAGAGCGTTAAGTAGGCAAGAGGGGGGCGGCGATTACACGCAGAATCAATGGCAATTGAGCCCGTAGTGACTACGGCGAGGTAACGGCGGAGCGAGGGCCTCGGCCGCGCGTGATTGACGACGACGACGTGGTCGCAGGGTCCACTTGTCGGCGAGTGAAACAAAGAGGGGGTGGGGTCAGGTGGTCAGTGACTTGGCGGGTTTGTCTGCGAGTGAGAGAGAGAGAGAGAGAGGGGGAAACCGGGTGGGCTTAGTGGGCTGATTCTGTTGTTGGGCTAGAAAGGTGGCGCAGGCCCTTTTCTAATTCTTTTCTCTTTTTCTTTTTCTGTTTGCAATTTCAGGAATCAAATTCAAATGATTTCAAAAGCTGTTTGAATTCAAATCTTTTCAGGATTTTTGTAGAGTGTAACACTCACAAATCTGGACACAAAACCAAGTGGTCACTTTGAATTGGCCTGGTCACTTGGAATAAAATAAAATAAGCAGTGGCATAGCACTACTTTAAATAGGTTTTGAAATTGGTTTTCAAATCATATTTGTTTTGAAACTTTGGTTTAAATCCTAGCAATCTAGCAATACAATCTGAGAGCAATAAGACAACAAGGTTTGGTTCAATGAACAACAATCTCTCATTGGAGAGTAGCATTTGTTTTAAATGCTGATCACATAAAATAATGAGCTCATATGCTCCTGTTTTTGAAATGGTTTGTGTGAAATGAAATCTACATGATCATGGATGCATGGATGATATGCATGAGTTTGAAACATGATTTTAGGGATGTTACAATGGAGATGCTATTCCAACTTACACAGATTCGGCTAAAGAGTTTAGCGAGTCGTATTGACCCATATTGAGGTACAACGAACAAGTTCTCATTTTTATATCTCAATCAATGTAATCCTTAGACCTGAGGTTATTGCATAGTCCGAGTTGAGGATCACCGACTTAGGTTCTGTCAAACGCTGATCCGTAATTGGGCATTTATAAAGGCAGGGTTCGGGTCGACTGAGAATCAAGCTGCGTGATGTGAATAACCAAGATGGGATTTTGCCCCTCCTCTTGGAGAGATATTCTCTGGGCCCTCTCGTGAGATATGATTCGGAAAGCATGGCCATGCACGACTCGATTAAGTGTTAACCGAGGCGATCGACTAAGAGTTAGTCGGGTGAATCACTTATCTCAGATCGAGAAGAGAGTAGGACTATTTAAGGGATGACATATATTTGCCTATAGTCTGACAAGGTATATCGTGAGGCAAAAGGGACTCGGACATAAGTCGCATTGGAAAGGCAAGTCGTCATGACTCTTTGGTACTTGGGAGTCGGCACGTTCTACTAGGAGCCGCTACCGACTGATTGATTGAGAGTCGGACTCCAATCGTGTACAAGTAGCCATGATCCTGTGGGGTCACACACTTAAGAGCGGGATCAAGTTCGAATTGGATCTGAACCTGTAATCTGGTTGGGTTGGACCTAAACCGGATTAGGACTGAGTTAGTGAGTTGGACTCACGGTGACTAGTGTTATATGGGCTTTAGTGAATGGGTCGCGCGAGTAAATCCCACATTCACTCCCTATATATAGTGGAGCACCGTAACCCAGAAAGGTTAATCGTTGTTCGGTTAGGTCATACCATGTGTTGGAAACCCTAGCTCCACGGCAGTCCTGCCGCCGTACCGAACCTAGCAGTTCGTCGTCGGAGCTCCTCCTTGTACGTGTGGATACCAGCAGAGGTGTTGTACGATCAGCACCAGGACGATCGGATCGTGAGGACTGCACTGCATCAACTGACGCGCTACATCAGTAATCTGCAACTGCATGTCTAGTGGTAAACCTCGTGGCCTTTTACCTCAACTGGATCTTGGGATCACCACGTTTGAGGAAATTTTTTGTTTTATCTCCGCGTGGCCCAACAATCTATCCGTCATCGGGATGAACAAATTCCACTCTCGATCCATGGGCCTCAACATAACACTTTAGTAGTTCTGAACCCATCTTTATAATCACCCTGTTATGGTGTGATGTTTGATGTTATCAAGAAACTCTTCCGGTGTTAGTGATTCACATGCTCTCATAGTCTAAGGATTAGGATCACTTCGTAAGTTGTTATAGCAATATAAACTCAATGACTTTGATCGTAATGCTATACTTCTTTTTTGATTATGAGAGAGGCATAACTAGGAAACAACATCCAATGTCCATGATCAGGAAACATTGATCATCTTGTTAATCAACGAGCTAGTTTATGAGAGAGGCATAACTAGGAACTTCCTTTTTGTTTATTAAAAAAACATGTATTAACGTTTCCATATTAATACAATTATAGAATGCAAAATAAACATTTATCATAAATAAGGAATACAATAATAACCACTTTATTATTGCCTCTAGGGCATATTCCCTTCATTTCCAAGTTGATCGATGATGAGAAACTATTATAGGAACTTGCATAAAAATGATATCTCTAAGCATAAAACAAGCATGCAAGCTCACACAACCTGACACCTATAGAAGCAAAATACTCAAGATACAATCACTACTAGGAAAACGGCTATAGGTAATCCACACTTCTGTGGCGCACTTTCTAGTGGTGCCCCACGGGTAAAATAGGCGTGGCGCACTGCCCACAGGTGCCCTACGGCTAACTATCATCAGTGTGGCGCACATGGGGGTGGTGCGCCACGGCTATGTGTGGGCCAGGGCACATGTGGCCACATCACACATACCCGTAGCGCACTAGGTCAAGGTGCGCTACGGATGTGTCACTTATCCGTAGGGCACCTTGACCTAGTGCGCTACGGGCATGTTTGCTGCTGCAGCTGGGTCAACTTAGCCGTAGGGCACTCTGCCCTAGTGCCCTACGGCTAAGTGGCATGCACCAACTCCACACACCCCCCCGTGGATCGCCTTTTTAGGCTTTGCAAAAAATAAAATAAAATGATAAACACTTCAAAAAATTAAATCCTTTCATATTTAGGTACGTAATGTGGTATAGCTTCTAGTAAAATTAACAAACATGAGTTTCGACTTTATTTGCAAAAAAAAGTCACGCCACGGTAAAAAGACCGTAACTTTTGCATACGATATCGAAAAAATCGTATAATATACCAAAATGACGAGAACGATATTTCGCATATGCTCGCAACGACCTTTGGTCGTTTAGCGATTTTTTAGATTTTTAAAATTCGAAAAGAGTAAAAAGTTACGGTCAAAAGACTATTTTTTCCTGTAGAAAAAAATAGAGGGCGACTTACCCGTAGCGCACCACCACCTAGTGCGCCACGGATAATCTTGGGCGGGATTCAAATTTCGAATCCTCACCCCTCCCACCTACCTTTCCCTTCCCCCTTTTCCCTCCCCCTTTTCCCTCTTCCTTTTCCTTTCCCTTCTCCTTCTTCCTTCTCCCTTCTCCTTCTTCCTTCTCCTTCTCCTTCTCCTTCTTCCTTCTTCCTTCTCCTCCTTCCCCTTCTTATCTCCTTGCAGTGACGGCGTGACGACGACCTCCTCCTCTCCTTGAAGTGACGGTGGCGCGACGGCGGCGCAATGGCGGCCTCCTCCTCTCCTTGCAGTGACGGCGACGTCCGACCTTCCTTCCTCCCTCTCTTCCTCCATCTCTTCCTTCCTCCCTCTCTTCCTCCATCTCTTCCTTCCTCCCTCTCTTCCTACATTCCTTTCTCCAACCACACCCTTCCTAACACCTCGTCGCCGGCGAGGACTAGAGCGGCCATGACCCCTCCCGCACCTCCCTGCCACGACCATGCTCCGGCGAGGTGACACGACTGCGGCGGCGATGCACAGACCCGATTGCTTTTGTAATTCAAAACGAGGGTGTTTTTTGCATTTTTTTTTGTTTTTTGAAAAACACATCTGTGGCGCACCCTATACCCCTACCCGTGGCGCACCTGGTAGTGCGCCACGCCTATCTCGATATAACCGTGGCGCACCATGCAGTGCACCACGGCTACGAGATAGCCGTAGCGCGAGGCCCGTGGCGCACTGCTAGTGCGCCACGGAAGGCCTTTTCAGGTGCGCCACGAATAGGCGTTTTTCTACTAGTGAATATACCAATCACAAAACTAATTGGACAAGCAGAGGAGGCACATACCAAGGAGCAATCCCTCCACATATCAGCAGCAAAGATGGGCTGAGCAAGGAGATCGAAAATCGGGAGCAAGAACAGCAGGAACTCGACCTTGAGAAAGTTTCCGGTGTTTTTCGGGAGAGAGAAAGAAGGTGGCTGGGAGGAGACAACTTGGAGGGCCTCAGGTGGGTCCCACCCATTCCAGGCGCACCCTTGGGGCTGGCCTCGCTACCAGGGGGTGTGCTGGCCTGGGGGCCCCTGGGCCATTCCAAGTGTCCCTCTGCCCCTTTTTCGAGGAAAAATTTAATATGAATTTTCTGGGATTTTTCGGGAAACTTTATTTTTGGCCAATTTTCAGGGTATGAAAATTGATTTTCTCGCAGAAAAGACTGTTTTTAGAAGAAGCAACAGCAAACCAAAACCAAAACTACAAAAGTTCAAAGACACTCTAACAAGCAAACAACTAGCAAAACCAAAGCTAACAAGACAAAAAGCAAATACTAGGAAGGAGAAAAGTAAAAGTGAGCAAGTATAACCATTGTGAAAGCATTATTCTGTTCATTAAAATCCCTTTGTCAACAAGTTTGATCAAGTCTTGTTACCAAAACAATCTTATATGAAACAAAACTTTGCATTTCACAAAATGATTATGTTACCTCAAAATTGATAGTAATGGTCCCAATCATAATAGTTTAAAAACTTTCTTATGGAATGGGACAATATATTTCTCCAACCTTGATGCTCTCAATATTTTCAGTGGAATTCATGCAATAGCTCTTAGCAACCTTCTTGGGGAAATAAACGGTATGCTCTTTGTCAATAATATTAAATGTTACTTTTCCTTGATTACAGTTGATGACAGCACCTATAGTATTAAGAAAAGGTCTCCCAAGAATAATAGACATATTATCATCTTCAGGCATTTCAAGCACAACAAAATCAGTTAAAACCAACCAATTATGAGCTACTTGAACAGGAACATCCTCACATATACCAACAGGAATAGTAGTTGACTTATCAGCCATTTGCAAAGATATATCAATTGTTATCAACTTTTCTAGCTGGAGTCTCTTGTAGAGGGAAAAAGGCATAACACTAACTCCAGCTCCCAATCACATAAAGCAGTTCTAACATAATTGTTCTTAATAGAGTAAGTAATAGTTGGTATACCTGGATCACCAAGTTTCTTTGTAACCTTACCATTGAAGGAATAATTAGCAAGCAAAGTAGAAATTTCCTCATTAGGAATCTTCCTTTTATTAGAAACAATATCCTCCATATACTTTGAATAAGGAGGCAACTTAATAGCATCAGTCAAAGGAATTTGCAAAAATAAAGGTTTCATCCACTACAAAACTTGTTGTAGTGTTCTTCCTCCTTTGACTTGTGTTTCTTATTTGGAAAAGTCATAGGTTTCTACACCCAAGGTTCTCTCTCACTACCATGTTTTCTAGCAATAAAATCTTCCTTAGTGTACCTAGCGTTCTTAGTGTGCTTCTCAGGTTCTTCCTCAACTTCCTCCTTATCAGGAGCATCATTTTTATCATCACCACTCTCAGTTTCAGCATCAGAGACAGATATACTATTAGGATATACAGCAGGTTCAAGTGGTTCCTCAACTATTTTATGTTTCTTTTTCTTTCTCTTACAAGGACTGCCACTACTTTCACCTTGTTGAGAATCCTCCTCAATTATTTTAGGGTGTCCTTCAGGATATAAAGGATCTTGAGTAGCTATACCACTTCTAGTTCTAATTCCATAAGCATGTTTATCTACTGAGTCATTAACTAGCATATCCTTTTGTACCTTAGCAAGTTGATCAATTTGGGTTTGAACCATTTGAAAGTGTTTACGAAGCATTTTAATATCATTAGTAGTTCTTTCCATAATACCTTTCAACTCATTAATAGCTCTAGAGTTTTCCAATAAATGATTCTGAACTTGTTTATTAAAAATACCTTGTTTAACAATAAATGTGTCAAGTTCCTCTAAGCATTGATCAGGAGGCTTACCATAAGGAATATCACCTTCATCAAAGTGGAGAGAGTGTACCTCAATAGTTGATGTGTGGGGAATTGGCTTACATAATTCTTCTATAGGAGGTAGATTCTTCACATCTTCAGCTCTAATACTTTTCTCCTTAAGACATTTATTAGCTTCTTTCATTACTTTATCATTGAATGCAATAATTCCCCTCTTCTTTGGTGTTGGTGTTGGTGTTGGAACTGGTTCAGGCACAACTGGTTCAGGAGTAATAGGCTCAGGTGTATTTATCTCAGTCAAAGTCCAATCATCATAATTCTTTCTTATTTTAGCCATTAATTCTTCAGCATCTGTAGGAGTTCTTTTCCTGAAAACACAATTAGCAAAACTATCTAGGTATGTCCTAGAATCATCAGTTAGACCATTATAATAAATATCAAGAAGCTCATTTTTCGGTAATGGACATCCAGGATGTGCATGAATCAAGGCACAGAACCTTTTCCATGACTCGGGCAATTTCTCTTCTTATCCCTGTTTAAAATCAAAGAGTCTCTGCAAAGCGGCGGCACGTCTAGCACTAGGAGGAAAATATTTCTGGATGAAAGAAGCAATCAAACATTAAGGGCTATCAATGGATCCAGGAGGTAATCTATTAAACCAAGCCTTAGCGTCTCCTTTTAGTGAAAAGGGGAAGATCTTAGTAACAAAGTACTTGTGCATATTAAAATCATCAGAGAATAAGTCACTCATAGTGGAAAGCTCATTCATATGAGATACGGCACTCTCATTTTCAGTCCCACAAAAAGGTTCTTTCTCAACAATGTCTAAATAGGATAAATCAAGAGACAAATCATAATATTTATCTTTAATATCTATGGGAGAGGTGGCAAACGTAGGATCAGAGGACAGTTTAGGAATAATGGTACGTCTCTCAAGGAGACTCTTAATAGCACTAGCACCATGTGTGTTTCGGCACTCCTCAATCAATTCATCAGTAAACTCAATGTAACCATCATTAATATCATATCTCTCTCTAGACTCAGGTGAGCTAACAGGTGTAACAGTGTCTTCATTAGTTGTTTCAATATTTCCTAGACTAGCCATAGTAGCATATAGGAAAGGACCTAATGAACCACTCGCATCAAGCACAGTAGAAGTAACATCATGAGTATCAGAAACAATTTTAGATTCAGCAGTAGTAGCAGTCTGTGTAGCATGAGTATATGATGGTGGTGTAACAAGCTTACTTATAACAGACAGTGAATCAAGAGAAGCAAAGATGTTTAGGACTGTACCTGTTCTTGTAGTGGATGGTAAAATAGGAAACTTTCCATCACGAGACTTCCCCATGATGAAAGGAGTAGCATTGAACAATAGTAGATCCAAGTGAACTTACAAATAAAGCTATGTTCCCTGGCAACAACGCCAGAAAATAGTCTTGATGACTCACAAGTATAGGGGATCGCAACAGTCTTCGAGGGTAGTATTACCCAATTTATTGATTCGACACAAGGGGAGCCAAAGAATACTTGCAAGCCTTAACAACTGAGTTGTCAATTCATCTGCACCTAGAAATAGTTCTTGCTCACAGAAGTTTACCAGTAGCAACAGTTTGATAGTAGCAACAACAAAGCAGCAGCAGCACCAAAACAAGAGAAATAGTAATAGTAGTAGCAAACAGTAGGATATGAGTGCGGTAGGCATAGGGATGGATGGACAGGCGTTGCATGTATGAGTCTAAAAATGTAAATTCGAGATCTAGGGAAATTGCAGATAAATAAGAGTAAGCATCCAAGTACTAAACGGTCATAGGGATGTGCTCCATATATAGTCATGCGTGCTCGCAATGAGAACTTGCGTAACATCTTTTATCCTGCCATCCCGTTGCAGCCGGGACTCAAGGGAACCACTGACAATTAAGGTGTTCCTTTTAATAGAGCACCGGAGCAAAGCATTAACACTCTATGAACACATGTGATCCTCACATCACAGCCATCCCCTGAGGTTGTCCCAATTTCTGTCACTTCGGGGCCTTTGGATCCGGACAATGATATGTGTACACAACTTGCATATAAGATCACAAACAATACTATCATAATGATTCAATAATAAGTTCAGATCTGAGATCATGACATTCGGGCCCTAGTGACAAGCATTAAGCACCACAAGTTGCAACAAAGTCAAATAGCACTAATAGAGATACTAGGCACCATGCCCTAACAATCTTATTTGATTACATGATAGAACTCATCCAATCCCTACCATCCCCATAGCCTACAGCTGGGGATTACTCACTCATGGATGAGGGAAACATGGATGGTTGATGGAGAGGCGTTGGTCATGACGATGGCGATGATCCTCTCCAAATTCCCCGTCCCGGCAGGGTGCTAGAACGGAGTTTCTGGTTTCGAATCGCGGTTTGTGGTGGTGGCGGCGCAGCGGAACTCTTTCTGGAAAAACGTTGAACCCCCCTCGGTTTTTAGGTCAAGAGGCATCTTATAGGCGAAGAGGGAGGCCGATGGGGGGCCTGGGCCAGCCACACCCACTCCAGGCGCGGGCTGGGCCCACCCACGCGGCAGGGGGTGTGGGCCCCCCAAGGCTCCACTCCGTCTCGTATTCTGGCTCCGTGGATCTTCTGGTGAAATAGGATTTTTGGAATATTTTCTGGATTTTTCCTGATAGTTGATTTTCTACGCAAAAACTAGACACTAAGGTAATTCTGCTGAAAACAGCGTCAGTCCATGTTAGTTGTATCCAAATCACACAAGTTTGGAGGAGAAACAATAGCAAATGTGTTCGCGAAAGTAGATACGTTTTGGATGTATCAACTATCTTGTCTACATCATTCTTTGGTACTTCGGTGTCGACCAGTCCTTGAGTTACATGTATTTCCATTGACTGGTCGTTGTCTAATTTACCATCGTCTGCTTCTGGTTTAGATGAAGAGGATTCTATAGATTCATTTAGCACCACCTTCTTCTCTGGCTGATCTGCTTGGTTCACTTGGTCCATTTGGTCCAAGTTTGTCGGCACTTGTTGATTCTCTGCATTTCGCATGATGATGTTTGAAATGGCCATTTCCTTCTCCTTGGCCATAATATTGTTCTTTTCTATGAGTTCAAGCTTGACAATCCTTAATCTAGCCAGAGATGCTTCCAGATCCTCCTTTCTTGACTGAACAATCTCATTGAGCTTATCAATCTCATCTTGGTTAGATTCTTGATAATCTATGTTTTGTATCAATGGATTGCTGTTACCAATTATACTGATGGTTTTCGTGAAATCGCTATTTGCTGTTTCAGAACCTGCGGCAACATCTGAGCTTTGACAACCTGTTAGGATAGTAGTGTTGACACATCTAATGAAGTCTGAAAGTTGATAATCACTTCTTGTCTGCAGTATAAAATAAATAAATAAATAAACATAGTCAGACGATATATTGTTTATCGTAGGTGTTTTGTTGCATTAGTTTAGATTGTTTCATAATAATGACTAATTATTTTTGACTTTCATAATTAACATAGTTTAAATTTATTTGGCTTAAAAGAAACTGAAAAAATTCTTAGATAATGATATATACATGATTTTTATAATAAACAAAACTTACCCTAAGGTTTCCATAGCTTCTAGTGTCACTGTTCCAGTCATCTGATCTGATTTCCTCCAATCTTCCAATTTGAGATGACCAACTCTTGGTGCAAGGTTAGTCAAGTTTTCTTTGTTGTGTGCATGATTGTCCAAATAATAGATAAGAGACAATGCTGCTGGACCCTCAGCTGTGTTTTTAATTCCTTCTTTATCTTGGTATTTTCTCAGCCCCCTCCTTAGATCATCAAGGAGAACTTTATAGAGGTTCACCTGTTTAATTTTCTTGATATCGAGATCCATGACCATACTTGACTCCTGTCCTATATGTGTGTTACTTGTTGCTCATGTTGTTTTGATGAAGAACACAAGAAATATGAGCTTCATTGCTAGATCTGATGTTCCACCGTTCTTCACATGATCATAAAGCTTACTCGGTATAATGTTATCTGACTCACTCACACTGAGTTGCTGTTTCAGCCACCGCAACGCTTCTGTATTCCGGTCATTTGAAAGTCGTGGAGCTTCAAACTTATCCTTGTTTGGGAAACCATATATTGCTTGCACCACATCTTCTGTTATTTCAAGCTCTTCCCCTTGTTCAAGAACAATTGTGAGATATCCAGGTCTGAATTTACTGTATAGCCGTAGCATCATTTTCTTGGAAATGTTGCCATTCAATTTGAAATCAAGTATGAAACCACAACCATGATTCCTCAAAAATATCTTCTGTTCATTTGTTACATAGTTTTCGAGAAAGTTGTGTAATTCTGAAAGTGACCCTCTCATCCTTCATGTTTGCTAGTTCTTCATGAAATGTGTCACGTTTTTGCTTCTTGAAACCAGGTTTATATACGGAAGCTTGAGCACCATTAAGGTTATCTTGAGTACCAGACCCAGCTTCTATGTTTTCGACGACACTTTTGTGTTTCCTATTGGTTAATTGTCGTGTTCCATGAGATAAACAACTGTTCAACTATAGAAGTTTATGTTGAAAACATTAAATTATTCATTATAATTTATATTTTACACTATGATGTTATTTTAAAAAATTAAAAACAGAGCAACAGTTAAACACATATGTAATTTAAATTCCTAAAATCAAGTGAATAAATAAAAAGATGTATAGCCAGAAAAGAGCTTAGAAATCAAGAAGAATCAACCAGTTTGAAAGAAACACACTTCAACAAATTTACTGGCAGTGCATTTCAGTTACTGAATTAGTGCAGACAAGGTGCAAATTTCCCACCAAAATTTGAACTGTTAATCTGTGTACTCGGTAGAGGAGCAGTTCATTGAAGTTATAATTGGAAGTTCTTATGTGAAAACTATGACATTGTTTCGTGTTTCAATACAGTTGTTGAGAAAAATGTTACTTCACTACGGACATTCAAAATAATAAATCGAAAGAAACCCTAGATTTGTTTGATTAGTGGTTTCTTGCTCATGGTTTGTTATTCTTAAAATTATTCCAATCATGTGTGCTGGCCATTTTTAAAGATACGTGTCACTCTAAACTATGGCCAGAAACAATCAAAATACCTGCATTGAACCTTCGTTACCACAATTTTCGTCAGCCATGAAATCGATGAATAACTATATCAGGGATGAAAATTCCAGGAATCTTCCATGGGCAATTTTGATCCGCCTTATATAGATCCCTTTTCCCCTGAGAAAATCCTAATAAAACTTCAACTAGTGCATGTAAAATCGTGTCTCAACTAAATGAAGAACAATAGGAAAATACTTGGTGGAATTTCAGACAACACCATGCCGAATTTGGGATGAGAAGGGAGAATCTTTCATACCTGTCTTGTTGCCGTACCGCCAATCGAGAATCTGGAGTAGCAGTAGTCCTTGGTGCTGGTGAAGCTTTTCGCCTCCAAGGTGTTGCCGTCGTTGTTTGCCCCTGTGCAGTTACGTTGGAGCAAGAGAGAGAAAGTGGAGCAGAAACGGAGAAGGACACAACAGAAAGAAGAGGAAAAAAGTGTAATAGTTTAATCATAGCTGTCCGTTCGGATGTATTGCTATATGCACACGTGTTAATCGTCAGCGGGTTGACGCCACGTAGTTTACAGATGAGCCCAACGAAGAAGCACTGCCTCAGGTCGTGTAGGTGCACTGCCTCGAGATATCATAGAAATAAAATATATTCTCACACTTGACAAATGCTACACAGAGTTCATCAGGATCTACGGAAACTTTCCGCTGTATAATAGAGCCACCTATATCAATTTATTTTATCGAGTTTCAACATAGTGCAATAGTAGTACTAGAGGCAGTGCAAACAACCTATATCGAAACAATTGTATTAAAACGTAATAGGCAGGGCAATTTGTGTTCACAAGTAAGTGCACCCACGTTGAATGGTTGGAATAATTAATATCCACTTGGAAACCCAACATTCCATTTTTTTGAAAGAAACCCAACATTCCTTCTCATCTGACGCACTACAAATCGTTTGCACTGCGTGGGCATATACAATCTTATAAATAGTACTAGTAATGGTAAAGCATTTGCCCTCTTAACGCTTAGTGTTTTGACTTCTCCTCTCTTGGTGTTTCTCAACACCGCAGCAGCACTGCCTCCGAGAAGTGTTTCCTTTCTTCTCCGGTGCCGTTGCGGAACCCAGTGCGGCATTCTTGTGGGTACATTTTTCCATCTTCTGTCCTCCCTTCATTTTGATTGAGCAAATATTTTCTTGGTAAATTTAGATCTTGATTATGTTATGTTCTTGGTTCCTGTAGATCGTAATTAGGAATAATGATAGTATGCCCTTTACATTGTAGTCGCTCCTTTCAGAAATATAGCACATTTTAGCTTTGTGAAATGATTGTATTTAGACACTTTTTAGTGTATAGGTTCACTTCGAACCTATACGAACATATACACTAAAAGAAGTCTAGGTACATTCAACTCACAAATCCAAAACATCTTATATTTCTGAACAGTCTGAGTAGATCTTGCATTATTGTTGGTTAAGTGTATTGGTATTGATTAATTTTATTAACTTGCACCAGTACTCTAGTAGGTACTGTTAGATTCAGATTAATGCTAACAATACGAAACATGAATTTTTTTATTATGAATTTATCTCAAATTGTATAATGACAAACAAATTAATCCATTTATTCAACAGATGGGGACCTTCGCTGAGGAAGCTATCATAATCCTCAGTGATGACAGCCATGACATCTCTGGTAGTTCAGATACTGAACATGATGAGAAGCTTGAGTTGAGAAGTATGAACATAAAAACAATTTACACACTTGTATGCCATGTAGAAGAAATTCACAATTAATCGGTTATTAATCACTTATTTTTTCGCAATGAGTTGAAACAGGTCCTAAAATCAGTGTTGTATATTATTTTGATAGTCAGTGCATGTTTGACAATGAAATTTACCTTACGAAAGAACAAGTTAGCTTTCTTGCTGAATGGTGTGAACCGATACCTCTAGATATCAAGTACTATATCTACAAGATGACAAGTTCATGCACCAGTGGCAACAAAAGCAAAATGGTTAGATGACATTTACTTTTTCATCCACAAGATTAGTTGTAAATATGTTAATTATTGAAGTCTTTGAATTCCTGTAGGAATTGGGAGCTGAGTTCACACGTCAGTTCTTAAAGAATTTTCTCGATGAACCAATTAATTTGAAAGTTGAGCACTTGAACAACTACAATACATCTACTGTTAGGATGATGATGGGTGTTTTAAATAGAGCCCTGATTACAAGTGGTTAGTACAATGTATTGGAGATGTACGATATATTCAAGGATGACATTATCCTTTTCAGCTTCTCTATCAATACTGAAGGAAACCTTGAACTTGTCCTAGCACACCTTCCATGAGATTTTTATATCTTAGCATGAAGCTATATTAAAGACATATTTTAATAACTATGTTTAGTAATTGTTAATGGGCTTGTAGATGCCTGCTAAGTATCATGGACTACTATGTGTATGTAATTATTATCTATTACTAAGTAAGTGTTATTACGTTATGTGACTTGTGTTGTAGGACACCTAAGTTTTGTTAATAACTTTATCAGTTATATAAAAATACCGGGAATCAATACTCTTAAAAATGGCCGTGCAATGTTTCATGATTGCTAGCAATATAGATAGATGCTGACTGATCAAAAATTGTCGAGATTGAACGCAGAGATATTGTACTATCAGGAGAAGTGCAAACAAATTTCAGCGAACTGTATTCTTATAAATTCCAGTGCATTGTTTTGCGACTGGCAGAAATATAAATAGATATTGTCTGATCACATATTGTCTAGATTCAACGCAATTCTATACTACTATCAGGACCACACTGCACACAACCTATAGCTAACCAACTATACTACAGTTGAACATGCAGCACAATCTTTAATCACAAGACAGTGTGCACACGCTCATAGTTTAGAAAAATATTTTTTTTCTTTTGAAGAAACCGATCACCCTGGTAATCTCACGCAGTTCATGCAGTGTGCAGTTTGTAAATAGAGTCACGAACATCTATCTTTTAGTCCATATTACAGGCAGGATGATATAACTGAAGCCGGCAGTGCATAAAGCCATAAGAGAACCAACTATATTAGAATATCAAAAAACAGTAAAATTTGTGCTCGGATGGAAGTTTAGTTAACCAAATTGTCGGAGAAAACAATATATTGCACTTAAATATTGCAGCAAGCATTACATCTGGCACATGTACGTATTGTGATCAATTATACATATTAATTTCATCAAGATTCGATGCAGTGCGATAGAATGTTCACAAGCAGTGCAAATAACTATACGCTAACAATGTAAAAGAATATAATAAGAGAAGTGCACTATGCGTTAACAAGACAGTAATATGGAGCGGTAGAAAAAAGGCTTTTAGCAGCTTATCCGACGCAATATGGACCATGTGCACTCTATGTGCATAGTTACATTTGTATAGGCAGTTCGATAGAATAACCACAGGCAGTGCAAATAACGATTAGATAAGAAATCATAAAAAAGTGC
Organism: Avena sativa; assembly: GCA_916181665.1. NCBI lineage: Eukaryota > Viridiplantae > Streptophyta > Magnoliopsida > Poales > Poaceae > Avena > Avena sativa. Next base: position 279,321,321 of record OV702283.1, on the reverse strand, counting down.
AAAAAACAATGCAATACTCAGTCACAAGGTAGTACACATCTTTGAGAGCAGTGCACTAAGCGTTTTGAAAACAGTGGTATTCTTTAGTCTAGAAATTGATTAATCGGGTCATCTGATGTATTATAGACCCTTTGCACTGTGTGAGCATAGTAATATATATCGTTACGACAAGAGTATAGGCAATGCTATATTTGTTCACAAGGCCGTGCATAGGTTCAAGAGCATTGCAGTATGCTTTAAGAAAGCAGTAATATGTTACAGTTATTAATCAGTTCATCACACGCACTATACAACTTGTTCATAGTTTGAGCGCAGTCAGCTACGTCTATCGGAAGCAACTATATGAAAAAATATAATAAGCAGTGCAATTATTGGTACGAGGCAGTGCAGATATACAAAAGCAGTACGCTATGCATTGACGAGGCAGTAAAACGTTGCCGTCAAAAATGTATTAAGCAGCCCACCCGATGCAATATGGACCCTGTGCACTGCGTGAGGTAAGTCATATATCGCTACGTCCATAGTATAGGTAGTATAATATACCTTTTGCAGGCAGTGCAAACACCGATTAGAGAAGAAACTATACTAAAATGTAAAGAGCGGTGCAATATTTTTTCACAAGGCAGTGCACAGGCACAAGAGCAGACAAGAGCAGAACACTATGCGTTAAGAAATCTCCCTTCTCCCAGCTTGAGTGCAGTTAGCTACATATATAGTTACGTCTATAGTCTCGGCAGTGCGATATAATTGCCACATCCAGTGTAAAGAACGAATAGAGAAGCATCATTATGTATATGTTTACAAGGAAGTGTATAGGTATAGATTTGAATAATATCTTTGTTACCTCAATGATTTCAATCCACATGATAAACAAAAACGTAAGATGAAAATTGTCTAACAGTAATATTCATATACACTCGCATGGAAACAATATTGTATTGCAAATAAGCATCGGAATTAATACATTCCACGAACTTATGCTTAGAAGAGGATACTGTTGGTCAAATTTTTTTCTTGCATTGTTGAATCTATGAGGAAATTGTATGACCTTTTTTTGTAGAAATTTCTGGATCGGCACCTTGTTCTTCTCCTGTGGTTGGTTCAACCACACAAGGATCATCTTCTGAATCTTGATTTTCTGAATAAGACTCTTCCTAATCCTTTTCCTCATCGTTTTCTTCTTCTTCTACTTAATGTCCTTGTTGATTTTCTACTACTTACACTTCGAGCTCCACCACTTCTTCGGCCACTCCTTCCTCCTCGATCTCCTCCTCCATTGGTGGTACAACTGGATCGGGCAACTCGGATCTATGCGTGTAGCATCTCATGGATGATCGAAAAGGTGTAAAGCTAGCGGAGTTTTCTCCGTTTGGGTCTGGCACCAAGGGCGAAGGTGGGTGGAATTATTGGCAACGATAAAACATTCTGGATATGTGTAGTTGCAGCTGGGTAATGCTGAGGACTATAAGAAATCCAGCGTTGCTAAATTTTCTGCATGGCAGGATAATTACCTTTTAGTGGAGGGAAAGATTGATGAACTAATCGAGAAAGACGGCGGGAAAGATTGATGAAATTATCGAGAAAGTCGTGATACTCATGATATCTGTGATAGCCAAGAAAAGAAAGCATACGGAAAATCGAGTATAACTAATGGTGGTTAATCCATAAGATTCAAACAGAATATCAAATGTCTTTTACTGTAAACGCTTTCATTTCGAAAGCCGTTTAATATTTTATGGTGTGCACAGTAATCAGTGCTGCATGTCGAAATCCAGTACGTTCGTTATGTACAAAATTCTTAGTGTAAACACGAAAATCTGTATCTGGCACGGCGGTGCCTATGGAATCCACCGGTATAAGTTGTTTTTATTTAACACATTAAACTGCACTGCTTAGAAAACAGCAACACTACTGCTACAGAATAAACAAATTAATTTATCATTTTGTACAACACCACAGTATACATCATCGTTATTTATTTTTAGCTCGACTTAGGTGCTAAAGCTCTCAGTTCTTTCGGGAGTTCAACTTTTGCTTTGTTGGCCTCGGAGAACAGTGCCCAGAACAGATACTCCTCCATGACTGAGCTCGTGTCCATCTGGTCGAATGGTTCAAACGAATCGAGAAAATATTTTGTTAATGTCAATCAAAAATTTGTATTTGTTAAAACTTAGGATTCAAAACTGGCATTTCTTACATCTTTAAGATCGTTTACTAGTTGAATGCCGTTGTAGTTCACAATGCTCTTTAGAATTCAAAAACCATTCATGTCTTCAACTCCTCCTTTGTGTATCTTCACATGTTTTGATCTAGATACAATATTTCCCCACTAAGGAAGCTTGTTCTTCGGGTAGAGTTTGTCAATGAGCTTGTCAAATATATTTAGCTAAAAAATGAGTATGTAGAGCATAGTTAGTGACATATGTTTTTTCAAATTATGCGGATTGTCTTTAGCTGTATTATAAAGTTATAAATGTAAAAAAAACCACACCATTGTTTCTCCAATTTGGATGTTCTAAGCTGTTTTAGATAATCCTTTTCTCTGTGTTCTCTAATCCCGTGTGTCAATAACTTCAACACGACAACCTTGGGGTAGTTGTTTAGGATGTAAGTAGACACGTGATTGTCAAATAACATAGGCAGAAATATATGTGATGCACAAGGAAAACATTCACATTGATTATATGTTATAAATAAAAATACGGCATATTTCTTTATGTTATTAATGAGTTATGTACTAAAAAACGTACCATCTTAGCTTTTCTCAAATTTGCATTTGCAATTAGATGTTTGAACTATTCAATCCTGGAGACAACTTCATACTGATAAATTTCAACTTCTCCTCCAACATTTGTGAAATTCTCCTTTTTCCCAATGTCACATAAACGAGCAACCCCTAGTGGCAGTACTATCATTCGGTTCCTGAATAAACATTTGTAGTCTGGGATACTGTGCCAGCTTGAAATTATGAAGTCCATCATTTAATCATCTAGCTTGCCTTTTCCATTGAAACATGATGCAAGCCTTGCTGTGGTCCAATATTTTGGTATTTCCAGTCCTTGTTCCAGAGTTGACGAATATTTCACCATAACCAGCCTGAGATTTTTCACAGACACATGAAAAAAGGATAAAATATAAAAACTGGGATCGATGCTTCTGTGACAACATACACATATATTTTACTAAAGGAATCCACAAAGCATAGTTTGGTGCTTACTCTTTATTCTTCTCCATAAAATACTTGTTTAGTACCAATCTACGAGCAATTGCGGCATCTCCCTTGTATTTAAACATGGGGGGAACGTACACAGGCAACTTAAGTTTTAAGATGTTTTGTAGAGGCCTCTTGTAAGATTTGATATTATCTGGAGAACTATGACCAAGTGCCTTGCTCCTTGTAATAAGTGTTCTTAATCCTTGCTCTGGCGACAAAAATGTTTTAGTTGAATTTCTCCCTGGTGTTGGGATCCGATACACGATGTGTCTGCATTGTGAACCTGTGTTCTAACATCAGCTGTGTCATGGAGATGACCTTTCTGAATAGATTTTTCAACAACAATGACCTCATGGGTAGAGGCACCATCTTTGTGAGCAATTTCTGGTAACAACATGGTCACACCTGCAGCAATATCGTAAAAAGTATGGTATTTCCTCTGTATCTATTATTAATGTAAAACCCAAGCATCTTGACATAATGTGACAGTACCGTTGTTAAAATCCATGTTTAATCTGTCTTCCTTGGCTTCTACTGTGTCTTTGTTCCATCCTTGTGGTTGTTTAGACGAGTTTCCTCCTGCACCATTATTACAAGTAGTTTTCCCATCAACCCCACTAGTAATTATGCCATTAACAGTATATCTACAGAATACAACAGTACCATTGCTTAGTTGTGTTGTTGATCTCTCTTGGTTAGTTTCAAATTGCTTAGAATTGTTTACTCCTTATCTCATAGTATGCATTGTAACTGGTGTCGGTATCGTCATGCACGCAGAACAACTCTAAATAACACATTAAATATATCAGCAAAATATAAAAAATAGATATATTGTTACATTACAATTCTATTTCATAGATTCGTATTTGTATGTGCTCATGTGATGGAATTTTCTAAATACACGTCTAAAATATACGAACCTGTTCATCCAAGGCTCTTGTGGTGACAATGTCGTGCTCCTCTTCTGGTGCTGCTATATTGTTTATTCTGTCCATATACATGATTCCTCTATCGTCATAATTCCAGGACGTGTTATTATCAGCTGAATCCATTTTATCCACTGTTACCACTGCTGACTTGCATGTAGTAGAGCATTGGTTCCCAACATTATGGTCATGAGTTGCTGCCTCGGCTGTATGCTTTGATTGATTGATTCGACTGGTGCATGAAATGTTTGCAACGTTGGTGATGTCATTCTCGTATCTGTCAAAACATTTCAGCACGTCAGTTGCACACTGATGGGATGCTCGAAAGCAGATAGCCATTGCTTCCAGTTTACTTCTTTTCACGTCCTTGTGCTTCATCATAAGTTTTTATATATCGTTGCAACATTTGTATCATCTGTGATGATTTCATCACCTGGTTCTTCCTCTAGCAGTATATCTATATACTGGTCCATGTATTGATTTAGCCTCTGGGACTTTGTTCCTGAACCCTCTAATTCTCTGTTAGAAGTTGAGATTATCTTGTTACAAGTCGTTTCTGCCACAGGAGGTTTCAAATAATAGCTTCTTTCGTCACAGCTTTTCCACTGCAAACAGTAAACAAATATTATTTCCATGGATCGTGAATAACTATCAGAAGAGGTAATTTTAAAAGATTTTATGTGCTAGAATCATTATTTATCTGAAACAAGATGAGGTCAAGTAGAATACTTACATTTAGTCGTCCCCACCTCTCTTTGTCAATGACATCCGCTTTCAATACATGAAGTAGATCTGATTTGTCTAGGTATTTGACTCTAGGTGTTTCATAAGTGATTTTCTGCACTTAAGCGAATCTAGGTATATTATTAGAGGAAGGATTGCACAAACTTCGGTAACACTTTGATTCATATCATCAACATGAAACTTTAGTGCTTCCCTCTTGATCTCGTCAATTACAAGCTGGCAAAAGTCCATTTTTCCAGAGTTCTCAATATCAATACTTTTCACTACCCCAACTTCTCGGCTGATGTGGTTGTTTAAACCTAGACATATAAGCTTTGTGCAGATTACAAGTATTATGCATTTCATAGTAAACTTGTCCATTGCATCCTTTTTGATATGACAGATCAGGTGTTGCACCGTTGTAGTGTCCCTATCTCCCAAACCCAGTTTCTTCTTAAACCACCGTAAAGCAAAGGTATCTCCATCTTCTGAAGGCCGAGACGCCTTTATACTGCTATTGGGTAGACCAAAGACAGAATGCACTGCATCTGCTATCATAGCTATCGTCCTACCATCGGCAAACTCCATTTTCAGATTTTCAACATCAATCTTCTTGTATAGCTTAATGATCAGGGGCCTACTAATGTTTGAATCCAGCTTGTATTCTAGGATGAAACCCTAGCCAATCTTCACCAGCTCTACTTTCTGGAGATCGTTCAGATCATGTTTAATCAATCTGTTGAGCTCTTTGAGAGAGAGCATCTTACTGCGTAATTTGATCCAGTCTTACTACTGGGCTTCTTCTTAGCCCTCGTATATTTTTTAATTACCATCAGTTGATTCTTGGACATATCCTAATAGTTTACGTAAAAAATGTATCAAATATTCATAAACTTATTTCTAAATTTCTTAGTGCAGACTGTAGTCTCAATTAAGGAATATGACATGCATTAACATTACGTAAGCTTACCATGTCACCATTATTAATGTGGTTCAGACTATCATGTTGTTCTCGACCAATCCTCCATTTCTTCTTACGTATACTGCCTTTAACTTTTGAACCTATTTTGCGTTTCTTTTTCAGCTCCATCTTTATTTTGTAATTATAAATCTTCCTGTTAAGTTCATTTTTTGACACATCAAACTCATCACCAGTTTGTGCCATACCATCGGAAGAATCTCCATCGCTAGCACTATAAGAGCTCATTTTTCCCTGGTGGACAAAATATATTAATATCATTACACGTTTTATTTTTTGAACTGAGCACCTGATGCACTTCAATTCAATGCTCTTAATTTAAACTTTGAAATATAACTACACCTAGCTATATAGTGTAACGTCAAGTTGCAGAATAGGACACGTGCAGGTGCAAGTAGTTATAAAATTATGCATGCAAGTAAAACTTGGAAAGAAATTATACTAACCAGAACGCATTAATAATCATTCATTGAATATCGGAATTGACTTGAGGTAGCGGTAAAATATCATTTATTGGAGCTGAGCCTACTTGTGAAAAATATTGTGTATGTTGTCCGAGTGCATAATAAATATTTTTTCTATTTACCGGACGATTTATGCAACAGGATTTCTCATAGAAAAAATATGATGTAGTAAGCAAATATTAGATCTAGAAAGCTGGGGTTTCGATATTTAAATTTTAATAATCTAGTATTTCGCTGAACAAGCTTGAAAAACTATTTTATACTAAACTCATATATCCTTTATCGCGGACTTGATCTCAGTACCATGGTTTCGATAGTATGGACGACGAATCAATAAGTATGTAAGGAAATCTTTGCTATCAAGTAAGAGCGGTAAGTTCTTCGCAATTGAGTAGTAGAAGGGATGATCTCGAATCCTAATCCATGGGGATGTTTTGTTCAGTTGCTATAGAAAATCCTTACCTCGGAAAGAGGACGGCGCCGCCGGTTCATTCTGCTGCAGATTGTCCGCAATCTGTGGAAGAGTTGTTTCTCTTCTGGGATGGGGAAGTAGAGGAAGCAGAGGAAGGCTAATTAGATACAATAACGGAGTACCGTGTCTCCCGTCCTCCATAATAATTGTTGTAATGCCCGATTTTTTAAAGATTTTTCTAGGGCAGTGCAAAAAAAATTTAAGAGAAGGGCAGTGCAATAGTAAACAAGTGGGGAGAACAATAATTCCTGGAAATCTATGTAGCAACAACAGGAAATCATTGTCATTTATGGCCCTGGAATTTATTATAGGTTTACCATATAAATTGTACTCCTAACTTTCCTTGAGTTAGTATATTATAATATATAAAATCAGAGGCTAATTTATATGTTTCCAGCTAGTTCTTGTTCCATTAATTTTACCCAGATAAATTGTCATGCTCTGATTGGAATTTCATGATGCAATATACAATTTTATGTAGGGCCGAAAGTTAACACATTGATCTATTGTGTACTCTAAGTCGTAAACCATACTATTTATGATGCAACATAGAATTCACGATGCAACATGCATTGCACGGTAAGTTTACTGCCATCGTGTGTTATCTTGAACCTTTACGCATAGCAGTTTACGGAGTATTTATAATGCAGTTCATATATAGTTCAAGGGCAGTGCATCTCGGTGTGCATGGCATTATAATGACAGAATCATGAAGCACTGAACGAGCAGTGCATGATTTGTATGCGAGCAGTGCATCTCAGTGTGAGGTAGGTGAGAAACAAAAGGTGGTCATTAATGAACCAAGACCAAACATGTCAGAACTCTACTTTGGTACGTATAACTTTCGGCAGTGCATTCTATGTACACGGGTAGTGCACCTCACTGTTGATGTCTACGCACGCTTCTATTCTTGTAGACAGTGTTGGTCCTCCAAGTGCAGAGGTTTGTAGAACAGCAGCAAGTTTCCCTTGAGTGCATCACCCAAGGTTTATCGAACTCAGGGCGGAAGTGGTCAAAGGTATCCCTCTCAAGAAACCCTGCAATCAAGATACAAGAAGTCTCTTGTGTCCCCAACACACCCAATACACCTCTCATGTGTATAGGTGCACTAGTTCGGCGAAGAGATAGTGAAATACAAGTAATATGGATGATTATAAGTGGTAATTGCAATCTGAAATATAGATGGCAGCAAGCAAACATGTAACAGGAATGATTGTAAACGGTGTTTCAATGCTTAGAAACAAGGCCAAGGGATCATACTTTCACTAGTGGACACTCTCATATAAATATCTTCTCTTCATTATGCTACTCTGAACTACTCACCGGTTGGATAACTCCAATCCACGGTAGGGATACAAAACCTCTCGTTAAAGTCCGCATTTCCCATCTAGGTAACCCCAACCCTGTCACTTTGAGCGCTAGATGGTTCCAACAAATACCACAATTTCATAGAGACATCCAACTCAATTTATACTCATGATAAGTATTTTTGTAATCTTTAGCCTAAGTTCCACAAGGCGTGCACACTGTCAACTTCACACGCGTGGGGATAACCGGAGATTACAATTAAAGCACTTGAGTAGCAGAGTAGATCTACTAGCTCATGACCACAATAAGATCACGCATAGATAGAGATAAACACATAGCTACCGGTAGAGCCCTTAGCCTCGAGGAAGAACTACTCCCTCCTCATCATGGGAATCAGCAACGGTGATGGAGATGGTGGTGGAGATCGATGGAGATGGCTCCGAGGGCAATTCCCCTTCCCGGCAGGGTGCCGGAACAAAGACTTCTGTCCCCCGAATCTCCTCTTCGGTGGCGGCAGCGTGGCGGATCTTTTCGTGGATGGAGGACGATTGTTTTAGGGTTTTCGCATCAGAGAGAATATATAGGCGGAAGGGCAATGTCAAGAGGTGGACCAGGGGCCCACACCACACCCTGGCGCGGCTAGGGGGCGCGCCACTAGGGGGTGTGGCTTCCTCCTGGCCCTCCTCCATCTCTTCTTTGGACTCCTTCTCGTGTCTGGAAATATAGGAACATCGGACTTCATTTCATCGAATTCCGAGAATATTTCCTTACTTTCTTTTTGAAACCAAAAATCAGAAAACATGCAACTGGCACTGCGGCATCTTGTCAATAGGTTAGTTCCAGAAAATGTATAAAAATGCCTCAAAGTGTAGACAGAACATAAGAAAGTGGATACAAAACAAGCATGGAGCATCAAAAATTATAGATACGTTTAGGACGTATCAAGCATCCCCAAGCTTAACTCCTGCTCGTCCTCAAGTAGGTAAGTGATAAAAAGAATAATTTTTGAGGTCACATACACCATCACAATCTTGATCAAAATATTTGCAAAGCATTGATAGCTGGTATCAAAGTACTCTAAACATGAGCATGAAAGATGTAGTTCTAACAATAAGACATAGCAACTATGTTGCAACATGAAAAGGTACAAAAAAGGATGAATAATAATGCATTTAAAGACCTTTGTTTGTTTCACATATAGAAAACATAGAAATAGTGGTATTCATCTTGTCGTTCATGGAGTAGCAAAACATAAATCCATAGGAAACCTTCAAATTCATAAGGGTGACTAGATACAAATAGTTCAAGAACAAGCAATATCAACATTATGAATCAATCAATAAGTTTTGGGACAATGCACATAAAACTAAGAATGACAACTATTCTCTCTTAATTGGTGCATAAAGATAGAAGGTGAAGACTCGACATAAAAGTAAGAAGAAAGGCCCTGCATAAAGGGAAGCATGGATTTCAAGTTTCATAAAGAGCTTCCAAAAATTATGGTACTTATTAGCTTTCAGCTCTCATTGCCCCTATCATAAGCATCTTGAAGTGATTAAGGTTAAAGTGAAAAAAATATGGAGCATATGCTTGACAAATCATAAGTTGACAATATTATGTCCCTTGAGTACGAGGGCTATTCCTCATGATACTCAACTTTAGTCATAAACAAGTTCTTGTCATTGTAAGTATATGTGTATCATAGAGAACCGCCAACGGGGGACCCCTTTCCCCATGACACATGAGCTATCCCATATCAAATGGCAAGGCAACAGACAATGAGCATCTCAGCGATCTTTTTATTTGCTATTTGCATAGGTTTTTACTGAGAATGCTTCACAGATTGCTCACTATGGTTATGCTGCAAGTTTCCACCATGATTAGGCATGGCTTAGGCTAGCCGCCCAGGCGTCTCTCTAACACATATACAATACTCCATGGACTTGCAAGCTCCCCTTTTATTCCACACCGCTGACATCCGTAAACAAAAGATCATGATATCAACTAGGTAATATGTATAGGTGTTGAAAGTGTTCCCCATGAAAGTATGGTCTTGCTAATTCCCAACTTATAGGTGCAAGCATATAACAACATAGATGACACAATGGTTCAAGTTTATTAGGTGCAACAAATAAAGTGTGCCACACATAACAAGTTTAATTTGGAAGATAGATAAAACCATGAATATACTTGGAATGGTGTAACACATCATGCATAGGAATTTATAGTGGAATCTTTGGAACAACTTGGTTTCTTGGGAGTGGGATGCATGAGTAGATCTCATACTCAGTACAAGTGGAGGCTAGCAAAATATTGTCAGCAACCAACTAAGAGAGCAATAATGGCCATAATCATGAAGAGCGACAAAACATTATTAATTAAAGCATAGAGTTATATCACAATTCAAAAACTAAATGACCATAGAGGCTAGATTGACTGGTTCATAGTCTTAACATGGTGTAAGCATGTGCTAAGTCAACCCAAATAAAGCATCAAAAGAGAATACCACAATATTATGCTTTTGTATGCTAAAACAACGCATGATTCTTTCAAGGCAGATTAAGCAATCTCAATTGTTTGGAACAAGTCATGCTACAAAAATAATAACTAAGCATATGGTCAAAGAACCATCCAAAATGACATGATAAAGTCTAAGCCATAGTCAAAACAAGCTTCCTTTTGTACCACTATAAGCATGAAACTTTCTACTCTTTTCCAACACCAAATGACTTATTTGAAGCAACTCACAAAGATAATAATCAATAAATATCAGTAAGAATGGCTCACAAATCCACAAAGAAAAACTAAAAAGTTCTAAGCAAAAAGCATAAGAAAACTAAGGCTAAACATACTGCTAGCAAAAGAGAACACTCACAGAACAATAAGAGTAAAAACTAGAGTGCTCTAAACAATGAAAACGGAGCATGTCTCTCTCCAAATGAAGTGTGCTGTAATCCAACCAACTTATTGCAGAAAACAAAGAAAAAGAAACTAAAAACAAAAACAAAGATGCTCCAAGAAAAACACAATAGTGCATGAAGCAATAAAAATAATGTGTCTAGAAAGAGACCTGAGATTTTTATTGATGAAGAAGGGGATGCCTTGAGCATCCCCAATCTTTAACGCTTGTACCTCATAAATATTTCTTGGGGTGACATGGGTGGCATCCCCAAGCTTGAGCTTTTGTCCATTCTTCATCTCATCACATCATTCTTCCCCTACACTTGAAAATTTTCTTCATACAAAACTTCACACGATCTTCATTAGCAACATTAGTGTATTCAAGATAATAGGCCTTTGGGTTTAGTTTCAACACAAGTAAAACTTTCATTAGAATACAAGCTACTATAGAAATTCCTTTAAAAATCTCAAGTGATCAAGGAGAACTCAAAAAGAAACTGATTAAAGGGCAAATGAAAATAATGGCAGAAATCTGTCAAAACAGACCATCAGGTAAAAACTGATTTTTTTCGAAGACCTTATGTTGCTCAAATTGAAACAGTGTTGAGCTAAAGATAGTTAGATAACAACCTGGGGCATAAGCTCAAAAAATTACAGCTCAATCCTACATACAGGGAGTTTTCACGAATTTTTCCAGTGAAGCACAAAAATCTGTTTCTGGACAACAACTTCCCCAAATCTTACTTCTCTCTCATTAGTGGTTATTCTTGGCACAAAAACCACACAAAAAGGATAAGGAGAGATTATTACAGAAGTAATAAATTCCAAGACTCAACAAAAGAAAAGCCTAGCAAAATTTTGGTTATCTCCGAATTAGTACTTTTCTTTAACGCCTTTAAGTTAGGCACCATAATTTCGATGATGCTCACGTAAGAAATATGAATTTGAAGTAAAAGAGAGCATTAAGCAGCAAATATAAAATAAATTTAAGTCTAACCCACTTCCTATGAAAAATAATCTTGTAAAGAAACAAGTCATGAAAGCACAAAGCAACAAGCATAGGAAAGCAAAATAAGTGCAACTTCAAAATTTTCAACATAAAAGGGGAAACTTAATATTGTTGAGATACATAAAACCATGTTTCCCTCTCTCATAATAACAATCAGTAACATCATGAATAAATTAACAATATAACTATCACATGAAACATTCTTATCATGAGCCACATGCATAAAATAATTATTACTCTCCATATAAGCATAGTCATTCCTATTAATTGTAGGGGGAGCAAATTCAACAAAATAACTATCATTATTATTCTCATCAACATAGTCATCAAATATAGCAGGCATATTGTAATCATGATTAATTTTCTCCTCAATAGTAGGTGGATTGAAAATATCATATTCATCATTGGGATCATCATATATTGGAGGTATAGTATCATCATAAGCAATATAATAGTTATCTTCCAAAGTGTACATCAATATAAGGATAGTCATCATTGGAAGGGACATGGATATTACTAATAGTACATCAATTATTAATATCATTATTTTCAGAATTGGTACCTAAAAGATTTTCAATATCAAAAGTAATGTGATTTTCCCAATCATGATCCCTACTATAGGTAACAGGCATAGGAACATCGTCGAGTTTAGACTCATCAAAAACTATAATGGGAGCAACATGCTTAAGGGAAAATATCGTTTCCTCTCTCCTTTTACTCCTCCTTTTCTTCTTCTTATTCTCCTCTTTAGGAGGGAGAGGCTTGAAAGGAAGCTTCTCCACATACCCTGGTTTATTGTTAGAGACAATAGAAGAAACTTTGGAGGATTTCTCCTTTTCATTAATAAAAACAAAACACATATCAGTCCTGTCATATTTTTATAAAATATCATATTTTATAATATTTTGTATGTAAGTATTTACATGGCAATTATCCACACAGTAAAGATGACAACCATGCAGGACGCTATTCATATCAAAAGCACTCATATCTACCAAAGAAGTTTTTCTTGATAGCTCTTCACACCCCAAAAATAATGTAAGTTCATCATAATGATTAAAAGTGATCATGTTATCACAATACAAACTTGCAGTACTCATTGGATTAGAAGGGCTATTATTATGTCCTGAGCATTCAAAATTGAAATGAACCACTTCAAAGCAAAGTTCACAAATAAAAGGATAGAGGACACAAACTTTTTTACCAAGATCATTTAGAGCCTTATACCATGTTCTTGTTTTTTCATTCTTGTGGGTGATACAATATTCTTCTTCAATTTGATTCTTTTCACAAGGTCTATGTACTCCACAGAAATTAACATGCTTATAGGAAATAGTACTTTAGAGGTTTGAGCATGTTTATTGCTATCATTAATAACAATTTTATATTTCATGCAAGTGAATTTAAAAGGTTCATGATACATGTCCTATTTTTCTTTAGGAGCATTAATATGAGAAGCAAAGGCTCTATAACAATCAACAAGAATTTGAGGATCAAGACCATATTTAGCACTAAGATCTTGAAAATCAGTAGTTTCAGCGAAAGACTTAATGCAATCATACTCATAGTTTATACCTGGTTCTTTACCTTTGTCATTATCCCAATCTTCGGTATTGCTCTGAATTGTTTCAAGAAGATCCCACTTAGCTTTGACATCCTTACTTGTGAAGGATCCTTCTAAACAGGTATCTAGATAGTCCTTGTAATGTCCTAAAAGCCTTGCATAAAAATTATTAGTAACATTATTACTGGGAAATCGTGAATGGGACATTTGAGCATTAGTGACTTCAATCTCCCCCATGCTTGGGCAATACTTTCTCCATCATGAGGATGAAAATTATAAATATAATTCATATCTTTATGAATTTCATGAGGAAGATAAAATTTAGAGTAAAAGAGAGATTCAAGTTCCTTCCACGTACTCCACATGATGAAGATTATCTAGTAGTTTATACCACTCCCTTGCATTGTCTTTAATTGATAAAGAGAATAGCTTTCTCTTATCTTGGTCCATTGAAATACCTGCACACTTGAACAACTTGCATAATTCATGTATAAAGTGTAAATGATCACCAGGATGTAGAGTTCCATCTCCAAAATAGCAGTTATTCATAACACGTTCAACAATTTCCATATGTATTTTAAAAGGGACACTTTCAGTATGTGGTTTTAAAATATGACAAGTATCATTGGAATTACCACATATGGGAGATAAAGTATCATCAGAGAAAATTTTCTCCTCTGAAGCTGGGGAACTAAAAAGATCATTTTCATAAAAACTAGCTTCCCCAAGATTAGACGTTTCCATAGCATTAGTAACAAAGGTGTTCAAAAAATTCATATTACTAACATTGCTATTAGCATGCAAAGAAAGTTCCATGGGTTTTTTAATTTTCTCTCCAAACCATTTATGTTCTAACTCAGGAAAAATACTAAAAAGCTCTCTAAATTTTTTATTGTTTTCCCTTAAGCCTAACTAGTGAAAATAAAAACAAGAAACAAAAAGATATAATTGTAGAATCTAAAGGAAATAACTTCGAGTACTCACACACCAACAACAGTATTAGAAGATAGCTTAGTAGCCATAGGATGTGCGTACCTTTTACCTTACCTCCTCGGCAACATCGCTAGAAAAGAGCTTGATGTCTACGCACGCTTCTATTCATGTAGACAGTGTTGGGCCTCCAAGTGCAGAGATTTGTAGAACAACAGCAAGTTTCCCTTAAGTGGATCACCCAAGGTTTATCGAACTCAGGGAGGAAGTGGTGAAAGGTATCCCTCTCAAGCAACCCTGCAATCAAGATACAAGAAGTCTCTTGTGTCCCCAACACACCCAATACACCTGTCAGGTGTATAGGTGCACTAGCTCGGCGAAGAGATAATGAAATACAAGTAATATGGATGATTATAAGTGGCAATTGCAATCTGAAATAAATATGGCAGCAAGCAAACATGTAACAGGACTAATTGTAAACGGTGTTTCCATGCTTAGAAACAAGGCCTAGGGATCATAATTTCAGTACTGGACACTCTCATATAAATATCTTCTCTTCATTATGCTACTCTGAACTACTCTCTGGTTGGATAACTCAAATCCATTGTAGGGCTTCAAAACTCTCCTTAAAGTCCGCATTCCCCATCTAGGTAACCCCAAGCCTATCACTTTGAGCGCTAGATGGTTCCAATAAACACCACAATTTCATAGAGACATCCAACTCAAATTATACTCATGATAAGTATTTCTGTAATCTTTAGCCTAAGTGCCACACAGTGTGCACACTGTCAACTTCACACACGTGTGGATAACTGGAGGTTATAATTAAAGCACTTGAGTAGTGGAGTAGATCTACTTGATTACAAAGCTCATGGCCACAATAAGATCACACATAGAGAGAGATGAGCACATATCTACCGGTAGAGTCCTTAGCCTCGAGGAAGAACTACTTCCTCCTCATCATGGGAATCAACAACGGCTATGGAGATTGTGGTGGAGATCGATGGAGATGGCTCCAAGATAATTCCCCTCCCAGAAGGGTGCCGGAACAGATACTTTTGTCCCTCGAATCTCCTCTTCGGTGGAAGCAGTGTTGTGGAACTTTTCGTGGATGGAGGCCGATTGTTTTAGGGTTTTCGCATTAGAGAGAATATATAGGCGGAAGGGCGATGTTAGAGGTGGACCAGGGGCCCACACCACACCCTGGCGCGGCCAGGGGCGCGCCACCAGGGGTGTGGCTGTCTCCTAGTCCTCCTCCATCTCTTCTTTGGACTCCTTCTCATGTCTGGAAAAATAGGAACATCGGACTTCGTTTCATCCAATTCCGAGAATATTTCCTTACTAGATTTTCTGAAACCAAAAACAGCAGAAAACATGCAACTGGCACTGTGGCATCTTGTCAATAGGTTAGTTCCAGAAAATGTATAAAAATGCCTCAAAGTGTAGACAAAACATAAGAAAGTCGATACAAAACAAGCATGGAGCATCAAAAATTATAGATACGTTTACAACGTATCAGCTGTTTATAGGAGGTGGGGTGCATTGCGCGGTCATTGCACTGCCATAGAATCTTGTCTTGCACCGTGCATACGACACATTATGAAGCATTTAGAAGTTAGTTCATATATACTTCATGGGCAGTGCATACCTGTTTTTAACCGCATTATAATCCTGAAGTAATCCGTAGGCAGTGCATACTTTGTTTACCAGCAGTGCATACAAGTGTTCTTAGCCTGAGGGGTGCATTGTAAGCTAAGTGCACTGCCATCGCATGTTATCTTGGACCTTTGAGCACAGTAGTTTACGTAGCATCTCAGGGGCAGTTCATCTACAGTTCACAGGCAGTGCATCTCGGTGTGCATGGCATTATAATGACAATATCACGAAACACTGAACGAGCAATGCATGATTGGTATTCAATCAGTGCATCTCAGTGTGCATGGCAGGTGGGATTGCATTGCACGGCTAGTACACTGCCATTTCATATTATCTTTCACCGAGCAGTGCATAGTAGGTGAGAAACAAAAACGTGATCAATAATGAACCAAGACCAAACATGTCAGAACTCTTCTTGGGCATGGATAGCTTTCGACAGTGCAAACTATGTACTCGGGCAATTCACCTTGTTGTGCATAGGAGGTGGGGTGCATTGCACGGTCATTGCACTGCCATAGAATCTTGTCTTGCACCGTGCATACAACACCTTATGAAGCATTTAGAAGGCAGTTCATATATACTTCATGGGTAGTGCATACCTGTTTTTAACCGCATTATAATCCTGAAGCACTTTGTAGGAAGTGCATACTTTGTTTACCTGCAGTGAATAAAAGTGTGCATAGCATGAGGGGTGCATTGTATGGTAAGTGCACTGCCATCACATGTTATCTTGGACCTTTGCGCACAGCAGTTTACCAAGCATTTCTAAGGTAGTTCATCTAGAGCTCACGGGCAGTGCATCTCGTGTGCATGACATTATAATAACAGTATCACGAAGCACTCAACGAGCAAGGCATGATTGGTATACCAGCAGTGCATCTGAGTGTGCATAGCATGTGGGATTGCACTGCACAGCTAGTACACTGTCATTTCATATTATCTTTCACCGAGCAGTGCACAGTAGGTGAGAAACAATAAGGTCCTCATTATTGATCCAAGACCCCACATGTCAGAACTCTACTTGGGTACGGATAACTTCCGGCAGTGCATACTATGTACACGGGCAGTGCACATCGCTGTGTGATGGGCTCAGATCACTGTAGAGCCTTGTTGGGATACCCCAAGAGGAAGGTGTGATGAGCACAACAGTAAGTTTTCCCTCAGTTATGAAACCAAGGTTATCGAACCAGTAGGGGCAAGGAAACAACTCCAAGGTGTTGCTAAAAACTTGGAATCCTACACAACACAAACTCAAGACTTTGCCCCAACTTACAATGAGGTTGTCAATGTCACTGGTTTGCTGAAAACAAAGGATTAAACGTATAGTGTGGAAGATAATGGTTGCTTGCAGAAGGTAAACAGTAACAGTAGATGATGTATCGATGGTAAATATTGGACCGGGGTCCATAGTTCACTAGAGGAGTTCTCCTTAAGATAAATGACATGCTACGTGAAAAAATTACAGCAGGGCAATTGACAGGACTGAGCAAGCATAACAATGCAAATACTAGACATCATGACTCCTATGAGATTCGATTGGGCATTACAACAATATACATAGACCGCCATACAACTACATCTATGACTAATAATCCACCTTCAGGTTATCATCCGAACCTCTTCCAGTATTAAGTTGCAAGCAACGGATAATTGCATTAAGCAATGTGTGTAAAGTACACAATACAATTGTTCCATGAATAAAAGATTGTTGTTTTGTCCCTAGTCATATATGTAGTTGGATGGCGGTCTATGTATCTTTTTGTAATGCCCAATCGAATCTCATAGGATCATGAATGTCTAGTATTACATTATTATGCCTTGCTCTGTCCTGTCAATTGCCCCTCTGTAATTTTTTACCCAGCATGTTATGTTGTTTATCTTAAGGAGAACACCTCTAGTGAACTGTGGACCCTGGTCCAATCTTTACCATTGATACATCTTCTGTTGTTACTATTTTCTTTTTGCAAGCCACAATCACCTTCCACACCACATGTTTAATCCTTTGTTTTTAGCAAATCGGTGAGATTAACAACCTCACTGTTTGTTGGGGCAAAGTCTTGAGTTTGTGTTGTGCGGGTTTCCAAGATGTTAGCAACACCTTGGGGTTGTTTCCTTCCTCCTACTGGTTCGATAACCTTGGTTTCTTACTGAGGGAAGACTTATTGTTGTACTCATCATACCTTCCTCTTGGGGTTTCCCAACAAATCTCTACAGTGAATTGAGCAGCATCAAGACGTTTTCTGGCACCGTTGCCGGGAACCATAAGGCCTTTATTCTCTTCCTCCTTGTCAAGATGTTTTCTAGCGCCGTTGCCGGGGAGGCTAAGGACGGATTCACAAGGGGAGTCCTTCACAACCTTTCTCTTTACTTTGTTTTTTTTGCTTAGTTTCTTTTGCTTTGTTTTGCTCGCTTATTTTTTATCAAAAATTACAAAAAAAAATAGTTTCGTTTGGTTTGCTTTTTCTTATAAAAACACAAAAAATTAGTTCCTACTCTAGTTGCTGCTGCTGTTAGTTTGCTCCACCTTTGCAAAAATGAACTCTATTGAGAACACCAAGTTTTGTGACTTCACCAGCACAAACAACAACGATTTCCTGAGTACACCTATTGCTCCACTTGCTCCTAGTGCTACCTTTTATGAAATTAAGCCTGCTTTGTTGAATCTTGTTATGAAAGAGCAATTTTCTGGTGCTAGTTCTGATGATGTTGCCCACCTCAATAACTTTGTTGAATTTTGTGAGATGCAGAAGTATAAGGATGTACATGGATATATTATTAAGATCGAATTATTTCCTTTCTCCTTGAGAGGAAAAGCTAAAGAATGGTTGCTATCGTTGCCTAGAAATAGTATTGATATTTGGATTAAGTGGAAAGATGCTTTTATTGGAAAATACTATCCTCCTTCTAAGATTATATCTATGAGAAGTGAAATAATGAAATTTAAACAACTTGATAATGAACATGTTTCTCAGGCTTGGGAAAGAATAAAATCTTTGGTAAAGAATTGTCCCACTCATGTACTGACTGCTTGGATGATTATCCAGACTTTTTATGCAGGGTTAAACTTCTCTTCAAGAAATCTGTTAGATTCTGCTGCTGGAGGTACCTTTATGACCATTACCTTGGGTGCTGCAACAAAAATCCTTGATAATATGACGATTAACTATTCTGAATGCCACACTGAGAGAGTTCTACATGGTAAGAAGGTAAATTCTGTTGAAGAAACCTCCTCTTTGAGTGATAAAATTGATGTTATCATGGCTATGCTTGTTAATGGAAAAGCTCATATAGATCCAAATAATGTTCCTCTAGCCTCTTTGGTTTCTCAATAAGAGCAAGTTGATGTGAAATTCATTAAAAACAACAATTTCAACAATAGTGCCTATATGAATAATTTTGGTAATAATAATAATTATAGTCCTTATCCTCCCAATAATAGCAATACTTATGGAAGATCGTATAACAATACTATAAGTGCTCCCTCTAAACTTGAAGCCATGCTTAAAGACTTTATTAGTAAACAAACCATTTTCAACAAGATTGTGGAGGAAAAGCTTTTGAAGGTCGAGAAAAATATTTCATCTTTGTCTGAAGCACAGTCTTCTTTGATTAATAAAATGGCTGCTAAACCTGACACCTTGGAAAGTACCTTTGCTTCTACTCATGCCATACAAGTTACTATTCATGAAAATGTTAGACTGTTAGCCAAATTACATATTAAGTGGGAAAGACAAGCTTAATTTGCTAAACACAATAGTGTTCATATTATTACCACCCCAATATGGATGCTACCAAACCACAAGAAGTTCCCATTCCTCCTACCACAATGCCTAACCCCAATAAGTCTACTACCTATGATGCTAAGTTTGATTTTGATCTAGATGGTTGCAATATCTCTAAAGTGATTATGTTCCTACAAAAGCTTGTTGTAAGTCCTAATGCTAGTGATATGAATGTGGCTTTCACCAAACACATTACAGATGCTCTCTTTAAAATTAAGGAAGAAAAGTTGAAACACACAGCTTATATTCCTAGGAAAGTAGAAGATAGTTGGGAACCCATCATTAATATGGAAGTGAATGTCTTTGATCTCAAAGCTTCATGTGACCTTGGTTCTAGTGTCTCTATTATGCCTAGAAAGATTTATGAAATGCTTGATTTGCCACCTTTGGAAGATTGCTATTTGGATGTCCCACTTGATGATAATGCTAAAAAGAAACTCATGGGGAGTGTTGATGATGTTCTTATTATGGTTAACAATGCTTATGTCCCTGTTGATTTCTATGTTTTGGATGTTGAATACAATGCTTCTTGTCCTATTACTTTGGGAAGACCTTTTCTTAGAACTGTTGGTGCCATCATTGATATGAAAGAAGGCACCATTAAATATCAATTTCCATTCAAGAAAGGTATTTAATACTTCCCTATGAGGAGAGAGAAGTTACCCTTTTCTCCTCCTTTGAAAGCAAAATTTGAAGTTAATGCTTCTTCATTTGAAAATACTTGATTCTGCTTCTTGTACCTAACTTAAAGGCATTAAAGAAAAGTACTTCTTGGGAGATAACCCAATAGTTTTCTTGAGTCTCGGAAGTTATTACTTCTGTAATAACCTCTCATTATTCTTTTTATTTGATTTTTGTGCCAAGAATAACCCTCTAATGAGAGGGAAGTAAGATTTGGGGAAGTGTTGTCCTAAAACAGATTTTTGTGCTCCACTGTAAAAATTCGTGAAAATATCTATAAATCGGATTGAGCTGTAATTTTCTGAATAAATCCCCCAGGTTGTGATCTAACTTCCATTAGTTCAACACTTTTTTATTTGAGCAACAAAAGGTCATAGAAAAAATCGGGTTCTACATGCTGGTCTGTTTTGATAGATTTTTGCCATTATTTGCATTTGCCTCTTTATTGATTCATTTTTGGGTTCTCTTTTGGAAATTGAGGTTTTAGAGGGAATTGCTACAGTGTCTTGGGTCTTTAATGGATTTTTTTCTATTTTTAAACAAAACCCAAAGGTCTATTATCTTTTGAATGCACTAATGTTGCTAATTAAGATTGTGTGAAGTTTTGTATGAAGGGAAATTGTTGGGTGTAAAGTAAGAATGATGTAATGAGATGAAGAATGGAAAAAAGCTCAAGCTTGGGGATGCCACCCTGTGTCACCCCAAGAAATATCCAAGAGTTACAAGTGTCAAAGCTTGGGTATGCACAAGGCATCCCCTTCTTCATCAATAAAAATCTCAGGTCTTTCTAGACATTTCGTTTTTCTTGTTTCATGCATAGTTGTGTTGTTCTTGGAGCGTCTTAGTTT
Source organism: Avena sativa (assembly GCA_916181665.1). Classification (NCBI taxonomy): domain Eukaryota; kingdom Viridiplantae; phylum Streptophyta; class Magnoliopsida; order Poales; family Poaceae; genus Avena; species Avena sativa. Next base: position 279,299,864 of record OV702283.1, on the reverse strand, counting down.
TCGTTTTTGGTTTTTGTTTGCTTACTTTGCTTGAATAAGGTAGTTGGACCCCCACTTTCCCCTTGTTGTTTCAAATAAGTTGATTGGTGTTAGAAAGGAGTAGGAAGTTCTTGCTTTAGTAGTACAAGAAGGAGCTTGCTTTGACTGTGACTTAGACTTTATCATGTCATCTTAGATGTTGTTTTTGACCTTATGCTTAGTGATTATTGTTGTAGCATGACTTGTTCCTTAGGATTGCTTAATGTGCCTTGAAAGAATCATGCGTTTTTTAGCATACAAAAGCATAGTATTGTGGTATTCTCCTTTGATGCTTTGTTTGGGTTGACTTGGCACATGCTCACACCATGTTATGGATATGAACCAGTCACCTTAGCATCTATGATCATTTAGTTTTTGACTTGTGGTACCACTTTATGCTTTGATTAGTAATGTTTTATCACTATGCATGAATATGGACATTATTGCTCTCTTAGTTGGTCGCTCCCAGTCTTTTGCTAGCCTCCACTTGTATTGAGTAAGCTCTACTCATGCATTCAACTCCCAAGAAACCAAGTTATTCCAAAGTGTCCACTATAAATTCCTATGCATGGTGTGTTACACCATTCCAAGTATATTCTTGTTTTATCTATCTTCCAAATTAAACTTGTTATGTGAAAGTTAGTGATTAAAGATCTCACAAACTTGATGGCACACTTTATTTTTCTTGCCACTAATAAACTTGAACCATTGTGTCATATATGTTGTATATGATTGCATTTATATGTTGGGAATTAGCAGAATCATGCTGTCATGGGGAACGCTTTCAACATTGCACATGTACATTCTACCCAGTTGATATCATGATCTTTTGTTTATGGATGTCGTAGATGTGAAATAAAAGGGGAGCTTGTAAGTCCATGGAGTTATGTATGTGTGTTAGAGAAATGCCTGAGCCGCTAGCCTAATCCATGCCTAATCATGGTGGAAACTTGCAACATCTCCATAGTGAGCAATCTATGAAGAATTCTTCTTATAAAAAAAGAGAGAGAGATAGAAAAAAAGAGATTGAGAAAAAAAAGAGAGATGAGAAAAGAGGAAAGAGAGAAAAAAGCACCATTTTCCCATAGTAAATAAGAAGATTGTTGAGATGCTCATTGTCTTCTTGCCTTGTCATTTTGATATGGGATAGATCATGTATCATGGGGCAAGGGGTACCCTGTTGGCGGTTCTCTATGATACACATGTACTTACTATGACAATAACTTACTGGTGACTAAAGTTGAGTAGCATGAGGAGGGGCCCTCGTACTCAAGGGACATGAGATTGCCAACTTATACTTTGTCAAGCATATACTTCATATTTTGTTCACTTTAACCTTAATCACTTCAAGATGCTTATGATAGGGGCAATGAGAGCTAAAAGCTAACAAGTACCATAATTTTTGGAAGCCCTTTATGAGACTTGAAATCCCTACTTCCCTTTGAAGGGCATTTCTTTCACTTTTATATTGAGTCTCCACCTTCTATCCTTAGGCACCAATTAAGAGAGCATAGTTGTCATTCTTAGTTATATGTGCGTTGTCCCAAAACTTATTGATTGATTCATATTGTTGATATTGCTTGTTCTTGGACTATTTGTATCTAGTCACCCATATGAACTTTGAAGGTGTCCTATGCAGTTATGTGTTGCTACTCCATGAGGGACAAGCTGCATGCCACTATGTTATGTTTTATATATGTGAATCAAACAAACGTCTTTTAATGCATTGTTATTCATGAATCTTTGTTTGTATCCTTTCATGTTGCAGCATAGTTGCTTTGTCCTACTGTTAGAACTTCATCTTGAATGCTCATGTTTAGAGTACTTTGATCCCAGCTTTCAATGCTTGCAAATGGTTTGATCTTGATTGTGATAGTGCATGTCACCTCAAAAATTATTCTTTTTATCACTTACCTAATCGATGACGAGCGGGAGTTAAGCTTGGGGATGCTTGACATGTCGTAAACGTATCTATAATTTTTTTATGTTCCATGCTTGTTTAGTATCCACTTTGTTTTGCTTTGTCTACACTTTGAGGTATTTTTTTACGTTTTCTCGGACTAACCTATTAACAAGATGCCACAGTGCTAGTGCTTGTTTTCTGTTGTTTTTTGGTTCCAAAAAGGTCAGAAAATGAATATACTCGGAATTGGATGGGACAAAAGCAAAAGTCAATATTTCACCTAGGAGAACACAGAGCCAGAAGACGAGACGGAGGAGGGCCACGAGAGGCCCACACTCCATGGCCACGCGGCCAGGCCTGGCCCGCGCCTGGGGGGGTGCGGCCGCCTCGGGCACCCCCTCGGTCTCCCCCTTCTCCTATAAGAAGCCCTACGATACCAAAACCCTAAGTACCCGATCAGATATCCACGAAACAGGCTGTAGCCGTCACCACCATCATCTCTAGATTGGGGGGATCTGAAGCTCTTCCCGACACCCTGCCGGAGGGGAGAGATCATCCCGGAGTCCTTCTTCATCACCATGCCATCCTCCGGTATGATGTGTGAGTAGTTCCACCTTAGACTATGGGTCCATACAGTAGCTAGATGGTTGTTTCTCCTCCTTTGTGCTTCCATGTCTAGAAATTCTGAGCTCCATTCATGATCAAGATCATCTATTTATAATCATGCATGTTGTGTTTGCGGGGATCCGATGGATATTGAGATTACTATGTCAAATTGGTTAATGGGTTTATCTTTTTGATTCTATCATGTCTGTGTTGTTTGAGATCTTGCATGCTCTCTGTTTCTAGTAGCTATCTTCGCCAAGTAGATGCTAGTGACTCCAAGAGGTAGTATTTATGCTCGATAGTGGCTTCATGCCTCTACTAAATCTGGGGAAGTGACAGAAATCTCTAAGGTTGTAGATGTGATGTTTCTACTAGGGAGAAAACAACGATATTTTGTTCATGGAACAATTGTATTGTTTACTTTACACACTTTGCTTAAAGCAGTTATCCGTTGCTTGCAACTTAATACTGGAGGGGGTTCGGATGATAACCTGAAGGTGGATTACTAGTCATAGATACAGTTGGATGGCGGTCTATGTATCTTGTTGTAATGCCGAATCGAATCTCATAGGACCATGAATTTCTAGTATTGCATTGTTATGCCTTGCTCTGTCGTGTCAATTGCCCCGTTGTAATTTGTTTGCCCATCATGTTATGTTGTTTATCTTAACGAGAACACCTCTAGTGAACTGTGGACCCCTGTCCAATCTTTACCATTGATACATCTTCCACTGTTACTGTTTACTTTCTGTAATCCACCATCACCTTCCACACCATATGTTTAATCCTTTGTTTTCAGCAAACCGGTGAGATTGACAACCTCACTATTCATTGGGGCAGAGTCTTGAGTTTGTGTTGTGCGGGTTTCCATGTTGTTATCAATACCTTGGGGTCGTTTCCTTCCTCCTCCTAGTTCGATAACCTTGGTTTCTTACAGAGGGAAGACTTATTGTTGTACTCATCATACCTTCCTCTTGGGGTTTCCCAACGAAGCTCTACAGTGATCTAAGCCGCATCACATATACATAACTCCATGGACTTACAATATCCCGTTTTATTTCACACCGCCGACATCCGCAAACAAAAGATCATGATATCAACTGGGTAGAAATTGAACAGGTGTTGAAAGCATTCCCTGTGACAGCACGGTTCTGCTAATTCCTAACTTATAAGTGCAAGCATACACAACATAGATGATATGGTTCAAGTTTATTAGGGGAAAGAAAATAAAGTGTGCCATCATGTTTGTGAGAGCTTTAATCACTAATTTTCTCATAAGAAGTTTAATTTGGAAGATAGATAAAACAAGAATATACTTGGAATGGTGTAACACACCATGCGTAGGAATTTATACTGGACCCTTTGGAATAACTTGGTTTCTTGGGAGTTGGATGTATGAGTAGAGCTTACACAAACAAGTGGAGGCTAGCAAAAGACTGGGAGCGACCAACTAAGAGAGCAATAATGTCCATAATCATGCGGAGTGACAAAACATTATCAATCAAAGCATAAAGTTGTATCACAACTCAAAAACTAAATGATCATAGAGTCTAAGGTGACTACTTCATAGTCATAACATGGTATTAGCATGTGCCAAGTCAACCCAAACAAAGCATCAAAGGAGAATACCACAATATTATGCTTTTGTATGCTAAAAGAACACATGATTCTTGCAAGGCACATCAAGCAATCTCAATTGTTTCGAACAAGTCATGCTACAACAATAATCACTAAGCATAAGGTCAAAACAACATCTAGCATGACATGATAAAGTCTAAGCCACAGTCAAAACAAGCTCCCTTTTGTATCACTTAAGCATGAAACTTTCTACTCTTTTCCAACACCAATCAACTTATTCGAAACAACACAGCGAAAGCAGGGGTAGAAATACTTTATTTAAGCAAACTAAGCAAACAAAAACCAAAAATGAAAACTAATACGCTCCAAGAACAACAGAACAGTGCGTGAAACAATAAAAACAAAGTGTCTAGAAAGAGACCTGAGATTTTTATTGATGAAGAAGGGGATGCCTGAATATTTCTTGGGGTGACACAGGGTGGCATCCCAAGCTTGATCTTTTGTCCATTCTTCATCTTATCACATCAAACTAAGCTTTGATGCTTGAATCTCTTGAATATTTCTTGGGGTGACACAGGGTGGCATCCCAAGCTTGATCTTTTGTCCATTCTTCATCTTATCACATCATTCTTCCCCTACACATGAAAATTTTCTTCATACAAAACTTCACACAATCTTCATTAGCAACATTAGTGCATTCAAGATAATAGGCCTTTGGGTTTTGTTTGAAAACCAGGAAAACTTTCATTAAATCACAAGCTAATGTATAAATTCCTTTTAAAAGCTCAAGTGATCAAGGAGAACTCAAAAAGAAACCAATTAAGAAGCAAATGAAAATAATGGCAGAAATCTATCAAAATAGACTATCAGGTAAAAGCAGATTTTTTCTAAGACCTTATGTTCCTCAACTCAAAAAGTGTTGAACTAAAGGAAGTTAGATAACAGCCTGGGGAATTTACTCAGAAAATTACAGCTCAATCCGACTTACAGAGTGTTTTCAAGAATTTTTACAGTGAAGCACAAAAATCTGTTTTGGGACAGCAACTTCCCCAAATCTTACTTCTCTCTCATTAGAGGTTATTCTTGGCAAACAAATCACACAAAAAGGATAAGGAGAGGTTATTACAGAAGTAATAAATTCCAAGACTCAATAAAACTGTAACATCCCCAATTTCATAAGATACAAAACCATGTATTGCATTCATATCATCATAGCATTTAGAGTTTTCATAAAAAAATTCAAAGTTTGAAATCAAATAAAACCATTTTTATGCCTTTATATTATATATATGAGGCATGGTTTTATTTTTATTTTCAAAATACCAAAGTTTATTTGAGTGGACAAATGTGTTTGACACACTTTTGAATGCAAGGTTCATAGTACAAAATTTAGAAAAGGTTTGAATTCAAACAGATTTGAATTAGGGTTTTAAAACCATTCCTGAAAATCAAAACAGAATTGAAAAGGTATAAAAGGAAAAAAATAAAACCTGCGCTACCCTTTCAGCCCAGGAGCTCTTCTGGCCCAATAATCCCACCCGGGTTTCTCTCCCTCTGCCCCCTCTCTCACCCGCACGAACCTTACCCTGCACTCGCTGCCACTGGGCCCAACGCCAGCTCACCCCTTCGTCCCCAAAACCCCGCGCGCGTAGACGACGCCGTCGCCGCCCGTTTCCTCCCCATCACTGCCGCGATGAATTCGCCTAAATTACTTTGATTCACTACGTGATTGCCGCCCCCGACGCCTGCTACTTAAGCACCACCTCACCGTGGCCATTTCCCCTCAAACTCCAACGCCCAAGCGCCCCCAAGATGCCAGTATTCGAGCTTGTACCGCCACGGACCCGAGCACCTCCGGTGAGTAATTCTGGTGAGCACCGTCAACCCCGTTCCCTCTGGTTCACCCTGTCGTGCTCGCCACCATCTTGTGATTCTTCGCATGCTTTCTGTTTGTCTACTTGTGACCTAGAACGTCGGCCCTGTCAACCCATGCGAGCACCCGAAGCTCCGTCCAACTCCGATGAGGGATTCCGGTAAGAATCGAGCGCCCCTTTCCTTGTAGTTCAAACCCATATGTGCGTCTGTCCTTGCGCAGCCACTGATATTGTTCGTTTGCCCTATGGTGACCTAGGTCATCCCCGTCGTCTTCGCCAACCCGTGCCCGGCGCCAGTGAGGTCTCCGACGAGCTCCCACAGCCGCTACAACACTCCCCTGCCCAAGCCAGCTGCCTTAAGCTTCCTCGCATTCACGCGATGCTTGTAAGCCACAGCATCACCCCTAGCCCCCTCTAGGTTCGCCGGAACGTCGCCGACAGTAGTGCCACCGCCGCTAATGACATTTGTGTCGCTCGCGTTTGGTCGCTTGATCCAGAGCCGCAAGATCTAACTTAGATCTGTACCGCAGGATCTAACTTAGATCTAACGGCACGCGCGTGAAACGCGCGAAGCGGTACGGGCCAATAGGAACGTGCCGCGTGTCTGGATTTTCGATTTAAAATCCAGATTTTAATCTATTAGGGATTTAAACTTGTAAAATTCATATCTTTTTTTCTGTTTGTCCAAAAAATGCAAATAATATATCATTGGATTCAGAAAATTAAGCCCTACACTTCTGTGGATTTGATTTAGTATGTTTCCTCTGGAAAAATAGGATTATTTGTAGAACCATTTGTAGGCCTATTTTGCATATAAAAATTATTTAGAAAATGTTTTTAAATTAAATTTGAGTTTGTTTAGACTTTAGAAAGTTTAATTTGAGTTCAGTACTATTTAGTTTGACTTGTTTGTATAGAAAAATCATCCCATTTGCATTTGCATGCTTTCGTATGTATTTTTTGTTTAAATTATTTAATGTGAATTTAGTGTTATGATTTTATGTGTAGATTTTGGTGATTGTGGTGATTGTGATTGTGAGGACTGTTGCTACTCTCCCAACTATCAAGGCAAGTGATGCTCCATATATTTTGTCCTATTATTTTGACTATGCATTAGTGATATTTTGAGTAGGACTTGCATAGAAATTTTTGCTAAGTATATACTATGCTATGCCTTGGGAAATCCTAGTAGTTGTAGTCTAAGTAGATTTTTTCCTAAGTTAAGAGAACGTTATGTTCTCATGCTTAGCCTATCTAGTAGAAAACAAGGGTGGAATATTCATACTATGAAATTTTTCTAAGTCTATGACTTGTGTTTTTGATTAATAAAACAACTATGTGAATGAATCACCTGGGTGGAATGGTATGGTTGGTTTATTTTGAGTGGTTATAAAAGGCCCATGTATATGGTTTACATTGTGTATCACACTTCTGGATTGCCACCCAGGAACAAAGGGATTTGAGATGTTTAGTGTTGAGAAGCTTCTATTGCAACCACATGGCATATGGGCTCTGCCTTGACCAAATAGGTTGCAAGAACTTAGACAGATGGATTGTTGGTGGTGGGGTGATAGGATGGAACGCGTCCATGGTGGTCTAAGGGAATGCTTCTGAAAAGTCTCTTCTTAATGTATGTCGAGTCTTGTCGGGAAAGTGCACCACCTTTCGAGAGGGTAAACCTAAGTATTTATCAATGTCCCTGGCAACAGACAATTTGAGCATTAAAGACATTGAAGCAATCAAGGATCTCCTCATCCCAATTTCTAAGTTAAAAACTTGTGGTTGAACAAGGGTAAAGGTTCACCAATGTCTATTGGTGGTTCCTTGGGTGTTTTTTTTTTGACAAACAAAAACTTAGTGTTTTCAACTAATATGTAAAACCTTATTTTGAGCAAAGAAAGCCTAAGCTACACTTAGAAAAATTCATATAGATGTTAGATACTACTATACTATTATGGTATCACTTGCCAATACAATTCCAAATGTATTGACCCACTGTGGCTGTAGCTTATGATGTTTCAGGTTACTCTGATGGACATTAGGGTTGTGAGTCTACACTCAACATGATTTCCTGTGGCACATGAAGACTTATAGTTATTTACTTTATGTTATGTTATGAACTCTATGTATTAGCCTTGGGCTATTGAGCTGTAAAGACTATGTTATGTCTGGAATGACAAAGTAATAACGACCTTTGTATCTGTGTACTTCATCTTAAACTGTGGATGCTAGCATTTGATCCAGGGACTAGCATTGCAATCACAGGGGCCTTTACCTTAAATGGTGGGGTCTTAAAGATGGTATCAGAGAACTGTGTTGCCTGTAGTATTATAAACCTAAGTTGGATTAGACTAAGGAAACCACTAGGAAAAATGCAACTCTTTGCAAATTCCACAGTTGTCTTTTTCTCCTCTTTTCATCTCGTAAACCTCTCCTTATCTTCTTTATCATCTCTATTTGTAGATGGCCGCCATCAACCCGTTAAGAAGGGACCACTCATGACCATGACCTTAGAATGTGAGACGGAGTTTCCCAAGGAACTCAAAAACCTCATGGTTAGCTTGGGAATACATGGTGAAGCAGTGTACAAGGGATTTCCAGTGATGGATGAAGGAGAAGAATATTGGTGGGTGCAACTCCACTTGTACAAAATACAAGGGATAAAACCACAAAGAGTCGGGATTCTACATGGTCACCAACTCAGAAATGTATATGTCATTCTTCGACTCTGCAAGAAATGCGGCTTGGAATGCTATCAAGGAGCTTGGTGAAAGACTCAAGTGTAGAATGCTCAACACTCAAAATGACCTTAGAGAAGAGAAGAAATATACCCAAGACTTAGAGAATTCCATAAAACGTCTAAGGGAAGACATCATAGACTTATCATATGAGTGTGAATTGTGACGTACTCCGATAGTTGGACCACCACACTTGTCGTTTTTCTCGCGTTAATAATTTGATCATACCAACCTATGTGGTATGGCAAATTTTTGTCTAAGTTATGTTTGAACCTTAGTGCTTGTGGTAGATTTTTGTATGCCATGACTTGTATGTTTTTATTGTTGAATGTATGCTTTTGGCTTTTGTTTCACTGTCTTGTGTTTTCTCTCTACATGTATTATTTCTAATTTTTCTCTATCTTATGCAATAGATGCCTAGCTTTATTGTCAGCACTGTCGAGGAGTTCAAGGGAACTTGTTTTGGTTCTCGTCTTGTGGATCTCACTAGTGTTCTCAATCTCCCACTCCCTAGTATTAAGGCACTTCAGCTCACAAAATTCGAGAGGAAGGATCTTTGGGGTTTTAGAGTCTCACAGCCAGGACGCCAGACAGAGCCACTCACCGAGGAGATTACCTTCAAGTTGATGCATGATGACAAGGAGAAGGGACTTGACATAGTCATGCAGGAGCTACTTGGACATCTCTGCGGACATCACTCCACCGAGCTCAGGGGCCTCTACATCCACCCATTCGGGAGACGCGACGAGCAGGGAGAGGTTGTAGCGTATGACGATGCCACTAGAGAGACTATCGAGCCTGTTCGTCTCTACCCTCAGGACCTAGAGAGCCTCATTAGATACCTCGACACTAATAGGACCAACATCATGCTTAGCAATGACGAGCTTCAGGTTCAGTTGAGGGAGAAGGACAAGATCTTCGCGGAACATGACGATATCATCAAGGAGATGGAGGCCAGATTCGAGAGCCAAGACAAGAGGTTCAAGAATCAGGAGAAGAGAGTGCAAGATAGAAATAAGAAGATCAAGGACATGAGGGCCAAGATAGAACTCAAGGATCTTGAGCTAGAGACTCAGCAGGGAGTGATAGAGAGGCTGCGTTCGTAGAAGAGAGCCCTCCGGGCGAAGGTCGGGGGTTTGACCACCGGCATGGAGGAGTATAAGACAGCCATGGAGACAGCCAAACTTACTATAGTGGACGTGGAGGTCGACATGGAGGAGTAGTTTTGATTACTCGGCTATCTATTTATCTATCATCCTTTGATTTATCGAGTCGCAATGATCATCCAACATGTGAATGGCTTATTAGTGTGTTTACTTTTCTAAAACTTGTTGATCACGTTGTTAAACTCTAAGTTTATCTTATGCTTGTTTATTTGTGATTTTTGCTATGTGATGTATTGTGCATGTTAGCATTTATGGGTTATATATCATTACTTATCCTTATTGAAACCACAGATGCCTCCCTGTCATGCCAATCCCAACCAAAACAACAATAACAACAATGACAATGAGATGCAGCAGCTGATGACAGCTCAAACTCATTTGATGCAGATGATGACCCAGTTCATGGCGAATCAGAATCAAAACAACAACAAAAATAATCAAAACAACCCACCATCCTTTGATATGCTTACAAGGGTTTTGAAGTTGAGGTCTGCCAAGTTCTCGGGAACCATTGATCCTATGGTAGCCAATGACTGGTTACGTTCTATGAACAAGGACTTGGTCCCCGTGGGCTGCACTGATGAAGAGAAGGTCAGATTCGCAACACATTTGCTTGAAGTACTAGCAGCCACATGGTGGGATAACTTCCAGATCACCACTCCTATTGAGGATGTTCCTTGGGCAATATTTGAGGATAGTTTCCGCACTACCCATATCTCATCAGGAGTGATGAGTTTGAAGAAGGAATTCCACAATCTTAAGCAACGTCACCGTAGTATGGCAGAATATATTGAGGAGTTCAACAATTTGGCACGCTATGCACCGGATGAGGTTGACACTGATGCTAAGAGGAAGGAAAAATTCCTTGAAGGGCTGAATGATGAGATGAACATGTAGCTATCTATTGCATATGTCCCAACTTATCAATCACTATGTGACAAGGCCACCATCTTTGAAAGCAAGATGAAGCAGATTGAGAACAAGAAGAGGAAGCATCACTTTGATAAACACAGTTCTGGATCGTCACACAAGCGTTCGCATGGTGATGATAGTGGAGGTTCTGGATCCCACAAGCATGGGAAGTATAACAGACACCACAACAGTAACCGTCACCATGACAACAAGCACCACCGCAGTCATGACAATGATAGATATAAGAACCACAAAAGTGGACACAAGAGCCATCACAGTGGTAATGGCAATGGAAGTCAGCCTTCTAAGAGAGACATCCATTAGGTTGAGTGCTTCAAGTGCAAGAAAACTGGGCATTATGCAAATGAATGCCCAGAAAAGAAGGCTGATGGAGCCAACACGCCAAACCCATTTCAGAAGGGACAAGTGAACCACATCAATGTGGAGGAAATCTATGAGGAATCTGATGTCGTGGCTGGTAAGTTCAAGCTTAATTCTTTACTAGCACTTGTTCTTTTTGATACCAGCGCATCGCATTCATTCATATCAAGAGCATTTGTTGATAAAAATGGAATTACAACTGAAACTATTGGGTGTCCAATTAAAGTAAGCTCTCGCGGTGGAGAGATGATAGTGAATTTTGGATGTCATGATCTACTGATAGAATTTGGAAAGTATAAGTTTCCATTTAGTTTAATAATCCTAGATTCCTAAGGACTGGATGTAATTTTGGGCATGGATTGGATGACTAAGTATGAAGGAGTAATAGATTGTGCCAATCGTATTGTTACACTCACAACCCCGGATAAGAAACGGATTAGGTTCAAGTCTAACTTTGAATCTAAAGGGAGTAAGCTTAATTCTCTTAAGGGGGTTAGCATATACAATGTACCAATTGTCAAGGAGTACCCGGATGTGTTCCCGGGGGAGTTACCAGGAATTCCACTAGATAGAGATGTGGAGTTTCTGATTGACTTACTTCCAGTATTTGGACCAATAGCAAAGAGACCCTACAAGATGTTAGTTGATAAGTTGAAAGAACTCAAGAAACATCTTGGAGAACAGTTGTAGAAAGGATTTATCCAACCAAGTTCTTCGTCTTGGTGTGCACCAGTTCTGTTTGTTGAGAAGAAGGATTGAAGTCAAAGGTTATGCATAGATTATCGTTCACTCAATGAGGTGACTATAAAGAACAAGTACCCTTTGCCCAGAATCAATGATCTATTTGACCAGCTAGATGGAGCCCGAGTGTTCTCAAAAATTGATCTCCGATCAGGCTATTTTTAGCTAAAGATTAGAGAGCAAGACATACCTAAGACTGCTTTTACCACCAGGTATGGATTGTATGAGTATACCGTGATGCCATTTGGATTGACAAATGCACCAGCTTATTTCATGAACATGATGAACAAGGTGTTCATGGAGTTTCTTGACAAATTTGTTGTTGTATTCATCGATGACATTTTGATCTATTCCAAGAGCAAATAAGAGCATGAAGAACATTTGCGTTTGATACTTGAGAAGCTCAGGGAGCATAAGTTATATGCCAAGTTCAGTAGGTGTGAGTTTTGGTTGAATGAAGTTGGATTTCTTGGACACATTGTGTCAGGAGATGGTATAGCTGTCGACCCCGCAAAGGTGTCAGCTGTAACTGAATGGGAATCTCCCAAGTCAGTTAAATAAGTTCGTAGTTTCCTAGGCTTAGCAGGATATTACAGAAGGTTCATTGAGAATTTCTCAAAAGTAGCTAAGCCAATGACGGAGTTACTTAATAAAGAAAAGAAGTTTGATTGGACTGAAGGATGTGAAATCAGTTTCCAAGAATTGAAGAAGAGACTAGTGTCAGCACCCGTCTAATGTCTGCCAGATTTGGAGGACTTTCAAGTCTATTGTGATGCATCTCACCAAGGATTGGGTGGAGTTTTGATGCAAGAATGGAATGTTGTGGCTTATGCCTCGAGACAACTCAAAACTCATGAACTGAATTATCCTACTCATGACTTTGAGTTAGCCTCTATTGTCCATGCACTCAAAACATGGAGACATTATCTTTTGGGAAAGCGTTGTGAAGTATTCACAGATCACAAGAGTTTCAAATATATCTTCACTCAGAAGGAACTCAATATGAGACAAAGAAGATGGTTAGAGCTCATCAAGGACTATGACTTGAGTTTGCAATACCATCCCGTTAATGAAAATGTTGTAGCAGATGCTTTAAGCCATAAGGTTTATGTGAATGGACTTACTAAAGGAGAATTGCCAGATGATCTATGTACCAAATTCAAGGATCTTAGACTGGAGATAGTCCTGAAAGATATATCATGTCATTGGATGTTCAACCAACATTGTTGGACAAGATCAAAGAAGCCCAAAAGTTGGACAAAGAAATGGAGGAGATTAAGAGTAAAATTAGTAAATGGAAGACTAAAGGATTCCATGAAGATGAACAAGGGACTTTATGGTATGGAAAACGTATCTGCATTCCGCAAGATCCGTAGCTTCGTAAATTGATTCTGCAAGAAGCACACAACTCACCATATTCCATTCATCCAGGTAACACTAAAATGTACATGGATGTGAAGGAAAGATTATGGTGAAACAATCTCAAGAAATATATCGCGGAACATATTGCATTGTGTGATGTGTGTAGTTGAGTGAAAGTAGAACATCAGAAACCGGCAGGGTTACTGCAACCACTACCTATTCCTGATTGGAAGTGGGATAAGATTGGTATGGATTTTATCACCGGACTGCCAAGGACTAGATCCAGTTCTGATTCTATTTGGGTTGTTGTGGATCGCCTAACTAAAGTGGCTCATTTCATACCCGTGAAGACTACTTATACAAGTGCTAAATTAGCTAAGATCTATATGAACAGGATTGTATGTCTGCATGGAGTCCCTAAGAGTATTGTGTCTGATAGAGGAACTCAGTTCACTTCGCATTTTTTGCGACAACTGCATGACTCATTGGGAACAAGGTTAGAATTCAGCACAGCTTTTCACCCTCAGACTGATGGACAGATAGAAAGGACCAATCATATTTTGGAAGACATGTTGAGGGCATGTGCACTAGACTATGGTGCTAGTTGGGATGAAATTCTGCCTTACGCAGAATTATCTTACAATAACAGCTATCAAGCAAGCATTGAGATGGCTCCGTTTGAATTTCTTTATGGAAGTAAATGTAGTACGCCTTTACTATGGAGTGGAGTAGGAGAAAGAAATTTGTTTGCACCAGAACTGATCAAGGAGGCTGATGAGAAAGTTAAATTGGTAAAGGACAGATTGAATATAGCCCAGTCCCGACAAAAGAGATACGCGGATCCAAAGCGTAGGGAAGTCAACTATGAGGTGGGGGATAGATCTTATCTTAGAGTCTCACCACTTCGTGGTGTGAAGAGATTTGGAGTCAAAGGAAAATTGGCACCTAGATATGTTGGACCATTCAAGATTTTGATCCGCAAAGGAGAAGTGGCTTATGAGATTGAATTGCCTGAATCACTGTCAGCAGTTCACAATGTGTTTCACGTGAGTTGGTTGAAGAAGTGTCATCCGGAAATACAAGAAACTTCCTTGAAGGACACTATACCTTTGGAAGAAGTACAGTTGGAGAGTGATCTCACCTATGAAGAGAAACCTATCAAGATTCTTGAGACTACAGAAAGAGTTACTCATACCAAGACTATCAAATTCTGCAAAGTATAGTGGAACCATCATACCGAAGAAGAAGCAACTTGGGAAAGAGAAGATGAACTTCGGAAAGATCAACCTCACCTATTTGCTAGCCAATTCGAATCTCGAGGACGAGATTCATCTTAAGGGGGTTAGATTTGTAACATCCCAAATTTCATCAAATGGAGAACTATCTATTGCATTCATATCATCATAGCATTTATAGTATGCATAAAAAATTTCAAAGTTTGAAATCAAATAAAACCATTTTTATGCCTTGATATTATATACATATTAGGCATGGTTTTATTTTTATTTTCAAAAGACCAAAGTGTTTTTGAGTGGACATATGTGTTTGACACACTTTTGAATGCAAGGTTCATAGTACAAAATTTGGAAAAGGTTTGAATTCAAACATATTTGAATTAGGGTTTTAAAACCATTCCTGAAAATCAAAACAGAATTGAAAAAGGATAAAAGGAAAAATAAATAAAACCTCCACTACCCTTTCAACCCAACAGCTCTTCTGGCCCAATAAGCCCACCCGGGGTTCTCTCCCTCTACCCCTCTCTCACCCGCGCGAAACTTACCCCGCACTCGCTGCCACTGGGCCCAACGCCAGCTCACCCCTTCGTCCCCAAAACCCCGCGCGCGCAGACGACACCGTCGCCGCCCGTTTCCTCCCCATCATTGTCGTGATGAATTCGCTTAAATTTCTTTGATTCACTTCATGATTTCCACCCCCGACGCCTGCTACTTAAGCACCACCTCACGGCGGCCACTTCCCCTCAAACTCCAACACCCAAGCGCCCCCAGGCTGCCAATATTCGAGCTTGCACCGCCGCGGACCCGAGCACCTCTGGCTAGTAATTCTGGTGAGCATCCTCCACCCCATGCCCTCTGGTTCACCCTGTCGTGCTCGCCACCCTCTTGCGCTTCTTCTCATGCTTTTTGTTTGTCTACTTGTGACCTAGAACGTCAGCCCCGTCAACCCCTACAAGCACCCGAAGCTCCGTCCAACTCTGACGAGGGATTCCGGTAAGAATCGAGCACCCCTTTCCTTCTAGTTCAAATCCATATGTGCGCCATGTCCTTGCGCAGCCACTGATGCCGTTCGTTTTCCCTATGGTGACCTAGGTCTTCGTTGTCATCTCCGCCAACACGTGCCCAATGCCAGTGAGGTCTCCGACGAGCTCCCACAACCGCTACAGCACGCCCCTTCCCAAGCTAGTTGTGCCTTGAGTTTCCTCGCATCCACGCGACGCTGGTAAGCCACAACATCACCCCTAGCCCTCTCGGTTCGCCGGAACATCATCGACAGTAGCGCCGCTGCCGCCAGTGCCATGAGCGCCGCTCGCGTTTGGTCGCTTCATCCAGAGACGCTGGATCTAAATCGTGCACCTTAGATTAGATCGCTGGCCAAAGCAGTATCGTCAGATCTGGATCACAGGATCTAACTTAGATCTAACGGCCCACGCGCGTGATCTGCGCGAAGCGGTGCGGGCTAATAGGAACGTGCCGCGTGTCTGGATTTTCGATTTAAAATCCAGATTTGAATCTATTAGGGATTTAAACTTGTAAAATTCATATCTTTTGTTCTGTTTGTCCAAAAAATGAAAATAATATATCATTGGATTCAGAAAATTAAGCCCTACACCTGTGTCGCCTTGACTTAGTATTTTTCCTCTGGAAAAGTAGGAATATTGCAGAACCTATTTTGCATATAAAAATTATTTAGTAAATGTTTTTAAAGTAAATTTGAGTTTTTTTAGATTTTAGAAAGTTTACTTTGAGTTTAGTACTGTTTAGTTTGACTTGTTTGTATAGAAAAATCATCCCATTTGCATTTTCATGCATTCATATGTATTTTTGCTTGAATTATTGAATGTGAATTTAGTGTTATGATTTTATGTGTAGATTTTGGTGATTGTGGTGATTGTGATTGTGAGGACTATTGCTACTCTCCCAACTATCAAGGAAAGTGATGCTCCATATATTTTGTCCTATTATTTTGACTATGCATTAGTGATATTTTGAGTAGGACTTGAATAGAAATTTTTGCTAAGTAGATACTATGCTATGCCTTGGGAAATCCTAGTAGTTGTAGTCTTAGTAGATGTTTACCTAAGTTAAGAGATCATGTTATGTTATTATGATTAGCCTATCTAGTAGAAAACAAGGGTGGAATATTCATACTATGAAATTTTGCCAAGTCTATGACTTGTGTTTTTGATTAATAAAACAACTATGTGAATGAATCACCTGGGTGGAATGGTATGGTTAGTTTATGTTGAGTGGTTATACAAGGACCATGTCTATGGTTTACCTTGTGTATCACACTTGTGGATTGCCACCCAGGAACAAAGGGATTTGAGATGTTTAGTGCTGAGAAGCTTCTAGTGCAACTACATGGCATATGGGCTCTGCCTTGACCAAATAGGTTGCAAGAACTTATCCAGATGGACAGTTGGTGGTAGGGTGATAGGATGGAAGCGTCCATGGTGGTCTAAGGGAATGCTTCTGAAAAGTCTCGTCTCGATACATGTCGAGTCTTGTGGGGAAAGTGCACCACCTTTCGAGAGGGTAAAACCTAATTACATAGCCGGTTGCCCGGCAACGGACAATTTGAGTATCAAAGACATTGAAGCAATCAATGATCTCTCATCCCAATTTCTAAGTTCAAAACTTGTGGTTAAACAAGGGTAAATATTCACTAATGTGTCTATTGGTGGTTCCTTGGGTGTTTTTTTGGACAAACAAAAACTTAGTGTTTTCAACTAGTAAGGAAAACTGCATTTTGAGCAAAGAAAGCCTAAGCTACACTTCGCCAAATTCATATAGATGTTAGATACTACTATACTATTCTGGTATCACTTGCCAATACAATTCCAAATGTATTGACCCACTGTGGTTGTAACTTATGATGTTGCAGGTTACTCTGATGGAGATTAGGGTTGTGAGTCTACACTCAACATGCTTGCATGTGGCACATGAAGATGAAGACTTATAGTTATTTACTTTATGTTATGAACTCTATGTATTAGCCTTGGGATATTGAGTTGTAAATACTATGTTATCTCTAGAATGATGAAGTAATAACGACCTTTGTATCTGTGTACTTTATCTTAAACTGTGGATGCTAGCATTTGATCCAGAGACTAGCATTGCAATCACAAGGGCCTTTACCTTAAATGGTGGGGTCTTACAAAAACTATTGGTTATCTCCCAAGAAGTACTTTTCTTTAACTCCTTTAAGTTAGGCACAAGAAGCAAGAATCAAGTATTTTCAAATGAAGAAGCATTAAGATCAATCTTTGCTTTAAAAGGAGGAGAAAAAGGTAACTTCTCTATCCTTACAGGGAAGTTTTTAATATATTTCTTGAATGGGAATTGATATTTAATGTTTCCTTCTTTCATATCAATAATGGCACCAACAGTTCTAATAAAAGGTCTTCCCAAAGTAATAGGACAAGAAGCATTGCATTCAACATCCAAAACATAGAAATCAACAGGGACATAGGCACTATTAACCTTAATAGGAACATCATTAATACTCCCCATAAGTTTCATCTTAGCATTATCATCAAGTGGGACATCTAAATAGCAACCTTCCAAAGGTGGCAAATCAAGCATTTCATAAATCTTTCTAGGCATAATAGAGACACTAGAACCAAGGTCACATAAAGCTTTAAGATCAAAGTCATTCACTTGCATATCAATGATGGGTTCCCAACTATCTTCTACTATCCTAGGAATAGAAGCTTTGTGTTTCAATTTTGATTCCTTACTTTTAATGAGAGCATTTGTAATGTGTTTTGTGAAAGCCATATTCATAGCACTAGCATTAGAACTTCTAGCAAGATTTTGTAGGAACATAATCACTTCAGAAATATTGCAACCATAAAGATCAAAATCAAACTTAGTATCACAGGTAGTAGACTTATTGTTTCCCATATTTCGAAAAATTTCAGCATTCTTATTGGGTTTAGGCATTGTTGTAAAAGGAATGGGGACTTCTTGTGGTTTGCTAGAATCAACATTTGTTGTGGTAATAGTACAAATACTATTGTTTTCTAGCAATTTCATCTTCTTTTTCCCACTTAGCATGTAATTTATCTAACAGCCTAACATTTTCATCAATAGTAACCTGTATAGAATGAGCAGCAGCAAAGGTACTTTCCATGGTTTCATGCTTAGCATCCATTTTATTAATCAAAGAGGATTGTGCTTCAGACAAAGATGAAATATTTTTCTCAACATTCAAAAGCTTTTCCTCCATAGTCTTGTTGAAAGCAGTTTTTTTACTAATAAAGTCTTTAAGTATGACTTCAAGTTTAGAGGGAGCACTTCTATTATTGTTGGAGGAATTTTAAACATTACCATTGTTGGGAGGATAAGGCCTATGAAAAGGTAGTCCAAAAAAACACACGGAAACATAATCATTCCACAACCGTCGTCGCCATCGACCAGGGGCAACAACATCCAGAAACAATCTGCCCACCGCCGGCAACCGTCAAAACACCCACCTTCCCACACCCCCAACACCAACACCACACACCACGCTCCGCCAACAGCCACCACCCCAAACAGCCCCGCCCCTCCCACCCATCCCACACCCCCATCCTCCCCCAACCCTTCAAATCAAACCCACCACCGCCCGCCACAGACAATCCTCCGATGGTAGCAAGTTCGTTGCCGGCAAACTGCACCAATTTGGAACAAAACTCTCTAGTGACCTCGATAGAGAGGATACATTTACAAAAAAAATTCGGCAAGGCGAGAGAGCGGCGGAAGGCCCCTGCTTCCTCTTATTCAAGAACACAAGTAAGCGGAGTCACCTACAACACGAGGTATGCCAAATTCATATCATTCAAAATCATATCATTGTTGTTTAACACTAGATTCTTCACAAATGTGTAACAGAAAGAAAAATTTATAGTCCATACTATCTAACTCCACTTCTAATTCCTTCATTTCAGTTACTTATCGCCAAACAAAGCACATGTAACTAACAGTTTAGAGATTATATATATAGTTGTTTTTCATAAGTAATTATTGAAAAGATAGGAAAATAGATTTCGTATATAAAAATGATAAACAAATATATTAAAACATCGAATCAGTGACAAAAATTACTAAGGATTAAAACATTCCATAAAGAATTAGTAATTTTATGACACACTTATTAAGACTTGTCTTATGCTCAAATATTATTTAACTATTAGGTGAAATGGAGGACAACAGAAGTCCTAGCCATGCAAAGCTATAGAGAAATATACAACATACCTTATAGTCATCACTAACACAAATATAAAAGTGGCATTTATTTAATACGACTTCCTTACAGAACATACCTGATCATACTGATGACGAAACAAATTCATTGCTGACCCAAGGAAATGCTGTAAAACAAAGTAAAATTACATATTATTACTGTTTGTTCTTGATTTAGTAAGGAAAAATATTGCCCCAAAGTAACAATAATAAAAATCAAAACAAGTTGAAAACATGAAGTTGGAATACTAAGATCCAGCAGCCATACAATAGGTTAGCACTTATAGCTAAGTATATATTTTTCTATAGGTACAATGGAACCGAAATATGATGCTAGACATGAAAAGGTACAAACTACTCTTCAAACAAATCTATACTCCCATTGAAATACATAGAACATTAGCATATAACCATTACATATTGTTTATTTGCAGGACCTTGTTGGTGATGATAATACTGACAACTTGAACATTCTGACTGAAGACAATGATAGGGCACAACATGACACTACAAAATGATATAAGAACACAGAGAAAGAGCAAACAGATGATGTTGTCAACGCTGAACTATTTGAAACAGATAACCTAAACAGCAGTTAGGTCCACACTAGTCATCTATCAATAACACCATCACAAAGTGTGGACTGCACAGAAACACCAACACAGGAATGGCAAGTGAAAGATCAACTCGAAGAAGAGGAAGAAAAGAAAAAGAAGAAGAAAGCAGAAAAAAAAAGAAAATTGAACCTGGATAAAAACTACCTCTTGCATTAACCTCAGAAGAAAGTGTGGACAATGAAAAAAAGGAACAAAACATAGCGCAGAATGGCCCAATCCCACTGCATGTTTTTCTTCCAGGCAGCAGTACCACAATACATTTAATGTCCAATACAAGAAGATTGAATAGGCGGAAAGCAATAGTTCTAGAAGAGCTAGATAACCCTAAGGAAAGTAAGAGGATAGCATCTCGTATATCAAAGGAAGAAAAAGGACATCTAAAAGAACAAGAGAGCAACACAAATGAGTATGAGAGCAGAGACGACGACGATGAAGACTACAACATTCTTTTAGAAGAAATAGAATCTGAAAGAGAAGATGATGATGATGTTGCAAGTGATACAAAAAAATATGTAGGAGAATTGGATAATCGGGTTAGTGAATATTAACATAAATAAATTAAACATATAAAATTTATTTTGGAAAATCCATAGCATGAACTAACAACATAAAATCATACATGCAGCAAACTGGGAGAAAACGCAAACAGAAGGATCAGAGCAAGAATGCGATTCCCGGAACCACTGACAATAGGTGACAAAAAGCTCCGCAAGGACACACGCACAAACTACATAGTAAGGTGTTCACTCAAAGAGCTCAGCAAAATTGCTTAAAGAAATCCTTAACGATGATCAAAAAGGAGCTATCAGATGTTGGGTCGAGATTCCTATTTAATTACAGAGTAACATCAAACCTGTGACGACCTATGATCTTGGGGTTATACGAGAAAATGGAACTTGGAGCCGGTGTGGACATTGAAATAACACCAGAAGTTGTGAGATCTATGTTCGGCTTCCCTGACGGACCTAACGCAGGTCCATTACCATCAGTGGATGGTAACATAAAAGCTCTCCAATGGCTGAGGAAAGAACTTGGAATAACAGGGAAAAAACCAGTTCAACTTATAGATCTGTATAAGCAAATAAAGAAAGGTGACACACATACTTTCACAATGCAATGTATATTTCTGGTGATTTTCAAGCGTATTGTCTGCCCCACTCTACACGCAAGGATAGGCCGAGAGGCTGAGATGGTACAAAATGTAGACTACACGAAACTTCATCAAATGGATATCTACCGCGTAGTAGTGGATAAAATAAAGAGAGGAGTTTAGAATTTTTTTTGCAGAGAAGAAGAAGAATAGAAACAAGACAAAGGGTAAGGGGACTGTAAAAAAACAAATACCAAGGGAGCTCAGGGATGCGCAATACTGCCTTTAATTGTCTATCTGGACACTAAAAGGTGTGAGAATTCAATCAACACGACGGAAACTCCAAGGTTGCATGTTCTTGACAATAAATTATTGTCATCCATTGTGAACAAGGACAGACCGAAACATAACATTGAGGAATTCAGAGCATTGAAATATGTAAATACACATACTGATAATATATATATTTGTATTTCCTTATTGCATATCTGACTTCATTCCATAGCATAAGAAGGTTGAGCATCAAGATATGTAAATTGTCCTCCTCACCTAAAATAGGTTAAGACTAGCTCCGAGCTGCAACACTACATCAAAGGATTTCATACAAAGAAAAACAGTTCCTCAACTACAGTGGTGAATAATAGTTGTTGCCGGTGACAACTCAAACACTCCAACTGAAGAACCTTTTATCCAGCCAAATTCAATCGGAGGTCTCATGACAAATGTTGAGAAGATGCAACAAGCAATGGATCTGAGACAGATTCCAGACAACCCAGATAACATATGTCAAAATTTAGAAAATGACATTGAACAAGGCCTCAATAGTAACTAAAAAGAATACGTCAACATAGTAGGACTTAAGATTCTAGATTCAATGGATAAGTTTAAGTTGTACATGGAATCGGCGAAAGATAGAGCAGTTAGATTAACAACAAAAGGAGGATCTGTCATAATGGAAGATCCTGCATCATGTTCATTGCCGCAGAAGGAAACTGAGAAAAACAACTCTAACAGTGTTGATACGTCTAAAAAAACAGAAGACACAACGATCAAAGCTATCAAGGTAATTTATCTACTTATTACAAGTTATTGCACAATATAATAAGAATGATTGTTGCAAGTCTAACAGTGTTGTATTATTTTTTTCATGCATTGGACAATCAGGTAGATGATACCAATAATGAAACTGCAGCAAAAGGACAGGAGCACGCAACCTCACCAATAAAAAAGACAAATCTCTAAAGGTATACACTCATTTAGTAGAAAGGAAAAAATTTACTATAATATGAAACAAAAAGATAAATCTGATGATGGTTATAACATTCATAACAACTAAACAAAGAACTAATATAAACTTCTAATTATAGGAGTACACGGGAGGAGAAACAAACAACCAAACTCCCTCTGATGAAGCAGCAGCAGCAGAAACAAGCATAGGCTGCTCTGACATAGCCAATAGGAAAGAACAGGATAAGAAAGAGGCACATCAGACAGAAGATAAAGAAAAACAGAACATTAAAGTTAATGACAGTGAAGTTGGACATAGAACAGAAGATTTACTGCCAGTCAGTACCAATCTGACAGCAGAAGGTCATATGACGTAGATACAACTTATATTTATCAAATTAATTTGTTCAACAATTTGATTCCATTGTAAATATAGCATGTTTCTACTGGTGTGAATCAATTGAGGATACACTTGAAAAATAGAGCATGCTAAACATATCAAAAAATCTAGGTGTAATGACCATGAATAAATTTGTATGAACGATTATGGTTACAATAGTAATGTATTAGCCAGTCTACCATTTGCACTCGTCCAACACGGTTGTTGAACCAGTACACTGCCTCAACTATTGTAACTGAACTGTCATACAACTACCATTCTGATGTACTGCCTAGCATTACACACTGCACTGGTTTTTCTGCACTTCATTTTTCACACACTAACAAATTTTCTTTCCATAGATACAGATAGTGAAGACCAAACAAACAAGGACAGCAGGAAAATAGAATCCGAATGGAAAAAATTGTATAACCTGATATGCAAGTTCAGAGACAAAAAACTGACAGAAGAAGATAGAGCAATATTAAAGTGAGATGATTAAAAAAATTATCATTATGCACTTTGCATATTTTTTCAGAACCATATTGTTTTCTAATAAGAATTACTCCACTCTACAGATCACAGTATCTCTTGAAGTACGAGAAAACCAATACAAATATTCCAATGTATTACATATCAAGTGCTTTCAGAAAGGAAGGACTACTAGGCAATATAGAGGGTGATTTGGTGTTAACCTATCTTGAAGAACAACTTAGGAGATCCAAGTCGAAGAAGAAAATTATTCATTACAGAGCAACTGTAAGTACTATAAAAAAGCAACTATAAGTAATAAACAAAAGTCTTTATACATTCAGAGCAAACAAACTAACGGTTGTTTTGTAGCAAAAACTTATTAACATTAGCACAGTCGAAGACGATAGAAGAAGTATGCGTTGGATAGAGGACTTGTTTAAACCAGAAGCAACACACCGTCTAGAAAAATACGAACTAATAAGTAGAACAATAATGTTCATTAAATTTTATATTTCAACAACTTGGAGAACACCATACTGTAAATACAATCTTGTATATTAAATTTCTGAACAGGGCAATATGTTAACAAATTTTTAATAATTTCTCATGCAGATAATGTTTCCTTTTCTCGAGCGACCTCCTACGGGAAGTTCAAGTTCAAAAGGTCACTGGTTCAAATTGACATTAGATATTTTGGACAAGAATTTCAGAATTTATGATTCATTGAGAGAGCCAGGGGATATTGATCTTGAAAAAGTATGCTCAAAATTGATAAGGAAAATAAAGACACTATGGAGTGACGGTTTTGGAACAGCAGAAACAAAAGTCCAAACGCTGGACGATTTTGAGGTAGTATATGAACACATGATTCTACAGGATAATGGGTAATAGTTCATACATAACATAAAATTTAGTCTTGTGTTGAACTACTTATATTTGTCAACTTTTAACCGTTTAACAACAACTAAGACAAAAAAGCGTTATGCAGATGTGACTATAGGTTCTTCATGCTCTATATGATTGAGAACAGCACCAGAGATCACGTTCTGTAATTCAAAAAAAAGGATATTCCGGATTACAAGGAAGTGCTTCTCATGAGGATGCTCACATTAGACATCTTCATCACAAACATCGAAACATTAGATGATATAATATTAGGTAATCCTTTACACAAATTTTGACTGGTATTGTTCATACTACAATATGTTGTTTCATATCATTGTTAATATCACACTCATCACAATAAGAATCAATTACAAATACTTATGCACTGAAAAACATTGACCAATACCTATTCTATAACAAAATAAAAAAAATCAATATATTAGTGCAACACAAGTATTTACAAATTTGCAGCATCTACAGGCCATTCCGAATATCAAGAGCTATTCACAAGAAGAGATTTCCAAGACTTGAAGAAAGATATATTGCTAGGAATTCAAGAGAAAGAAAACAAGATGTCGAACAAATCAATGATACAACTGAAAGAAACACATGAGAAATAGATCTTGAGAGAAATATATAGAAGAAATCCAAAAAGGTGCAACGTTTCGATGGAAGAACAGAAAAATGAAAATGCAGAAGAAAGACTTGTTTTCATTCCATCTGAATTTAAAGAAACAGAGAATACAAGTAAAGTACGGCAAAAACTAACTGAAGATGCATAAAAACCAGATTATGGAGAGTAAGTGTAAATCTTATCTTGGTACAACTAGATTTCTTTTAATTAGCCTCGATATTTTTGTTCTAATCTAAACTAACACCCCTGTAATACTAATCCTGTTTTTTGTAATTCAATAGGAGAGTTTTTATCAAGACAACTGCATCCAATGAATCATGAGATTTTACTCTGACATATACTACACGTGAACTAGAAGACGGTTTCAAAGAGAATGGATGGATAGACAATGAAGTTATAGATGCCGTCATCCACACATGGAGATATAATACTGAGTTCAAATATATTTTCTAGGAAGGTAAAAGGGTAATCCTACCCACATAAGTAACAACAGAATTAGATTTTATGGACAAAAACAAAAAATTCAAACCTGAAGACATTGCTCACACAATTGATTACCTCATAGAAATAGGCGACCTTACAAAAGCAGGCACGGTGAGTTATTTAAAAAATAAACATAAATTTCTATATTCAGTATTAAGATACCTCATAAAATTAAAACTTACCAAATGTTTAAAACTAACTTGAGTATTCCATACACAGATATTACTATCAGTTCATTTTTTCAATTTATGTCCTAAATGGGTCTGCTCAGAATCCAAAGGTTGAGATCCTAGACTATAGGAGAAACTATGGTAAGACCCCTACCCAAATTAAGACATTATTAGAAAACTTTTACTAGAGTCAGAGTGTTATTTCTCAAAAAAAAAACATATCACAACTTCCTATCTTTTTTATTTAACAATGTTACTGTAAAGTTTCAGTATCCAACTAAGCAGGTTCGAACATGTGCTAGAGTGCATTTACAAAGATGACACATTGCCAATATGGAGTGCATCATTCAAAAGTGCACGCTATGTGAGAACAAAAAAACAAGATGAAGACTCATGTGGAATGTGGACAATATTTTACCTGCAGAGATACAATGGAGAAATTATAAAAAAGGAAAGACATCAAGTGTAAGCAATAGTTAGATAGAATTTTTCAAAAAAATTGATTACAGATAATTGAAAATTAATAAGACTTTACAATACTTATCGGGACACAAGCTCCAGTATCAGCGATGAAAAACTGTACACAATATTTTTCCACAGATCTAACAAAGCACTAAAGAACCTACCAGAAGATCTAAGGGAGTTGGGTCTAGAAGTGGAGATGCCAGAAATTGGAATAACATTAAGTGATTAGGCCAAAATTATGAAACATGTACATCAATTCATCAAACCTGATTGCATGCACATATTGCATCTAACTAGTCTAAGGCACAGAAAATTGCAATATCTATGTGCGTAAGTAGACGCTTGTTAATCTATAATAGATACGTTGTTTTCTGATTTGAAGTTGTTATTGGAATATCTATTTGCAGTGCATCGGCATCTATGGGCCAGTGCATCTGCATACACTCTTGCATAGCTATGTGTCAAAATTATATTTTCATCACACTAAACCAAGTATAAACTGCTTCCAGATGATGTTCATACTCAACCAAGCTTCTTCTAGATGCTCTTAAAACAAACTGCTTACATAGATATCCTCTCACTGTCATAGACAAATTGCATACATAAGTAAAGAAGAAAGTGCAATGAGTCCGCACAAGGTAGAATATACATATGTATGAGGCAGTGCATCTAAATCTATGTTAGTAGTGCATTCCGCATTGAAAACACTCTTCCATGCCTATATGTAAAAATTATATTTTCAGCACACTTAACCCAGTATAAACTGCTTATAGACGATCATTTAAAAAACTACCTATATAAATATACTTGCACTGCAATAGAACCATGCGTACATGAGTAAATAAGGCAGTGCAACCAGTCTGGGCAAGGAAGAACAAAGAAGCTATATAACACACACGAAAAGAACACCGTTGTGCACTGGAAATAGTAAGAGCAGTGCACATAAGATAACTCAAAAAATGGTGCATCTACATCTATGTGAGCAGTGCATACTGCAAATGCAAACGGCGATAAAAACACTTGCATTCCTATATGTAAAAATTATATTTTGATCATACTGAACCAAGTATAAACTGCTTCTAGATGAAGTTCATACTCAAGCCAGTACAAAATTCTTCTAGATGGTCTTAAAACAAACTGCTTACATAGATATCCTTGCACTGCCATAGACAAATTGCATACATAAGTAAAGAAGGCAGTGCAACGAGTCCGCACAAGGCAGAATATATATATGTATGAGGCAGTGCATCTAGATCTATGTCGGTAGTGCATGCCGCACTAAAAAAACTCTTCCATGTCTATATGTAAAAATTATATTTTTAGCACATTCAACCCAGTATAAACTGCTTCTAGAGAATCATTTAAAAAACTGACTATATAGATATCCTTGCACTGCCATAGAATCATGCTTACATGAGTACATAAGGCAGTGCAACCAGTTTGGAAAAGGAAGAACAAAGAAGTTGTATAACACACACGCAAAAACACCGTAGTGCACCGGAAATAGTAAGATCAGTGCACATAAGATAACTCAACAAATGATGCATCTGCATCTCTCTGAGCAGTGCATACCGCGAATGCATATAGCGATAAAAACACTTGCATTGCTATGTGTAAAAGTTATATTTTTATCACACTAAATCAAGTATAAACTGCTTGCAGATGACGTTCATACTCAACCCAGTACAAACTTCTTCTAGATAGTCTTAAAACAAACTGCCTACATAGATATCCTTGCACTGCCATAGACAAACACATAAATAAGTAAAGAAGGCAGTGCAACGAGTCCCACAAGGCAGAATAAATATATGTATGAGGCAGTGCATCTAAATCTATGTGGGTAGTGCATGCACCACTAAAAACACTCTTCCATACATATGTGTAAAAATTATATTTTCAGCACACTCAACCCAGTATAAACTGCTTCTAGATGATCATTTTAAAAACTGGTTATATAGATATCCTTGCATTGCCATAGAATAATGCGTACATGAGTAAATAAGGAAGTGCAATTATTCTGGACAAGGCAGAACAAAGAACTATATAGGACAAACGGAAAGAACACCGTAGTGCACCGTAGATAGTCAGAGCAGTGCAAATAGGAAAATTCAAACAAACCACAACTTTTAATAAAAGAGCGAAAAGAAAACATATGGCTATAATTTACATTAGGAGAACTCTTATCTGATTCATACACCAAGTCATTCATGTCTCTGATATATAGAAAGGGGAGGTTTCTATTATAATACACAAAGTGTGTAACCTGTTTCCAGATAGTGCTAGTAGTACGGTGGTATGGATCCCCATATATACAAACAAGGCCAAACTTTATATTTTTGGCACGATCCGTGACTAGGGCTAATATAACATTACTAGACTCCAGGTGTAAAGCGACTTCTACTGCATCCGCCCACATCATCCAAAGACCCCCTGCTTTCCTTTGAGAAGGCACTACAATACATTCAAACATATTAAAGCGAGTGAAAATTTGCGCAGAAGAGAATTTGGCATTTTTTGTTTTAGAAACGAAAATTATCTGAGGCCTGGCGATCGCAATTAGCCTGGCAAGATGGCATAGCTTAGGACTACCAAGGGTCTTGCCCACCCCTTGGCATTTCCAGGCTAAAGTTTTCATGGCCCCTGTGGCGCCTTAGAGGCTGGCGCCAGAGCCTGATTTGCTGAACCTTCCTCCTGAGACAAATGGACCTGTAAATCATGCGCATAAATTGAAGAAACTGCTGCAGATTGAGTCTCGCATCCAACATCGAGCTATCCTCCGGCGTTAGCACCATGATAAGGAGAATAGTGAGCCACGTAGGGCTCGCTGAGCTCCTAAGGAGGTGAGAGCGCACCCCTGCGAGAATCCGCTGAGCCCTCTAAAGTAGCCAAGGCCGGCAAGAGAGGCCATGGGTAAAAGTCGGTAGTGTCTCCTGCGCCTGAGACTTCTGATCTGCGAGATGGAGAAGGTGTGGGGAACAGAGTTCCTCCTAGAGCAGGGCTACTGCTTCTTCGAAGAACATTGCGAGAAACCAGGCCACCGGTGCCTTGAGCCCAGATCCAAAGGGAAGAACCAAGGCGATTGACACTAAATCCCATAGAAGATCTAAGCTGAGCTCCAGTTTGAGGCGGCTACCCTCATCCCAGCGAGACCTTCATGGATGATTCCCAGCCATTGGTTTGGTTGCGCACCCAAAGCTTGAGCTCGAGGGGGAGAAGCTTCCTGGAGATCCTCCATAGAGCTGCATACCAGAGACAAATCGATGTTGATCTCCAGCCTCCAAGACTCCTTGTCCTTCTTCAAGCTCATCCCCACTCTCCTGTTGCGGAATGTCCGCGCAGATCTCCGTCGCATTCCCTCCTCTAGATCTCCCCAGTGTTCCTTGCTGGTTGGGCGGAGGCACCCCTTCGACCAGGCTCTTTTCATATCTTTCAGCAACTGCTCGACTGTTTCCTTGAGCTGAAGCACCTGTCGATGTGTGGGATCCTCTTTTCTTTGGGGTCAATTGTAATTTTTCAGGATAGGCCGATCTATCCTGTAGCTCCCTCTTATTGAGTCTCTCCTGGTTGGGTCAGTGGGAAAATGGTGACTGGCGGGGAGATGCGGGAGGCCAGGAAACATTATGCACTTCTTGTCCTTCATTGCTATGGAGGCGCTCTTTTGGAGAAGCAAGCTGCAACTGGTGAGTACTGCTATCTTTTCCTCTAGTGCTCTCTTGATAAGAAAAAGGGTGGATAGTAGGCAACAAATACGTAGTTGGTTCAGGATGTAGATCTCCCTTCTGCCTATCTAGGCCAGGGATAGAAGAGGAATTTTTTGCAGGCCTTGACTAGGCCCCATATTTTGGCCCATTACTTGCATATTTTGTTGTTGTACATTTTGTTGTCCTGCTTGCCTCAGAATTGCAGCCTCTTATTCCACAGTATGGAAGGGTTTCTACGTTTCTCACCCTGTTCATCTGACATTGCACCTCATTTATTACAATCCTGCTGGCCAGAGCTTAATTGTTGAATGGGATTCAGTGCAGAACACTAGTACGATCGTACGGAAGGGAAGTGCAGTGTGTTTTCACTTATGTTGGCAGTACATACCACGCTCAAAACACTTGAATTCCTATGTGTAAAAACTATATTTTCATCACACTTAACCTAACATAAACTGCATTGCTTCTAGATGACGTACACACTAAAACTAGTATAAATTGATTATAGATGATCTTAAAAAAATTGCATATCGATATATGCTTGCACTGCCATAGATCAATGTGTACATGAGTAAAGAAGGCAGTGCATGTACATCTATATGGCAGTGCATCTGTATCTATGGATGGTGCATACCGCACTGAAAACACTCTTTGCATAGGTGTGTGTAAAAAATATATTTTTAGCACACTGAACACAATATGAATTGCATAAGGCAGAACATCGACATCTATGGGATGGTGCATACAGAAACACGAATTAGTGCCTAACACGACGCAAATCGCTAGACAGTGCAAAAGTAAAAGCAAAAACAGAGCGCAAAAGAAACACGGTACATGAAGAAAATACACCGAAGCATATTCACTGACAGATAGTGTTAGACCCCTCCTTTATAAAGGATAGGATCCCTGTGATTGCAATACTAGTCCCTAGATCAATGCTAGCATCCACAGTTTAAGATGAAGTACACAGATACAAAGGTCGTTTATTACATTCATTCCAGAGATTTAAACATAGTCTTTTACAACTCAGGGCCATAGGCCTAATACAAGAGTTTAAGGAATAAGTAAATAAACATAAGTCTTCATCTTCATGTGCCATAGGCAAGCATGTTGAGTGTAGACTCATGACTCCTATTCATCATCGGAGTAACCTGCAACATCACAAGTTACAGCCACAGAGGGTCAATACTTTGGAATAGTATTGGCAAGTGATACCTTAGTATATTTTAAGTGGACTATACTACTATATGCATTTTGGCCAAGTGTAGTTTGGCTTGTTTTGCTTGAAAATAGGTTTTTCCTATTAGTTGAAAACTCTAAGTTCTTCTTTGTCAAAAACATTCCCAAGGAACCACCAATAGACATTGAGGTCCTTCACCCTTGTTCACCCACAAATTTTTACTTAGAAGTTGGAGTGATGAGATTCTTGTAGCTTCCATGTCTTGATGCTCAAAATTGTCCATTTCCTTGGACAAGGCTAAGTACTTAGGTTTTCCATCTGCAGAGGTTGTGCACTTTCCCCACCAGACTTGGTTTCCCAAGACAGGACCTTTCAGAAGCTTTTCCTTAGTCAAAATGGACGCGCTCCAACCTATCAACCCAACTACCACCAACTGTCCAAGTGACTAAGTTCTAGCAACCTATATGATCATGGCAGAGCCCATATTGCCAAGTGGTTGCACTGTAAGCTTTCTCAACACTTGGCCTCCAAATCCCTTTGTGCCTGGGTGGCTTACCACAAGTGAGATACACAACCCATGTCCATGGCCTTGTGTAACCACTCAACATAACCCAATCATTCCATTCCACCCAGGAGGTTCATTTGACTTAGTTGTTTTATTAAGAAAACATAAGTCTCTTGACTTAGAATATTTTCATCATAAACCATATAGATGTTCACCACCCTTGTTTGCTAAGTAGCTAGACTAAGCAGAATATGATAACCTAACTTAGGATATTTTCCTTAGCAATTCTACTATTCCATTCTACTTAGGATTTCCCATCTTTAGTACTAGGCAAAATATCATGCAATACTTTAGCAAATTATCTAATGCTAGTACAAAACATAGGACAGAAATATTAATGAAAATATCACTTGCCTTGGTAGTGGGGAGAGTAGCACTCTTCACAATCACAATCACTAGCAAAATCTACACAAGAAATAATAGCATACAATTACACACAAATATATACAACCAAAAATAATATGAATGCATGCATGCAAGAATCTACTAGGTGGTGATTTTTGAAAATTATACCAAGTATGCTCATGAGTACAGAAACTTAACATAACACAAATTTTGCCAACTAAACTTATTTGGCATCCATACAATTTACTAAAATAATTCCTACTTAAAATGGCCTTAAACATATTCTACAAATAAAATCATTTTAAACTGTTACTATATGCTAAATAAATTGGATATTCTGAAAGGCCTTGTTTCACTGAATCCAACGGTATAAAGTTTGCAAAAATCTAACGTGGCATTCAAAAGTTATAAGCATTTGAAGTTTGAATCTAAATCAGGTTTTAAATTCTGTTTTTAATTTAAACCTTGCCACGCGTCGCAACCTCACTGGCGCGTACCGCTTCGCGCGGATCGAGCGCTGCGGACCGCACGATCTAAATGGGATCTGGCGGCTCAGACACACGCCTACCCCTTCGGCCTAGATCTATCCTAGCCACACGATGCAGATCCAACGGTCCAAACTCTCAAACCATAAACGGGCGGCGCTGGCGGCGTTGACTAGCGGCGGCGCGTCTGACTACGGTGGCGCCGGCGTTCTACATCGTCCGCGAGAGGGAGAGGAGTATTACCAGGTTCGCCGGAGGCTGCTGAAGCTCATCGTGGTACTGGCTTGCGGAGGGGCGCTCGGAGATGGGCTCTAGATCTCATCGGAGTTGCGTCTGGCGTCGGGTGGGTGTTGTCGGAGTCGTTGCCGAAGTTCTTCGTCGCCCTAGCACGAACCAATGGGTTTAGGAGATGCGCAGGACAGTTGCGAACATGCTCGGGTGAATAAGAAAGCAAGGGGCGCTCGGAACTTACTGAGATTGCTCGCCGGAGTTGGGGTGGTCGTCGGGTGCCTACGGCGTCAAGTGAACACGTCGACCTGGGGCAGTACAGGATGCTCTGTTGTGGTTAGAAGGTGCGCGGGAGGTTTACTAAGAGTCTCGAACAAACCATAGGGAAAGGGGCGCTCGAGGCTCACCTGAATCGGTCGCCGGAGTTGCTCTGTCTGCGGTGGTTTTGAGCGAGTCGGGGGCAGCCTGGGGGCATGAGTGTGCGATTGACTGGGGGAAAATGATCGTGGGGATGTGGGGATCTTATAGCCGGTGCCTCGATAGGAAACGCCTGCGTTTAATTGCCCAATTAAGCCGCGCCATCACCGGCAGTCACTGCAGCTGCGACGTGGTCGCGGGCGAGGTTTGGGGAAGACGATGACAGCGTGTACAGGGCCCGCTCGTCAGTGATGTGCGCGAAGTGAGTGTGGGGTCTGGCTGTCAGCGGCTCAGTGTGTGCGCTCGCGCGTGAGAGGAGAAAAAGAAATCCCCGGGTGGGCTTGCTGGGCTTGATTGGTTGCTAGGCCAGATACCTGGCGCCTGGCCCTTTTCTTTTGTTTGTTTCTTTTCTTTTTCTATTTCTATTTTCTGGAATGATTTTTGATATGAATTCAAATCCTTTTGAATCCAAACTGTTTTGGGAATTTTTGCAGGGTTTTGTGGGTTCAAAAACAGTCATTTTAACTAAGTGGTTACCTAGCAAGACTTGGTCAAGCTTGGTTTTCAAAGTAAACAGAGATTTGTTTTTAGTTTGCAAATATTTGTAAAAGGATTTTGAAACTATTTCTAAATTTGGAAACTTGGGTTAAAAGTTTCACCTAATCTTTCCATCAATGGAGGCAAGCAAACAAGTACTTAAACATTCAAATTTCAAAGGGTGATGGACATTTGGGATAAATTGCCCACATGAAATCATAGCTCCAACTTCTGACTCTAAATGATTTTTGAGAAAACCTTAAATGGATGAATGATGCAAGGATGATATGAATGAGTTTTGAAACTATGATTTTTGGGATGTTACAAATCTAACCCCCTTAAGATGAATCTCGCCCTCGAGATTCGGGTTGGCTAGCAAATAGGTGAGGGTGGTCCTTCCGAAGATCATCTTCTCTTTCCCATGTTGCTTCCTCTTCAGAGTGATGATTCCATTGCACTTTGCAAAACTTGATAGTTTTAGTCCTTGTGACTCTTTCTGCGGTCTCAAGTATCTTGACAGGCTTTTCCTCATAAGTGAGATCACTTTCTAGCTGAACTTCTTCCAAAGGTATGGTATCTTTCAAAGAAGACTCTTCCATTTCTGGGTGACATTTCTTAAGCTGACTCACATGAAATACGTTATGGACAGCTGACAGAGATTCTGGCAATTCAACTTCATATGCAACTTCTCCCTTGCGACTTAGAATCTTGAATGGCCCAACATATCTTGGTGCCAACTTTCCTTTGACTCCAAATCTTTTCACTCCACGGAGTGGTGATACCCTGAGATAGGCTCTATCCCCAACTTCGTAGGTGACTTCTCTACGCTTAGAATCCGCGTAGCTTTTCTGTCGGGACTGTGCTATCTTTAACCTGTCCTTAACCAATTTGACTTTCTCTTCGGCGTCTCTGATAAGATCCGGTCCAAATAAGCTTCTTTCTCCCACACCATTCCATAACAATGGGGTGGTACACTTCCTTCCGTAGAGTAACTCAAACGGTGCCATTCCAATACTAGATTGATGGCTGTTATTGTAAGAGAACTCCGCGTAAGGCAAACTTTCATCCCAACTTGCTCCATAATCTAAAGCACAGGCTCTCAACATGTCCTCAAGAATTTGGTTGGTCCTTTCTGTCTGTCCATCCGTTTGAGGATGAAAAGCAGTGCTAAACTCCAATCTCGTTCCTAAGGATTCATGAAGCTGTCTCCAAAAGTGAGATGTGAACTGGGTTCCTCTATCTGATACTATACTCTTAGGCACACCGTGAAGGCATACAATTCTGCTCATGTAAATTTTAGCTAACTTGGCACTTGTATAGGTTGTCTTCACTGGTATAAAATGAGCCACTTTAGTTAGGCGATCCACTACTACCCATATGGAATCGTACCCTGACCTGGTCCTTGGTAATCCGGTAATGAAATCCATACCAATATTTTCCCACTTCCATTCAGGAATAGGCAGTGGTTGAAGCAAACCCGCTGGTTTCTAGTGCTCCGCTTTGAATCTGCTACACACATCACACAAAGCAATATGTTCGGCGATGTCCCTTTTGAGATTGTTCCACCAAAACCTTTCCTTCATGTCCATGTACATCTTGGTATTTCCCGGGTGAATAGAATACGGAGAGTTGTGTCCTTCCTGTAAGATCAGTTTCCGCAATTCCGGGTCTTGTGGTACACATATATGTTTCCCGTGCCATAAAGTACCATGTTCGTCAACATGAAAACTCTTAGCCTTCCCTAGACTAATATTTACCTTAATCTTTTCAATTTCCTCATCAGTCTTTTGAACTTCTCGGATTTTGTCCAATAGAGTGGGTTGAACATCTAAGGACATGAGATGTCCTTCTGGCACAATCTCCAATCTGAGTTCTTTGAATTGCTTACACAAGTCATCTGGCAATTCCCCTTTTGTAAGGCCATTTACAAATGTCTTACGACTTAGAGCATCCGCTACTACATTTGCTTTACCGGGATGGTATTGCAAACTTAAGTCGTAATCCTTGATAAGTTCTAGCCATCTTCTTTGTCTCATGTTGATTTCCTTCTGGGTGAAGATATACTTCAAACTCTTATGATCGGTGAACACTTCACAACACTTTCCCAAAAGGTAATGTCTCCATGTTTTGAGTGCATGGACGACAGAGGCCAACTCCAAATCATGAGTAGGATAGTTTACTTCATGAGTTTTGAGTTGTCTCGAAGCATAGGCTACGACTTTACCGTCTTGCATAAGTACGGCACCCAAACCTTGATGTGACGCATCACAATATACTTGGAAATCTTTTTCCAAATCTGGCAGACATAGAACTGGTGCTGTCACTAGTCTCTTCTTCAATTCTTGGAAGCTGACTTCACAACCTTCAGTCCAAGCAAATTTCTTGTCCTTCTTTAACAATTCTGTCATTGGCTTAGCAACCTTCGAGAAATTTTCAATGAACCTTCTGTAGTAACCTGCTAAGCCAAGGAAACTACGAACTTCTTTTACATTCTTAGGTGATTCCCAATCTGTCACAGCTGAAACTTTTGCAGGATCAACTGCCACACCATATTTTGTCATCACATGACCAAGAAAACCAACTTTCTCTAACCAGAACTCACACTTGCTGAATTTGGCATATAGTTTATGTTCCCTCAGTTTCTCAAGTATCAAGCGTAAGTGTCTTTCATGCTCTTCCTTGCTCTTGGAGTAGACCAAGATGTCATCGATGAAAACGACAACGAACTTGTCAAGGAATTCCATGAACACCTTGTTCATCATATTCATGAAGTATGCCGGAGCGTTGGTTAATCCAAAAGGCATCACAGTATACTCATACAATCCATACCTTGTGGTGAATGCTGTTTTTGGTATGTCTTGCTCTCGTATCTTGAGTTGAAAATAACCTGACCGGAGATCAATCTTCGAGAATACACATGCTCCTTCTAGCTGATCAAATAAGTCGTTGATTCTTGGCAAAGGATATTTGTTCTTGATGGTAACCTCGTTGAGAGAACGGTAGTCAATACATAATCTTTGTGTTCTATCCTTCTTCTCCACGAACAATACCGGGGCTCCCCAAGATGAAGAACTTGGTTGAATAAACCCTTTCTGTAACTGTTCTCCTAGCTGTTTCTTGAGCTCTTTCAATTCATCAACTGACATTTTGTATGGTCTCTTAGCTATTGGTCCTGAACCTGGCACCAAATCTATCAGAAACTCCACATCTCTATCCGGTGGCATTCCTGGTAGCTCTTCCGGAAACACATCCGGATACTCACATACTATTGGTACACTGTCCATGCTAACCCCCTTAAGAGAATTTAACTTACTTCCTTTGGATTCAAAGTTTGACTTGAATTTTATTCTTTTACCTTCGGGGGTTGTGAGGGTAACTGAACGGTTGGCACAATCTAATACTCCTTCATACTTAGCCATCCAATCCATTCCCAAAATCACATCCAGTCCTTGGGAATCCAGAACTATTAGGTTTACTGGAAATTTATGTTTACCAAACTCTATGGTGAGATCCCGGCATCCAAGGCTTACTATCATGTCTCCCCCCGGAGAACTAACTTTTATTGGACACCCAATGTTTTCTGATGCAAACCCATTTCTATCAACAAATGCCTTTGATATGAATGAATGAGATGCACCGGTATCAAAGAGTACAAATGCTGAAATTGAATTGAGTCTGAAATTACCAGCCACGGCATCAGGCTCCTCATAGACCTCCTCCACATTGATGTGGTTAACCTGTCCTTCCTGAAAAGGATTTGGCTTGTTAGGTCCTTCAACTTTCTTCTCAGGGCACTCATTAGCATAATGCCCCAGCTTTTTGCATTTGAAGCACTCAACCTGACTGTTGTCCTTTTTAGGAGGTTGGCCTCCACTTCCACTACCATTTCCACCATAGTGGCTCTTATGTCCACCCTTGTGGTTCTTGTACTTGTCCTTGTCATGACTGCGATGATGCTTGTTGTCATGACGGTTGTGGTTGTGCTTGTTGAATTTCCCATGTTTATGGGATCCTGAGTTGCCACTGTCATCATAGTGAGATCGTTTATGAGACGATCCCGAGCTGTGCTTGTCGGAGTGTTTCCTCTTTCTACTCTCGACTTGCTTCATTTTACTTTCCAAAATAGCAGCCTTGTCACACAAAGACTGATAAGTTGGAACATATGCCACAGACAACTGCAGATTCAGCTCATCATTTAAGCCTTCCAGAAATTTTTCCTTTCTTTTGGCATCTGAGTCAACCTCATCCGGTGCATAGCGCGCCAGATTGTTGAACTCTTCTATGTATTCTGCCACGCTGCGGTGGCGCTGTTTCAGGTTGTGAAACTCCTTCTTTTTCAGACTCATTATCCCTGATGAGATATGAGCCGTGCGAAAACCATCTTCAAAGATAGCCCAAGTCACCTCATCAATAGGAGTGGTGATTTGGAAGTTGTCCCACCATGTGGCGGCTGGTCCTTCCAACAGATGTGCTGCGAACCTGACTTTTTCAGCATCCGTGCAGCCCACGGTCACTAGGTCTTTGTTCACAGAACGTAGCCAGTCATTGGCTACCATGGGATCAGTTGTTCCCGAAAACTTTGCTGGCCTCAGACGCAGAAATCTGGTGAGCATATCCAAACCCGGAGTGTTGTTGTTGTTGTTGTTGTTGTTGTTGTTGTTGTTGTTGGGGTTGTTGTTGTTATTCTGGTTTTGGATGAATGTTGTCATCATTTGCATAAGCTGTGTTTGCGCATTCATCATTTTTTGCATTTCCGGGGTGATGTTGTTGGGGTTGGGGTTTGCGCGACGGGGAGGCATCTGTGGTTTGTTCAAATAGATAAGAATGAGATACCCATAGATGTTTCATGCACAATACAACATAAGCAAACACATAACAAGCAACATAAGAACAAAGGTTCAACAACCACATAATAAGCTCATGAAGTAAAACACACAAGTGGCAAGCCATCCACATGTCGGATGGTCCAAAAATAAGTTCACAATAACAAGTATGAATATGAAAGGTAAACGAGTAGTCAAGTCTACTCATCAGCGTCAATCTCCTCCTCAACGAAAGTAAGACCTGCATTCTCCATCGCGGCCTTGTTCTCCTCAATCGTAGTGGTCAAGGAATCGACCTTGGCCTTGAGAGCCCTCTTCTGGGAGCGAAGTCTCTCAATAACCATCTGCTGCTGCTCAAGCTCGAA
Source organism: Avena sativa (assembly GCA_916181665.1). NCBI lineage: Eukaryota > Viridiplantae > Streptophyta > Magnoliopsida > Poales > Poaceae > Avena > Avena sativa. The sequence continues at coordinate 279,261,051 of OV702283.1, read as the reverse complement.
ATCCTTGGACTTCAGTTCCTCGGTCATGTCCCGGATTTTCTTGTTCCTATCCTGGACGCGTTTCTCCTGACTCTTGAACTTGCGGTCCTGGGCCTCGAACTTTGTCTCCATCTCCTTGATCATCTCATCCTGCTGCGCAAAAATCTTGTCCTTCTCGCGAAGCTGCACCTGGAGCTCGTCATTACCTAGCATGACGTTCGTCCTGTCCGTATCTACGTGCCTGAGAAGAGTCTCCAAGTCCTGAAGATAAAGACGTATAGGCTCCGTAGTGCTCCTCGAGTCATCCTCAAAGTCGATGGACTCTCCATCAACATCACGTCTTCCGAAGGCGTGGAAGTGAGTGCCCCTAACCTGCCGGGAGTGACGGCCTAACAGTCGTCCTATCAGGTCCTGCATGACTACCTCCATGCCTCTCTCCCTGTCATCGTGCATCAGCTTGAAGACGATGGCCTCCGTAGTAGGCTCAGTCTGGCGTCCGGGCTAGTTCACCTTGAAGCCCCAGAGGTCCTTCCTCTCGAACTTGGTGAGTGGGTACACCGTGATGGTAGGAAGAGGGAGATCAAGCAGAGTGGTAAGCTCAATGATACGGGGACCAAAACGAGTAGCCTGGAACTCCTCAACAGTGCTGACGGCAATAGGCATCTATTTATAAAATTAAAAAGTTAGAACAACACAATTCAATGTAAATCAAGGCAACATTCATACATATCCATGAAACATAATTGTCACACAAGTCATGCATACACAAGTCCCTTACATCATTCAAGGTCCATACTTATTTAAGGTATCCTTTTGGAAAATAAGGTGAGAAGTGGTGGTCCAACTAACGAAGTGTCCTTACAATCCAATCTCACGGGATCTATTATTAAACACAATGTTCCTAGAGGCAATCCACCAATCTTGCTCTCTTGACTCTATCACTAAGTCTATAACATCTCCCCTTATCTCTTGGTTGGTGTCTTCCAACTCTTGAGTAAGTTCCTTCTCTTTCTCTAAGTCCTTTTGGAGGTTGAGCATTCTGCACTTGACTCTAGCACTTAGTTCTTTGATAGTCCTCCAAGCTGCATCCCTGGCTGACTCAAAGAATGTGGTGTGCATTGTAGTGTTGGTGTACATGCAGAATCCCCTTTCTTTGTGGTTGTCTACCTTGTTTTTGTACAAGTGAAGTTGCACCCACCAATACTCCACTCCTTCATCCATCACTGGAAAGCCCTTGTACACGGCTTCACCATGTGCATCCATTGCCTCCATGAGGTCCTTGAGAATGCTGGGAAACTCAGTTTCACACTCCAAGGTCATGGTCATGAGTGGTCCCTTCCTCACGGCTTCGTTGATGGAGTTCATTCTACAAAGGAAGTTGAAAGAGATTAGAAAAGTTCTACGAGAAGAATAGACAAGTGTAGAAGTAGTTGAAAAACTTTTCCTTAGTGGTTTTCCAATCCTAGGGTCATAATCCTACAGGCAACACAGTGCTCTGATACCATCTGTTAGACCCCTCCTTTATAAAGGATAGGATCCCTGTGATTGCAATGCTAGTCCCTGGATCAATGCTAGCATCCACAGTTTAAGATGAAGTACACAGATACAAAGGTCGTTTATTACATTCATTCCAGAGATTTAAACATAGTCTTTTACAACTCAGGGCCATAGGCCTAATACAAGAGTTTAAGGAATAAGTAAATAAACATAAGTCTTCATCTTCATGTGCCACAGGCAAGCATGTTGAGTGTAGACTCATGACTCCTATTCATCATCGGAGTAACCTGCAACATCACAAGTTACAGCCACAGAGGGTCAATACTTTGGAATAGTATTGGCAAGTGATACCTTAGTATATTTTAAGTGGACTATACTACTATATGCATTTTGGCTAAGTGTAGTTTGGCTTGCTTTGCTTGAAAATAGGTTTTTCCTATTAGTTGAAAACTCTAAGTTCTTCTTTGTAAAAAACATTCCCAAGGAACCACCAATAGACATTGAGGTCCTTCACCCTTGTTCACCCACATATTTTTACTTAGAAGTTGGAGTGATGAGATTCTTGTAGCTTCCATGTCTTGATGCTCAAAAGTGTCCATTTCCTTGGACAAGGCTAAGTACTTAGGTTTTCCATCTGCAGAGGTTGTGCACTTTCCCCACCAGACTTAGTTTCCCAAGACAGGACCTTTCAGAAGCTTTTCCTTAGTCAAAATGGACGCGCTCCAACCTATCAACCCAACTACCACCAACTGTCCAAGTGACTAAGTTCTAGCAACCTATATGATCATGGCAGAGCCCATATTGCCAAGTGGTTGCACTGTAAGCTTTCTCAACACTTGGCCTCCAAATCCCTTTGTGCCTGGGTGGCTTACCACAAGTGATGGGGATAAGCCTACTGGGGTATACTCAGCAGGACGTTTCCGACTGGCCCAAGGGCTGGCGAGTGGGCCTGCAGAACGGCGAGTGGATCGAAGCCCAGCAAGGTACCAAGCGACTGGAAGCTGAAGGCCCAGGCGAGTAGATAGGCCCAGTCGGACTAGGTTAAACAATTACCGAAGTTGTAACCGAATCGGTTGAGATATGTAAACCCTAGGGGAGGTGAGCCTATATAAACCTCCCTATGGGGTGAGTAGAGACACGTTCCCTCATACACCCAAGCGACTCGCCGCCTAGCCGCCGAGCTCGCCCATTGTAAACACCTCCCTAATACAATCTAGCAGGAGTAGGTCTTTACCCTCCGAGGGGCTGAACCTGGGTAAAACCCTGTGTCTTTGCCCTCATCTCGCACCGCAGATGGCTGGCCGCCCTTGCCCCTCGTTCTACTACTCGCTGCCGATTGCAGCATCTGCCGTAACCATTCCCACGACAGTGGCGCCCACCGTGGGGCCTGGCCGGTCTGGCCGGTGTTCTGCGGCGAGATCCAATCTGCCCATCAACGAGACGGTCGCCACCGGCCGCATGATAGCGATCGGCGAGATGCTCCAGATCTTGCCGAGCAGCTACGTCCCGGCGGCGCGACCCGTCACACACAGCGTGATCCTGCCAATCGGCACGATCAGCCTCTTCGTCGGCCTCACCGACATCATCGTCTCGGAGGACTCGGCTCGCATCCGCGAGTCGCCGCCACGCGATCGGCTCTCCGAGAGCCAGGTTCGCACGATCCACCGCCTTGCCTCCGAGTACAACTCGGCCCACAGCAACGTGGCCGAGAACTCAGCGGCCGCAGAAGATGCGGCCCTCACCGATGACGCCAACTCGGCGACCCCGGCGTCACTCGCCGGATCCATCACCGCGGCCTCATCCGCGGGCTCCATCGCCCAGGTCTCCAACGCGGGAGACTTCGAGGACCCCTCCATCCTCGGGATCTTCGAATTCGACTCCGGGTCGGAGAACTCCGCCGACCTCCGTGATGGCGCCAATCGCCACGCCGCGACTTACATGGCCACCGGCACCGATCCACCGGAGGATCCTTTCTCCACCCCAATCCCTCCTAACGCCACGGCAACGGAGGTCGAGGAGCTCCGCTTGAAACTGGCAGAGGCGGTACGCAAAGAGCAGGCCGAGCGCGAAAAATTTCGCCTCGAGCAGGTGACGGCGCAGGAGCTGTCACGCTACCACCAGCAGCGGATCAGGTCACGCTTGAACCCCACCGTTCAAGGGCGTGCCCTGAACTTCGACGACGAAAACGACCCGGCCCGCATAGCCGAGCGCGCAATCTGCGAGAACGCGCCACCAGGAGGAAGCGCCCGGCCCCCGCCAGGATCAACGGCGATGGGTGCCCCACCACCACCCAACCGCACCCCTCCCAGGGACCAACCGCGGATAGTTGTCTCCTCACGGGAGCGAGACGCAAACGGCCTCCCACTATTCTCCACCCCAATGGACAACCTCGTGGCAGGCCGAGCAGCAGCTGATAGCATCACGGCCACTGGCAACGGCGCCTTACAGATCCAGTACGTCAAGGCCCTGCTTGCGAAGGTCGTGGAGCAGCAAAAAGGGGGCGCCGACTCGCAAGGTCGAGTATACTCGCGTTCCTCGGGAAGCAGAGCGGCCTCAAGCGGCCGCCCAGCGGCGGCAAACACCCTCAATTGCCCGCCACCAGAGCCACTGCAGCTCCAACACCGACCTGCGAATGCGGCGCTCTCCACCAACGATCCCAGGCCGGCGACCAACTTCGTTGCCGCTAACGGACAACCCATCGACGCCCGCACTCACATCATCAACAACCAAAACTGGCGCGCACACCAGCCCGACGACTTACGGCACACCCTAACTAATCGCCGCGATGGCGAGCCCATGGGGTCGCTCAGTCGACTCGGGCCTAAGTGTTTCGGACCAATGATCCGAGGCGAGAAGTACCCGCCAAACTTCAAGGCGCCAAAGGAGATAGAAAAATACGACTCCTCGTACGACCCCGCGGTCTGGCTCGACACATACCTCATGGCAATGGGGATCGCGGGTCACACTGACCTACTCGCCGCCCGTTACCTCCCACTGATGATGGAGGGGACGTGCAGGCAGTGGATCAACACGCTCCCCCAGGACAGCATCGACTCCTGGGAGGAAATGCGCGACGCCTTCGTCAGGCACTTCGAGTGCTCCTACACCCGCGCCACCACCATCGAGGACCTGGAACGATGCGTCCAGGGACCCCGCGAGTCGACCCGCAACTGGGTCCAACGGTGGAAAGAGCTCTGGTACAACGCGGTCGGCATCCACCCGGACACCGTGATCCATTGCTTCAAGACCTCGTGCCGCTATGAGCCTCTAGTCGCCAAGCTCAAGCGACACTCCCGCACACTCGACAACATCCCCGACCTCCTCGAGATCGCCAAACGGTACGCCGAGGAGGATCCAAACCAGGAAACCGACGACGAGTCAGGGGGGCAACGCCGCACGGGCGGCAACGACGGCGGACGCCGAACCGACCTACGCTACAGCGGCACCCGCCTCACCGGCAAGCGCCGCAGCGACGGGCGAGTCGACTTCGTCGCCAACGCTGGGCATGCACAGCGCGAGCCCAAGAGCTACCGCCGCGACGGAGGGCAACGGCGCGACGGCGGCAATTACAAGAACAAGCCAAGATTTGATCCTGCGGCCCTCCTCAACCAACCATGTGCGTTCCACAGCAGGGAAGGGAAGCCCGCAACGCACACCACCGCCGACTGCCACACCCTCAGGGAAATCGAGAAGGCACGGCACGCGCGGGAGGACACCGACAACGACCCGCCAAATGGCGGAAAATTCGGCAAAGTAGCTGGCTCGCTCCACACCTTCACAGGCTCCAACACGAAGCGCGAGAAGAAGGTCATCGCCCGCGCCGTCGCCGTCAACACGGTGGCCCAAACAGACGTCCCCCAGTTCCTGAACTGGTCGGAACAGCCCATCACCTGGAGCCGGCAAGACCACTCGCCACGCATCGAGTACCCAGGACGAGTCGCCCTGGTGGTCAAGCCCAAGGTTGGCGACTACTGGCTCCCCAAGACACTGATGGACGGCGGCAGCTCCATCAACATCCTCTACCTCGACACCTTCAGGCGGCTGCGGCTCCCGCAGTCGATGATCGAGACAACCCACACCACGTTCCACGGCATCGTCCCCGGTCGGAAGGCGTATCCGATCGGCAAAGTCACGCTGCCAGTCACTTTCGGCAGTCCAGCAAACTTCCGCACCGAGCGGATCGTCTTTGAGCTGGTGCCCTTCGACAGCCCTTACCACTGCGTCCTGGGGCGCCAGGCGTTTGCTAAATTCATGGCAGCGCCCCACTACGCGTACAACGCAATGAAGCTCCCCGGGCCGTGCGGCGTCATCACCATCAACGGCGACCCCGACATGGCCGCCGAATGCGAGGCCAAAGGAGCCGAACTCGCCGACGCTGTCATCGCGGCAGAAACTAATCACACCGACGAGCTCGCCAAATACGCGAGCGGGGTCAACAATGACGATCCCACAATACTCAAGAAGCCCAACTCAGAGGGCACAAACACCTCAATCTTTGAGGCCACGACGCACACCCGCACCGTCGAGCTGGTCCCAGGCGACCCCAGCCAGACGGTGACGATTGGGACAGGCATGAGCCCAGCATAGGAAGGCGCGCTCATCGAGTTCCTTCGTGAGAATAGGGACATCTTCGCATGGAAACCCTCCGACATGCCCGGTGTCCCTAGGGAGCTCGCTGAGCACAAACTAAACGCCGACCCCAAAGTGCGACCTGTCAAGCAGTCGCTACGGCCCTTCAATGAAGAACGCCGTCGAGCAATCGCCGAGGAAGTGCAGCGTCTACTCGCTGCCGGCTTCATCCGGCCAATCAAATACTCCAAGTGGCTGGCAAACCCAGTCCTGGTCGAGAAGAAAAACGGGACCTGGAGAATGTGTATCGACTACACAAACCTGAACAGCGCCTGCCCAAAGGAGCAGTTCGTCCTCCCGCGGATCGATCAGATAATCGATTCAACCGTGGGTTCGGAGTCGCTATGTTTCCTCGACGCCTACTCCGGGTACAACCAGATCAAAATGGCTGTCGAGGATGAGGAGAAGACGGCGTTCATCACGCCATTCGGAGCCTTCTGCTACACCGCCATGACCTTCGGCCTCAAAAACGCCGGGGCAACCTACCAGCGGTGCATGCAAGAATGCCTCGCGAGCCAAATTGGCCGCAACATCCACGTCTACATCGACGACGTGGTCGTGAAATCCGCTCGCCAAGGCGACCTACTCGCCGACCTGGCGGAGACCTTCGCCAATCTGCGGAGGTACAAGATAAAGCTCAACCCAGGCAAGTGCACCTTCGGTGTACCCGCCGGACAACTACTGGGGTACGTCGTCTCCAAACGAGGGATCGAGGCGAACCCAACGAAGATCGACACGATCGCCCGGCTCGGCAAACCCGAGTGCCTGCGGGACGTCCAGAAGCTGGCCGGGCGGGTAGCGGCTCTCAGTCGCTTCATCCCCCGCCTGGGCGAAAAGGCGATGCCCCTATACCGCCTGATGCGCAAGAACCCCACCTTCCAGTGGGACAAGGAGGCGGACGACGCGCTCCGCGACCTCAAAAAGGTGCTACTCGCCGCACCACTACTCGCCGCACCCGCTGACAAGGAACCTATGCTGGTTTACGTCGCGGCGTCCGAGCGCGTTGTCAGTGCTGTAATGGTCGTCGAACGACCAGAGGAAGGAAAGGAGCGCCTGGTTCAGCGGCCGGTGTACTATATCAGCGAGGTTCTCACCGAATCGCGCCAGCGGTACCCACAGTACCAAAAGTTAGTATACGCGGTCTTCAGGGCTCAGCGGCGCCTGCCGCACTACTTCCAGGAGCACCCGATCACGGTCGTCTCCTCAGCGCCACTACAAGACATCATCCGCAATCGCGAGGCGACCGGGCGGGTCGCCAAGTGGGCCGTCGAGATCGGCGTCCACAACATTAAATACGAGCCACGAAGGGCGATTAAGTCACAGGCACTGGCAGACTTCATCGCCGACTGGGAGGAGGCCCAGCAGCCAGAAAAGCTGCCGTACCTCCATTACTGGAGCCTGCACTTCGACGGGTCCAAGAACGCGGACGGTGCAGGAGCGGGGATAGTGCTAACTTCACCAAAGGGCGACAAGCTCCGCTACATCCTCCGCCTCGAATTCACGCCCTGCACCAACAACATGGCTGAATACGAGGCCCTACTCCACGGCATGCGAGCCGCAAAGGAGATGAGCGTCAATCGCCTCCGATGCTACGGAGATTCCGACCTCGTTGCGGGACAAGTCGCCGGCACCTGCGACGCCATCTCCCCTACCATGGTGGCGTACCGCCAAGAGGTGGATAAGTTGGGCGGCCACTTCACCGGCTACTCTGTCGAGTGGATCGACAGGCGAAAAAACGAGGAGGCCGACGCCCTCTCTCGCATCGGGTCGGCTCGACTCGCACCACCCGCCGGCGTGTTCCTCGACACAATCTCCAAGCCATCAGTCTCTCCCCCGAGGGAGATCGACATCGGAGTCCCGCTCCAACCAGAGGCAGCCTTGGTCGCACTCATCACCGAGCCAGACGACTGGACCAAGCCCTACATCGCCTACCTGGAAACCGGCACCCTGCCAGCAGACGAGATAAACGCTCGAATGATCGCCCGCCGATGCAAGTCTTACACCATCATCGACGGCGAACTACACAAGCGCAGCGTCACCGGCGTGTTCCAACGTTGCGTCCAGCCAGCTGAAGGACGGAAAATCCTCCACGACATCCACTCAGGCGACTGCGGCCATCACGCCGCCGCTCGCTCCCTGGTCGCCAAGGCTATGCGACACGGCTTCTACTGGCCCACCGCACACGCCGACGCCATCGACATCGTCTAGCGATGCGCCGGGTGCCAGAAGTACGCCAATCAGACGCGCGTACCGAGCTCAGCGCTCAAAACGATTCCCATCACTTGGCCATTCGCCGTATGGGGCATGGACATGGTAGGCCCCTTCAAGAAAGCCCCCTCCGGCTACACCCACCTGCTAGTCGCCGTCGACAAATTCACCAAGTGGGTGGAGGCCAAGCCAGTCCGGAAATGCGACGGGAAGACCGCCACTAAATTCCTACGCGAGCTCATATATCGCTACGGGTTCCCAAACAGTATCATCACGGACAACGGCACAAACTTCGCCAAGGGAGCAATGGCCAAATTTTGCGAAGAGCACCACATCCGGCTTGACCTCGCGTCAGTCGCCCACCCGGAATCCAACGGCCAGGCGGAACGCGCCAACCAAAGCATCCTCCACGGCCTGAAGCCGCGACTCCAAGTACCACTCGAGCGCACCGCTGGATGCTGGGTCGAAGAGTTGCCCTCCGTCATCTGGGGAATCCGCACCTCGGTTAACAGATCGACGGGATTCACTCCCTTCTTCATGGTCTACGGCGCCGAAGCAGTCATGCCCACCGACCTCGAACACGACTCTCCGCGGGTCGTCCATTATACGGAGGCCGCAAACGAACTGGCCCGCCAAGACGGGCTCGACCAGCTCGACGAAGCACGCGACCTCGCTCGGTCACGCACCGCCATCTACCAGCAAGGACTCCGCCGCTACCACAGCCGACGGGTGAAAACCCGCACCTTCCAGGAAGGCGACCTGGTGTTACGCCTCATCCAGGACAAGAAGGGCATGCACAAGCTCTCCCCTCCGTGGGAAGGCCCATTCGCCATCGGGCGCGTACTCGGCAACGACGCCTACTACCTCATCGACGTCCGCGGGGACGGCAAACTCGACGTCCAGCGACCATGGAATGTAAATCTCCTCCGGAAGTTCTACTCCTAGAACCCCACACATGTACTCTCCAGTCGCTATGAAATAAAAGAAACGGTTACCGCCAATGGCGTCTACTCTCCATGCCTTGTGCCACTCGCACTCGTAAAAACAGCGTCATGCTAAAATGCAGAAGTCAACCTTTGGTACAGCGATCGGCACGGCTAAGTAGTGCGATGCAAGAGCACTGAATCATTTCAGGTCTTGCGTCGTCCACGAAAAACGCCAATCCGGAGCCCCATTGGAGTCGCCCAGCTCGACTGGTTTTACGAACCAAGACAACTGCCCTCGCTTCTCACAGCGACCTTGGTCCTCCGCATCCTCGGCATAGCGACTCGAACGGCTAAGTACCACGCTCGGGGACTGAATACCAGTTCGTCGCGATCGGTCAGGGAAAACGCCAAGTAAGAGAGCACGCCCGGGACTCGCCACGCGACTGACCCTCCGGGCCAGGCAGGAGTGACGCGCTCACACTAACGCGCTAAGTCCTCAACCACCCTCGAGTCGCGCCTAGAACTACCAAGTACCACGCTCGGGAACTCGGCCACCCGACCCCGTTCGCGTACGGGAAAACGGCAAAGTACAGAGCACTCAAGGAAGTCGCCTTGCGACTGGCTCTCCGAGCTCGGGCGAGTCGACTAAACCAACAAAACACATGATAACAACAAACATCATATACGAGGTAAACCCCACAAAAGGGCGGACGCGCTCGGGGACTCGTCCAAAATCAATCCAAAACACACAAACGAATAGCAAAATGGACACGACGTCCCATTCAATCGCATATTGCATTGTCTTATATTACAAATTATGCCCGCGTGGCAGAACTGCTGCTAACACATCCAGGCAAACTACCCTATTCTGCAGGCTTCGGCGACGACTCGCCAGAATCCCGGCGCCTACGGATGAACGCGGTGTACGGGTTTGACGGATACGTCGTCAGCTCACCCGCCATCGCCGAGCGAAAAGGTTGCTCGACCTTGAAGTCACGATGCGGCGGCTCGGGGTCGTTCGGCGCGACGACCGTTTCCTGGTAAGGAAGGAGGTCGCCCATCGCCCAGACACGCTCCGAGTACGCGGCGGCACGCTCCTGCAACTTGAGAACCTCGGACAGGTCCACCGCGCCAGTCGACGAGGGATACCCACTCGTCACATCGTCGAGGTCGAAATCCTCGGGGAAGTGGGCAAGCCCAAGGCTCAGCGCTGTCGACGCTCCACGCCGAAACGCCGACCGCGTCATGAACTCAACAACCGCGGGCGCCTTCTCCAAATACTCCCACACCTCAACGAGGTCGCTGGGAATAACCTCCGTGGGTGACATTTCTTGAAGGTAGGCGCGGATGCACGTCGCCGATAGCGTAGCCGAGTCGACGAGCATGCTTACGCACTGCCTCGCGTCGAGTGAGCTCACCTCTTCTTGGCTACCAATAATGCGACCTGCGAGAAGGAGACAATGATGAGTGCGACGGACACCACAAAAACCCCAACTAACGGAAAGGGAAGATGCACTCACCAAGCAACGGGCGGGCGAGCCCCGTGATGAAGCACTGAAGCGACGTGTGGTCGTCCTGAAGCCCAGCAATAAGGACTTCCGACACCTTGCGATCTCCCTCCGCGGCTGCAATGGCGGCCCTAGCCCGCCCGTCCGCCGAGCTAGCTTCTTCCCTCGCCTCCCGCAGCTCGCGCTCGAGGTCAGCGACCCGCTGTTCAGCAGCGCCCAGAGCAGATCGCGCCGCTTCCAACTCACCAGCAGGGACAAGCTCCTGGCGAGCTTCCTCTGCCTTCGCGGCAACAGCCTGAAGCTCTTTGTTCACCTCCTGGATGGTGGCCAGCTCCTTCTCAGCACGCTGTTGCGCGGCCAGTCGGTCCGCCGACTCGAGCTGCAGACCCTGCATATTATCAAAAAAGTCAGTAAAAACGAACCTCCTAAGTGCCCACCCGCTGAAATTCAGCGAGTGCGCACTCGGGGACTGGCGATCAAGAAATTCCCAAGTGCCCACCCCGCTAAAATTTAGCGCGTGCGCACTCGGGGACTGGATAAGAAAGTAAAAGACGAGAAAATAATAAGAATCAAGCCGCTGCAAAGCACCGACCTGATCCTCGGGGACTGGGTATACCTGGATGGCTGCGCCAAGCATGCCATGAAGTTGCATTGCGTCCACGGATGCGAGTAACGCTGGCGTATGCCCACGACGCTGGTCGACTTCAGCATCGACGGTCCCTGGAGCGAGGCTCGGGGATGCAGCCCCGCTCGCCGCGGCCGCCTTGGTCACGAAGTGAGGGAAGGTGGCGATAGAGGCACCCGCTCCAAAGGAAGTCGCCTCCGCCGTTCCAGGCAAGGAAACGCCCTCCTTCGTAGACGCGGCTGCCTCCACCGCGGGACCGGCCGGCGCGACCGCCGTGTCATCAGAGACAGTGACGATGTCGTCGCCCTTGGCCTTCTTACTACCATCCGCCGAGGCAACGACCTCGTCCGCCTTTCTCTTACGGGAGGGATCCTCCTCGCTAGTGGTGGAGGGTACCTGGGCCACGGTCGGGTGGCCCATCCTTTTCACTCCGGTCCTGCACATCAGTCGAGTCAGTAAAGACAATCGAAACAGCTATAGAAAATAGAGAAGGCCGAGTGCACTCACTTGGCGACCGGGATGAAGCGTAGCCCTGTGCGAAGGCCGGCCGGTTTTTCTAGCTCGGGGCCCAGTTGGCGACTGAGCCCTAGTTCCAGGACGTCGCGTGCCCAGGACACGGACGGCTTCTTCGTTGTCGAGGCTGCGGCTGGCGCCTCTGGGATACCTTCGGCAGGGGCTTCCTCACGAACTGAAGCCGCTACGGCCGGAGCCTCCTTGCGGGGCGAAGCCGCCCCAATCGGAACCTCCTTGTGAGGCGAAGTCGCCGCGGCTGGAGCCTTCCCTAGCCCAGAGACTGGCGCGAATGGCGGGGGCATCGAGGCCAGCGGTGCTTCCACAGACGGCGCATCTAGCGCGGTTGTCGCCGGGGCCGCACCGTCATCAGCCGAGCTGTGAGCATCAGAGCTGCTCGTCGAGTGCGGCGGCGAGGCCATCTTTGGCGGCTTCGTTTTCCTCCTCGGAGGGGCCCTCGCTTCCTTTTCCTTCTTCTTCTTCGAAGGAGTGGCCTGGCGGCGCGAGGTGGCTTCTGGGAGCTCGTCGTCATCATCATGACGCTCGAGGCTCCTGCTCGCTTCGATTTCGCGCTGACGTTGCCCGCGGGTCTTTCGGACCAGCGGGGTGATTTCCTCTTCGGACTCGTCCTCGTCGTCCTCGTTGCCCTTCACGGGTGGCGATTCGCTTGTGTCCTGGGCGGATGGCCCCGGGCTCTTGTCATCGGCAGGTGGGAGCCACCCTTCCACCACTTGGAACACCTGCGACGAATACGAAACAGAGTTAGAATTACCGCGACTGCATACGCTGCGACTGCGAACAAGATAAAGAAATTACCGTCGGAGCCGGACGCTTCGCGGTGTAGGGGGGACCCTGGCCTGTGCATCCACATACACCGCCTGGGTGATCTTCTTCAACGCTGGGAGATAGTCCTCCAGCTTCCACTCGTCGAGGCAGGCTTTCGTCGAGTCTCCCCGGCCCGTGTACTGATACATGTAATGGTCGCGTTGGGCGAGCGGAACGAGCCGCCGCCCAAGCCAACAATTGTACAAGTTTATCGTCTGGAGCCCTTTCTTCTTCAGACCACGGATGGCCTGGAGCATCTCGTCGACGACCATCCGCTGGTCGTCGGGGAGCTTGCCGACCTGGAGATGGCGCGGCTCGGAACGGTTGGCCGAGTACCGCGGGATCGCCGCCTCGTCCTCCGGAGTCGCCTCGGTCACGTAGAACCAAGACTTCTTCCAGTCGCTCGCTGCTTTGGCGGGCAGCATCAGATCGAAGAAGGAAGCTTTGGACTTGAGCTGGAACGTCAGGCCGCCCGCGGCTAGTATTGGGCCGCCTGCCTCCTCGCGGCTGATCCGTCCATGGAACAGATCTTGCCACAAGGGAAAGTAGGGCCGGCAGCCCAAGTAGCACTCGCAGAACGCCACGAAGATGGCGAGCTGCTCGATGCTGTGGGGACCCAGATCTGAGGGCTGGATCCCGTAGTAGGCGCAAAAACGCCGGAAGAACAAAGACGTGGGAAACCCTAACCCCCGCTCGAGATGACTGGTGAAACAGACGAACTCCCTCTCTCGCGGGTTTGGGGTCGTTTCTCCGGCTGCGGGGATACGCCAACAGCCGGCTCGCAGGATTCCGGCCTCCTCGAAGGAGGCCAGCTGCGCCCTCGTGCACTTGGACCTGCCCCATGGTTCGGTGAGAAGGGCCATAGCCGAGAGGTTGGTTGGAGGTCGAAGGATTTTGGGTCGATTGGATCAAGGAGCAAAGGAAAGAGAATGCGCGCACTCGGAAGAAGTGGTGGGCAGTTGGCTCTACGATTGCCTGTCATTCCTCTTATATAGCGGGAGTTACCCGCCAAATCAGGGGGCCGTTACCGCGCGATGATTACGCCAAAAGTTACCGTTGAGTTACCTTAACGGCTAGTTTGACCACGCCTGACGGTCCAACTCCAGCCACTCGGCTCGCTAGGTCACTCGCCGCGACCGCGTCCCGTTGGCTCGATTCGCCCAAGACGCGACTCGGTTCACCGGATTTTCTCCTTCATACAGGAGTCCGCCGACGATTCGACTGGATGCCTACTTTGAAGCCGTATACTCCGACTGCCAGCAGCCACTTACGCCTAATCAACGACGGCCTCGGGGACTACTGATGGGGATACGCCTACTGGGGTATACTCAGCAGGACGTTTCCGACTGGCCCAAGGGCTGGCGAGTGGGCCTGCAGAACGGCGAGTGGATCGAAGCCCAGCAAGGTACCAAGCGACTGGAAGCTGAAGGCCCAGGCGAGTAGATAGGCCCAGTCGGACTAGGTTAAATAATTACCGAAGCTGTAACCGAATCGGTTGAGATATGTAAACCCTAGGGGAGGTGAGCCTATATAAACCTCCCTATGGGGTGAGTAGAGACACGTTCCCTCATACACCCAAGCGACTCGCCGCCTAGCCGCCGAGCTCGCCCATTGTAAACACCTCCCTAATACAATCTAGCAGGAGTAGGTCTTTACCCTCCGGGGGGCCGAACCTGGGTAAAACCCTGTGTCTTTGCCCTCATCTCGCACCGCAGATGGCTGGCCGCCCTTGCCCCTCGTTCTACTACTCGCTGCCGATTGCAGCATCTGCCGTGACCATTCCCACGACAACAAGTGAGATACACAACCCATGTCCATGGCCTTGTGTAACCACTCAACATAACCCAATCATTCCATTCCACCCAGGAGGTTCATTTGACTTAGTTGTTTTATTAAGAAAACATAAGTCTCTTGACTTAGAATATTTTCATCATAAACCATATAGATGTTCACCACCCTTGTTTGCTAAGTAGCTAGACTAAGCAGAATATGATAACCTAACTTAGGATATTTTCCTTAGCAATTATACTATTCCATTCTACTTAGGATTTCCCATCTTTAGTACTAGGCAAAATATCATGCAATACTTTAGCAAATTATCTAATGCTAGTACAAAACATAGGACAGAAATATTAATGAAAATATCACTTGCCTTGGTAGTGGGGAGAGTAGCACTCTTCACAATCACAATCACTAGCAAAATCTACACAAGAAATAATAGCATACAATTACACACAAATATATACAACCAAAAATAATATGAATGCATGCATGCAAGAATCTACTAGGTGGTGATTTTTGAAAATTATACCAAGTATGCTCATGAGTACAGAAACTTAACATAACACAAATTTTGCCAACTAAACTTATTTGGCATCCATACAATTTACTAAAATAATTCCTACTTAAAATGGCCTTAAACATATTCTACAAATAAAATCATTTTAAATTGTTACTATATGCTAAATAAATTGGATATTCTGAAAGTCCTTGTTTCACTGAATCCAACGGTATAAAGTTTGCAAAAATCTAACGTGGCATTCAAAAGTTATAAGCATTTGAAGTTTGAATCTAAATCAGATTTTAAATTCTGTTTTTAATTTAAACCTTGCCACGCGTCGCAACCTCACTGGCGCGTACCGCTTCGCGCGGATCGAGCGCTGCGGACCGCACGATCTAAATGGGATCTGGCAGCTCAGACACACGCGTACCCCTTCGGACTAGATCTATCCTAGCCACACGATGCAGATCCAACGGTCCAAACTCTCAAACCATAAACGGGCGGCGCTGGCGGCGTTGACTAGCGGCGGCGCGTCTGACTACGGCGGCGCCGGCGTTCAACATCGTCCGCGAGAGGGAGAGGAGTATTACCAGGTTCGCCGGAGGCTGCTGAAGCTCGTCGTGGTACTGGCTTGCGGAGGGGCGCTCGGAGATGGGCTCTAGATCTCGTCGGAGTTGCGTCTGGCGTCGGGTGGGTGTTGTCGGAGTCGTTGCCGAAGTTCTTCGTCGCCCTAGCACGAACCAATGGGTTTAGGAGATGCGCAGGATAGTTGCGAACATGCTCGGGTGAATAAGAAAGCAAGGGGCGCTCGGAACTTACTGAGATTGCTCGCCGGAGTTGGGGTGGTCGTCGGGTGCCTACGGCGTCAAGTGAACACGTCGACCTGGGGCAGTACAGGATGCTCTGTTGTGGTTAGAAGGTGCGCGGGAGGTTTACTAAGCGTCTCGAACAAACCAGAGGGAAAGGGGCGCTCGAGGCTCACCTAAATCGGTCGCCGGAGTTGCTCTGTCTGCGGTGGTTTTGAGCGAGTCGGGGGCAGCCTGGGGGCGTGAGTGTGCGATTGACTGGGGGAAAATGATCGTGGGGATGTGGGGATCTTATAGCCGGTGCCTCGACAGGAAACGCCTGCGTTTAATTGCCCAATTAAGCCGCGCCATCATCGGCAGTCACTGCAGCTGCGACGTGGTCGCGGGCGAGGTTTGGGGAAGACGATGACAGCGTGTACAGGGTCCGCTCGTCAGCGATGTGCGCGAAGTGAGTGTGGGGTCTGGCTGTCAGCGGCTCAGTGTGTGCGCTCGCGCGTGAGAGGAGAAAAAGAAATCCCCGGGTGGGCTTGCTGGGCTTGATTGGTTGCTGGGCCAGATACCTGGCGCCTGGCCCTTTTCTTTTGTTTGTTTCTTTTCTTTTTCTATTTCTATTTTCTGGAATGATTTTTGATATGAATTCAAATCCTTTTGAATCCAAACTGTTTTGGGAATTTTTGCAGGGTTTTGTGGGTTCAAAAACAGTCATTTTAACTAAGTGGTTACCTAGCAAGACTTGGTCAAGCTTGGTTTTCAAAGTAAACAGAGATTTGTTTTTAGTTTGCAAATATTTGTAAAAGGATTTTGAAACTATTTCTAAATTTGGAAACTTGGGTTAAAAGTTTCACCTAATCTTTCCATCAATGGAGGCAAGCAAACAAGTACTTAAACATTCAAATTTCAAAGGGTGATGGCCATTTGGGATAAATTGCCCACATGAAATCATAGCTCCAACTTCTGACTCTAAATGATTTTTGAGAAAACCTTAAATGGATGAATGATGCAAGGATGATATGAATGAGTTTTGAAACTATGATTTTTGGGATGTTACAGATAGACACTTGCATCATCACATCCATTACGTGTTCTTCACAAAAACCATTACAAACACTTACAACATGATAGAAATTTTTTTGCTAGTATTTAAAATATTGATGACACTTCACAAGTCATTTGGACAGTTTCTTATCAAGCTCCTTGACCTCTGTGTGAATGTCATCCATGCAATCCTTGTAGTTACGACGACGCTCAAGAATGTCCTTTGGTAATTGCATTGCATGTAGCCTATCAAGACGTGCATTATTTGTTGTTTCAATGTCTTCAAAACAATTGTCTATCATGTCATCCAATTGCTCATCAAGCTTCTGTCTATTAGCTAGTAGCTGAGCCATATCCATCATCAGTGTATCCCGCTCTAAGTCCCAGGATACAGCGTCAACTTTATACTTGTTGAGATCCACTTTCAACATAGTAGCATCTTCGACAACGTGCTGCATTCCGACGATCTCGTGTCGAAGACGGTCACACTCTACACTAATAGACATCTTTTATGCATCCTTCTCGGAGAGCTTAACACACAATTATTATACCTTAGCCTTCTGTGCAACAAATTCATTACAAAGCCTCTGAAATTATGCATCAAAATGATTACTACCATCCAAAACTCCTGTAACTAATGCCAGTGAATCCTAATATTTTCACAAAAAACAACAACAAGATTTAGTGTGGAAAAAATAGTACCGAGCATAGTAAAAATTAGCCAACATACAAATACACGCATATTGATTAGCATGCTGGGATGCACCACAGGAACAGACGACGACGGAGTAGATGAAAAATGCGAGCAAGCATGAACACCAGAGGAGTGAGACCTATATATAAGTTCCAAACATCAACGACACAACAAGAGTTTCAAAAACCTAATCCGAAAAATTAAAAATGAATACAAGAAAAGATCAAAAAGCAAAACTATCCCAGACTCCTGGATCTTGCGACGGTTGCGTCGAGATGAAGACGAACCTTCAGCGAAGGAATCCACGATGGTGGGCAGCAGCGCAGCGCCCTCCGCGCTCCATCTCCTCCGCTCAGCAGCTTCAAAACATTTCATAACGGCTGTCTACTGCTTTCCAGACAAAGGCTTCCTCATTGGATCCATGGAAAAAAGAACTGACAATGGAACTGGAAGAAGAACCGTTTAGATAAACAAACCATCTAGTATAAGAGGAACTGATACTGGAATGCAAAATGTTAAGCATCAACGTCTGAATTTATAATTTACTTATACACATTGAGCAGTTGTCTCACCTAACCAAAATAAAACACAACCCACACATCATCCTAGATCAACGAATGACCAAAGCTATAATACTATGCCTAATATGAACGCAATTAACAATTCAGCAAATGAAACAGCGCACGCGGATCGAAAGTTAAATTTACCGAGGTTGCGAATAACAATGCGCATGGCACTACAGTCAAAATATAGCAGTTCAACATAGTACAATACTAGGGCACTACACGCGAATAAACTATGCAGACCACTGCCCAGTTAATAATATGGCAGTGCATGTGGATAAACTATGAAGTATAATAAATCCAAAACCAACCAAGTGTTTTCATGAAGAAAATTGGTAAAAAGTATACTACTTTGAGTATAAAAATGCACTATAAAATCTCAATTACCAATAAATAAAATAAAGAGAAAACATAAATTAAATGATAAAAAATAATAATTACCATAAAAAATAAAACAGGACAAGCAAATATAAAACATAGCGCAGACCACTGCCAAGAGTGCCAATTATGCACTGCCTTCATGTACAGGTTTACTTTAGTTGTTAGTTTGTCAGAGTTTTAGTTACGTCATGTTATCACATAACCATTTTAGTTGGTTGATTTATAAATGGAGGGAAACCAATGGGACTCAGTTCAGTTCTCTCCCCCGCTCTCCCACTACGCATGTCCAGAGCAGTTCCAAAGAATAGTTCCTCAGAGCAGAGCAGTTTCTCAGAATAGTCCGTCCCCTCCCGATAGTTTCTCCTGTAATCTTGTATCCCTTTCCTTTTCTTTATTTGTTTCAGTTCTATTCCTTCTTTGTTTCTTCATTTCAAGAAGCTTTGTTCTTTGATTTGCATCTCTATTCCATTGTCTTTCTATAGCTCGATGGTGAGTTTTGCATCAACCTTCCATTTTATTTTTTCGTTTCCCTGTAATCCTTCCTGTGTTCTTCCTATCATCTTATCCCATCTATATTTATTTTGATTATGGATCAATTCGATTAGAGTTCCATAGATTTACTGGTTATGGATCATGGTTTTGTAATACTCACATTAGAGTTGTTTATTATCGTGTAAATGATTTTTTACAGAACTTTATGATTTTCAAACACACAACTGGACATTATACATGATTTACTGGTTATGGATTACGGTTTTTTAATTGTTCAGATTGTTCATCCTTTGAACTAAATGAATAGTATGTTGTAGTTTATGCCGGATAACTGATCTATTTTTCACTTTCTAGATTAGGATTCTACTTAGTTAAATGCACATGCTACACTCTAGTTTTAATGCATAGTTCACTTCTTTAATGCAGTGTTAATTTTTTTAGGTGTTTCTTGGAATGGATTGTGCAGTGTGTGGGCAACCTGCCCACAATTGTGGTAGGGCACAGAGGAGAGCAGCCAGCTTCTAGGTTAACATTGTTCTAGGTTTTCCCATCAATGGTGTGGTAAGTTTTACATATTTACGACAAGGTTTTATTGAAAACGTTCGAAATTTTCATTTTATGTACTGTTTATTTTACTGTGTTGTTGGCACATGAACTGAACCAGGTTGTTTACCTTCAGGTAGTGCCATGCTCATTTAGGGAAAGACTAAATGACTTCACTCCAATTAAGTGGATGGTTGGAAACAGTGAAGCATTAAGAAATTTTGATTTGTTCCTTAAGAAGTCTAATGTTAGGACAATAATTTGTGGTCCATACTAGAAGTCCTTGATGATGGTTTATGATATAGGACTTGGATATGTAGTGCATTTTGAATATGATGACGACCCACTTGATCATGTTGGTTTGAACTTGACCAACGTATTTCATGTCACTGTTTACTCTAATGGTGAAGAGAAACAGATTCATGAAGCAACTGGTATTTCCCTTATTTATTCTATATAATTTGCACATATAGTTTCTCCTTGTCCTACTATAGATCATCATAATAACATTGTTTAATACTTAACATGTATTTACCCTCATTGTTCAGAGGTGGGAGATGTGCCTAGTTCCATCAGAAGCATTCTACATAGGACCATCTTCTCAAACATAAATGCACTAACTGAGCAGGAAATGGCTTCAATTTTATTTGGCATTTACAAAGATGTTCATGTCATAGAACATCAGTTTTTTGAAAGTAAAGATGAAACGCATTTCTGGGTACACAAGATGAATTTGGAAAGCCATGAACATAATGCACCGTTTAGTTTCCACATATTCCATCATATTTTATGTTTAGTTTCCACATAGAATTGAATGAACTTGTTAATTTAGAATGCTTGTTAAAATACTAACCTTTTTCTTTATTGCAGTTGATGCCAATTGAAGCTGTAGATGGTTTCAGGTACCCAACTCAGGGCATAGAACGTACAGGCAGGGACATGATCTTGAAGGAGAAGAAGTGAATTTTATTGCATGGGCATATACTGTACAAATAGACAACGGACATGTCAGCTTCACCACAGGGTGGCCTGACTTCACATTTGCTGCTGATGTTGGATGGGCATCACTACTTCTCATGAAAGTAGAGCATATGCAGGAGCACCTTGGTCTCAACTTTGTTGAGATTGTTATCTAGTGGTTGACCTTGGAAGAAGATTGTTCAGATAGTCATGTTTTCTTGTTTAATCTAGTGATGAAGTGTATTGTATTCGTGTTGTTTAGTAAGTTGAACATTTTTTATCTAGTGTAATGTGTTACTCAATGTATTCAGTATGTTTAGGATGTTGTTTATACTGTAATGTTACTGAATGTACTCAGTAAGGTTAACACTTTGATCATCTTCTAAGTACTGCGTATGTGTATCTTGAATGCTGAATGTATTGCATCTTGCATCAACTTATTGTGATGTACTCACAAGTACCAGAAGATTAAAAAATGCACTGCCTCACCAAAAAAACAAAATATATTTTTTTCAATAATAACAGATAATAACTACCAAAAAGAGAAAAACAGGACCGAAAAAGAGAAAACATGACCGAAAAAGAGAAACCATAGCACTGCGCCACTACCAAGACAACTAATTGTGCACTGCCTCCCTATCCGACGAGCACACCACTCGAACTACTCACCGCATATGCTCAGCACTTCACCCCATACACTACTCATGGTACCAATAATGCACTGCCACCCTGTGCTACGAGCACGCCACTCGAACTTCTCCTCTAAGAAGTGCACGGCCCAGCACACCGCAGATGCTCAGCACTACACCCCATGCACTGCTCACGAGATCAAAAATGCACTGCCTCCCTGTCCTACGGGCACGCCAATCAAACTATTCCTATAACCAGTGCATAGCCTAGCACATCGCAGATACTTAGGAGAGCACCCCATGCACTGCTCATGGTATCAACAATGCATTGTCTCCCTGTTCTACAAGAACGCCACTCGAATTCCTCACCAAAGATACTCAGCACTACACCCCATGCACTGCTCACGGTACCAACCATGCACTGCCTCCCTGTCCTATGAGCACGCCACTTGAACTCCTCCTATAAGCAGTGCACGGCCAAGCACACTGCAGATACTCAGCACTTCACCCCATGCACTGCTCATGGTACCAACAATGCACTGCGTGGAGTTAAACACTGCACTGCCTGACATTACTATTAGAAGCACAATAGCATTGAAAACAATGCCCTTAAAAGAATTAGTTCAAAGTACAGTGGAAAAGGTGTTCAAAGTAGGACCCCTCCCATTACACCCCACAAAATCTCCATTGTCCGTAAATAAAACAAAAGAGACAAAGTAAACTAAAAGTAAAAAAATAAAAGCAGATACTAACTACCGAAAAAGAGAAAAAGAGGACAAAAAAGAGAAAATAGGACCAAAAAAGAAAAAACAGGACCGAAAAAGAGAAACCATAGCACTGCGGCAATATCAAGAAAGTTAATTCGCCACTGCCTCCCCGTCCTATGACCATGCCACTCGAACTCCTCACCGTAGATACTCAGCACTGAACCACATGTACTGATCGTAGTATCAACAATGCATTGCTTCCATGTGCTACGAGCACGCCACTCGGACTCCTCCTGTAAGCAGTGCATGGCCCAGCACACCGCAGATGCTCAGCACTGCACGCCATACAATGCTCACGGTATCAACAATGCACTTCCTCCCTGTGCTACGAGCACGCCACTCGAACTTCTCCTTTAAGGAGTGCACGGCACCGCACACCGCGGATTCTCATCACTATACGTCATGCACTGCTCACGGTACAAAAACTGCACTGCCTCCCTGTGCTATGAGAACGCCACTCGAACTCCACCTATAAGCAGTGCACGGCCCAGCACACCGCAGATGCTCAGCATTGCACGCCATTCACTTCTCACGGTATCAAAAATGCACTGCCTTACTATGCTACGAGCGTGCCACTCGAACTCCTCCTGTAAGTAGCGCACGATCCAGCACACTGCAGATGCTCAGCACTGCATGCCATGCACTGCTCATGGTATAAAAAATGCACCGCCTTCCTGTGCTACGAGCAAACCACTCAAATTCATCCTGTAAGAAGTGCATGGCCCAGCACACCGCAGATGCTCAACACTGCACGCCATGCACTTCTCACGGTATCAAAAATACACTGCCTCCATGTGCTACGAGCACGCCACTCGAACTCCTCCTGTAAATAGTTCACAACCCATCACACCGTAGATGCTCAGCACTACACGCCATGCACTGCTCGCGGTATCAACAATGAACTGCGTGGAATTAAACACTTCACTGCCTCACATTACTATTAGAAGCACAACAGCATTGAAAACAATACCCTTAAAAGAATTTTTTGAGGGAAAAATAGTCGGGGAGGGAACCCCCACTGCAACTTTTTTCTTTATTATATAATCAAATATGGTACAGAGTATAATTACACGGTTACAATAGATATTTATACATTTTGTTTACCAGAAGTAAGCCACTAATGTACTTGAGGCCCATGTTTCTTTTTTATTCTCAGCTTAACCCATCTCAGTACTTGTAGAAATACTGCTTTCCAATTGGAGAACTGTGGTGTTGCATTCTCAAATATCTTATTGTTTCTACAGATCCATATTCCCCAAGCAGTTAAAATAATTATTTCCATTGCAAAGGGAAGATTAATTCTGGTTCTTATGTCTTGAAAAGCCTCAAACATAGAGAGCCCTAGATCTCTATTGGGACAGATGTAATCCCAGCATTCAGCAGCAAAAGGGAAGTTCCAAAAGAGGTGGATCAAAGTTTCCTCAGAGTTGCAATTTCGAACCGCACAGTTGTAATCTAATAGGAAGCAATTTTTCCTTTTGAGAAGGTTTCTTGTATTCAGCATGTCCAGAAGAAGTAGCCAGAAAAAGAATTTGTGATTTGCCTGACAAGATGAAGCCCAAATCCAGGAGAAATGTGGAGGAGCAGGTTGGAAACCTGCCATCACCTCATAAGCCTTTTTGACAAAGAATTTATCACTACCCCAAATATAAGTCCATTTGTCAGGTGTTGTGAAGTGATTAATCTGCTGGCATCTTAATTCTAGCTGTTCAAACTCAATGAAAGCTTGTTGAGATAGAGGAAGATTAAATAAATCTTCAAGATATTCAGTCTGAATAACCCCCTTGACAGTAATTCTGGTGTTTTTTGCATAGGAGAGTATATGAGGCATCTGAAATTGCAAACATTCCTTATCCCACAAATCAGACCAAAAATAAGCAGTTTTTTCATTTCCAGGTTGACATCTAGCCATTGCCTTGTAGACATCCATGAGTTTCAAGTGTGTTTTCACCAGAAAGAACCTTCTAAATGATAACCTAGAAGTCTATCATGATTATAATAAGATTACCATACAAGATGAACCTAAGGGATATCATGATGATTGAAAAACTAATCAAGATTCTTGAGTAATAGAGCAGTATTTTGGATATTAAGATTACGGACTCCTAGAGCACCTTGATTCTTTGGCCTACAAACATTTGTCCAAGCAACCATTGCACTGCCTTTAGCCTGAACATCGGTAGTTTTCTTCCTCCATAGACAGTGTCTCATTTATTTGACTATTTGGTCTTTGATTATAATAGGGATATCAAAAGAGCTCATGAAGAAGAGTGGTAATGATGTTAAGACTGACCTTAACCATTTGAAGTTTTCCCCCATAATTCAGAAAATCTTCTATTCCACCAAATCTGGATTGAACCCTTTGTACCATGGGAAGGAAGAACTCCAGAGAAGGCTTGTTAAGGCTAAGAGGGAGCCCCAGATATGTGAAGGGGAGGCTACCTATCTTGCAGCCAAAGGTGGAAGAGAAGTGTAGAAGTCTTTCAGGATTTAGGTTGATAGGCATCATACTTGATTTGGCATAGTTGACCTTAAGCCCAGTAGAAATGGCAAAACAATTCAGCATAGATTTAAGGCAGAGTAGTTGTTTTGAGTCAGCCTTCATGACAACTAAGGTATCATCAGCATATTGGATGACAGGGAAATCAGGACAAGTAGGGCAAGGAATGGGAAGACTCAGCAAATTCTTATTCATGGCAGAATTTAACAGAGATTGTAGAAAGTCAGCTGCCAACACAAATAGAAGAGGTGATAAAGGATCACCTTGTTTGACACCTCTCTTGCAGTAGAATGTCTTTCCAGGTACTCCATTGAGGAGCACTGATGAGTTTCCAGTGCAGAAAATCATTTTGATCCAATTAATCCATTTAGTTCCAAAACCTCTTGCTTCCAGAATGCTAATAATGGTTGAATGTTCAATTCTATCAAAAGCTTTCTCAAAATCCAATTTAAGGATCACAATCTCTTCTTTTGATTGATGACATTGGTAGATGTACTAAAAAGCCCACCCAAGGCAATCTTGAATGGATCTATTCTTGAGAAATCCATATTAATTTTTATGCACAAGCTTGAGGATTATCGTTTGTAATCTGTTGGCAAGAAGTTTTATAATGATTTTGAACACACTGTTCAATAAAGAAATTGATCTAAAGTCATTGGCATGAACAGGAGAATCAGTCTTTGGAATTAGAGTAATGAAAGTAGAGTTTATGCTTTCTAGGGAAATCCTTTCATGATAGAAATCCTGAATCAGTTGAGTAACATCTGCTCCAATAATATTCCAACAGGCCTTAATAAATTCATTGTTGAAGCCATCAGGCCCAGGAGATTTTTCATTAGGAAGATCCTTAATGATTTCCTCAATTTCCTTTTCAGTGAAAGGGGCTTCAAGAGAAGTCAAGCTATCAGAGTCCATATGTCCATTGAACAGATCTGGAAGGCTAAAGTGCATTGTTGGATTGTCAGAGGAACCCATTCTATTTTTAAAGTCATTCCAAAGAATACTTGCCTTCCATCAAGATCATATATATTAGAGTTATTCTCATTTTTCAGCATGGAGATATAATTATTTCTGTAGCTAGTAGTTGCTTTTGCATGAAAAAAATTTGTGTTCTCATCACCAAGCTTTACCCATTTTATCTTTCCCCTTTGTTTCCAATAATCCTGTTGATTTTGAAGTAATTGGATCAGGTGATATTTGAGAATATCTCTCAGATTCCACTCAAAAATGCTTAGAGTCCTGAATTCCTCCAACGAGTCTAAAAAATCAATTGTTTCATTGACTTTTGCAATTAAGTGTTTGAGGCCAGGTAGAGATTTTGCCCAAAGCTTGAGACCCCTTCTCACATTCTTCAGTTTGGCATTAATCTTTTTTGCATTGTCTGTATACCCCACAGGTATATCCCAGGAATTTTGCACGGTGTGCAAGAAGTCACTATGTAGGTGTTTAGATTTGAGAATTTCTGGCCCTTAAAAGAATTAGTTCAAAGTACAGTGAAAAAGGTGTTCAGAGAAGGACCTCTCCCATTACACCCCACAAAATCTCCATTGCCGGTCAATAAAACAAGAGAGACAAAATAAAATAAAATGAAAAAAATAAAAGCAGATACTAACTACCAAAAAAGAGAAAAATAGGACCGAAAAAGAAAAAACAGGACCAAAAAAGAGAAAACATGACCGAAAAAGAGAAACCATAGCACTTCGCCAATTCCAAGAAAATTAATTCTCCACTGCCTCCCTGTCCTACGAGCACGGCACTCGAACTCCTCACCGCAGATTCACAACATTGCACACCATGCAATGCTCACGGTATAAAAATGCACTTCCTGCGTGTGCTACGAGCATGCCACTCGAACTCCTCCTGTAAGCAGTGCACGGGCCAGCACACCGCAGATGCTCAACACTGCACGCCATGCACTTCTCATCGTATCAACAATGCACTGCCTCCCTGTGCTACGAGCACGCCACTCGAACTCCTCATGTAAGTAGTGCATGACCCAGCACACCGCAGATGCTCAGCACTGCACGCCATGCACATCTCATGAAATCAAAAATGCACTGCCTTCCTGTGCTACGAGCATGCCACTCGAACACCTCTCGTAAGCAGTGCACGGCCTAGCACACCGCAGATGCTCAGCACTGCACGCCATGCACTTCTCACGGTATCGATAGTGCACTGCGTGGAATTAAACACTACACATGCCTCACATTACTATTAAAAGCACAATAGCATTGAATACAATACCCTTAAAAGAATTAGTTCAAAGTACAGTGGAAAAGGTGTTCAAAGAGGGACCCCTCCCATTACACCCCACAGAATATCCATTGCCCGAAAATGAAACAAAAGAGACACAATAAACTAAAAGTAAAAAAATAAAAGCAGATACTAACTACCGAAAAAGATAAAAACAGGACCGAAAAAGAGAAAACAGAACCAAAAAAGAGAAACGGGACCAAAAAAGAGAAACCATAGCACTGCTCCACTGCCAAGACAGTTAATTCTGAACTGCCTCCCTGTCCTACGAGCATGCCACTCGAACTCCTCAATGCAGATACTCAGCACTGAACCACATCCACTGCTCGCGGTATCAACAACGCACTGCCTCCCTGTGCTACGAGCACACCACACGAACTCCTCCCGTAAGCAGTGCACGGGCCAGCACACCGCATATGCTCAGCACTTCACGCCATGCACTGTTCATGGTATCAAAAATGCACTGCCTCCCTATGCTACGAGCATGCCACTCGAACTCCTCCTGTAAGCAGTGCACGGTCCAGCACACCGCAGATGCTCAGCACTGCACGCCATGCACTGCTCATGGTATCAAAAATGCACTGCCTTCCTGTGCTACGAGCATGCCAAACGAACTCCTCTTGTAAGCAGTGCACGGCCCAGCACATCGCAGATGCTCAACACTGCACGGCATGCACTTCTCACGGTATCAAAAATGCACTGCCTCCCTGTACTACGAGCACGACACTCAAAATCCTCACCGTAGATTCACAGCACTGCACGCCATGCACTGCTCACGGTATAAAAAATGCACTGCCTTCCTGTGCTACGAGCATGCCACTCGAACTCCTCCTGTAAGCAGTGCACGGCCCAGCACATCGTAGATGCTCAACACTGCACGCCGTGCACTTCTCACGGTATCAAAAATGCACTGCCTCCCTTTACTACGAGCACGACACTCGAACTCCTCACTGCAGATTCATAGCACTGCACGACATGCACTGCTCACGGTATCAAACATGTACTGGCTTCATGTGCTACGAGCACGCCACTCGAACTCCTCATGTAAGCAGTGCACGGGCCAACACACTGCAGATGCTCAGCACTGCACGCCATGCAGTTCTCATGGTATCAACAATGCACTGCCTCCCTGTCCTACGAGCACGCCACTCGAACGCCTATTGTAAGTAGTGCACGATCCAGCACACCGTAGATTCTCAGCACTACACGCCATGCACGGCTCACGGTATCAAAAATGCACTGCCTTCCTGTGCTACGAGGACGCCACTCGAACACCTCCTGTAAGCATTGCACTGCCGAGCACACCGCAGATGCTCAGCACAGCATGCCATGCACTGCTCGCGGTATCGATAGTGCACTGCGTGGAATTAAACACTACACTGCCTCACATTACTATTAGAAGCACAATAGCATTGAAAACAATACCCTTAAAAGAATTAGTTCAAAGTACAGTGGAAAAGGTGTTCAAAGAGGGACCCCTCCCATTACACCCCAAAAAATATCCATTGCCCTTAAATGAAACAAAAGAGACTAATTAAACTAAAAGTAAAAATATATAAGCAGATACTAAGTACCGAAAATGAGAAAAACAGGACCGAAAAAGAGAAAACAGGACCAAAAAAGAGAAACCATAGCACTGCGCCACTGTCAAGACATTTAATTCTGAACTGCCTCCCTGTCCTACGAGCATGCCACTCAAACTCCTCACTGCAGATACTCAGCACTGAACCACATGCACTGCTCGCGGTATCAACAATGCACTACCTGCATGTGCTACGAGCACGCCACTCAAACACCTTTTGTAAGTAGTGCACGGGCCAGCACACCGCATATGCTCAGCACTACATGCTATGCACTGTTCATGGTATCAACAATGCACTGCCTCCCTGTGCTACGAGCACGCCACTCGAACTTCTCCTGTAAGCAGTGCACGGTCTAGCACACTGCAGATGCTCAGCACAGCACGCCATGCACTGCTCATGGTATCAAAAATGCACTGCCTTCCTATGCTACGAGCATGCCACTCAAACTCCTCCTGTAAGCAGTGCATGGCCCAGCACACCGCATATGCTCAACACTGCACGCCATGCACTTCTTACGGTATCAAAAATGCACTACCTCCCTGTGCTACGAGCACGCCACTCGAACTCCTCCTGTAAGCAGTTCACGGCCCATCACACCGCAGATGCTCAGCACTGCACGCCATGCACTGCTCGCGCTATCAACAATGCACTGCGTGGAATTAAATACTGCACTACCTCACATTACTATTAGAAGCACAATAACATTGAAAACAATACCCTTAAAAGAATTAGTTCAAAGTACAGTGAAAAAGGTGTTCAAAGAAGGACCTATCCCATTACACCCCACAAAATCTCCATTGCCCGTAAATAAAACAAGAGAGACAAAATAAACTAAAATGAAAAAAATAAAAGCAGATACTAACTACAGAAAAAGAGAAAAACAAGACCGAAAAAGAGAAAACAAGACCAAAAAAAGAAAACAGAACCAAAAAAGAGAAAATTGGACCAAAAAAGAGAAAACATGACCAAAAAAGAGAAACCATGGCACTGTGCCACTGCCAAGACAGTTAATTCTCCACTGCCTCCCTGTCCTACGAGCACGGCACTCGAACTCCTCACCGCAGATTCACAGCACTGCACGCCATGCAATGCTCATGGTATCAAAAATGCATTGGCTTCGTGTGCTACGAGCACGCCACTCGAACTCCTCCTGTAAGCAGTGCACGGGCCAGCACACCGCAGATGCTCAGCACTGCACTCCATGCACTTCTCATGGTATCAACAATTCACTGCCTCCCTACGCTACGAGCACGCCACTCGAACTCCTCCTGTAAGTAGTGCACGGCCCAGCACACCATAGATTCTCAACACTGCACGCCATGCACGGCTCGTGGTATCAAAAATGCACTGCCTTCCTGTGCTACGAGCACGCCACTCGAACACCTCTTGTAAGCATTGCACGGCCTAGCACACCGCAGATGCTCAGCACTGCATGCCATGCACTGATCGCAGTATCGATAGTGCACTGCGTGGAATTAAACACTGCACTGCCTCACATTACTATTAGAAGCACAATAGCATTGAAAACAATACCCTTAAAAAAATTAGTTCAAAGTACAGTGGAAAAGGTGTTCAAAGAGGGACCCCTCCCATTACACCCCACAAAATATCCATTGCCCGTAAATGAGACAAAAGAGAGAAAATAAACAAAAAGTAAAAAAATAAAAGTAGATACTTACTATCGAAAAAGAGAAAAACAGGACCGAAAAAGAGAAAACGGGACCAAAAAAGAGAAAACATGACCAAAAAAGAGAAACCATAGCACTGCGCCACTACCAAGACAGTTAATTATGAACTGTCTCCCTATCCTACGAGCATGCCACTCGAAGTCCTCACTGCAGATACTCCACTGAACCACATGCACTGCTCGCGGTATCAACAATGCACCGCCTCCCTGTGCTACGAGCACGCCACTCGAACTCCTCCTGTAAGCAGTGCACGGGCCAGCACACCACATATGCTCAGCACTGCACGCCATGCACTGTTCATGATATCAACAATGCACTGCCTCCCTGTGCTACGAGCACGCCACTCGAACTCCTCCTGTAAGCAGTGCACGGTCCAGCACACCGCAGATGCTCAGCACTGCACGCCATGCACTGCTCATGGTATCAAAAATGCACTGCCTTCCTATGCTACGAGAATGCCACTCGAACTCCCCCTGTAAGCAGTGCATGGCCCAGCACACCGCATGTGCTCAACACTGCACGCCATGCACTTATCACGGTATCAAAAATGCACTGCCTCCCTGTGCTACGAGCACGCCACTCGAACTCCTCCTGTAAGCAGTTCATGGCCCATCACACCGCAGATGCTCAGTACTGCACGCAATGCACTGCTCGTGGTATCAACAATGCGCTGCATGGAATTAAACACTGCATTGCCTCACATTACTATTAGAAGCACAATAGCATTGAAAACAATACCCTTAAAAGAATTACTTCAAAGTACAGTGAAAAGGTGTTCAAAGAAGGACCTCTCCCAATACACCCCACAAAATCTTCATTGCCCGTAAATAAAACAAGAGAGACAAAATAAACTAAAATAAAAGCAGATACTAACTACCAAAAAAAGAGAAAAACAGGACCAAAAAGAGAAAACGGGACCAAAAAAAGAAAACAGATCGGAAAAAGAGAAACCATGGCACTACGCCACTACCAAGGCAGTTAAATCTGCATTGCCTCCTGTCCTACTTGCACGCCACTCAAATTCCTCCTATAAGTAGTGCACGCCACGCAAAGTGCAGTTCATATGAACCGGAAAAGTGAAAAACGGGCTAAAAAATAGAAAACCGGGCGAGGTCCCGCGATGGAAGAAAACCGCCAAACGCCCCACCCCAAACATCCAGAAGCGCTACCAGAACTACATGTGTCGAGAAAAGAAGACACCCCCGATCGACGGGATGCACCAAAATCATCCATGTGCTGCCACGAACAGCGTCGCGGAGCGTACTCCCACGAGGGCGCCCATTTTCTAGCGTTTTTGTGACTCATTCTTTACCTTTCGGTATTTCGTGTTCCTAGACCATGTCTGTACATGCTAGGCTCGTCAAGGTTACCCTTAGTATCATCATTTGCAAATCTGGCTTGCACCCATTATATGCACACGTAGAATCTATCACACATGATCATCACATGGTGCTTCGAAAGGACGAGTCTTATCAATGGTGCCTACTAAGGATGAACACTTTATTACTTGATATTTAGTGAAAGAGATCATCTTATAATGCTATCATCGCAATCTAAGCAATACAAGATGCATAAAAGTATTAACATCAAATGTAATTCATAATATGTGATATGATATGGCCTTTCTTCCTGTGCCTTCGATCTCCATCTCCAAAGCACAAACATTATGTCTATCATCACCGGCGTGGCGTCAATGTCAATGGAGCCGCTTCATGGTTTTCCTCCACCAACAACAACTATTACAACTACTTTGATGAATAGACACGCAGGTCTTAAACGAAATTTAAACACAACCATAAGGATCCTGCCGTTTGCCAACTTACAATAAGGACCATTGCATACATCATATATAATCACAATCGTGGCCATATCACATCACAACACAAGCCCTGCAAAAACAAGTTAGACGCTTCTAATTTTATTTGCATGTTTTATGTAGCTAGGGCTTTTGAATAAGAATCGTTCTAACTTACGAACATGAACCACAACGTTGATACAAGTATTATCAAGCCTTTGTAAATTGAATCTTCACTATGGTGGGAGAGACAAACACCCGCAAAGCCACTTGTGCAATGCAATTTGCACGTTGACCGTGGAGCAATTCTCATGTACGATGACATGTAAGGTTAGCCTGAGCCGCTTCATCCCACCATCCCGCAAGATGCAAAGTACAAAAAAACCAAGTGACAACCAAAGAATCAACACCCACAAAACCATTGTGTTCTACTCGTGCAACATATCTATGCATAGAAAACAACATGGAAAACAAAAAATTTCTATCATGGGAACACACAAAAGCCAAGATCTAATCTACGAGATCGGTGCAACGAGTTTGTAGATTACTAACCCTCATAGATCCAAAGTGTTTAACGATATTGAATTTTCGTGGTTGATGTAGTCGTTCCCTTGCCGATCTCACGATTGCAAAGACGATCCTTCCGGTGCCACGTTCCGGCAGCGCTTCCGCAGTCGGTCACACGGACGGTAGTTGATAAAGACATTTCTCTCCTTTCTTCCAGCATGGTAGCGGAGGTTGGTAGATCTCCACGGAATCCCAACAGCACGACGGTGTGGTGGTGGTGGTGGAGAATATATTAATGCAGGGCTTTGCCTAAGCAAGAGCAGTTGTATGGAGGAGAGAGGGTTGTGGCGGGTAGTGCTCTAGGCGCCAGTGGCTAGGGTTTATGGGGTGAAAGACAAGGGGCGCCCCACCCCTGCTTAT
Organism: Avena sativa; assembly: GCA_916181665.1. Lineage (NCBI taxonomy): Eukaryota > Viridiplantae > Streptophyta > Magnoliopsida > Poales > Poaceae > Avena > Avena sativa. Next base: position 279,228,447 of record OV702283.1, on the reverse strand, counting down.
ATGGGTGGGAGGGGAGGCGTCTAGGGTTTCCTGCCCTGGCCGAGTCCTCCCCCAAGTCTACTTGGTCGGCGACAAGGTAGGGAGAGAGGGAAACCTAGTCTCCCAAGGTTTCGTTTCCTTCCTCCACTAGGACTTAGACTTTTCAAATTTAGATTTGACTTTTCAAACTAGAGTTTGACTATTCAAACTAGAGTTTGATTATCTCTTCCATATCCTTGGCCGACTTGACCTAGTGGTATATGCTCCTACCCCATTAGGGTATGGTGCATTCCAATTACCCCCTCCGGGGTGGTGGACCTTACAGAACATTCTAGAAGCTTCCGGTCAAAATACCGAAAACATTTCCGCACCCCGGAAATTGACTTTCCTTATATGAATCTTATTCTCCGGACCATTCCGGAACTCCTCGTGATGTCCTAGATCCAATCCGAGACTCCGAACAACATTCGGTCTCCAACTCATATTCCATATCTAATAAACAACATTGAATCCTTAAGTGTGTCACCCTACGGTTCATGAACTATGCAGACATGATCGAGACACCTCACCGATCAATAACCATTAGAGGAATCTGGAAATCCATTATGGCTCCCACATATTTCTACGATTACTTTGTGATCAAATGAACCATTTACATACGATAACAATTCCCTTTGTCACGCAATACTTTACTTATCCGAGGTTTGATCGTCGGTATCTCTATACCTAGTTCAACCTCGTTACCGATAAGTACTCTTACTTGTTCCGTGATATGACATCCCTTGTGACCTAGTCACATGCTTGCAAGCCAATTGGATGACATTCAATCGAGAGAGCCCAGAGCATATCTATCTGTCATATGGATGGATGTAACACCCTCAGATCGGCCCTATGCAAGTTTTAGCGATTCCCGCCAAACCCGCATAGAAACGATTCAAAGGTGCCACATAAATAAAGCAGTAAAGCATGGCATAAATACAAGATAGTAATAATGCCGAAAACTAGTTTGTGGCCCCCGATACAGTACTTTGAAATCAGGTACTAAATCAATGGGGGTGCCCACACACCCCACCTGTGGTTAGCGCTCTCGATCTCGGAACAGGTGTCAAGAACTCGGGGTCCTAAGGGACACCAGTGAGCGGTTAAAAACCAAATATTGTCTATTACCCACCGGTGTCTCTGCATTATTTACCTACTTTCAATTTTAGTTATTAAATTGTAATCAAACCCATGATCATCTCCACCATTAAGAATATGTCAACCCCCCAACATCAGTGGAACATCGATGACGCGAAGCAGCACCTGAGCAAGCAACTATGACTCACAAGACGGACTGTCTATCAATCAACATGCAATAGGAGGTGTCCATGGCAATATAAAGGCTCCAAGGAATATAACTGGTGCACGGAATCTAAAGCATCGCAACACGGATAGCAATAGATCAATAGGAGTAAGTAAAGACTATAAATGTAAAATAGTTAGAAAGAGGGAGAATGCTCTCTTGAAAACATTGCCGAAGGTTCACCGAATATCGGATTGACACTCGCGTCAACTTCTCAGTCTAATCTGTGAAGAAGAAAAGCACTAGAAGAAACACCGTATGCACTATTTAATATTACAGTAAAAGATCAGGCATGATAAATGTATGATGCATGACATGGCAAAGGTGCAATGCGACTATGTAATATTAAACGGAACCAGGGTCCCGACAATTATTTAGATGATTCATGTTGTTTAGATACCCCACAATTTAATGTTGTCTTAACAAGGCAAAATATAGGACCGGTTCGCTACACAAATTTAAATCGAGCCAAAATAAGACTAGAATTGCCCGCATATGCACTCCGTATTTAATTATTAGGTGAATCGGCATAATGCCCCCAAACCACATGATGTATTGGCAAGAATGAAAATTTAAATGCACAAATATACATATATGACGATTTATAAAATAGGGCTCGATAAGGGGGTCACACATGGCGGATCGACAAACTTGGGGCTCAGAGGGATTCGGGTTCGGTCTCGGACTCCGGGATCGGGGTTTTTGGATTCCGGAAGTGGATCTTGCATTATCCGTGATGAAGGTCTTGGCGTGTCAAGAGGAACACCTTGGGATTACGACTTCGGTGGTCCGTGTCGAACTTGGATCAGCGTCGGGTCTTTAAAAGGGTCCTACATGAGAAGATTCTCTTAGCATCCTCATCGGATAGGTATTATGGTGGCCTCGCTGCACACTCACTGGGTCATCACAACCACGCCAATAGAACACCATCCCCACATCAACAACTTGCCACCATCAGAGCATCACCACACGCAAAACATGACCATGTCTTGCGCGAGTCAAGAGAGCTTCACCGCTGTGTGGAAACGCGGGTGCTCGCATAGCACTCGTTGGCGACGGCGCGAGATAGAGGACATGCAGGGCAGGCAAGATCTGAGCCAAAACAACAGGGAAGGGCCTGGATAGAGCCCTCATTGGTGAGGACGCAGAGGGCAGCGTGAGGAGGCAGCTCGGGGACGTGCTCGACACAGAGCGGTCGGAGCCACGCGGGATCAGAGACTGTTGGAGGAGCCATGGCCAGGGGCGGCGGTTGGTTTGAACGGCGGAGAGGGTTGTAGGTGGGGCCGGCCAGAGGCAGGGTTGGCGTGGGACCGGGCGAGGCGGAGGGCGCCGTCGGGCGGCAGCGGACGAGGAGGTCCGGGTGAAAAGGCGGGGAAGGCGCCCCTGGCGGCGGCAGAGAGGAAGCAAGGAGAGGGGAAGGTCACGGGGAAGGGATCGTGATGGACCGTCGGGGTGGGATCCAGGTAGAAACGTGATTGGTTGTGGGCGTTGGTGTTGTGTTGAGTTTGCGGTGGTTCTGGAGTGCATGTGTTGAGTCGGTAGGTGGGTCTGGGCGTGTCGGGTGTGTGTGTGAGGCATAGTGTGCATGCCCGGTGGCAGGGAGTGAGTCTGTGGCGGCGGCGGGGGTGTGAGGGTCTGGGGTGGTTTAGGTTTAGGGTTCGCCAAGGATTTAAGGTTTGGGGTAGCTTAGGTGGGTTCGGCCGAGTAGTAGGTGGTCTGGTCGGTTGGGCCTCTAGCCTGACCGGTTGGACTGCCTCCCCGGTAAAATATTTATTTTAAAACATTGGTTTGTTTCATTTTAATAAAATATTTTATAACTAGTTTTAGACAAATAGAGTTCCGAAACACCGGGGTTTTATTATTTGAAAAGAAGGAGGGGATATTTTAAACACAATGATAGGTTTATAAGAAATAGTTTTTAGGCAAATAATATGCATGATGTCATGATGATGCCCATAAACATGTGATTTTCTAGTAGTGGTTTCACCCGGGATGCTACAATTCGACACCACTAACAATGGATCTCGCCCTTTAGATCCGCTTCATGGTACGGGGAATAATGCCGACGATCTGAATCTTCTCGCTTCGTCTAGATATTCACGACACCACTAAAAAAGATTATTTCTCCATCTTGAAATTAGCGACACCACCAACAAAGGGTGTGGCTCACGTTCGTCAAGAGGACACTCCGGAGATACAAGGACAAAGTTAAAGGTAAGGCCACCTCTAACTCCTACGGAAGGAGTACAATTGCACCAATCCACCATTCAATGTACAAGAGCGAATGATAAGAGTAGTCAGATGGTGATCAGTCCATCGTGCACCCAAAGCATTACTCTACACATGAATAGGAGAATAATGCAACCAACTCTCGGAACTTAGACTGGAGATCTTCACAAATGATGTTCAAAAACATAGGAGTGATACCAACTCGTCATCAAATCTGGCGTAGAAGAGGTTGTCGCGTTGAAAAACACCGGAAGATACAAAGAAATTTTTTAGTGAATTTTGGTCCACTAAAAGCTACAACAGGTGAAAGATTCATCAGATAACATGAAGATCGGATGTAGTGACCCCGTTATAAGAGAAGCACGCGAAACCCTGAAGGCACGACAGAAACCGAACAACAGGAATTCCTGGACTTGAAGCAAAGATAAGAGAGGAGATTCAAAACACGCAAAGGTAAGAGGAGAAGAGCAGAGGGTAAGGAGTAAAAGCAGACATAATCAGATCTATCCAACCGATTTTTGAAAATAGTTTTGACACTCTACAACATCCATTAGCTAGGTTATCCTACAGGCTAGACCAGTGGTTATCATAACTATTGAGCTCTGGTACCACTCTGTAACACCCTCGGATCGGCCCTATGCAAGTTTTAGCGATTCCCGTGCAACCCGCATAGAAATGATTCAAAGGTGCCCACCAGGCACTTGCGTGTGGGTGGAAAATGAAGTAATATCATTACACAATAGTCCACGATGGAACCCACATAACATCTATATATATATAACACGACTCCAGGAGTCAAGAATACAGATATACAGTAAAAAGATCCAAATCACCTTGAAAACGATACAGTGTCCGAGTACGGACAAGATGCAAATTGAGCTAAGAGCCCTGGCGAATAACCAATGGCGCCCATAGCCCTGCCTAGGCCAAGCCAGAAGGGTAACCCTGCTAACAACGACGAGCTCAAAAACTTCTTAAACAAAAGGGGTGCTGACAAAGAGCAAAGGAAAAGCAGAACAGTCAGTACTGAGGCCAGTACACAGCGAGTCTTATTATTCGGCGATCCTCGCCTACGTAGTTATGGTGGACTGAAGCGGCAGCGCAGCATGCACTAAACAACCTATAGAGATTTGATACAATTGGCGGCTATCAGAGAGGGATAATAAGGACCTATTCGGAACCAAGCTGATACTATCACCAAACATACCCATCCTGTTATTTCCCCGTAGAGACCAAACGAGGAAGTCATGCCAAGGAAACTCACATGGTTGGCAATTTTATTTATCCATTCCATGGTGGTGATCCAACTTACTAGTCATATCGGATACAAGTCATATTATAACAGTAAATTTTAGTTATAGTTGTCTATGATCGAGACTGTGCTCCAAGTCGTCCATAACCACGGTAACAGCTTTTCAGAAAGATTAAACCCTGCAGGGGTGCACCAAAGTTTCCACACGCACGTACACCCTTATTTTTAGATCAGGTAGGTATAAGATCACAAAACATACACCCAACGATATGTCGACGGGGCTTCGGACACGATGTTTTCCAGACCCAAAGCAAGCACATGGGCGACACCCCACTAAGCTACTCGTAACGAAGTCGGACGGTCTCTGAGACAGACCCAGGGTTTGCGAGAACGGTTGTAAACGACTAAGAACCCGAAAGTGTGACTAGGCTTGTTGATACCGCGAAATCGTGCCGCGATCCAAAACAGTACAGGCGCTCATGCATACTAGTAAATAAAGCAGTAAATCATGGCATAAGTACAGGATAGTAATAATGCCGCAAACTAGTTTGTGGCCCCCGGTACAATACTTTTAAATCATGTACTAAATCGATGGGGGTGCCCACACACCCCACCTGTGGTTAGCGTGCTCGATCTCGGAATAGGTGTCAAGAACTCGGGGTCCTACGAGACACCAGTGAGTGGTTAAAAACCAAATATTCTCTATTACCCATCAGTGCCTCTGCATTATTTACCTACTTTCAATATTAGTTATTAAATTTAATTAAAGCCATGATCATCTCCACCATTAAGAATATGTCAACGCCCCAACATCAGTGGAACATCGACAACACGAAGCAGCACCTGAGCAAGCAACTACGAATCGCAAGACCGACTATCAATCAATCAACAGGCAATAGGAGGTGTCCAAGGCAATATAAAGGCTGCAAGGAATATAACTGGTGGACGGAATCTAAAGCATCGCAACACGGATAGTAATAGATCAATAGGAGGAAGTAAAGACTATAAATGTAAAATAGGTAGAAAGACAGAGAATGATCTCCTGAAAACATTGCCGAAGGTTCAGCAAAGATCGGGTCAACACTCGCATCAACTCATCAGCCTAATCCGTGAAGAAGCAAAGCACTAGAAGAAACACCGGATGCACTATTTAATACTATGGCAAAAGATCGGGCATGATGCATGACATGGCAAAGGTGCAATGCGACTAGGTAATATTAAATGGAACCGGGGTCCCGACAATTATTTAGATGATTCATGTTGTTTATATAACCCACAATTTAAATATTGTCTTAACAAGGCAAAATATAGGACCGGTTCGCTACACAAATTTAAATGGAGCCAAAATAAGACTAGAATCGCCTGCATATGCGCTCCGTATTTAATTATTAGGTGAATCGGCATAATGCCCCCAAACCACATGATGTATGTGCAAGCATGACAATTTAAAAGCACAAATATACATATATGACAATTTATAAAATAGGGCTCGAGAAGGGGGTCACACATGGCGGATCGACAAACTTGGGGCTCAGAGGGATTAGGGTTTGGTCTCGGACTCCAAGATTGGGTTTTTTGGATTCCGGAAGTGGATCTTGCGGTATCCGTGATGAAGGTCTTTGCGTGCCATGAGGAAGATCTTGGGATTCCGACTTCGATGGTCCGTTTTGAAATTGGATCAGCGTCGGGTCTTCAAAAGGGTCTTTCATGAGAAGAATCTCATAGCATCCTCGTCGGATCGGTTTTATGGTGTCCTCGCTGCATACTCACTGGGTCATCACAACCACGCCAACAGAACGCCACCGCCACATCAACAACTTGCCCCCACCAGATCATCACCACATGGAGAAAAGGACCACGTCTAGCACAGGTCAGGAGAGCTTCACCGTTGTGCGGAAACGCGGGTGCTCGCATAGCACTCGTTGGCGATGGCGCGAGGTAGAGGACATGCAGGGCGGGCAAGCTCTGAGCCAGAACAACAGGGAAGGGCCTGGCTGGAGCCCTCATCGGTGAGGACGCAGAGGGCGGAGCGAGGAGGCAGCTCGGGGATAAGCTCAACGCAGAGCAGCCGGAGCCGCGCGGGATCGGAGACTGCAGGCAACGCCATGGCTAGAGGGGGCGACAGATGGCTTGAACGGCGGAGAGGGTTGTAGGCGGGGTCGGCTAGAGGCGGGGTCGTCATGGGACCGGGCAACGTAGAGGGCGTCGTCGGGCTACAGGGGACGAGGAGGCCCGGGTGACAAGGCGGGGGAGGCGCCCCTGGTGGCGGCAGAGAGGAAGCGAGGAAAGGGGCGGGTCGCGGGGAAGGGATCGCGATGGAGCGTCGGGGTGGGACCGAGGCAGAAACGTGATGGGTGGTGGGCGCTATGGTGTTGCGTTGAGTTTGCGGTGGTTCCGGTGTGCGTGTGTTGTGTCGGTAGGTGGGTCTGGGCATGTCGGGTGTGTGCATACCTAGCCAACGGGCAGGCCCATGGCACAACACGGCCCGCAAAGGCATTAGCGTGCCTGGCATGGCATGGCCCACCTGGGCACGTTAAGCTAACGGGTCGTGCCATGCCGGCCCGTGGGCTTTACCTTGAGGCCCGAGCACGACATGTTAGCTAAACGGGCCAAACGTACCGGCCCGTTAAGGCCTTTTATACTATTTTTTATTAAAATTAATATAAAAATAGAAATAATGCTATAAAATTGGAAAAAATAAAAATTCTTAATGGGCCATGACGTGCCGGCACGTGGGCTTGGGGTAGCTGCCCAGGCACAGCCCCAGCCAGGCTGCGGGCCGAGCACGGCCCATTAAGTGGCATGCCGGGCCGACCCGTGACGTGGCAAAGCACGTGTTCCCACGTGCCGACCCATGAAGGCATGGCCCAATGGCTAGGTATGGGTGTGTGTGTGTGTGTGCGCCTAGCGGCAGGGAGTGAGTGGGTGGCGGCGGCGGGGGTGTGAGGGTCTGGTATGCTTTAGGTTTAGGGTTTGCCAAGGATTTAAGGTTTGGGGTAGCTTAGGTGGGTTGGGCCGGGTAGTAGTTGGTCTGGTCGGTTGGGCCTCTGGCCTGGCCGGTTGGACTGCCTCCCTGGTAAAATATTTATTTTAAAACATTTGTTTGTTTAATTTTAATAAAATATTTTATAACTAGTTTTAGACAAATATAGATATCCGGAAAACCGGGCTTTTATTATTTGAAAATAAGGAGGGTATATTTTGAACAGAATGATAGGTTTATAAGAAATAGTTTTTAGGCAAATAAATGCATGATGTCATGATGATGCCCATAGACATAAAATTTTCTAGTAGTGGTTTCACCTGGGGTGCTACAATGGAAAAATCCCACTCTTGATCCATGTACCTTAAACATACTTTCAGAATACCTAATGCCACCTTTATAACCACCCAGTTACATAAGTGGTGTTTGATGTAATCAAAGCATTTATTCGTTGATGGTGATTAACATGATCTCATGGTGGAAGGATTAGGGGTATGTTTGGTTTTTGCCCATGGTTGGCTCACCAAATATTTGGCTAGCCAAAATTTTGGTTAACCTTTTGGTTGCCCGTGAGTTGGCCAACACTGGCAAGAAAAGTGAACTAGATTGGCCATAGAGGCATTGGGAAGCCAAATAATTGGCAACCATCCAAACAAAGACTAAAATTTTGTCCATGACCAAAATTTTGGTAGGGTAAGTTTTGGCCACCATCCAAACATGCCCTAGGTTACTATGTATATGAAAGCTTATAGCAAAAAAACTCTAAATGACTTGATCTTACGCTACGCTTACTATAGGAGTGTGTCCATCATATCATTCTCCTAATGAAATGATCTTGTTATTAATTACATCTAATGTCCATGATCATGAATCCATGATCATCTATCAATCAACAAGCTAGTTCAACAAGAGGCTTACTAGGGACTTCTTTTATGTTTACAAAACACACAAGTATTAATGTTTCCGGTTAATACAATTATAGCATGGGATGTAAACATTTATCATAAACACAAAGATATAATAATAACCATTTTATTATTGACTCTTGGGCATATCTCCAACCTAAACAGAAGATAAAACATGCATAATTAAAACGGTAGGACAAGGCTTATGATCAATAAGGTGGATTGCATGTGATCAGCAATATGTCAATATGTGCCTGGACTTCTTACAATACCATAAAATAAGATAATTTGATCTTCTTCTCATTAATCCAATCGCAAATATCGCCGTTGAGGATCACACATTCAAGCAAACAAGGGCACAATCGATCACTAAGCATGAAACACTAATACAATACAGAAAACAAACATACAACACATTATTCACTTCAGTAGGTTTTGATAGATTGAGTTTGTTGCAATTGGAAATAATGGAAAAGTATTGGTGGTACTTCTTTTATGAATTGAATGTCAAATACAACCTAATGAAAGGGGTTTTGAACTAGGGCTTGGGTTTGTATGATATCAATGTACAAAAATGATATCTACTGATAGTTATTGAAATAAAAATGCATGCAAAAGGGGTTTCATAAATTTATCAGTTTTCCTTAATTAGTTATGATTATTCTAGTGGAAATAACACTAGTTTAGGTGAATAATTCACCAGAAAAGATTTGGGGCTCAATTAATTTTTTCCTTAGACTATTTTGTATATACTTGAGTTTGTGAATTTTGAGAGTTGGAATCACCTCAAAGTAATTAATAGAATGCCCTTGGCAAATTCCCAAAGGCGGTTCTACAAGAAAATTGTCTTGTTAACCATATTTATGTTATAGGTCCAACTGACATAAGACAAAGTAAAGTGGAAAGGTATTACAATTACCTCTTACAATAAATTGGAATCAAGAATTTTTGGAGTTGTGAAGCTATTGGAAATATTTATTTAGTGGAAATACCACCGTTAGAAGGTTTTAATGCACTAAAAATCATTAGTAGCTCATATATTCTTGGGCTCCTGGGTTTTGTTAGATCTGAATGTACCATGTCACTGAGAGTTGGAATGAGCTCAATTTAAATCATGGTTTGTCCTAGAGAATTTTCTAAAGTCATAAATGAATTGTTTTACTTATTTTCTTTAAAGGAAAAACAAAGATCCTATTGGAATGATACTAATGCTAGTTAATAGGTATTTCAAAAAGCTTCCAGAGAAAGTTAGAACCACTCAATTTGGATTTATGAAACTTGGGGAGTGATTTATTGACCGTAAAAGATACGTTGTAGTATATCTATTCTCAAAAAATAATGAAGCTTATTTTTGGCAAGGGGCTAGATCTGCATGTCTCACAACATATGCGGGAACATTTAGGAATTTGGATCTGGCGAAAGTGGCTTATTTTCACTTTTGTTTTGAATTCATCCAAAACACTATTTGTAGATCTGTGAAAGAATAATTAAAAAGAAATAGGGGACTGGGCCAGATCTTGACGGTGATGATCCGCGCAGAGATGGTTCCGGCCTAGCTGGACAGCAACACGCGCGGGAAACAACTTTGAACATACGGACTAGAGGCGAGGCCTGCTAGTCAGGAAGCGATGGAGGACGAATTGGTACTGGTCGATCTAGACCATGAGAGTAAGGAGGATCAGACGGCGTGGGGCCGTCTTCAACCTCCGTTTTCAAGGTAGTCAGGGGAAACCCTAGGGCGGGGAAGCGGGGATCGAGATCTTACCTAGGGGGCTTCTTCAGCCAGGGGAAGGCCAAGAGGTGATGAGGTGCTCGAGGAGGGTCACGATGATGGGCGGCATGGGCGTGTCGGGCGTCGGAAGTGGAACCGCGTGATGGTACCCGAGAGGAGGTCGCCGGTGGTGGCTGCATGACGGTTATTCCGTTGTATCCTGCAGATAAAGGAGGTAGGAAGAGATAGATTAGGGGGAGGATATCAGCTGTAGGCAGAGAGAAGAGACGAGGAGGGGTGGGGTGAGCTGCGAACCTGCATGCAAGTTGGAGACCAAGGAGAGAGGTTCTCCTTCTCCCGAGCTGCAGAGGGTGAGAGGGTCTCTGGCGTTTGGGGGAGGAGACTAATAAGGTAGGGGAGTGAAATGGAGGGACAAGAGTGGGATGGGGAGGCCTCTGGTCTTAAAACCGAGGGGGTGTTGTCCACGGTACACAAAGTTCATTTTTGGCAGTGGAGATGGGTGTCAACAGGGGAGTGGTCGAGAGGGTGGTGGAGAGGAGGGTGTGGGGCCACAGAAGGGTAGGGGCAGACTATGGAGTCGTCTGTTTGCAGGGTTTTCTCCCTCTCCCATTAATTGACCAAGGGGGGACAAGAATGGAGGAGAGAGGTGGTAGGGTAGCTAGGGATGCATCCATTGGCCAGAGGGGTTTGTTAGGGGATGATGTAGTCGGGCTAAGGCAGTAAATAAGGGAGAGGTGGTTGCTGCATTTACTCCCTAAGAGTTTTTAAAACAAAGATTAAGCATCTCTCACTTTTCCATACAAGCACAAGAAACAAAAGGGAATGGGGGATTGCTACATGGTTGTTATAGTAGCTTTGACCAGAGATGATTTAGAGTTGCTATGGTGCTCACATGTCCAGATTTGGTGTGGGTTTGGTTGAGTTTTGGGTTTTAAAGTTGATAAATGTTCAAACTTCCATATTGAATGATCGTGGTGTACTTATCCAGAAATAATCTTGGCAAGATGTTATGAGGGTTCTGGTAGATAGATGTGATCAAGATACACCTTCAAGAATTTATTGAGATTTTTTAGATGATTTTTGGTACATTTTATATCAATTATTCAAAAACTATTGAATCTATTTTGTTGGATTCATTTGAGATTCTTGAATTGGTAAAGGTGATTTTTGGTTTGGGATAGTCCCAAATATGAATCCACAGTTTGGAGAATTTTTCCAAGATTTATTGAGGCATTAAAGTATTTAAAACAATTGTTTTCTCAGTTTTTCCATTTAAGAAAATAGGAAAAAGAATTATTAAAACTCTTCAAAAATATTTGTTTTTGAATTGGGGGATAGTGTATGATATGTAGGAATCAAGTTTTCTAAAATATGGGGAAGTGTTTTGGAGAAAAGCATACTTTCCTTTATAGAGAGGGTTTTGGGGTTTTCGTCTAATAACATAATTTAATGGTTTTGTGCCAAGAATAATTATGGTAAACCTTTGTTAAATTTTTATATCCAAGGTAGTTTATGTACTCATAATGTATCTACCATTTTCAAAGTTGGGTTTTCAGGAGCCAACTTGATTTTGCTAGAAAATAAGGAGAATAGGATCTAGGGCAATGTTATTATCATACCATCAAAACCTTATTGGATCTTGGAACTCAGATTACCCTTGATACATGGGATTTATGGATGAATAGACCAAGTGGAGTAGACAAGCATGGTATAGAGGTTTGAGGTTGATCATGGTTGAGTTCTCCTAGGATTGGTGCCAAAATTTGAATAAAATAAGGGTGCCAAAATAGTTTAACAAACAGCCTCCAAAACCATGTGGGTTTTAGAAGGGCAAACCTCCATTTTAAACAAGTGAAGTAGGGATGTATAAACCTTCATGGGTGGAGCATAATAATGCAAAGAGTTTGTCCAAATAAGATAGTATGCAGATGTGAGCTTCTGCCAAAGTAGGCTAGTTGATAAGATTTGCAAAAAATATTATTTTCTTGCCTGCAAAACCCTCAAGAACAAGTAGGTTGGAATATGACCTAGCCAAGGGAAAAAGTGGGACTTGGTAGTCCTTGGGATGGTTTACAATATGGTTCAAGTTCATTTCCAAAAATGAATAAGGGTTGAGAAAGAGGGTGTCCCAGAGATGTGGTATTGTTAACAGTTTTCCAAACTTTGCAATTTTTGGTAGATTTGGGGATTTTGACTAGTATACAAGGGTTAGGGTTTTTGATTGGTGGCAAGGTTTCCAAATCATAATAAAGTGGATGATGTTGGAGTGTAGATTCAGTAGAGGGGATTCAGGCTTATGGTGGGTCTTCATTGACCTGGAAGCTTCTAATATGATTAAGTTCAGAAGTGATCTGGTTAAGGGTTTTAGATGATCACCTAGTGGAGATGGATCAGATCCATCTTGGTTAAATCTCTTAGGGTTGGTACCCTTGGATTATCTAGATACTATATGATGAGCTCCTAGGGTATCTCATACTACTCCTAAGCAAATAAGTCAAGCAGCAGATCAAGGCAATTCATCTTGCAAGCAGAACAATTCTACTACCATAGATATCTTCAAGCCTAGCTTGAGGTGGAGATGGGTATTTTGAAAAGGTTGTTTTTTAAGTAGATAAGATTCCTTGGTATTTCTACCAGGAGTAGGATTCTAAATCTTATAAAAGATTTTGGAGAAACCTAGGGAAAAGAATATTTGAAAGTTTTATCTTACGAACATAAGGTGATTATATCATATAGCTCTCCATAATTTTGTTAATATAAGCTAGGAAAATAATGATTGTGGAAAAGACATCTTGGCTCATGTTTTGAAAAGCCAGAACATTTGAGAATACGTGAAATAAGCCAAGACAGTTTTGTGAGATAGCTTTTGTCAAATGAGGGTGGGGTAAGGAGTATATCATCTGCCACACGTTAAGATGCATAAGCACAAACATACATGCAAGCAAACTTGCATCATTAACCAAGAAAAAGATTTTGTTCCCCCTGATTTTTTTCATTCTGGTAAACTAATCAGGGTTGCTGAAATTGGGGTGTTATAGAAAGCCTATTGGGAGAATGCGGGAGGCAGCCAATAGAATTAGGAGGAGGATGAGCCAATCTGGAACACCGAGGGCTGGTATGACTAAGGTTATCAATATCATCATCAATAACCTTTTTCCCATTACCAGCAGTAGCAGAATATGCCTCCACCTCACCCGAAATTTGACTATGTCCTGAGGAGTGACTTTTACTAGGTGTTGCATCACATCAGCAATGTGGAAAACACATTGCATGATGTGAACACCAACGTTGTCACTCTCACCTAGGATTTCACCACCTTCATGATCGAGTTCCCGAACCACTACTCGTACCATCCATACTAGCTGTTGCCACGCAATGATGGCGGCGATAATTGTTCCAAGATATGCCAAGAGCCTACGCTTGGGTAGGTTGAACTCCTCCCCACCTTTTGCATCCATATTTTTGTTTACTTGTTTTGATTTATTTGTTTTTCCTCTAGTTGCATGTTTACTTTCAGTTTGCATTGATAAAAGGAAACATTAAAAATTTAGAATAATCTTTTATCTTGTTTTGTGTGAAGTTCTCTCTGCTCTCTTTTCGATTTCTTGCAGGTTATTCACTTCAAGTGACTTAGCTATGGAGAATAACACGGGGATTTGACTCAAGTGAGAAACGAGAAATCAAGAGGAGGTACCATATTCTTATTTTCCCTCCTTCTATAACTTTATTCATGAACATACTATGTTTTTTGGTAGCACTTGAGTTCCACTCCATTATTAGATCGTTATCTTTTAAGATTTACTCTCAAGGCTAATGTCACTACTTTGGCTTCAACTTATGGAAATTATTCTCGGTTAGAAAAACAACCGCATTGGATTAAAATCCAATCTTTTAAGAACAAGAGAAAGTTTCTTATTGAAATCTTTGGTTCCATGTTTTTGTTTGAAGGGCTTAATCTTAGTAGCACTTAACCCCGCATCTTAACGATTTGACTAGATAACACCTTTTGAAAAGATTTGTTTGAAGGAATGGATATTTTGCGGTGGTTGAGGGAGATTGAAAACTTGCCTTGATTAGTTGAAAATAGATACTTGTGGCACCCCGAATTTACGGTCCGAGAATACCTGTTATGCCTGCAATTCATGTTCCCATGATCAGTGAGCCGTTAGTATAACCGACAAGTATCATTATAACATCCATAATTACCGAATACAAGTACTTACATTTATGCCATTATGGCGATACAACATCAATAGCGGAAGTCTTCAAGCGCAGAGCCCATGCCATACCGACAAGCAACCTATAGGCGACTGACTGGGAAGACGGCCTAGCTCGCATAGACGTCAGCACCTTCGTCACTTCTTAAGAGCTGCAATCTGGCCAAGTAAATAGCCAGGACAATGTCGGTGAGTACTTTGAATGTACTCGCAAACCACCTTAATATAACAATAATAACGGGTATGCAATATAGCTTGTGTTAGGATGGCTCCAAGAGAGGTTCTTTTATAAACTAGTTTCTCTTGTAGGTATAGCATGTCTCTATATCTTTGTTGAAAAACTTTTGTAAAATATTTTAGAAACCTTTTTGAAAAGTTTTAGGAAAAACACTAGGATTGGGTCACCCATTTGTTTTCCTTCCGGTCATCTCATGCCCAAACTACTTCCTCCTTTTTCCGACCATCCCATGGTCAAAACATTTCCAAGCCATTACTTTTCAGAAGTCCTTTTTGAATACAAAAACATCACCGTTGTACAGCCGCCAGCACAACCGTCCATGACCGAGGACTCGGCTATTTGAATATATTTACACTCTGCAGAGGTTGTACACTGTACCCACACCATCGAATTACCCGTCCCTGATCTACACCGATCGTGGGTCGAATAACCGGTCAGGACCTTCCGAATGCCCTCTCTGATACTAGTTCCTACCCTATGAAGTTAATCCCCTCAAAACTGGGACGCCCTATATAGTTAACCAAGCCAACCGGAGCGTGTTTTTCACCTTGTTTGGTGTGCACTTTCATTGAGGGGATCATAGTATCACGTGGAGGCCCGTAGACCCTTCGTTCCTTCTCCCGGTCAATGCTACGCATGGACCGTTGGACAGAGAAGGCCCACCCTCTGGGGATTGTTTGCCCCTGTATTAGTGTGAGGAACCTATACCGGATCATACAAAATTCTAGCCTAGCCCCTTCCCATTCCGGAGTAATGTGGTTGCACGGGTTAATTGCGCTAGCTTCAAAACTGGCCAGCCCGGTCGTAAACATTTTTCCTCCATCTTTTGTCAATCTTTTTGTAAAACAAAACCCTTCTCATTTTACAAACCACTTGGTAGGCCAATCCTCCACAAGGTATTCTCATAAAACATTTTTATAAGCCTTTTTCCGGGGTCTTCCCATCCCATAATTTTCAATTTGGCTAAAAGGGTTCTCCAAAGGGTTATGGTGTTAAACACCACCTAACATACTAAGGGTAGGTAGGTACCATAACAGTGGGTTGTACCTAATGGTACTAAGGGGTAATGGTTTGGAGGAGCCAAACATTCCCCACATAACATAATATAATAAAACAATGCAATTTGCATCAACGGGTAGATAAAACCATGCATAGATAAAATAATAGGACAAGGCATATGAGCAAGAAGGTGGCTTGCCTGTGACCAACGAGATGTATCTTAACTTTGTTAGAAAACCAGAATACCAAATACAATAATAAAAAGAATATCCCGATGCTTCCTTCTTCTCGGGGTCACATAATCGCAACTATCGCCGTCATCGAGCAACATGCAAGCAACAACACCACAATCAATACAATGCATACCAACACCAAATCATACAACAAGCACTGGACAAAGCAAGCTATAGATCAGTAAGATTGAGGATTTTTCTTTGGGTGAAAGGAAATGATTTGTTTGCCTTGTGGATTTGCTAGAATAGATTTATGGTCCAAAACTATCTAGATAAGGGGTTCTTGAACAAGGTCAAGTTTTGAGTGAGATCAATGTGCAAACATGATACCTCATATAGGTATTGATAAAATGAAGCCAACAAAAGTGGTTTCACTATTTTACCAATTTCCAATGATTTATAATGGATTTTATAGTGAATAAAACCCTTGTTTAAGGAAATAATTCACCAGACAATTTCTGGAGCTCCAAACATTATTTCCTTGGATGATTAGGTAGTATTTGATGGACTAGTTCACTGAGAGTTGGAATCACCTAAAAAAATTACCAGAATGCCCTTGAGAAATTCCCAAAGACAATTCTAGGGGAGATTTGTCTTTCTCATCATATTTAATCTACATAAGCTATTGATGTGATTCCAAGGACACTGGTTAGGTACTGATAATGCCTTTCTGAAGAAATTGAAATCACACTTTTTGGATTTACAGAACTCAAATGGTGAATTTATTGGTGAACAAACCATGAATAGAAATGTTTAATTCACCAAAATTCAACAGGGGCTTAGTAAATGATGCACTACTGGGGTTTGAGAGGGGTTGATATTTATGGGTGCATGGAGTTGGAATTAGGTAAATACCTCATTTGGTTGGACCTAGGGAATTTCCTAAAGTACAAAAGATGCTATTTTTGTTATTTTGTTGTCCGAAAACTAGGAAGCACATTTATGTATGACCAGTGAGACAAGCAAGGTATAGCCTTCAGTAGCAATTGGGTTTACTCCATTTGGATAAACCAAACTCTCTGAAAGCATTTATCAATGAGAGGATTAAGCTTGGATATTTTATTTTCTATGATTTATCTATTCAGTAAATTGGTCCAAAACCAATTATGCATGTTAGAGTGGAGACTTAGGTACTTGTTAAAATTAGAAACTAAATTTATTTAGGGATTTCCCTTTTTATTTTGATTTAAACCTAAGACCAATTTTTCCTGGATCTGGGAAAAAAGAATAAAAGGAAAAAGGCTCACGGGCCAGATCTGGGGGATGTTGGGCCGCTGCCAGCAGATTTGGCCTAGTACCGGCTGCGCCCTACGCGGCGAGTAAGTGGCTGCTGGCCTGGCTGGGGCGGACCGTTAGCAGGTCCAGGACGAAGGGGTATGGGCTATGCGGCCCGTCGGATTGAGGAGGATCGGACGGTGCAGGTCCGTCTTCAACCTCGCGTCGCCGCCAGCGGGCGGAAACCCTAGCAAAGGGTGGGAGCGCGTGGGGAGCTCACCCTGGGGCCTCGCCGATGACTGAGGGGTGGTCGAGGCGACACAGCATGTCGAGGGCAATCCGACAAGGGGCGATACGGTCTGGTTCAGCGCCTGGAGAGGATTCGAGTGCCTGCGCCCACGTGGTGCTCGGGAGATCGTCGGGGAGGCGTCCTGATGCGGTCCTGGGTCCAACAGAAAGTAGGGTTAGCAGCAGGGAGAGGAGGGAAGCATGCCAGGATGAAATTCAGGGAAAGAGGAGCTCGGGAGAGGATGGCTTGCTCGGATTCATGGCAATAGCCGAGATGGATAGATCTTCCTCTCTAGGAGCATGCAGGGCCAGGGAGGAGCTAGGGAGCTTTGGGATGGTAGATCATGGGTAGAGGGTGGCCTGGAGGTCACATGCAGGTGGAGAGGAGAAAAGGGGAGGGCACCTTGAGCTTGAGCTTGACAATGGCTGAAACCCTACTTTTCTCTCTCATCTCTCGGGAAGGGCAGAGAAAGAGAGAGGATGGGGGAGATAGGGGAGGTGAGTGAGGTGGGCATGAGGCAAATGAATAGCAGAGTGGGTTGCTGGAGTGGCTTTTGCCTTATAAACCGAAGAGGATGGGTGTATGGTGATCATGGTGCATGGGAGGGTTTGAGGAGGGAGCAGACCTTCCATTGGGAAGCAGGGGTGGTGGAGAGTAGAGTGGGGGCCAGGTACACGACAAGAGAGTGGAGAGGAGGGTTGGTGGCTAGTGGTGTTGGTTTGCTTAAGATTTTGAATTAAATCAAATCTTGCCCTTATTGATGGTTATGAAGGACATTTGGAAATTTGCATTCGGGAAAGTGGAAAAATGGTACTGGTATATAGAGGATGCCAAATAATCACTTCAAGATTTATTTGGGATTTTTCTAATGATTATAACCCCATTTAAAAGCATTTCTTCAAAAAGTGCAGAAATAGCTTATGGAAGCTAATGTAATATTTTTACATTATACAAGGTTGGATTTTTATGTGAAATGGTTTTGAATACCATATTACACATTGGAGAATTTTATTGGAATTTATTGAGGTAGAAAATTATTTTTAATGAATTATTTCGTGTTTCTGCCATTTAAGAAAAAGGGCAACAAGAAATAATAAAGAATCTCAAAAATATTTATTTTTGAGTTTGGAGGATAGGGTATGATATATAGAACTCAAATGTAAATTGAGTTGGCCAAGTGATTTGGATAAAAACAAAGTTGCCTTTATAGACAGAGGTTTTAGGGTTTTGCTAGAGAAAGAATTTAAATAGTTTTAGGCTCCAAATAAGCATGGGAATTATTTGGGAAAAATCCTAACCAAGGTAGATGATGTAAGATTTATTTTATACATCATTATCCACTTGGCGCTTGAAGGATTTTGGTTAAAAGGAGAGAAACTAGATGTTTGGGAATCTAAGGTTTCGTTATTTTCATGCCACTAAAACATGGTAGTATTTGTGAGCTCAGAGCTCACCTTGATATAAGGGGTAGATGGATGGGTATACAAGGTTATATAGATGATCATGGAACCAATTGTTGGGCTTAGATGTATTTGAGGTGATATAGAAGAGATGGCAAACTTTGCTGAAAATAAGGCTGCCATAACAGATACATCATGATGCCTCATAAACCATGGGGGTTTAAGAAGCACAAGGTTCCAATGGAAGCAAGGGAAGTGGGGATTTATAGGCCATGATTAGTAGGTCTTAATCATGCAAATAGTAGGTCAAGGGGGGTAGCTTATAGATGTGAGCTTCTGTCAAAGTAGGCAAGATGATAAGATTTGCAGAAAGGATTATTATCTTGTCTATAAAACCCTCAGGGATGAGTGGGTATTAGAAGGGATTAGCCAAGGGAAAGAGTGGGCTTTGGTAGTACTAGTGATGTACTACAAGATGGTTCGAATACATTCTCAAGGATGCACCTAGGTTGGAAAAGGTAGAGATCCAAAGATTGAATCAAGATAAGAAATCCAGACTTGGCCACTTTGGCAGATTTAGGGTTTTAGACTAGAGTGCAAGTGTAGATGATTTTCAGAGGATTCTATGTTCCAAACTAATGATAAAGGAGATGATGTTGAAGTGCTAACTAAGTAGATAGGATCCATGCTTGGACCTGGTCTTCACTGAGTTGGAACTATTAGAAAGGGATTATCCCTGGATTGATTTGATTAGGAGGGAAGATGATCACCTCAGTGGCTTACGATTGATCCAGATTTGGATGCTTGGTTTGAGATTGATAATCAAAAACATAGATGGGGTACTTGGGGATGAGATACTATATTATATCACTCTAGTTCCTAAGCAAACCATGCAATCAGCAGATCAAGGCAATTCATCAGACAGCAGATCAGGGCAATTCATCTTATCAAACTTATTCAACTACTAATAGGGTTACCATCAATCCTTGCTTGAGGTAAGGATGGGTATTTTGAATTGGTTATGTTTTGAAGTAAGATAATTACCTCTAGGTATTTCTATCAAGATTGGAATGAAGAGGTTTTGAATAGAGGTTTTGGAAAACCTAGGGGTAAGAGTAGTTGAGAGTTCTATCCTGAAAACATAAGGAGATTATATTTTAGTTATCCATAGTTTTGTTAATATAAATAATAAAATATTTTTGTTTTGTCGAAGTCATCTTGGCTCAAGTTTTTAAATGCCAGAACATTTGAGAAAATGAAAGATGAGCCAAGACATCTCTTTTGTAAAATAGCTTTTGTCAAGTAGTGTTGAGATAAGAAGTATAGCAGCTAATACACAATCGGTTGCAAGAACACAAGGAAGCAAGTAAACAAACATTCCACATGTAACAAGAAAAAGTTTTTGTTCCCCCTAATTTTTGCCTTTTGGACAACAATTCAGGGTTGCTGAAATTGGGATGTTACAGACCTTCCCCCCTTAAAATAATCTCGTCCCGAGATTAGGGAGGAGTAGGGTTGGGTAATAACATCTGCTTAACCATTTCAGCGGTGGCATTAATATATGTTAACTCGTTTTTCTGACAAATAATCATGGTCAGTTACGTGTTCGAGCTGAGGGGCTTCTTTAGACTAAACAAATGGAAAAGATGTAGTCTTTTCCCCTTAGGACGATTCTAGGTAGGTTAGTGTCGACAGGGTCCTTTCTTCCTATGGCGAGGCAACGATTTTGGCCTTCCTCAAACCTTTACCGCTGAAATCAGCTTCTCCGCCTTCTTGGTCTTGAAACGTCGGAAATGCTGGTTGGGTTGTCGACTCTACGGTGGAGAACTTTCCTGAAGTATTTTCTGATTCTAGAGAAGTGTCGATTTCCATCCTTCTTGCAGGGTCGATGATTCGTATTTTGCGGGGGTGGTCATCACTTAACGATAACTAGTGTTTGACTCCTGGGTTCTATCGGGTTTTTGGGCGGGAAAGACGCAGTCTTTCCCCTTAGGGCGACACTAGGGTTTTTTGGTGGAGTCATCGACCTTCTTGATTGGAGTCGTATGCTGATGCTGGGGGATGGCATTGCACCTTTGATCCTGAGGTGGTTACCTTCTATCGACCTTGTACCGCTTCGTGGGAAGCATCGATGCCACTTCTTGAAGTAATAGTCTTAGCATGAGAGGCGTTTAACCAGCTTCCGGTTAGTTAGTTCTGAGCTAGGTAGGGTCCAATAGGTTGAGGATTTCCGTTGGATGTTGGCGGTCTCGGAACACGGTCCTTTAGAAAAGGGGGTCGTTTCGGGTTCGGTCTGATGCACGTCGTGGGTAAAACATGCAAAGAAGGGCATTATCCTCGCATATCATCCAACAAGGTTCACTCAGAAAATCAGCGGATTTGCGCCGGCCATTGGTGTAGGTACTTGACGCCTTACTAAACAGGTTTCGAGACGATCCATCACTTTCTACAGGGTGGAAGAGTAGTTTGGTAGGGTACGAAGGACTATATCGAGGTTGTTCCTTGAATCTTGTAGCCGTCCTTTGGTTGGGTACCAACTTTGGTTACTGTATTTACTCGGGTGTATGAGGGACATTCAGCTCTTAAGCAGTGAGGGTCGTTCCTTCTCTGATGTTTGCTTTGACGAGTGGATCTCCCGGGGGTGATGACTTGAAGAGGGTTTGATACTCGTGAGATGGACAGTTCTTCATTCTTTGTCTCGGGGTTTGCAGATTCGGAGGTCTTTTCCGGTGGGTCGTTAGTAGCAAAAGCAGAGAAGGGGTTTCACGACGTCTTCAGAGAACTTGATGTTTCGGGTTTCTTTCTACCCCTTGGGGATTAGTATTGACGGCGTCGGGTAGTCTTGTCGTCTTAAGTCTGAACGTCTTGGTTGTTGGTAGGATCGAGAAGACTTCTAAGGATTGTTGACGAGGTCTATTTCCCTATTCCTATGACGACTCTCGAGGTGTTGCTTGGGGCAGGTTCTTGGATTGGAGATCTTCCTGGAATATCTCCTCGTGGTCGGTCTTCGGGAATTGAGTGGAAAGACGAAGTCTTTCCACCTTAGAGCTTTACTTGAAGTCGTCAAGGTTGGGGGTAGATCCTTCGTCTTGGAGCAAGGGGTGACGCTTGAGTTGAGATCTTCGAGTGACGCCTTATTGTGGCTACCTTGCTATGGTGGTTACCTAATGAAGTCATAAGGGTTAACTAGGGGTAGATTTAGCGGTTAGCGACGCTTCTTCTTGGTTGTGAGTTGAGGTGGGGCATTCTGATGTTAGATGGTTTGTCTTCGCTTGAACTCTTGTGGTGCTTTGGGTCGTTGACAGAATATACTCGTTGTATTTGGCATCCTTATCTTATGGATTCTTGGGGCGTTGGGAACTAAGGCACGAGTAGTAGTTCACGGGGATTTATTTATGTGGCCATCCTGCTGGGAAGGGATTTCCAGCTATGGGGTTGCGAGGGTTAGCGTCGGGATACGCCTACAAGGTGTTCATACAATAGGATCAAGTGATCCAAGGCAGACAAGCAACACATTTCAAGCATCTCACAAGCACATGACGAGAAGGCAGAGCGTACCATAGATACTAAGGGGTGACTACGCGCCGTTAGGGGAATCCTATCTTGGGGTTATTTATCCTAAGTATGGATGTTACAGGGGTCTTGACTTCTATCTTGCCAATTGTTGTCGTTGGTGCCGTACTTGATCGATTTGGGGCCGATCAAGGACTCCATTGGTAGGGCGATCTTGTAGTGTCTTTCTTCATTGGTAGCTCCTTTATTTTTCTTGTCTCGGTGTCTCCATCCCATAGTCTCCAAATCGAACTTTCTTGGAAATGGAACTTTTGAAGTAGACGAGATATAGAGTAATCCATTTTCAATTCTTTTAAAACAGAGAAGATAAGATAAGAAACCTTTCGAAAAGCTTTTGAGGAAAAGTTTTCGAAAGCCGGTGTTTTCAGAGATAGGGGTTGTCCTATCTAACGTCCATGCTAACTAAGGTCTCCTACAGTCAGGATGGCTCTGATACCAAGTCTGTGGCACCCCGGCGGTCCGAGAATACCCGTTATGCCTGCAATTCACGTTCCCATGATCAGTGAGCCGTGAGCATAACTGAGAAGTATCATTACAACATCCATAATTATTGAATACAAGTACTTACATTTATGCCATTATGGCGATACAACATCAATAGCGAAAGTCTTCAAGCGTAGAGCCCATGTCATACCTTAACCTACAGGCGACTGACTAGGAAGATGGCCTAGCTCGCATAGACGTCAACACCTTCGTCACTTCTTAACATCTGCAATCAGGCCAAGTAAATAGCCAGGGACAATGTTGGTGAGTACTTTGAATGTACTCACAAACCACCTTAATATAACAATAATAATGGGTATGCAATATGGCTTGTGGTAGGATGGATCAAAGAGAGGTTCTTTTGTAAACTAGTTTATCTTGTAGATATAGCATGTCTCTATATCTTTGTTGAAAAACTTTTGTAAAACATTTTAGAAATCTTTTTTAAAAGTTGTAAGAAAAACACTACGATTGGGTCACCCATTTGTTTTTCCTTCCGGTCATCTCATGACCAAACTCCTTCCTCCTTTTTCCGACCATCCCATGGTCAAAACTTTTCCAAGCCATTACTTTTCCGAAGTCCTTTTTGAAAACAAAACCATCACTGTTGTACAGCTGCCAGCACAATCGTCCATGACCAAGGACTCGGCTATTCGAATAGATTTACACTCTACAGAGGTTGTACACTATAGCCACACCATTCGATTACCCGTCCTTGATCTACACCGATCGTGGGTCGAATAACCGGTCAGGACCTTCCGAATGCCCTCTCTGATACAAGTGCCTACCCTATGAAGTTTATCCCCTCAAAACCGAGACGCACTATATAGTTAACCAAGCCAATCGGAGCGTGTTTTTCACCTTGTCTGGTGTGCGCTTTCAATGAGGGGCTCATAGTATCGCGTGGAGACCCGTCGACCCTTTGTTCCTTCTCCCGGTCGATGCTACGCATGGACCGCTGGACAGAGAAGGCCCACCCTCCGGGGATTGTTTGCCCCTGTATTAGTGTGAGGAACCTATACCGGATCATACAAACTTCTACCCTAGCCCCGTCCCATTCCGGAGTAATGTGGTTGCACGGGTTAATTGCGCTAGCTTCAAAACTGGCCAGCCCGGTCGTAAACATTTTACCTCCATCTTTTGCCAATCTTTTTTAAAACAAAACCCTTCTCATTTTACAAACCACTTGGTAGGCCAAGCCTCCCCAAGGTTTTCTCATAAAACATTATTATAAGCCTTTTTCCGGGGTCTTCCCATCCCATAGTTTTCAGTTTGGCTAAAACGGGGTCTCCAAAGGGTTATGGGGTTAAACACTACCTAACATACTAAGGGTAGGTAGGTACCATAATAGTGGGTTGTACCTAATGGTACTAAGGGGTAATGGTTTGGAGGATCCAAACATTCCCCACATAACATAATATAATAAAACAATGCAATTTGCATCAACGGGTAGATAAAACCATGCATGGATAAAATAATAGGACAAGGCATATGAGCAAGAAGGTGGCTTGTCTGTGACCAGCGAGATGTCTCTTGACTTCGTTAGAAAACCAGAATACTAAATACAATAATAAAAAAGAATATCCCGATGCTTCCTTCTTCTCGGGGTCACATAATCACTACTATCGCCGCCATCGAGCAACATGCAACCAACAACACCACAATCAATACAATGCATACCAACACCAAAGCATACAACAAGCAATGGACAAAGCAATCTTATAGATCAGTTAGATTGAGGATTTTCTTTGGGTGCAAGTAAATGCTTTGTTTGCCTTTTGGATTTGCTAGAATAGATTTATGGTCCAAAACTATCTAGATAAGGGGTTTTTGAACAAGGTCAAGTTCTAAGTGAGATCAATGCGCAAACATGATACCCTCGTATCGGTATTGATAAAATGAAGACAACAAAACTGGTTTCACTATTTTATCAATTTCCAATGATTTTTAATAGATTTTATAGTGAATAAAACCCTTGTTTAAGGAAATAATTCACCAGACAATTTCTGGTGCTCCAAAAATTATTTCCTTGAATTATTGGGTATTATTTGATGGACTTATTCATTGATAGTTGGAATCACCTAAAAACATTACCAGAATGCCCTTGAGAAATTCCCAAAGACAATTCTAGGGGAGATTTGTCTTTCTCATCATATTTAATCTACATAAGCTATTAATGTGATTCCAAGGACACTGGTTAGGTATTGATATTACATTTCTGAATAAATTGAAATCACACTTTTTGGATTTACAGAACTCAAATGGTGAATTTATTGGTGAACAAATCATGCACAGAAATGTTTAATTCACCAAAATTCAACAGGGGCTTAGGAAATTATGCACTACTAGGGTTTGAGAGGGGTTTATATTTATGGGTGCAGGGAGTTGGAATTAGGTAAATACCTCATTTGGTTGAACCTAGGGAATTTCCTAAAGTCC
Source organism: Avena sativa (assembly GCA_916181665.1). Classification (NCBI taxonomy): domain Eukaryota; kingdom Viridiplantae; phylum Streptophyta; class Magnoliopsida; order Poales; family Poaceae; genus Avena; species Avena sativa. The sequence continues at coordinate 279,202,939 of OV702283.1, read as the reverse complement.
AAAAGATGCTATTTTTGTTGTGGGAAAACCAGGAAGCAAATTTATGTAGGGCCAGTGAGACAGCCAAGGTATAGCTAAGAGCCTTCAGTAGAAATTGGTTTTACTCCATTTGGATTACCAAACTCTCTGAAAGCATTTATTAGTGAAAGGAGTAAGCTTGGCTGTTTTATTTTCTATGATTTATCTATTCAGTAAATTGGTCCAAAACCAATTCTGCATGTTAGAGTGGGGACTTAGGTACTTGTTAAAATTAGTAACTAAATTTATTTAGGTAATTTCCCTTTTTATTTTGATTTAAACCTAAGACCAATTTTCCTGGATCTGGGAAAAAGAATAAAAGGAAAAAGGCTCACGGGCCAGATCTGGCGGATGTTGGGCCGCTGCCAGCAGATCCGGCCGAGTACCGGCTGCGCCCTGCGCGACGATTAAGTGGCTGCTGGCCTGAATGGGCCGGCCCGTTAGCAGGTCTAGGACGAAGGGGTATGGGCTATGCGGTCCATCGGATCGAGGAGGATCGGACAGTGCAGGTCCGTCTTCAACCTCACGTCACTGCCAGCGGGCGGAAACCCTAGAAAAGGGTGGGGGAGCGTGGGGAGCTCACCCTGGGGCCTCGCCGGTGGCCGAGGGGTGGTGGAGGCGACGCAACGTGTCGAGGGCAGTCCGGCAAGGGGCGACATGGTCTGGTTCAGTGCCTGGAGAGGATTCGAGTGCCTGCGCCCATGGTGGTGCTCGGGAGCTCGTCGGTGAGGCGTCCTGATGCGATCCTAGGTCAAACAGAAAGCAGGGTTAGCAGCAGGGAGAGGAGGGGAGAATGCCAGGATGAAATGCAGGGGAAGAGGAGCTCGGGAGAGGATGGCTTGCTCAGATTCGTGGCAATGGCCGAGATGAAATGCAGGGGAAGAGGAGCTCTAGGAGCCTGTAGGGCCAGGGAGGAGCTAGGGATCTTGGGGGTGGTAGATCATGGGTAGAGGGTGGCCTGGAGGTCACATGCAGGTGGAGAGGAGAAAGGGGAGGGCACCTTGAGCTTGAGCTTGACAATGGCCGAAACCCTACTTTTCTCTCTCTCGGGCAGGGCAGAGCAAGAGAGAGGATGGGGGAGCTAGGGGAGGTGAGTGAGGTGGGCATGAGGCAAATGAGCAGCAGAGTGGGTTGCTGGAGTGGCTTTTGCCTTATAAACCGAAGAGGATGGGTGTATGGTGGTCATGGTCCATGGGAGGGTTTGAGGAGGGAGTAGGCCTTCCATTTGGTAGTAGGGGTGGTGGAGAGGAGAGTGGGGGCCAGGTACACGACCAGAGAGTGGATAGGAGGGTTGGTGGCTGGTGGTGTTGGTTTGCTTAAGATTTTGAATTAAATCAAATCTTGCACTTATTGATGGTTATGAAGGAAATTTTCATTGGGGCAAGTGGGAAAATGGTACTGGTAGATAGAGGATACCAAATAATCACTTCAAGATTTATTTGGGATTTTTCTAATGATTATAACCCCATTTAAAAGCATTTCTTCAAAAAGTGCAGAAATAGCTCATGGAAGATAATGTAATATTTTTACGTTAGACAAGGTTGGTTTTTGATGTGAAATGGTTTTGAATACCATATTACACATTGGAGAATTTTATTGGAATTTATTGAGGTAGAAAAGTATTTTTAATGAATTATTTCTTGTTTATGCCATTTAACAAAAAGGGCAAAAAGAAATAATAAAGAATCTCAAAAATATTATTTTTTTGAGTTTGGAGGATAGGGTATGATATATAGAACTCAAATGTACATTGATTTGGCGAAGTGATTTGGATAAAAACAGAGTTGTCTTTATAGACAGAGGTTTTAGGGTTTTGCTAGAGAAATAATTTAAATAGTTTTAGGCTCCAAATAAGCATGGGAATTATTTGGGAAAATCCCAACCAAGGTATATGATGTAAGCTTGATTTTATACATCATTATGCACTTGGGTAATGAAGGACTTTGGTGAAAAGGAGAGAAACTAGATTTTTGGGAATCTAGGGTTTTGTTATTTTCATGCCACTAAAACATGGTTGTATTTGTGAGCTCAAAGCTCACCTTGATATAAGGGGTAGATGGATGGGTATACAAGTTTATATAGATGATCATGGAAGCAAGTGTTGGTCTTAGATGTATTTGAGGTGATATAGAAGAGATGGCAAACTTTGCTGAAAATAAGGCTGCCATAACAGATACATCATGATGCCTCATAAACCATGGGGGTTTAAGAAGCACAAGGTTCCAATGGAATCAAGGAAAGTGGGGATTGATATGCCATGATTAGTAGGTCTTAATCATTCAAAGAGTAGGTCAAGGGGGTAGCATATGGATGTGATCTTCTGTCAAATTAGGCAAGATGATAAGATTTGCAGAAAGGATTATTATCTTGTCTATAAAACCCTCAGGGATGAGTGGGAATTAGAAGGGCTTAGCCAACGTAAAGAGTGGTCTTTGGTAGTACTAGTGATGTACTACAAGATGGTTCAAATACATTCTCAAGGATGCACCTAGGTTGGAAAAGGTAGAGCTCCAAAGATTCAATCTAGATAAGAAATCCAGACTTATCCACTTTGGCAGATTTAGGGTTTTAGACTCGAGTGCAAGTGTAGATGATTTTGAGAGGATGCTATGTTCAAAACTAATTATAAAGGAGATGATGTTGAAGTTGTAACTAAGTAGATAGGATCCATGCTTGGATCTGGTCTTCACTGAGTTGGAACTATTAGAAAGGGATTATCCCTGGATTGGTCTGATTAGGAGGGGAGATGATCACCTTAGTGGCTTAGGATAGATCCAGATTTGGATGCTTGGTTGGAGATTGATAATCACAAACATATATGGGGTCCTAGGGGATGAGCTACTAGATTATCTCACTCTAGTTCCTAAGCAAACCATGCAATCAGCAGATCAAGGCAATTCATCTTATCAAACTTATCCAACTACTACTATGGTTACCATCAAGCCTAGCTTGAGGTAAGGATGGGTATCTTGAATTGGTTATGTTTTGAAGTAAGATAAGTACCTCTAGGTATTTCTATCAAGATTGGAATGAAGAGGTTTTGAATAGAGGTTTTGGAAAACCTAGGGGTAAGAGTAGTTGAGAGTTCTATCTTGAAACCATAAGGAGATTATATTTTAGTTCTCCATAGTTTTCTTAATAGAAATAGTAAAATATTTTTGTTTTGTCAAAGTCATCTTGGCTCAGGTTTTGAAATGCCAGAACATTTGAGAAAATGAAAGATGGGCCAAGACATCTCTTTTGTAAAATAGGTTTTGCCAACTAGTGTTGAGATAAGAAGTATATCAGCTAATACACAATCGGTTGTAAGAACACATGGAAGCAAGTAAGCAAACATTGCACATGTAACAAGAAAAAGTTTTTGTTCCCCTTGATTTTTTCCTTTTGGACAACAATTCAGGATTGCTAAAATTGGGATGTTACAATACTTTTATTGAAAATATTTATGAGAGTACCCCAAACTTCATGGAACTAACAACTCATATGGCCTACGAACGATCTTGAGTTGAACTCACATTTTGGCTACAAGTTGGATAGACATTTGTAGTGTTGCTATGGTGTGCAAAATTTTAATTCCATGATCCCAAGTACTTGAGCACTATAAACTACGATCAAGATATGAGATGAATTTATTTGATCCTTATGAAACTTTTGGCATCACCTCGCCACTTAAAAAATTAAATTTCTTGAAAAACAAGGAAAAGATGGGGTTAATGAAATAATCTAAGTTTATCCTTCTTTTGACATCTAATAGTGAACCCTTAATTTGACTGAAGAATAAAATAGGGGCGCTGAAAGAATTGATTCGCAAGCCTAACCAAATTTTGGCAGTCTCTTTTGAGTTTAAGAATTATTAGCTAGCGAGTTATAAGCGGTTAGGAAGAGAAATTAAGTGCAATTATTTATATATATTATGCTCATGTTTAAGATTGCAGGATTTGTGACGATGTAATATGATACAACCTTGAACATGTGAGTTTTCTCGCTTGGATTTATTTCTCTCTATTATTCTTTAGGGGTTTCTATTTTCATGCCCTTGGTTCGTTAGCTATACTCAATTTTCCCCAGCGGTTTAACTTTTCCTCACTTTTCTCCTTGTTATGTTATGAAACCCTCGTAGGCGCTCGGACGGAGGGATGCCATCAGGTCAAAGGCTTAACCGTTACATGCCGACCGGTGGGATCGCGTTGGGGTGGGTCCTTCTGTGGCCGTTACGTGCTGATGGGTGGGGCCAGGATACACGTCGGACCCGCCATCCATCTCCCATTGACTTGTGGGCCCTTTTTCCTGATTGGGTGGCCGGTGCAGCCAATGACAAATGGGGCCATTCTGTGGGGCCATCGAAGCCAATGAGCGATGGGGTCATCATGTCAAGCCGTCGAAGCCAATGACCGATGGGGCCATGATGTGCGGCTGGAGGGGGGATTTGCATATTTGCCATGTTTTATGTTGCAACTTGCATATTTTCCATTTTTTGTATCACTGACATGTGGTGGTCATGTGGCAAATATGCAAATTTCAAAGAAAAAGTTTGGCAGATATGCAAAATTGGCAAATATGCAAATATTACCGGAGCAGCTACTCCCCCAAACATTGACAGATGGGGTCCTGTATGACACACGTGAGGTCGTCTCTCTCTCATCCGCTCCCAGCCCCTAGCCCCAAGAAGCTCTTATCCCACCGGCGGATAGAGCAGCCATCGTCGGCGCGTCGGCGGCTCCGTCCTATGGTGGCGTCGAACGGACTGCCATGCTGCACCTCAACCACGGCTCTAGCACCTATTTTGTCCACATGCATTGTACGTTGAGGCAGTACCGACCGCAGGCAGGTATGCCGCTCACGATGACCGGGAATTTGTTCCGCCGCCATAGCTCGAAGATCGGTCGTAGAAATTGCTAGGAGTGCTTGCTAGTACCTTCTCTCCTGCTCCGCCCACCCTAACCGATTCGGTTCCCGTAATTTCCTCGATATTGCAGAGGTAAATTTGTCTTCAATGTCTGGTCGTAGTGGTTACACCGGCGAGGGTGGGGATTCGATCATGTCGTGGCCACATTATCCTTCTCCTACCACGTAGGAAGTGCAGGTAGCTCCTTCTCTTTGTACTACCATTGAATTTGAAGTGCCTCCATGGCCTGTCGGACTGATTTTAATTGGTCTTGTTTTGGGATTGTTCCAGTGTGCTATGCACGCCGATGATCCATGGTACAATGCATACCAAGATGAATCAACCCACTGGTCTAGCCAGATGATGGATTTGGAGGAGATGGTTGCCAATTTAGGTGATGAATTGGCTCGTAAAAACCTGTTGATATTAGAGCTGAAGCATACTATCGAGGAAGAAAAGAAGAACTCAGAGCTTATTCGCAAAGCGAATTTGACACTTGAGGATGAACTTGCCGTATTTGATCAAGTGGTAGAAAATCTAAAACATGAACTTCAAGTGAAGGGAGAGGAGAATAGTAGATTCATGTGCGAACTTTTAGTAATTGTCATCCCCGTCCTAACAGTTACAGTATGGGGTTGTGGTTAAGGTGGCACGTGTAATTATTAGTTGAATTGATAGCTAATTTAGAGAGTAGAACTATTATTAAATTAATGGTTGTGATTTCCTGCTAATTTAGTCACTTTGCGGTCCCAAAGTTGTCAAGAGAATGCATTGTGGGGCCCGAGTTGCTTGCCATTGGATCTAGCTGCCTATAGTTGGCGTGCCAAATTCCTAGAGGGACAAGTTGGGGGGCCTATCTGTTATGACCGTTGTGTCGCTGCCATCGTGGATACCATGTAGACTTGCAGCATTAATGGCAACATCCATTCCCCGTTCTTCTTGACGCTGCATTCGTATTCTCTATAGAGGCGATCTATGAAAAAAAGTACTACTCCCTCCGATCCAAATTAGTTGACCAAATTCGTCAAGATACGGATGAATCTAATACTAATTCATGTCTAGATACAATCGAATCTAGACAAATCTAAATCAACTAATTTGGGTTAGAGGGCATACTACTTATGAATCAGCTTTAGAGCATATCCCTCCAATCCATATTACTACTTGTCACTGAAATGGATGTATCTAGACATGTTTTAGTGCTAGATACATCCATTTCAATGAAAAGTAGTATGAATCGGAAGGATTATCAATTTTGATTCAAATGATACATATTTTGATCAAATTTATACAAGCCCACCGAAGATTATCAAAGAAAGTACTTCTACTTATGAATCAGCTTTAGAGCATATCCACCGGTCTCACGTCTCAAATACATACTCCATTCGACCCATATTAGCACTAAAACATGACAGATACGTTCATATCTAGATGAATCTAAGTTAACTAATATGGGTCAGAGGGAGTAACAAATTTATTCAAATCATACATATACTTTAAGTTGCAGAATTTTGGTTCAAATTGGTCTCAAATTTGTCCCAATATTAAGTGGACAATGAGCTAGCCACCCTCGCTGCCGCATGTGTACTCCAAGAAGTACGGGAAAAGTGCTCCCATCCTTCCGTCCACGAGGTACATCCGGCCTTCATCGTCAAAGTGCAACTCGACATGCTAGCCGCGGCCTACCTCCAACATTCATGAGGGCTTGATTTGCGCTGTCATAGTGATGTTGCAGATGATGGCTTCAATCGTCGTCACATTGATGACCACTATTGGCACCGTCGCCGCCTCAGTGTCTTTCATTAGCAACGGGTCTAAGGAGGTGAACAGAAGTGAGACAGAAATTTCAGATGCTTAGATCCTCACCGCTTGGATCCGCGCCACCGCACGCCATTCTGACCCCCACGCTTAGGTCCGTAACGTGGCACGCCGTTCGGACCGCCAGGCTTAGGTCCGTGCCGTCACACACCGTTCGGATTGCCACGCTTACAACCGTGCCACCACACGCCGTTCGGACTGCCGAGCCGCCATACATAGATAGGAGGGGAGGAAGATGTGGCTGGTATACGTGTGATAGGGAAAGGGAAGGAGAGACATCCAGCCCGTCGGGCTCTACTCTGTGTATAGGGTAGGTGCGCCCATTGGGAGAGAGAGACCTCCAGCCCGTCGGATCATAATGTATCCAACGGTGGTTGGCCAAGATCCATGTGATAGACATCTCAACCAATCAAAGCGCAGCCAAACTGATGTGGCCGATCTACGTGCTGCAGGGGAAGGGAGGGAGAGACATCCAGCCTGTCGGTCTCTCTTCTCCGTACAAGGTAGGTGCGCCCATCGGGAGAGAGAGACCTCCATCCTGTCGGATCATGATGTATGCAACGGTGGTTGGCCAAGATCCGTGTGACATACATCTCGACCAATCAGAGCGCAGCAGCCAAACTGAGCACAAGTTGAGCTGTTGTGAGGGTTTGAGTCAGGAGAGAGGGGGAAAGTGAGGAAAACTATAGAGGAAGGGAAAAGTGAGGAAAACTTTAGAGGGAGGGGAAAACTGAGTAGAGCTAAGGAAAACAAGGGCACTCAAACAAAAAAATGAGTAAGGTAAATTCAAGCTTTTGGCATAAAAAATGGAAAATGTGTTATTTGAACAAAATAATTAATCTTGGCTGACATTATATTGTTTGCAACTCAATGATACACAAGTGCTCCAGATTTGGCCTCATTTAGACAAAGTATGTTTTGGAATGGGTTATTTTGGAGGTCGATCGTGTAGAAAGCCATGCATCTTCATAGCTAGTAGCACATTCCAAGAAGGGTTTAAGAAGTGGTTTAGGGGATAAGTCCATTTCTCTTTATTTCCTTTTCCTTTATTATTCATGCTAGGTTGTAGGCAACATAACAAGACTCCATTTGAAGGTTGAACTATGTTTTAACTTTTTTTGAATTAAACTAAACCTAAAACCATTTTTTTGAATTTAATCACTTAGAAAAATAAAAATGTGGATGATTACAATTTAATCCAAAATTTCCAATTTCATATGGTAAATTAATCCAAGATACACAAGTGTGCCAAATTTTGGATCAATTGGTCAACGTTTAAGCCATGAACTAGCTAAACCCCATGTCTTGACCGCATGTCGAGAGCAAAACTGAGCAGTGCTAAGCAACTAGGTGCATGACCATAGAAACTTGCAATAACACATACATTATGAGATTATCCAACATACAAACTTGGGAGCATCACACTAGTTCGAATTCAATACAAACAATAATAGTAGTTCAAATTCATCATACAAATTCAAATTAATAATTCAATTCCATTGTTTTCTTGCTCCTAGTGTTTTTTGCTGGGTTCACCAACTTGCTCCTGGTGATCCTGGCTGGAATATTCTCGGAGTCCACCATCACCTTCTTCTATTTTCCCTTTGTTATTTTTCTCTGCATCCAATGAATCAAGTGCTTCAGTCTGTCATACAATTGGTTCAATCACGTTTCGATCCTCTGGTTCATACGGTTCAAAAAGCTTTGCCTCCATTTCGTCAATATCCTCTCGTGTAATTCCTTTACGTTTGAACTCTACTTCAATCTCCCATGCAGTTGATGTAATCTCCCCTACACTTGGTTCAATCTCCTCTGCATTTGGTTCAATATCCTCTCGGTCCATTGGTTCAATCTCTCCTGCATTTGGTTCAATCTCCTATGCATTTGGTTCAATCTCCTATGCATTTGGTTCAATCTCCTCTCGATCTGTTAGTTCAAACTGCAATGAATCCATTGCTTCATTCTCCTCTCGTTCAAAAACTTCATTCTCATATGCATTTGCTGCTCCCGCCTGATCATCCATTCCATAAGTTGGGTCCACTACATTTTTACAAATCCTAGCAATGTGCCCTAGGATTACACAACGTTTAAACTTACGTCATCGAGGTGGTGCACCGCCCTCTGCACTAGCTCTCATCCTATTATTCCTTGGCCTACCTGCTGGTCTAGTAAACACTGGAGGGTATAGCTTGAAGCCTGGATCCACTTCCATCCATTGGTCTTTTCCCAACAAGGTTGTAACATTCTGAGCATATGCTGCCCTAAATTTGGCAACGGAGAAATACTCTGACACGTACTGATCAACTTCACCCTCTTCACCTCCTAGAACACCCATGAAAAACAATGCATGTATGCAGGGTTTCCCATGGAGCTACCATTCCCTGCAATGGCATGTCCTATCAACCAAAATCACTAGATACCTCCATTGTCTATCTTTACTATCAGTGTATGTTACCTCGGCCTCCATTCCTCTTCAAATGCATTTCATCTTCAATTGATTTGCCCTGGAATGCAAAGCCTTAATCAAAGATGGGAGGATGAGATGGCCAGCATATACTGTTGATGAAATTCTTTGAATGCAAAGCCTTAATCAAAGATGGTTGTAATACATGAACCAAACAGCTCATGAGCATAGTGGATGCATGCATCCTCCACCTACACCTCTTGTATGGGCACTTCACTGTGAACCTTGCTGGCTTACTCTTAATAACATCATAATTATTATTGGTGTGGATGCAATATGTAGTAAGGGAATTATTACAGTCCCGCATCGTTTCAAATATGGTGCCTTCTGAAACCTTGCGATCGTCCCTGTCCCACTCAATTACTGGCAAGTCCTCACCATCGTACTCGGCTAAAACGAGGCTATCATTGTTCTCCTTGTTCTCTTCATCATCAGTGTTATCAAATCTGGCACCATGGGCAATTTCATCCATGTATTTATCCTCTAGTGCATGTTTACTAAATTTATCTATAAATTCAGGAAACATCAACTCATCCTCATCATCTACTGGCAGCGCTCCCTCGTCGGGCTCTGCCTCGTCCTCCACATCGTCCACACGAGCGGTTAGGCTTACACTCGCAGTGCGAACATATGGTACTGGTGTGGATCTACAAGGAGGGCAGGGGCGCACACTATTAGCAGAGATAGCAGAGACATATGATGCCCGACCACCTGATGATGCATGACCACCAAATGATGATTTAACACTCTTTCCTGTGTGCTCAACTTTAGGTTGCACATGGAGATGAATTCGACCAAAATGTTCGGCAGCATTCAAAGAGAAAAGCATTACCAGATCATATTCGCTAGTACTTTGGGAGCAATCTTTGCTCGCTAATGTTGAAATATTGCAAATCAACTGAATCGCCACTGCTCCAGGGGAATTTAGAATAGATTTTATCTATCAAATATCTGAGATTTATGGAGGTTGCAACCATCGCTGGGAAGTAAAATCCAAAGAGATATTATTCACAACCACGAATTATGCTAGTAACCAGTCTAACTGCCAGCCGAAATGTCAGCACTAGATCAATCCTATTCGAAAAGCAAGGCAGTTAGTTGAGCACCAGAGATTCACGCTCAAATACTGCCAATAATCAATCCACAAAGGGAAACGATGCTTACCTAGATGGAATCCATGCGTTAGATCCCTCCGATTCCACCCAATCTTCTCCATGCTCAACACGGATGGCCGGTACACCAGCCAGCGTTACATACTACTCTGCAAAAGGGGTAGATCTAGCGGGAATAGGAGCGGAGCCAGAGGTGGAGCGGACTCCGCGGCTAGGGGAGGGGGCAGCTCTGGGGCCAAGGGCAACATAATGTAGGAGGGCACGATGGCAGGGCAGCGGAGGGGCGGTGTGGGAGCTGTTCCAGACTCGAGGGGGAAGCGAATGCTTTGAGTGAGCGAGAATGGCCGGTCCGACGTGTCTCCATGCGGCCCCACCCTTCACCAAGTATGCAAGACCCGTCCCAACGCGGCCCCACCCTTCACCACCTATGCAGGACCCGTCCCAACACGGCCCCACCCGTCAGCATTTAACGGTCGAGGCAAGTAACGTAATGGTCAACGACGACCCACGGTCCCACCAGTCAGCATGTAATGGTCAAGCCTTTGACCTAACGTCATCCCTCCATCCGAGCGCCTGTGAGGATTTCGTAACATAGTAAGGGGAAAGTTAAGCGGCTGGGGAAAACTGAGTACAACTAACAAACCAAGGGCATGAAAATAGAAATCCCTATTTTTATAGCTTTGTCACTCAAGCGCAAGTAACAGCTAATCTTGGGGAAGTTGATAGCTCAAAATATTTACACTTTTTATCAATGATTTTCCATTGGTTTTCACCAGGTGTCGTTGGTTTTGATCTTTCAACTAATGTTAACATCATAGATTAGCGAAACCTTGTTTTCTTGTATTGGTTTTCAGGTATTGAACACTTTTGGAAGATCTGATATCATTTATGGGCTAGTTACACCTAATTGAGCAAATCCCCAATTGAAGCCCATTTAAATGGAGGCGTCCAGATACCTTAATGAACACTGGAACAATCGGAGACCGCCCGTACTACCTTCATTTTCCTCTGTTATATCAATAAAAGAAACTTTCATGAAGGAGACGAAAATAATATGAACACAGCTGCCGCAAACAGTCCCAGAAGAGAGGAGATCAGATCCTAAGAAGGAGAAGAACACTACCTCATCCTTTGACGATCCCTAACCTCTCAATCATCAACTCCACCATCATTCCCACTTGTACTTAGAGAGAGAGCGATTCTCACTTGTAAGATTAGGGTTTGAACCTTTGATCTACTTTGGTTTGTACTTGATTTGATCTCAAACGGTATTGTGGCTTGCTAAGGTAAAATTGAGATGATTTCCATTTGCAATATTATGATGCCTTTTATCTGTCTTTCTTTGATGTCTTAGTAAATCCCCATAGGCATGGCAGATGTAGGGGATTCGTAATATGTGTTGTGCCTCCTTTGCTTTCATCCATTTGTGATTGTTTTCATGATTATTATATTGTGAGAATGACTATTTATGTTTTCCTAATGCTTGTTGTCCAATTTAAGGGCCCGAATAACATGATCATGATATCTCATAGGTATGAACTTGTTTACTAGCGAATCGGCGACCCTCCGAGTGACACCGCTAATATCAAAGAGGATCTAGTATTACTCAAGGATAACAAGGAACCACCAAGTATAAAGCCCTGATCTGGTCAAAATACATTAATTAATTGGCTGACCATTGCTTTGATAATAGCCAGATGGATCATTGGGATTGGGAAGAATCTACCAAGAGGACTCCTAGTCAGTATATGGGTTGCTTGCCTACTCAAGTATGAATAAGAAGTATCATAATCACTTATCCTATTTTATTCACCTGGCACATTCACTATTACCTTGAACCATTTCTCTTCGCGCCTAACTTCTCATCTGTAGAAATCCCAAAGAATTTCCTTACTTTTAATTTTATGTTGATTACTTTTAGCACCTTTCGTTACTTAAATATTCTACCTTATTCACTCATCCATTTCCACTCTCAACACTTGCATTAAATTCACCCAAGACAACATGACACCTTGGGTGCAACAGAAATGCCTCACAAATACACTTTCCTAAGCTCCTTATTGGGATCGATATAAAAACTGGAATTAATACTTCCATAAAAACATGCTCTCACAAACCTATGCTCTTGCAGGCTATCAGGCTATTTTCTGGTGCCTTGCTGGGGAGCTAAGTGATAAGTGTTTGTTTCTTCACGTTCTTAAGTGTTAACACCATCCATGATCTCTGTTGAAGATAGAGGTACTACGCGTTCAGCTAGAACTTATTTACCTCCTTATATTGACCGTATTCCAACTGAAAGACGCATAAAATTTATTGAAAAAATTGTAACCCACGTACTGTAGACACAAACAGTTCGATAGCTATGATGGTAGATTTGACCATCACCTAGTGGGCCAAAGAGGCTGAGAAACCATTGGGAGAATATGACAATCCATCTAGGCACCTAATAAAAATGCCTATTGTCTATCCTGATCTTGAAATCCTAGAATTTGAAATATATCCCAAGATAATCTATATGATGAAAGAAATTTCTTTCGCAAGAAGAGAAGACGAAGATCCAAGTGATTATTTGATGAAGGTTCATGACCTTTGTGCTACTCATAAACCAACTGGGCTACGAAAGGAGTTTGTACTCCTTAAACTTTTCCGCTGGTCTTTAAAATATAAATCTTTTACTTGGTTACAATTCTTTCCCAATCACACTATAAAAAGCTAGGAGGATTGCATCCAAGATTTTATGCATAGATATTACTCATTTACGAAAATCATGTAGATCAAATGCGACATTACAAATTTCTTTCAAAGAGTTGAAGAAAACTTTTATCAAGCATGGAATAGATTTTAGGGGATGACCATGAAAGTCCCAAATCATGGCTTTAAGGGGCATTTAATTATTCAATACTTTTACAATGGGCTTAATGATGAATCAAAGTATATGATTGACTTAACTATAGGAGGAGCTATTAGTAGCCTAATGTTGCCCGAGTGTATAATGGTTTTCGAGGTAAGATACTTCAATGATGAACAATACAATCCTATTGAGGACATATCCAAGAAAAGGTATGTTTCATATACCTCAGGAACTTATGCCTGAAGTTAAAAGTTCTATGGAGGAAAAAAGGAATTGTAGTAGAGCTTGCTAAAGAAAGTAAAGTGGATGTTCTCAAAACTTTTGTCATAGAGGATGAAATGAATCTTGTAATGCAAAAGTTTAGACACCAACAAAGCCAGTTGATATGTCATAAACATATCTATAATTTTTAATGTTCCATGCTTGTTTAGTATCCACTTTGCTATGATTTGTCTACACATTGAGGTATTTTTATACATTTTCTGGGACTAACCTATTAACAAGATGTCGTAGTGCCAGTTGCCTGTTTTCTGCTATTTTTGGTTTTAGAAAAGCTAGTAAGGAAATATTCTCAGAATTGGACGGGACTTAAGCCAAAGTCAATATTTCACCGAGGAGAACGCAGAGAACGAAGGGCGACCGGATGGGAGCCATAGGGTGGCCACCCTCCCCCCCCCCCCACGCGCAGGCCCACCCTGGGCCGCGCCTGGGCAGGGTGTGGGCCCCTGGCCGTCCTCATGCCTCGCCTCTTCGCCTATATAAGCCCCCTAATGCCAAAACCCTAGGGACCTGACCAGATCTCCACAAAATAGTCCGTAGCTGCCGCCACCATCATCCCTAGATCGGGGGGATCTAAAGCTCTTCCCGGCACCCTGCCGAAGGGGAGAGATCATCCTAGAAGCCTTCTTCATCACCATGCCAGCCTCCGGTATGATGTGTGAGTAGTTAACCCTTGGAATATGGGTCCATAAAGTAGCTAGATGGTTGTTTCTCCTCCTTTGTGCTATCATGTTTAGATCTTGTGATCTCCGTTCATGATCAAGATCATCTATTTGTAATCATACATGTTGTGTTTGCGGGGATCCGATGGATATTGAGATACTATGTTAGATTGATTATTGATTCTATCATGTCTTATTGATTATTGATTCTATCATGTCTGTGTTGTTTGACATCTTGCATGCTCTCCGTTTCTAGTAGCTATCTTGGCCAAGTAGATGCTAGTGACTCCAAGAGAGAGTATTTACGCTCGATAGTGGGTTCATGCCTCTACTGAATCTGGGGAAGTGACAGAAATCTCTAAGGTTGTAGATGTGTTGTTTCTAATAGGGAGAAAACAACATCTTTTTTTCATGGAACAATTGTATTGTTTACTTTACACACATTGCTTAATGCAGTTATCTATTGCTTGCAACTTAATACTAGAGGGGGTTTGGATGATAACCTGAAGCTGGATTACTAGTCATAGATGAAGTTGGATGGCGGTCTATGTATATTGTTGTAATTCCCAATCAAATCTCATAGGATCATGAATGTCTAGTATTTGCATTGTTATGCCTTGCTTAGTTCCTATCAATTGCCCCACTGTAATTTGTTTACCTAGCATGTGGATGTTATTTATCTTAAGGAGAACACCTCTAGTGAACTCTGGACCCTATTCCAATCTTTACCATTGTTACATCATCCACTGTTACCGTTTACTTTTTGCAAGAAACCGTTACCTCCCACACTGTATGTTTAATCCTTTGTTTTCAGCAAACCAGTGAGATTCATAACCTCGTTGTAAGTTGGGGGAAAAGTCTTGAGTCTGTGTTGTGCAGGATTCCAGGTTGTTAGCAACACCTTAGGGTTGTTTCCTTGCTCCTACTAGTTCAGTAACCTTGGTTTCATAACTGAGGGAAAACTTACTGCCATGCTCATCATACCTTCCTCTTGGGGTCTCCCAACGAAGCTCTACTATTGAGCCACGTCAGCGATTTTTCTGGCTCCGCTGCCGTGGAGTTCAAGGAAAACTTCACAAGGGGAGTCCTTCACAACCATTCTCTTTACTTTTTTTGTTTTGTTTACTTTCTCTTGCTTTGTTTTGCTTGCATATTTTTATCAAAACATTCCAAAAAAATTAGTTTCGTTTGGTTTGCTTTTCTTATCAAAAAACACAAAAAAATTAGTTTCATGCTTTAGTTATTGGTGTGTTATTTCCTTGTTTTGTCATGCTTTCTATCAATGGCTGGTTTCTTTGAAACTAGTTCTTATTGGCAAGGTGGGTTCACAAAAGAACAAAAATATTATTATAAGGAACACCGCTTGTCACAAAAAGGGAAACACTTATGGGTGTAAATTGATAAATTGAATACCATTGCTAGAAACGTATGCTCTACTTATAATGTAACTTATTGTTGAGATAAAGCTTGTTGCTGTAGGACATATAAACACCTCCCTTTTAAATGTGAGTATAATGATAATGTTACCATATCTTCTTATGTTAAGGGAAATTATGACTTTTATGATGTGGAACAAATTGAAGAATTTATTGCTTGGAAGGGTGCATTCGAACTTGCTAGTTTGCTTGAAAATACTGATGATGCACCTTATAAATATGAGGTTTATGATATACTTAAATTTTTCTTTGATAATTACAAGGAAGATAATGGCTATATTCTTGAATATATTAATAGATGTTTTCCACAAATGGAAGAGACTAATGCCTTGCAGGAGCCTATGAAAGAATAAATTGCTCAAACTGGAAGCTCATTAGATGAAAAAGAGGAGGAGAGTGATGAACAAAAGGAGGAAGAATGGATTAGCTACCCATACCTACCTTCTAATGAGAGTAACTCTTTATCCCTTACATTATTTGATTGTCCCCCATGCTTACCAAAGGAGGATGAATGTTATGTTCCTGTGGATTCTTTTGAAATATCTACTATGGGTAAAACTTGTTATAATAGTTATGCTCCTGTTATCTATGATAATCCTATATTTGTTCCTAACTTCGAAATGCATGGTACTAAAGAGTTTTGCTTAGAAAATGTTTATGATAAATCTCTAGATGATGGTCCTATATTGGTTGATAATATTAACTGTACTACTATTAAAAGTGGGTTTGAAGGTTTTAATCCCACTATTTTTGAGCTTGATAAAAATTATGTGTTTGTAGATCATGAAAAGCATACTTTATGTGATATTTATATTTTTAGTTCATTCATGAGGCTATTGAAACCTATTATGATAGAGGAAAATATGGTTGTAGAAGTTTTCATGGTACTGAAACACCTCTCTATGTGCTGAAAGTTTTGAAGTTCCTCTTCTTTTATCTACCCATTCTTGTTACGATGTGCTTCTTTGATTTATTTTCTTACAAGCTTCCTATGCAAAGGAAGTGGGTTAGACTTAAATGTGTTTTGAATTTGCTTCTTGATGCTCTCTTTTACTTCAATTCATATTTCTTATGTGAGCATCTTTTCAAACAATCATGACTAACTTAAAGGCATTAAAAAAGTACTTCTTGGGAGATAACCCAATAGTTTTATTGAGTCTTGGATGTTATTACTTCTGTAATATCATCTCCTATCCTTTTTATTTCATTTTTGTGCCAAGAATAACCTCTAATGAGAGAGAAGTAAGATTTGGGGAAGTGCTGTCCCGAAACAGATTTTTGTTCTTCACTGTAAAAATTCGTGAAAAATCTCTGTTTGTCGTATTGATCTGTAGTTTTCTGAATAAATCCCCCAGGTTGTTATATAACTTTCATTATTTCAACACTTTTCTATTTGAGCAATAGAAGGTCTTCGAAAAAATCGGTTTTTACCTGCTGGTCTGTTTTGACAGATTTCTGCAGTCATTTGCATTTTCCTCTTTATCGATTTCTTTTTGAGTTCTATTTGGTAAATTGAGATTTTTTAAGGACTTTCTAAAGCAGCTTGTGTTTTTAATGAATGTTTTACTGTTTTGAAACTAAGCCCAAAGTTTTATTACTTTTGAATGCACTAATGTTGCTAATGAAGATTGTGTGAAGTTTTGTATGATGGAAATTTTCAAGTATAGGGGAAGAATGATGTAATGAGATGAAGAATGGACAAAATCTCAAGCTTGGGGATGCTATCCCGTGTCACCCAAAGAAATATTCAATAGGTACAAGCGTCAAATATTGGGGATGCCCAAGGCATCCCCTTCTTCATCAATAAAAATCCCAGGTCTCTTTATAGACACTTCATTTTTATTGTTTCATGCACAACTGTGTTGTTCTTGGAGCGTCTTAGTTTTTGTTTTTGGTTTTTATTTTCTTAGTTTTCTTGAATAAAGTAGATGGACCCCCGCTTTCGTTGTGTTGTTTCGAATAAGTTGATTGGTGTTGGGAAAGAGTAGAAAGTTTTGTGCTATAGTGATACAAAAAGGAGCTTGTTTTGACTGTGGCTTAGACTTTATCATGTCATGCTAGACATTGTTTTGACCTTATGCTTAGTGATTATTTATGTATCATGACTTTTTCCAAACAATTGAGATTGCTTAATTTTCCTTGCAAGAATCATGCGTTGTTTTAGCATACAAAAGCATAGTATTGTGGTATTCTCCTTTGATGCTTTGTTTGGGTTGACTTGGCACATGCTCACACCATGTTATGACTATGAACCAGTCACCTTAGCCTCTATAATCATTTATTTTTGACTTGTGCTAACACTTTATGCTTTTATTAATAATGTTTTGTCGCTCTGCATGATTATGGCCATTATTGCTCTCTTAGTTGGTCGCTCCCTGTCTTTTGCTAGCCTCCACTTGTATTGAGTAAGCTCTACTCATGCATCCAACTCCCAAGAAACCAAGTTATTCCAAAGAGTCCACTATAAATTCCTATGCATTGTGTGTTACACCATTCCAAGTATATTCTTGTTTTATCTATCTTCCAAATTAAACTTGTTATGTGAAAAATTAGTGATTAAAGCTCTCACAAACTTGATGGCACACTTTATTTTTCTTGCCCCTAATAAACTTGAACCATTGTGTCATCTATGTTGTATATGCTTACACTTATAAGTTGGTAATTAGCAGAACCGTGCTGTCACGGGGAACGCTTTCAACACCTGTAAATATCTACCCAATTGATATCATGCTCATTTGTTTACGGATGTCGGCAGTGTGAAATAAAAGGGGAGCTTGTAAGTTTATATATTTATGTATGTGTGTTAGAGAAATGCATGGGCCGCTAGCCCAAACCATGCCTAATCATGGTGGAAACTTGCAGCATAACCATAATGAGCAATATGTGAAGCATCCTCGATAAAAACCTATGTAAAGAGCAAATAAAAAGATCGCTGAGATGCTCATTGTCTGTTGCCTTGTCATTTTGATATGGGATAGCTCCTGTATCATGGTCAAGGGGTACCCCGTTGGCAGTACTTTATGATACACATATACTGACAATGACAAGAACTTACCGGTAACTAAAGTTGAGTATCATGAGGAACGACCCTCGTGCTCAAGGGACATGATATTGCCAACTTATACTTTGTCAACCATAAACTCCATACTTTGTTCACTTTAACCTTAATCACTTCAAGATGCTTATGATAGGGGCAATGAGAGCTGAAAGCTAACAAGTACCATAATTTTTGGAAGCTCTTTATGAAACTTAAAATCCCTGCTTCCCTTTGAAGGGCCTTTCTTATACTTTTATATTGAGTCTCCACCTTCTATCTTTATGCACCAATTAAGAGAGCATGGTTGTCATTCTTAGTTATATGTGCATTGTCCCAAAACTTATTGATTGATTCATAATGTTGTTATTGCTTATTCTTAAACTATTTGTATCTAGTCACCCTTATGAACTTTGGAGGTGTCCTATGCATTTATGTTTTGCTACTCCATGAGGGACAAGCTGAATGCCACTATGCTATGTTTTCTATATGTGAAACAAATAAACGTCTTTCAATGCATTGTTATTCATGATCTTTGTTTGTATCCTTCAATGTTGCGACATAGTTGCTATGTCTTATTGTTAGAACTTCATCTTTTATGCTCATGTTTAGAGTACTTTGATCCCAGCTTTCAATGCTTGCAAATGGTTTAATCAAGATTGTGATGGTGCATGTCACCTCAAAAATTATTCTTTTTATAACTTACCTACTCGAGGACGAGCAGGAGTTAAGCTTGGGGATGCTTGATACGTTGTAAACATATCTATAATTTTTTATGTTCCATGCTTGTTTAGTATCCACTTTGCTATGCTTTGTCTACACTTTGAGGTATTTTTATACATTTTCTAGGACTAACCTATTAACAAGATGCCGCAGTGCCAGTTGCCTATTTTCTGCTATTTTTGGTTTTAGAAAAGCTAGTAAGGAAATATTCTCGGAATTGGACGGGACAAAAGCCAAAAGTCAATATTTCACCGAGGAAACATAGAGACCGAAGGGCGACTGGAGGGGAGCTACAGGGTGGCCACACCCTGATGACCCACAAGTATAGGGGGTGTATCGTAGTACTTTTGATAAATAGGAGTGTCGATCCCAACGAGGAGCAGAAAGTGCTGAACAGTGGTGTGGAGCAAGAAATCCCTGTGAATATTTAGCAAACGGATTTTTAGTGGTTTTCTGACAAGGCAACAAAACAAGGAGAAAGTAACAGAAGTAACCAACAAACGGAGAAAGTGGCCCAATCCTTTCTTAGCAATAGACAAGCCGGTGGAAATACTTATAAGGACCAAACGTTCTCGAGGACACATGGGAATTCTGTCAAGTGCTTTCGCTTCAAATAGCTGAGTACTCTTCTTTGGTGTTTGTAAGTGTTGTGTGGGTGAACCTGTGCTAACATACCACCCTTCCTAGGACTAATACATATTTTTGATTAAACCCCATGCAAACATCCGTAACTACAGGAAAGAATTAAGATATAAATCTAACCACAGCCTTAAACTCTGAGATCATACGCTCCCTTGTGCAAAGGTGTCCTAACGGGGGGTCAGGTTTCTGTCACTCCGGCAACCCCACGATTAGTAGCCAAATACACAATGCATTCCCCTATGCCCATAAATGATGAAGTATCATGTAGTCGATGTTCACATGACACCATTAGAACAATAGCACCACAACTTAAATACTAAACCATTGAATAATAACTCATCACAGATTCACTACTAACAACATGACTTCTCCCATGTCCTCAAGAACTAAACGAACTACTCACAAGACATCATATGGATCAAGATCAAAGATGATATGATAATGGATAACAATCTGAACATAAACAATAATACAATGGTTCCACTCACAAGCATCAACTACAATAGTAATCAACACCGGAAAAGTTTCCCCTAAGAACTAAAGCAATATCCAACACAATTGTTACAGCGGGACGGAGTGGTGTTGATGGCGACGGTCTCCCCTCTCCGGGAAGGAATTCCCCCAGCAGAAATATGTCTGCCGAAGAGATCTTTCTCTCTCTGTGTTTTCCGTCCCCTAGAGGCGGCGGAAATCTATCTGTGGTCGCTCCCCTAGTGTTAGGGTTCCGTAGGGAAAATATAGGCAAAGGGGCGGAGTCGGAGGCCGGGCAGGTGGGCCACACCTGCCGTAGGTGCGGGGTCAGATGGGCCCGCGCCTGGGGGGTGTGGGCCCCTTGAGGCCCATCTCCGTCCCTCCTTCTGGCTTACTTCGTCTTCTAGTAAAATAATATGTTCCCATATTTTTCTGGTATTTTTCTGATCTTTTCGAAATTGCACCGAAACGCCTTCTTTTCCATCAGAATCCAGACTCCGGTAGTCCATCCTCCAGGAATCATCCAACATGCATAAACATATGAAAAGCCATAAGTAATACCTCATAATAAGACAAATATCAATGAATAGAGGCAAATTATGATATAAAATGGTGATGCAAATTGGGCGTATCAACTCCCCCAAGCTTAGACTTCGCTTGTTCCCAAGCGAATACTGAGCTCAGTAAACATGTCCACAGGTTTATGGAGTGAAGTGTCGATAAAAGAATATGAACAAGAAGCATCACACTTACCATTGCACAACTCATAGAAGAAATCAACTCACCATTATATAACTTAGCTTGCATCCAACACTACAACAATACAGAGGTTTGGTAACACATAACTGTAACATAAGAAAAATTGTGTTACTTCGTGAAATCCTAGTAACACACTAATTGTGTCAACAATGAATTTGTAACACAAAGTATGGGAGAGGCAAAGAGTGTTACACAGTTGTAACACATGATTCAAGGTGTTACAAGGTAGTAACACATAATTTGTAAACATCGAAACCATGTTACTAGGTTGTAACACATAGATCAAGAGGAATATAGTGTTACAAACTTGTAACACATAGGGTAAGGCCCAAAATTAGATGTTACAACCAAAATGACAACATACTAGTTGTGTGTGTGTCTTTGCCGATACGCTATGCCTTGCATTATCTAACTTTGTATAACGATTTTGTCCAAAAAGAACATCTTAAGCATGTTTGCCTAGGCTTCTGAAACTTTCTAGGTCCGCCACTAGCAAAGATAATAGTAGTGCAATGGTAGTTGTTATCTTAACTATATAATATATTGGTCTTTGATTAAGAGTCTGAAGCAATGTATTTTTTTCATCTTCAAAACAATGTGGTTAATGGTTGAAAGTGAGACAACCAAACGGTTATCAAGCTCATGAATTTCAGACATCACCGTGATTTAGTCCGTGCAACATTTGTGATACTAATTTACTTTAACAATTGTGTTTGACATATTGAAAAATAGTAGGAAGAAACAGAGAATGTAAATCTCAACCTTTACATGGTCATGTGCTTTAAAAAAGATTTATAATAACAATTAGTATCATATTTAAATTTATTGAGTATTGCAAAACATTTTTGCGTGTTACAACTAGTAATTAAATGATAGTATATATTAGATAGCTTGCGCACATACAACTCTTTTTCAGAATAGGGTGCATATAATAATGTGGCGTTGTATTCGTGAAACAAATAGAGTACAAAATGTTATGTTTCAAGAGAATTAAACTTGTGACTCAAAGTTGCAAATACCAGTTTAAAAAATTAAATAGATGCCCGCTACATAGTTTTTGGTGGAAACAGCTAGCTAACTAGTTTTTTTAGAAACGCTAGTTTGCTTTCTTTTAGTGATAAGTTGTTGTTGATAATCGGCAATAGTAGTCGGCCCAGTTCTTTTCGGCTACAGCTTGTGCATAAGCCACTCTCATTTGAGCTGCCCACAAAAACAACTGTGAAAATAAGCTTGTGAGAAACTGCAGTCCAGTTCTTTTCGGCTTCCACCGTCCCAGCTTATTGTCTAAGCTATATGTTGAAAAGTCTATAATGTCCCTAGGATTATTTTGTGTTTTGGTTAGCTAATATTGATTTGTTTCTTATTGCCGTTAATTTGAGAAAGAATACAATTCCAGAGCATTTTAAAGAGTTGAACATTAATACTCCATTTGTCCATAAATAACTGACTTGAGTTCGTCTAGATACAAATCTATCTATACACTAAAAACATATTTAGATACGTTCAGTTTAGACAAATCTAAGTCAATTATTTCTGGATGGAGGAAGTACAATTCAATAACATCCAACATCATGCAGACACAAATCAACACAATACAATCTATGCAACTCGCACTAGCATAAGTTGAAAATTATGATCAGCAAAAGTAGACGCCATACCACCGTTCTTTCTTAACACAATACCACCGTTGAAATAAAAAACATCATCCTTGTTTCTGGATGGAGGAAGTACAATTCCATACATCGAACATCATCCTTGTTTTTAACACAATACCACCGTTGGTTGAAATAAGAAATAACAATACGTTTATTTATTTCTGAACGAGCTGTGTCTGAATGTCTCCGCTTGTGCAGCAGGGATCAGAAGTTCAGATCGCTACGTTTCTTATTTGAGCTCTTCATGTGATTCAGAACGGGATCTACAGAATAAGAAAAAGGTGTACGCGTCTACGTTGAACTTGCCCGCTGGTGGAGGAGGTGGGCAGTTCGGCTGGGGAGCCAATCGCAGGTGGAGGCTGCAACAGATCACTCGGCCTGCCCCAGGCGGCGGCTTGAGGAGGCTTGCTAGAGGGGAGAACTAGGCGGCTTTAGAGAACTTTGCTTATTTCTTCAAGAACAACATCAGCTTGACATCCTTGTTTCTTAACATGGAGGTTGCTTCTTCAGCTTGACTGAGAACAAGCTAATAACAAAAAAAATACGAATGAGCATTTAAAACTTGCCAAGATTGATGTTTACAAAACTGTAAAATTGTAAAGGCCACATTCATTTGGATGAGAGGCCTGATGGCAGTGGTATGAAAAACTTAGTTAGCTAATCCAAAATAAATAGTTTCTAGGCCAAGCTAAATTTGATCAATAAACGCTAGATTATTCTTGTCTTGGTGAATTGAAAAGAACTGACCAAGCAAAAGGAAAAAAAATGGGAAATCACCTTTTGCTTCCTCTTCTTAGAATTAGGTTTCTGCTTCATCACCACAACCTGAGCAGAAGAATCGAAAAAGTATTAGAACTTTTGGCTTCAATTTGAATTCTGCACCAAGTGAATTCATGGACTACACAACAGTGACTACAAGAATGACAAGTACTCCATCATTTCGGCCGAAACATAACAATCTGCAAGCGAATGAGATTTATGTATCTAGTCATTGAAGCTATCAACCAATCATGCCATAACAGCTTGGAAAAATTGAATTATGCATGTATGTCACTCGCGGCATGTTCAAGTGTTATAATAGTCAATGTATGTGTGTTGACGGAAACACGTTGTGGTCTCCTGATTTTGTCAGCATGAAGTGGACGACCACTGCTGCGAGTCTCTGATTTCGACAATTACATCTGCAATAACATGAGGCAATGTGTGAATTTTGGACTACCTATTGCAAACTTCAGAAAATCGGTTGTTTCTGCCATTCTTATGCAGGAATCTTTTGAACCTGGTGAGTTTGTTGTTCACGCAACTTTGGAATTGAAACTGCCAGTTATTTTTCTGTTCATATTGTGTAACATGTTCTTACGTTTTACTAGGTGGACATGAGAACATTGGAACGCAAGATGAGGTATTCACCGCTGATGCAGCCATTCTCATATCCCACCTTCTACTGTTTTTTCGTGTTTCAAAAATACCATGATGTTTTTCTTCTCTACTCTATCTGATCAGAAACTTTACTGAAGGAGACACCAAAAGCACCAAGAAGATTGGAGCATAGCTGATGCAGAGTTGCACTCTGGCCAACGTACAAATAAATGGTGCGGAAACTCCTTTTGGTTTCTGATATCGTTTGTTTGTGTCATTGCGTACTATTTAGTGTTTTTGTTTTCTGTAATTGTTTGACAATGGAAGACAATCAAAAGGTTTAACTACATACCCTGATTTTTATTCCAGGTTTACAGTTATTTAGTAGGTTATCAAAAAACAAGAAAGGAAGACAGCTGAAAACTTGATTTTTTATCAAGTTCCATGCAGTACCAGCGGCAGTGGGCACAGACATGCCGTCGCTCGAACTTCAGGTCTTGGTGTTGAACGAGATGGTCTCCCTCGCCGGCGACAAGGAGGTCGCACTCCCGGAACCACTCTGATTCCTCTCGTTTTCCTTCCTACTTCCTCCGTCCCAAATTAGTTGTCGCAAATTTATTAAAATATGGATGTATCTAGACATGTTTTAGTGTATAGATACATCCATATTTTAACAAACTTCCAACAACTAATATGGGATGGAGGGAGTACAATATTTCTTTACGCTCCGTTTTTGGCGATTTACTTATGTGGTGCGGTATATTGTGAGGGGTGAGCAGAACTATTTCTACTGCTCCTGGAAGTGTTCAGGGGATTCAAGCAGATAGGAGTCCTCGGATGGGGTTCTCGGGTTTGGTGCTGACACTGCTCGATTTAACATGTTTATTTGTAGAGGTCTCTTAGTGAAGACTGTTGGGATAAAGAAATTAGTGCTCAAAAGCAATGAACGATTTCACATAGATTTGTTCTGTTGTTGGGTTCAAAAAGAGTCATCTGGGGCGTGTGGTGCTAGGTAGCTACAGGATTCTATGGGCCTCCTCACATTATCCTCTGAACTCCAGTCCTGCACAGCCACAAGGAGGGCCTCCTCACATTATCCTCTGAACTCCAGTCCTGCACAGCCACAAGGAGGACAAGATCCTCTTGCTGCCAGCTCCCTCAGATAAGAAGTTCACTGCCATTGTGCAGCGAGGGCTCAGCTCTAACCGGGAGCAACGGTGATTTTCTTATTTACTGAAGAAGAGAAAACTGTTTATGCTGGTATTGAACTGTGTGGAGTGTGGACTATTTCTGTATTGCAGTGTCTGATGTGAGCTTGCTTGATGATTTCGTTGAGATTGAAGAGTTGGATACATGATTTGGTTGTGCCACAGAAACACAGAACGTTTGCTGTTCAAAATGGCAGCATCCAACAGTCATCTTGAATGGGTTCATGATGTTTGGCGATAGTCGACAGTCGAGATCGTCCTTTGGAATTCAGTAATATGTCACATATTTCCTTTTGGTCAAGATCTACGTGAAGCTATTTCTGCTATATGGTATGCTCGGTTGGAAGTGTAATTCTTCTCTTGACTTAGGAGTTTACTTAGCATATTGCAAGTGTTTTGTGATGCTCCTACAAAACTGAATTACCTGTGACAACTTAGTTCGTGTGTCCCGAAACATTGATTTTTCCTCTTCTGATGCAACACACGGACATGTTCCCTAGTCATGGTAAAAATAGGAAGTCTCGTCTGTCTACTTGCTAACGTCTAGAACCACAATCTGCTACAGGCCCCTGATGAAAATGGCAAAGACTAGTGCTCTATAATGCTTGGAAATTATTTTTAGCAGATTTAAGGGCAATATAGACATTACATGTATCATGTGCCCAAACCCATAAGCCCAAAAGAAGGGGACGGTCTAGTTTTTAGGAGCTTCTGTACAGCGCAGATTGTTCCCACCAAAATCTATAAGCTAGCTTTTCCAGAATCACAAGCCCAAAAGAAGTGGCCCTTATACTCTATTTCAAAAGCATTTTCAGCAACAAATTGATAGCCTTCCACCAACAGTACAGCAGTGTAATGACATCATTTTCACATAATTCCAACAGCATTTCAACAATTTTCAGCTAAAAACATCACATAATAGTTGATT
The DNA here is from genome assembly GCA_916181665.1 of Avena sativa. Lineage (NCBI taxonomy): Eukaryota > Viridiplantae > Streptophyta > Magnoliopsida > Poales > Poaceae > Avena > Avena sativa. Next base: position 279,176,635 of record OV702283.1, on the reverse strand, counting down.
ATAGAGCATGCTAATTTCATGTCCCAAAGATCACCAAAAGGATGATACTAGTAATTCAACATACACCACGTCAAAAGTAGACCTCACAACAGACTACACTTGTTCAAAAGTAGATCTCACAAAAAGAAAATTCTAAAATTGCTACACGTTTGTAAAAAAAAGTACGGAGTACATCTATTTCTTATTTCAACTGGGAGAAGAAGCGTACCTAGAACAGTGCAGCGTCGCTGTTGAACTCGGTGGCGCTGACCGAACAGAGGATGGAGAAGCTTGGGCAGGGAGTGGCGGAGGGCGTCTTTCCGGACGTCAGCGTGCAAGCATCCATGTCGAGCCCTCTGTCGTCGGCGATCTGGGGCAGGGCGCGACGGGCTCGCGTGGGCCGAGCCGAGCGGGGCCGTACAGGGCGGGGGGCGGGGTGCAGGAAGATCAGGAGAGAGCGGGCCGTGCAGGGCGGTAGATGGGCTCGCGGGCTGAGAGGAGAGCGCCGCCATCGGCGCTAAGAGGCGGCGACCATGCGCGCCGCCATGGTCGGTACAGAGGACGGGTCGTTCTGTGTTCTGCTGTCTTTTGGATCGGTCTAGTTGAGGCCGTGAGGGAATATTTGGTATTGTCAAATAACGTGACAAACATCACACAGTTTGTCAAATTTATTAGTGTATCCGTCTTAAAATAGATGTCTTAAATTTATCAAAATTTAAATGAAATTAAATAAAAGTCTTAGATTTGTTAAAATTTGGAATTTTAACAAATCTAAGACATCTATTTTGGAATGGAGGAAGTACATCATTTTAGGACGCACTATTGTGTCTTCATGAAATTCTATATTTGACAAAATTTGACCGAATTCGACCACCTCCTAACCCTAGTCCCCATCACAATTGTAGGAGGAGGAATTCCACACTAGCTCGATCACCGTGGGAGTCATCGACGGCGGCGCGACCTCCTCCTCCTTCACCGTGGACGGCGTCCTCCCAGTCCTCCTCCTCCTTCTTCACCGAGGCCGGAGCCGGAGCTGCCGACGGCCCCGCATACTCCTCCTTCTTCACCTTCTTCCCCGCCGCGGCGTCGGCCTTTCGCTTGGCCTCGGCATACACCTCCAGCATCTTCCGCTCCTCCTTGACGAGCTACGGGTTGTGGCCGGCGAGCGCGGTCGCCGTCGCCGCGTCGCGGAACTAGCCCTTCCACCCCAAGACGGAAATTGAGCTCGCCGCACTCTCTACCGTGGAGGCGCACGTTCTCGATGTCATACGCCCACGGCGCCTGCTCCGCCAACTAGAAGAACCCTACCCACACCTTCTTCTTGGTGTTGCGGTCGGTGATCTCCGCCACCCACGACCCCTAGGACCGCTGCCGCGGTAGACCGGCGTTGGCGGCACCGGCAGGTCCAAGGTGTCAGTGGAGCGGCGGGGCTGCTTCCGACGTATGGGTGGTGCCAGTCGAGGAGGGGAAGGAGGGGAACGGCGGCGAGAAGATGAGGAGGCTCAAGCTTGCGGCGGGGGGAGGGGCTGCGGGTCCGGCGATCACTCACAATCGATTAGGTGCAGTTAGAGGAGTAAAAGAACATATTTGTTAGGATAACAACAATCGATCCCCAGGCTCCTATGTTTGACGTGTGTCCGGGATTGACGACAGAAACACGATAGGACTCATCGTACCTTATCTCCTCAACCCGAAATATCTCCTCGTGTTTTCTTCTGGCTTCCTCTTCCTCGCGTCTCTCGTCGTCGCTCGCGGTTCCAATCCTCGCCTCCCACCACTGTTCGTTGCTCCGGGGGATCAAGGGCCCCGTACTGCTCCGCGATCCGATGGCCCAATGATCTCCTTCGTCGCCTCCCATGGCGCTCGCCCCGCTCCGTCCATTCCCATGGCGTCACCATCGAGATATCCTCTATCCTACAACTCGGCGACCTCGAGGAGCAGGACGAGGTGGGCGCAGTCACCGATAATGCAGTTTCTATCCTCGAGTTTCCACCCCAGGCCGTCCCCGACGCTCGAGGCACCCGCCATGCTCCAAGTGCTTGACAACCATGGCGGCGGGTTCGAAGTGCTTGATAGCCACAAGAACGACGACTACCGACATACACGTGGCGGAGTTGGGTGCTGCAAGCTACTCCGTCAAGCACAAAGACGATGGGCGGCGCGCACGTGTCGGAGTTGGGTGTTGCGAGATGCACCTAGGCGTCTGGTGATGCTACTTGTGGCTAGTGCAGATGCTACAAGCGGCATCGGTCTCTATTTTGTGGTTTTGATACGAGGTCTCCGAAGACGTTTTTCCGGCGAGTCTCCGGTGATGTCTCCGGTAAAGTCGGTTTTACTATATTAGGATTTTTTTTTGCTATAAGGTCATCGACGGACTCTCCGGCGAGGTTTAGTTTGTATGTGATTTGTAGACCCACCATAATCTGTGCATGTAACAAAAGCGGTCCTATTTATAGCAAAAGTAGGACTATGATCTTTTTGATCGATGGAAAAATTTTCTATTTAGCGGGAGATAAAAAATATTCTACGCAGGCGCTATTTCCCCGAAATTATTTTTGGCACTCCATGTACGCACTAATGCCAAAAATATCCCTCCAATTATCCTAACAGATCCCTGATTTATAGCCCACCTAGAGGCACCGCCCTTGACATAACCGCACCGCCCACCTCCGGTAATGTCGATCTCGACCTCCTGCCCTCGTTGTCTCCCCTAACTCCCGAAATCACAGAGCAGGAGGGCATCCGCCTCAGCCTGGTTCGCCGTCGCCGGCCAGAGAACAGCCGCATCTCATTGGGATATTCCAGTCTCCAGTCCGCAGGCTTCCAGATCTCAAGATCCCAGCCCACTCTGCAGTCCCAATTCCCAGGTGAACATCCCGTAATCTCAATTCCAAGGTCAATACATAAGTTAGGAATGGACTATAGGTTCGACAGAATGAATAGCCTCTTCTTTTGCCCTTTGTTGCGTGTCCACTACCGATTGCATTTTTGCAGGCCCGTCAATGGCCATGAGCGAGCTGAGCGATAGAAAAGGGCCCCCCAAAATCGTGGGGCCCCGATCAGAGAATTCTTTTGCCTGATAATTCGCAGGAAAAACATCCTTCTGAAAAGATCCTTCCGTCATAATTAGCAGAAACAAAAGATCCTTCAGCCTGATCTGCGTGTCACACCTATGACTTGTTTAGATTAGTTAACCATTGACCGTAAAAGCCAAATCTGTAAGTGCCCATGGATGCTGAGCGGCCCAAAGCCCAAAATATTTAAGCCCTAAGGTATTGCATATTAATACGGTTCCTAGACTATACAGACTACTTGATTAGATTTTTTGGATCAGTTTGGCATAGTAATCCAGAATTGTGTAAGGCTAGAGATTAAAGTTACACTACACAAGAATTTAACCCGAAGTCTAATTTGTATAGTAGAAGACTAATGATATTGATGCAGGTTGTTGGCCATAGAGCTACATACAAACAAGTATAGATGTCCGCTTTATTTTCAATTGCAAAGCATATATTCTTGTAGTCTGGTATTAGTGCCATATATTCTTGCAAAGTATAGACGGCCCTGCATTTTTTATGTTCTCCCCCACCGTTTGTTTACAAGTACTTACCAAGCTAATTAAAATGGTGCTAATGCAGTCATGCTTCTCCATGGCTCCATCTATGGCTGCGCCCTTGATTTGGGAATCCTAGGCTGCATGTAAAAGGAGTATTATCATGGGAGAAGACTATATACAACTTCCTAATTAATTTCATTGTTGTATAGAAGCATCATCGTGAATACGAGGTTAACCATGATTTCTCACAGAAAGGACAATCACCAACACCTGCTATTTCTGATGGAGGAGAGGTACTGGTAATCTGTTTGGTTACTTGCTGAAAAATTTGCTTGGTTTTCTATTGAGAAATGATGATATCCAATATTTGTGGAATAAAATTGCATTATGAACTTCAGTTTGCAGAACCATAATGGTAGAATCTTTTCTACTTTGTTTCTCCACAGATGAGAAGGAGTGGGGAGAACATGGATGAAAATTCAAGAAAATTATACAAACAAAACAAGACTACGAGTCATATATCCTCAAAACAGCGTCGTGGTCCTTCGTTGGAGGTAAAAGAACATAGTATGTTCATGTTGGATATATGTTCATCAGATTATTTGTATTTTCTTATTATAATGGTGGCTTTATTCCGAATGTAGATTGGTTCAACAGTAATTTTGAAGTCCTCAACCTATCCAAACAAAAGACGTGTGGCATATGCCACTATTTTGGGTAGTAATTCAAAAATATTGGTTGGTGGTGTTGAACTAGGCCGCCAATTTACACAAGTTCAAGTCAATGAACCAATTGAGGAAGAGAGCTTGGTGAGGGAAAGGGAAAATTGTATGACAATTGGTGATGCTTTTGCTTCTGGGGTACCAATTGCTTGGCCTTCAGCATGTGTACGTCGTTTCTTGAGGTTTGGTAATTTAATTTTTGGATCAATTTAATTCCATACATAATTCTAATTTTCTTTGCAGATTGAGAATATCAATGGCTAAGAGTTAATTTTGATGCTTGGTCTAGTGATGTTATGGCGCTACAAAATCTGTAAGATTGGTGCAAGAGAGAGAGAGAGAGAGAGAGAGAGAGAGAGAGAGAGAACATGCTAGCAACCATGATTGGTGTCGATTATATGAAATATTTCACATATTGTAGTTTATAGTACTGTGTTTAGAAATGTAATATTTTGCTTCAATATCTACTCTATGTTCATTGCTGCAAATGTTGTCGAGTGACATGAAACACGTTGGTATTTATATATCCTTAATATAGTTAATATGCACGTGGTGCTAATTGTATCTATGATCATTTTGTTATTTTACAATATGGCATATGCTTCCCATTTTCACTATGTACAAGTATAGAAAAATATATTAATAAAATATGAAATATAGCTATTCTGAATTAACACTATTTTAAAGAAAATTAGTGCATATTAATCATTGTTACTAATCATGAGGTGTTACTACAACTAGATAAACATGTTGCTAGGTTGGCACCAATCACCAAAAGCTATGTTACAATATAGAGAAAAAATATGTTACTAGCAATCAAGATGATGTTACAAACAGTGTTATCGGGGCCTATAGGGCTCACTTCCAATAGTGAATAATTGTGTTACAGTATTTGATAAATTGTGTTACCAAACGTGTTGCTATAGCGAGAAAAACATGTTACAAAACATGTTCCTATAGTCCAGAAAAGATGTTACTAGGACATGCGGTAACACATATGGCTTGTGTTGCTAAAATACACTTGTAACACGTTTATGTGCATATAGGAACAATTCTTATGTTCTATAATGGACACCACCTAGTAACATGACATATAAGAACACATAAAAAGGTGTTACTGGGTGCACTAGTAACACCTTTCGAAGCTATAGTAGCACATGAGCGTGTTACTAAATCTCTGTCGTGACGTAGTGCAAGTACAGCAGTCACAATAGAGATGCATAAAGATAAATCATAATTGTAATTGGCAAACTTGTTCTTGGCTAGAGAACACCTAGCAAACAGTCTCACAAAAGCTTTTTGTAGAAGTTTCAAAACAGGAACACTCTTTGCTCAAAAAGTTTTTTCACAAGTAAAGGCTTTCAAAGTAATACTCAATAAATAAGAGTTTTGTGCAAACAAGGAAGATAAAGAACATGATTGAATAAATCACCATATGAATGCTTGAAACACAACAACTCAAAAGCTTCCTGGAGATGGAGAGGAAGTAGGTTTACTGACTCAACTTGGAAGTGGGTGAAAGGTCCCTTCTTAGAGGGTAGCAGAGATTACAAGTCATAAAGAGCTTCCAAAAGATTATGGTACTTACTAGCTTTGAGCCCTCATTGACCCTATCATAAGAATCTTGAGATGATTAAGGTTAAAGTGAACAAAGATGGAGTATATGCTTGACGAAATATAAGTTGGCAATCTCATGTCCCTTGAATATGAGGGCCACTCCTCATGCATACTCAACTTTGGGTCCAGGTAAGTTCTTGTCATTGTAAGTATTTGCACATCATTGAGAACCGCCAACGGGGTACCCCTTGCACATGGTATAGGAGCTTTCCCATAACCAAAATAACAAGGCAAGTAGACAATAAGCATCTCAGCAATCTTTTTATTTACTATGTGTATAACATTTTATTGAGGATGCTTCATAGATGACTCACTATGGTGATGCTGCAAGTTTCCACCATGATTAAGCATGGCTTAGGCTAGCGACCCAGACGTTTCTCTAACACAGAATACAAACTCCATGGACTTACAATTTCCCTCTTTATTTCACACCGTTGACATCCATAGACAAAAGAGCACGATATCAACTGTTTACAGAATACAAGTGCAATGTTGAAAACGTTCCCCGTGACAGCACGGTTCTGCTAATTTCAACGTATAGATGCAAGCATATACAACTTCGATGTTCACAATGGTTCAAGTCTATTAGGGGCAAGTAAATAAGGTGTGCCATCAAGTTCGTGAGAGCTTTACTAACTAGTTTTCTCATAACAAAATACTTTTTAATTCGAAAGGTAGATGAAGTTTTAGAATTTGCTTGGAATAGCAAAAGCTACTAGGTGGATATGGTGGACACAAGTGGCAAAAGTTTTGGGTTCAAAGGATTTTGGAAACATGAGAAGTATGCCTTCTCAAAACAGGTTTTTGGCTAGCAAGGCTGGGTAGCAAGCAAGAGAGTTGAAAGAAACAAGCAAACATACAAGTAATAAAGCCAAACATGCAATCTTCCTTGAAGACACAAAAGAATCTTAAATAAAGAATACTAAGCTTATGAGCCAACAAGAAAGAAAACAAATGATACCAAATACCTGTAAGCTTTTTTCTTTCTTTCTTTTTCTTTCAAACTAAAGACACTGACCAAAACTCGGTTTGCCAAAACCAATTTAGATCCACTTGATGATCCAAAAGTGGTGCCAATACTGAACAAGATCCATCATATAAAGAGATTGCAAACTAAAAATAAGAAGTGCAAAAAGTAAAAGATGAGACTTCTCATTAATATTCAATAAAGGCACTCACACCAAGGGATACATAGATAATCAACTAAAGGAGAGATACTTCCACATGCAAACCAAACTATAAAATAACCTCTCTACCACAGATATGAATCCACTAAAAAGGTAAAAGATAAAAGATAATGGTGGTGATACCTCGACACTCCCCCAAGCTTGGAAGAAGCCAAGGGGATGCCAAACCTGATGACGAGTTACTCCTTCGGTGGTGGTGTTCTTTGGTCATCATAAAACTTCCAAGGCAATGGTTCCCCATCCAAAAAGGATGTCCTTGTCTCTGCAATCTGAAACTAGCAGAAGAGCTTATGCGATCAAATCTAGCCTCATACTCACAGTTTTGATTTTGTATGTCATAGAGTTGTGCTTGCAATTGATTTGTGGTCTGACGGAGTGAGAAGATATCTTCTCGAAGCTCAGCAACTTCTCCCTCATGCTTGGTGATGAGTTCTGAACTTATCTTGTGAATAACATCCACTTCGCGTTCTGCCATCTTCTTATACCTGAAAACTTCTTGTTCCAACGCTTCCATCATGTCTTCCAGATTGCCTTCTCCTTTAGGGCCTTGAACTTCTTTCATCTATACCTTACCCTCTTTGAGGATCAACTCTTTCGGATGAATCCTCAACTCATACATGTATGGGTTGAGGACGTCCGCAGAGGAATCCTCTGGGGGTGATCCAGAGGAAGACATTGAGGCTCCAAATCTGAGAATTTTCCTGACAGAAACAAATCGAAATGAAGACACGACGAGAACACGATGCAAGAACCTCGGGAAACCCGGGGGGTTATATATTACAAAGATTCAATGCATAAGGAAGGTTTTGACACGGAAGCGAGGCGGAGTCGGAGCTCGGGGGTGGAACACCCCCCTCAGGCGCGGCCAGGCTGGGCCCGCACCTGGGGTGGGTTTGTCCACCCCGGGCTCTGTTTCCTCTTTAGTTCCGTCTCGTAACTTCCCTTATGTATTAAAAACATAAAAAATATTAAAAGATTGGGGTTTCACGAACCTTCTGTTTTCACCACTTTTACCTATTCAAGGACAAACTCTGCAGTTTCTGGTGTTTGGCTTCTGATAAATTCTTCTAGAGTTATCATTTGAATAACATCAACATCTTCGTTATAATAATCCCCAAAAATATAATGTTTTAGTCTTTGACCATTCACCACCTGCGTTGTGTCATCTTTTAGAGAAGAAATTTTGATGGCACCTGAACGGTACACTTCCTTGATAACAAAAGGTCCTTCCCATTTGGAGAGTAGTTTCCCTGCAAAAAATCTGAGACGAGACCTATACAAAAGAACTTTATCACCAACATGGAACTCCCCTCCTATCATGCCATCCTTTTACTTTTCCTTAAAGAGCCTAGCATTTTCGTAAGCTTCACCTCTCCACTCATCTAGATTACTTAAGTCGAGCAGTCTTTTCTCACCAGCAAGTCTAAAGTATCTATTCAACTCTTTCACTGCCCAATAAGTTTTGTGTTCTAATTCTAAAGGCAAGTGACAAGCTTTCCCATAGACCATTTTGTAAGGAGAAATCCCCATAGGATTTTTATAAGTAGTTCTATAAGCCCACAAAGCGTCATTCAACTTTTTAGCCCAATTTTTTCTAGACCTATTGACAGTCTTCTGCAAGATAGATTTATTTTCCCTATTGGAAAGTTCATTTGCCCACTAGTTTTGGGGTGATAAGCTAAAGCTTTTGTGGTTTACATCATACTTAGCAAGAGTTTTTCTAAAAACCCCATGAATAAAATGGGAGCCTCCATCAGTCATGAGATATTTAGGCACACCGAACCTAGGAAAAATGACATCTTTGAGCATTGTAAAAGAGGTCTTACCATCAGCACTGCTTGTAGGTATGGCTTCTACCCACTTTGTAACATAGTCAACTGCAACAAGAATATGAGTATACCCTTTTGAAGGAGGAAAAGGCCCCATAAAGTCAAATCCCCAACAACCAAAAGGTTCAATAACAAGAGAATAATTCATAGGCATTTCATTGCGTCTAGAGATGTTACCTACTCGTTGGCATTCATCACAAGATAAGACAAACTTCCTTGCATCTTTAAAAAGAGTAGGCCAATAAAATCCATATTGTAAAACCTTTTGTGTAGTCCTATCCCCAGCATGATGTCCTCCATAAGCGCTGCCATGGAATTTTCTCAATATCTCTTGTTGTTCAAATTCTGGAGCACATCTTCGCATAATACCATCTACTCCTTCTTTATATAATTGTGGGTCATCCCAAAAGTAATGCCTTAGATCATAAAAGAATTTCCTTATTTGCTGGGCTGTAAAGGTTGGAGGCAAATACTTGGAAACAATAAAGTTAGCATAATCAACATACCAAGGACTCTCATGTGGACTTACCCTTATTGCAGCTAACTGCTCATTTGGAAAACTATCATTAACAGGCAAAGGGTCAAAAGAAATGTTTTCCAAACGAGATAAATTATCAGCAACATGATTATCAGCACCTTTCCTATCCATAATATGCAGACCAAACTCTTGCAAAAGCAACACCCACCTTATAAGCCTAGGCTTAGCGTCCTTCTTTGTCATAAGGTATTAAATAGCTTCATGATTAGTATGAATAGTAACCTTGGAATCAACAATATAAGGTCTAAACTTATCACAAGCAAAGATTACAACTAAGAACTCCTTTTCAGTAGTAGCATAATTCTTTTGAGCAGCATCCAGAGTCTTGCTAGCATAATGAATGACATTTAGCTTCTTGTCAACGCGTTGTCCCAAGACAACACCCACAACAAAATCACTAGCATCACACATAATTTCAAAAGGTAAACTCCATAGGATCAGTTATTAAAGCTTTCTTCAAAGTTTCAAAAGTTTCCTTACAATCATCATCAAAAACAAAAGGTACATCTTTTTCAAGAAGATTAGTAAGGGGTTTTGAAATTTTGGAGAAATCTTTAACAAACCTCCTATAGAAGCCAGCATGACCAAGGATACTACGAATACCTTTGATATCTCTAGGACAAGGCATCTTCTCAATTGCTTCAATTTTGGCTCTGTCAACTTCAATGCCTCTTTCAGAGATCTTGTGTCCAAGAACAATCCCTTCATTAACCTGTAACACCCTCAGAATCGACCCTATGCAAGTTTCAGCGATTCCCGCCAAACTCGCATAGAAACGATTCAAAGGTGCCCACCAGGCACTTTCGTGCGGGTGGAAAACGAAGTAATAACATTACACAACAGTACTCGATGGGACCCACAGAACAGGTATATATACAACACGACTCCATGAGTCAAGAATACAGATATACAGAACAAAGATCCAAATCACCTTGAAAATGATACAGCGTCCGACTACGGACAAGATGCAAATGGGGCTAAGAGCCCTGAAGAATAACCAATGGCGTCCATAACCCTGCCCAGGCCAAGCCGGAAGGGTAACCCTGCTAACGACGTCGATCTCAAAACCTGCTTAAACAAAAGGGGTGCCGACAAAGGGCAAAGGAAAAAGAGGAGCGTCAGTACTGAGGCCAGTACACGGCGAGACTAGAATTCGGCGGTCCTCGCCTACATAGGTATGGTGGACTGAAGCGGCAGCGGCAACATGCACTAAACAACCTATAGAGACTCGATACAACTGGCGGCTATCAGAGAGGGATAAGAAAGACCTATTCGGGTCCAACCTGATTCTACCATCAGACAAACCCATCCTGGTGTTTCCCCCTCGAGACCAAACGAGGAAGTCAACCGAGGAATTCACACAGTTGGCCGTTTTATTTATTCAGTTATTGTTGCAGCAATTACTAGTCAGGTGTAGATAATCGTCCTGATAAAATAAACAGTGGGCCGTTTTAGTTAACCATTCCGTTGTAGTTGCGACACTTACTAGTCAAATACAATTAGCATGAGATAACCCAAAACCCAGCAGTTGTTGGTACCTTTATTTAGCCATTCCGTTGTAGTTGCCATACTTACTAGTCAGATACAATGGTCGCAAGCGACAACCCAAACAAACACTTGTTGGCAGTTTTATTTAGCCATTCCATTATAGTGAAGCTGATTACTAGTCATTATTAAGTCAGGTTTATAGCACTACTTTAGTTATAGTTGTCTATGATCGAGATACTGTGCTCCAAGTCGTCCATAACCGCGGACACGGCTTTCAGAAAGTTTTACCCGGCCGGGGTGCACAAATAGCAACACACACTCGATCAACCTCGGAAAAACCAAATCAAAACCCAACGAGGCCTTCACGACAAAGCAATCACAGGATTCAGAAATATTTCAGGGGGCCACCCCATTGAGTAGACCCGCAACGAAGCTAGCTGACTCCGAGACGGACTCAAGGTTTGCGACAATGGCTGTAAACGACTGGGAACCCAAAACTGGGCTTGTCGATACCGCGAAAACATTCCGCTTACCTAAACAGTACAGTGTGCTCCTCGCACAATCGTAAATAAAGCAGTAAAGCATGGCATAGGTACAAGATAGTAAATAAAAGCTCAAACTAGTTTGTGGCCCCAAGAAATAAGAATGAATCAAGCTCTGGCTCAGGGGGGTCCCATAAGCCTCCCGGATGTGGATAGCGCGAATATTCAAGGAAAAGGTATCAAGTACTCGGGGTCCTACGGGACACAAGTGGACGGTTAACAACCAAATAACATCTATTGCCCACCTGTGCCTCTGCTTACTTACTTCAATTTTAGTTGTTAAACAGGAATTAAAGTGAACGATAAGTAAAACCATGATCATCTCCAACATCAAACATGCGGCAATACACCAACAAATGTGTCACTTGACGACACGCATCAGCACTTGAGCAAGCGACTACGACGCGCAAGTCCAACTATCTACCAAACAACAGGTAATAGGATGTGTCCAAGGCAATATAAGGCTGCAAGGGATATCACGGGTACGAAAACTAGAGCATCGCAACACAGATAGCCATAGATCAACAGGAGGGAGTAAATACTATAAAAGTAAGATAGGTAGAAAGGGGGAGATGCTCGCCTGAAAACATTGCCGAAGGTTCAACCGAAGATCGGGTCGACACTCGCATCAACTCATCGGCCTTATCCGCGAAGAAGCAAAACACTAGAATAAACACCGGATGCAATATTTAATACTACGGTAGAAAATCGGGCATGATGCATGTATGATGCATGGCATGGCAAGGTGCGATGCAATTAGATCATATTAAGCGGAACCGGGGTCCCGGCAATTAATTATATCATTCATGTTGTTTAGGTACCCCGCAATTTAGATGTTGTCTTAACATGGCAAAATAAGTTACCGGTTTGCTACACAATTTAAATGAGGCCAATATAAGGCTAGATTTGCCCGCATATGGGCCCCATATTTAATTATTAGGTGAATCGGCATAAGGCCCCCAAACCACAGACAAGCATGCATGCATGAAGAATTTAATATGCATCAGATATATCATTTATAAAATAAGGTCTCGGGTTTGGGTTCACACATTTAGGGTTCGGCAGATCTTGGTGTTCCGGGGTTCGGGGTTCGGGGCCGGACTCAGGGTTCAGGGTGCGACGGGGTCGGTCTCGACAGAAACATTCTCGAACAACGGGGCAGATCTTGTCGCATCCGGGTAGCAGGACTTGGTTTGGTGCCGGGGGCGGATCGGACTTTCCCCTGGTTGGTGTCGATCTTGTCGGGTCCTCGTGTCGGGTCGGTTCTGGCATTCGGGGTGAAGTTCTTGGCGTCCTACGGTTCCATGTCGACGACCTTGGTTTCCTCGATGGAGAACTCGGTGTATCCGTGTCGCGGTTCTTGTCGGGGATCTCGGCTTCGGCGCCGGGAGGAAGAACTTGTCACATGGATGTCAATGCTTCCGGGAAGGAGAACTTGTCGTTGCGGAGATCTTGGCGCGACATCTGGTTTGGGGTGTCGAGGCTTGGGCTTCGGTTTCGGGCCTCGACCATCTCATTCGCGAAGTAGATCATGGCGTTCCGAGGGTTGCGGTTCGGCTTCATGTTCTCCAGGGCCGGTCTCACCAACACATGTTCAAGGTCATCCTTCCGCCGGAGGACGTGCTGGACGTTACGGCTCGGCGCGCTACAGGGTCGGATCGAACAGAGAAACTCGGGACAAGCCGCTGCAGAGGAGGTGGGCCCCGGGAAGGAGAGGCCGAGACCTGCCTGGCTCGCGGAGGCGCGGCTCGGGCTGCTAGCAGCCAACGATGGCGGGGCAGAGGACGCGGCCGGCGGTCGGCAAGCTCGAACGGCGGGGCCAGAGGCAACGAGGAGACCACGGCGGCCGGAGGTGCTCTGCTCGGTTGATGGGGAAGCCCCAGAGGCGGGGACGGAGGCGAGCAGGGGCGGCGCCAGAGCACAACAGGAAGGGGCGCCCGACGGTGAGCTCGAGGCGGAGGGGACGGCCCAGGCGGACGGCGGGGGAGGCGGCCGGAGGTCATACGGCGGGCGGAGCTCGGGCTCAGGCGGCGGGCGTCGGGGGGGAGAGCTCGGGGGCGCGGGGGCGGTTGTTGACGGAGTCGGGCGAGGAGGCCGACGGCGAGGAGCGGAGAGGAGGAAGGCGCGGCGGCGGGATGGTCGGCGGAGCTCGCGGGGACGGCGAGCCGGAGGAGGGCGAGCCGGCGGCCCGACGGAGAGGAGGGCACGGCGGCGAGGAGATCGTCGGGGGAGGAGAGGAGGCGGGAGGCGAGGGCGGCTCCGGCGGGCGGGGCGAGCGGCGGACCGGCGGGTGGTGGGGGCAGGCGCCGGAGGCGAGGTCGGCCTGGGGCGAGCGGGCAGAGAGGAGAGGAGGGGAGGGAGGTTGGGGACGCGTCGGTGGGCGCGGGGTGGGCCAGGGGGAGCAGGGGTGTGGCGTGGGGCTGGGCTGGAGAGAGGGAGGTGGGGGGCAGGCAGACGGTGGGGCCGGGGGTGGGTCCCGCGGGACAGGGAGAGAGGTCCAGGCGGGTGCGTGTGTGCTGTGAGTGGGGTTGGGGAGGGTTTGACCAGGGGGAGAGAGGGAGTGGCTGCGGGTGGGGCTAGGCGCGGGGCTGGTGGGACCCGGGGTGGGTCGGTTTGGGGGGGGTTTGAGTGAGGAAGTAGGTGGGCTAGAGAGGGTGGGGCCCGGTTGTAAGGGAGAGGGGTAGGTGGGGGCTAGGTGAGAAAGAGAGAGGGGGAAAAGATTGGGATTGGTGAGGTGGCAAGGTGGGTAGGGATTGGGGGAGAGGGTGAGATGGCAAGCCGGGATTGGTGGGTAGAATAGGATTGGGTGGGGATAGGATTTAGAGTTTGGTTGGACCGTTTTATTCTGGGGGTGGTCGACCGGGTCGGGTCGGCCCGTTCGACTGCCCCCACTAAAATAATTAAATATTTTATTTATTTCAAACAGGGCTTTTGCAAACCGATAGCAGACAAAACAAAATAATCCGGAGACCCGGGTTTTGTGTTTGAACAAAGACGGGGCGTTTAGAAAACAAGAACAGGTTTTTCCGCAAATAGTTTTATGCAAGCAAATGCAAGATGATGACGATGCTCAAATGCAATGTGGCATGATGACATGAGCATGCGGTCATGATGATGCAATGCACAAAAACATCGCGATTTTCTAGTAGTGGTTTTTGCGGGATGCCACAATTCGACACCACTAACAATGGATCTCGCCCTCGAGATCCGCCTCATGGTACCGAAAAGAAGGGCGGCGACCTGAATCTTCTCGCATCGTGTAGATCCTCGCGACACCACTAACAAGAGGTCGTTGTCCGTGATCGTGGAGAGAACACTCCGGAAACAAAGGTCGAAGGTAGAGGTATCAACAAATAAAGCCACCTCTAGCTTCCGTGGACGGAGTAAAATTGCTGGATCCACTGATTCGATGTACAAGAGCGAATGATAAGAGTAGTCGGATGGTGATCAGTCCATCGCGCACCCAAACCATTACCCTGCACACAAATAGGCGGATTATGCAACCAACTCTCGGAATCAGACTGAAGATCTCGACATTCGAGGTTCGGAAACAAAGGAGTGATGCAGACTCTGCATCGGATCTGGCGTAGATGATGTCGTCGCATCGGAAAGCACCGGAAAGCACGAGAAGGAACAAAGAGAAGTCCACCAAACGAAGGATTCCTCGGATAGCATGAAGACTAGATGTAGCAACACCGTTACCAAAGGAGGAAGCGAAACCCTGAAGGTACGACGGAACCCAACCACGAGAAATCCTGAACTTGAAGAGAGAGAAGAGAGCGGATTCAAAACACGCAGAGGTGAGAGGAGAGCAGCAGAGGGGTAAGGAGTAAAAACAGGCCTGATCAGAACTATCCAACCGATTTTTCAAAATAGTTTTGACACTCTACTTCGGCCGTTAGCTAGGTTATCCTACAGGCTGGACTTGTGGGGTATCGCAACTGCTGAGCTCTGATACCACTCTGTAACACCCTCAGAATCGACCCTATGCAAGTTTCAGCGATTCCCGCCAAACTCGCATAGAAACGATTCAAAGGTGCCCACCAGGCACTTTCGTGCGGGTGGAAAACGAAGTAATAACATTACACAACAGTCCTCGATGGGACCCACAGAACAGGTATATATACAACACGACTCCATGAGTCAAGAATACAGATATACAGAACAAAGATCCAAATCACCTTGAAAATGATACAGCGTCCGACTACGGACAAGATGCAAATGGGGCTAAGAGCCCTGAAGAATAACCAATGGCGTCCATAACCCTGCCCAGGCCAAGCCGGAAGGGTAACCCTGCTAACGACGTCGATCTCAAAACCTGCTTAAACAAAAGGGGTGCCGACAAAGGGCAAAGGAAAAAGAGGAGCGTCAGTACTGAGGCCAGTACACGGCGAGACTAGAATTCGGCGGTCCTCGCCTACATAGGTATGGTGGACTGAAGCGGCAGCGGCAACATGCACTAAACAACCTATAGAGACTCGATACAACTGGCGGCTATCAGAGAGGGATAAGAAAGACCTATTCGGGTCCAACCTGATTCTACCATCAGACAAAACCATCCTGGTGTTTCCCCCTCGAGACCAAACGAGGAAGTCAACCGAGGAACTCACACAGTTGGCCGTTTTATTTATTCAGTTATTGTTGCAGCAATTACTAGTCAGGTGTAGATAATCGTCCTGATAAAATAAACAGTGGGCCGTTTTAGTTAACCATTCCGTTGTAGTTGCGACACTTACTAGTCAAATACAATTAGCATGAGATAACCCAAAACCCAGCAGTTGTTGGTACCTTTATTTAGCCATTCCGTTGTAGTTGCCATACTTACTAGTCAGATACAATGGTCGCAAGCGACAACCCAAACAAACACTTGTTGGCAGTTTTATTTAGCCATTCCATTATAGTGAAGCTGATTACTAGTCATTATTAAGTCAGGTTTATAGCACTACTTTAGTTATAGTTGTCTATGATCGAGATACTGTGCTCCAAGTCGTCCATAACCGCGGACACGGCTTTCAGAAAGTTTTACCCGGCCGGGGTGCACAAATAGCAACACACACTCGATCAACCTCGGAAAAACCAAATCAAAACCCAACGAGGCCTTCACGACAAAGCAATCACAGGATTCAGAAATATTTCAGGGGGCCACCCCATTGAGTAGACCCGCAACGAAGCTAGCTGACTCCGAGACGGACTCAAGGTTTGCGACAATGGCTGTAAACGACTGGGAAACCAAAACTGGGCTTGTCGATACCGCGAATACATTTCGCTTACCTAAACAGTACAGTGTGCTCCTCGCACAATCGTAAATAAAGCAGTAAAGCATGGCATAGGTACATGATAGTAAATAAAACCTCAAACTAGTTTGTGGCCCCAAGAAATAAGAATGAATCAAGCTCTGGCTCAGGGGGGGTCCCATAAGCCTCCCGGATGTGGATAGCGCGAATATTCAAGGAACAGGTATCAAGTACTCGGGGTCCTACGGGACACAAGTGGACGGTTAACAACCAAATAACATCTATTGCCCACCTGTGCCTCTACTTACTTACTTCAATTTTAGTTGTTAAACAGGAATTAAAGTGAACGATAAGTAAAACCATGATCATCTCCAACATCAAACATGCGGCAATACACCAACAAATGTGTCACTTGACGACACGCATCAGCACTTGAGCAAGCGACTACGACGCGCAAGTCCAACTATCTACCAAACAACAGGTAATAGGATGTGTCCAAGGCAATATAAGGCTGCAAGGGATATCACGGGTACGAAAACTAGAGCATCGCAACACAGATAGCCATAGATCAACAGGAGGGAGTAAATACTATAAAAGTAAGATAGGTAGAAAGGGGGAGATGCTCGCCTGAAAACATTGCCGAAGGTTCAACCGAAGGTCGGGTCGACACTCGCATCAACTCATCGGCCTTATCCGCGAAGAAGCAAAACACTAGAATAAACACCGGATGCAATATTTAATACTACGGTAGAAAATCGGGCATGATGCATGTATGATGCATGGCATGGCAAGGTGCGATGCAATTAGATCATATTAAGCGGAACCGGGGTCCCGGCAATTAATTATATCGTTCATGTTGTTTAGGTACCCCGCAATTTAGATGTTGTCTTAACATGGCAAAATAAGTTACCGGTTCGCTACACAATTTAAATGAGGCCAATATAAGGCTAGATTTGCCCGCATATGGGCCCCATATTTAATTATTAGGTGAATCGGCATAAGGCCCCCAAACCACAGACAAGCATGCATGCATGAAGAATTTAATATGCATCAGATATATCATTTATAAAATAAGGTCTCGGGTTTGGGTTCACACATTTAGGGTTCGGCAGATCTGGTGTTCCGGGGTTCGGGGTTCGGGGCCGGACTCAGGGTTCAGGGTGCGACGGGGTCGGTCTCGACAGAAACATTCTCGAAAAACGGGGCAGATCTTGTCGCATCCGGGTAGCAGGACTTGGTTTGGTGTCGGGGGCGCATCGGACTTTCCCCTGGTTGGTGTCGATCTTGTCGGGTCCTCGTGTCGGGTCGGTTCTGGCATTCGGGGTGAAGTTCTTGGCGTCCTACGGTTCCATGTCGACGACCTTGGTTTCCTCGATGGAGAACTCGGTGTATCCGTGTCGCGGTTCTTGTCGGGGATCTCGGCTTCGGCGCCGGGAGGAAGAACTTGTCACATGGATGTCAATGCTTCCGGGAAGGAGAACTTGTCGTTGCGGAGATCTTGGCGCGGCATCTGGTTCGGGGTGTCGAGGCTTGGGCTTCGGTTTCGGGCCTCGGCCATCTCATTCGCGAAGTAGATCATGGCGTTCCGAGGGTTGCGGTTAGGCTTCATGTTCTCCAGGGCCGGTCTCACCAACACATGTTCAAGGTCATCCTTCCGCCGGAGGACGTGCTGGACGGTATGGCTCGGCGCGCTACAGGGTCGGATCGAACAGAGAAACTCGGGACAAGCCGCTGCAGAGGAGGTGGGCCCCGGGAAGGAGAGGCCGAGACCTGCCTGGCTCGCGGAGGCGCGGCTCGGGCTGCTAGCAGCCAACGCCGGCGGGGCAGAGGACACGGCCGGCGGTCGGCGAGCTCAGACGGCAGGGCCAGAGGCGACGAGGAGACCACGGCGGCCGGAGGTGCTCTGCTCGGTTGACGGGGAAGCCCCAGAGGCGGGGACGGAGGCGAGCAGGGGCGGCGCCAGAGCACAACGGGAAGTGGCGCCCGACGGTGAGCTCGAGGCGGAGGGGACGGCCCAGGCGGATGGCGGGGAAGGCGGACGGAGGTCGTACGGCGGGCGGAGCTCAGGCTCAGGCGGCGGGCGTCGGGGAGGAGAGCTCGGGGGCGCGGGGGCGGTTATTGACGGAGTCGGGCGAGGAGGCCGACGGCGAGGAGCGGAGAGGAGGAAGGCACGGCGGCGGGGTGGTCGGCGGAGCTCGCGGGGACGGCGAGCCGGAGGAGGGCGAGCCGGCGGCCCGACGGAGAGGAGGGCACGGCGGCGAGGAGATCGTCTGGGGAGGAGAGGAGGCGGGAGGCGAGGGCGGCTCCGGCGGGCGGGGCGAGCGGCGGACCGGCGGGTGGTGGGGGCAGGCGCCGGAGGCGAGGTCGTCCTGGGGCGAGCGGGCAGAGAGGAGAGGAGGGGATGGAGGTTGGGGACGCGTCGGTGGGCGCGGGGTGGGCCAGGGGGAGCAGGGGTGTGGCGTGGGGCTGGGCTGGAGAGAGGGAGGTGGGGGGCAGGCAGACGGTGGGGCCGGGGGTGGGTCCCGCGGGACAGGGAGAGAGGGCCAGGCGGGTGCGTGTGTGCTGTGAGTGGGGTTGGGGAGGGTTTGACCAGGGGGAGAGAGGGAGTGGCTGCGGGTGGGGCCAGGCGCGGGGCTGGTGGGACCCGGGGTGGGTCGGTTTGGGGGGGGTTTGAGTGAGGAAGTAGGTGGGCTAGAGAGGGTGGGGCCCGGTTGTAAGGGAGAGGGGTAGGTGGGGGCTAGGTGAGAAAGAGAGAGGGGGGAAAAGAGGGGGATTGGTGAGGTGACAAGGTGGGTAGGGATTGGGGGAGAGGGTGAGATGGCAAGCCGGGATTGGTGGGTAGAATAGGATTGGGTGGGGATAGGATTTAGAGTTTGGTTGGACCGTTTTATTCTGGGGGTGGTCGACCGGGTCGGGTCGGCCCGTTCGACTGCACCCACTAAAATAATTAAATATTTTATTTATTTCAAACAGGGCTTTTGCAAACCGATAGCAGACAAAACAAAATAATCCGGAGACCCGGGTTTTGTGTTTGAACAAAGACGGGGCATTTAGAAAACAAGAACAGGTTTTTCCGCAAATAGTTTTATGCAAGCAAATGCAAGATGATGACGATGCTCAAATGCAATGTGGCATGATGACATGAGCATGAGGTCATGATGATGCAATGCACAAAAACATCGCGATTTTCTAGTAGTGGTTTTTGCGGGATGCCACATAACCATGAAATGGCATTTCTCCCAGTTAAGAACAAGGTTGGTTTCCTCACATCTCTGCAAAAATTTGTCAAGGTTGTGCAAATAGTTATCAAAAGAAGTTCCATAGACGGAAAAATTGTCCATGAAAACCTCCACAATTTATTCACAAAAACCATGAAAGATAGCAAACATACATCTCTCAAAGGTAGCAAGAGAATTACATAAACCAAAAGGCATACACCTATAAGCATAAGTACCATAAGGACAAGTGAAAGTGGTTTTCTCTTGGTCCTGTGCTTTCATAGCAATTTGAGAAAACCCAGAATAACCATCAAGAAAGCAAAAGTGAGTCTTTTTGGACAACATATCAAGCATCTGATCAATAAAGGGCAAAGGATAATGATCTTTCTTAGTAAATTTATTAATCTTTCTAAATCAATGCACATTCTATACCCAACCACTACTCTTCGGGGTACAAGCTCATTATCCTCATTAGGCACAACAGTTATCCCCCCTTTCTTGGGAACACAATGAACAGGGCTAACCCATTTACTATCAGCAATAGGATAAATAATACCAGCATCAAGGAGTTTTAATACCTCATTTATTATCACATCCTTCATCTTAGGATTTACACGATATTGGTGCTCAACAACTGGTTTTGCATCAGGCTCTATATTAATAGCATGCTGACATATAGTAGGAGAAATCCCCTTTAAATCATCAAGAGTATAGCCCATAGCTCCTCGGTGTTTCTTCAATATCTCCAATAACCTTTCTTCTTCTTTTCCTGAAAGTTTAGAACTAATAATAACAAGATATATCTTCTTGTCATCAAGATAAGCATATTTAAGATTATCAGGTAGAGGTTTTAATTCGAAAACAGGGTCCCCTTTAGGTGGTAGCGTGGTACCCAAATCTTCCACAGGTAAATTATGCTTAAGTAACTCAGGCTTATGAAGGAAAGCCTCGTCAATGTAATTTCTTTCCTTCATGAAGGCATCACTTTCATGATATTCCATGAACTGTGGCAAGGCATAGTTAGGAGCAAGAGAAATAGCAGAAAGTTTTTCAACCCTGAAATCCTCATCAGGCAGTTCATTTTCATAAGGAGTTCTGGAAAATTTGGAAAAATTAAACTCATAAGACTCTCCAGCAAACTTAGTCAAAACTTTTTCCTTCCTACAATCTATGATAGCCCCACAAGTGTTCAGAAAGGGTCTACCAAAGATAATAGGATAGGTTTTACTAGCTTCTTTACCAAGTACTAGAAAATCGGCAGGATATTTAATCTTACCACAAAGGACCTCCACATCTCTTACAATGCCAATGGTACAAACTTTCTCTCTATTAGCAAGGTGAATAACCACATCAATGTCCTCAAGCTCACAAGGACCAATCTCATGCATAATTTCCCTATAAAGCTCATAAGGAATAGCACTGGAACTAGCACCAATATCACATAAACCATAATAGCTATGACTACCAATTTTAACAGAAAGCACAGGGACACTAGCTTTTCTAACTTTCTTAGGATGAGAAAAAATATTAGTAGCATCTTCACAAGAGACAATATGCTCATATTCTATATTTCTAGTAACAAGATGTTTCACAATAGATACCACATGCTCAATTTCAATAAACTCGTCGGACCCTACAGTTCTCTTTGCACTTTTGCTAACCACATTAGCCATAATATAATGCTCACTTACCTTGTAGGGAAAAAGGGATTTTCTCAACATAAGGTTCAGGCAAAATAGGATCAACAGTGCAAACCTCTGTGCTAGTAGGAACATGGGTGACAATGTCTTTATAAGGAGCATGGTACTTGTCCCACTCTTTCTTGGGAATTTCAATATAAGAGGCAAAGGCATTAAAGAATTTTACAAGAACTTGAGGATCAAGACCAAACTCATTACTAATATCACGAAAGTTGTCAGTTCCCATAAAATATTTAATGCATTCATAATCATAGTTTATACCTGACTTTCTTCCTTTGTCATTCTCCCACTTCAGTGTTCTCTTGAATACGGTCTAGTAGGTCCCATTTAGCTTCTTCCTTCATACGTGTGAATGATCCAGGACAAGAAGCATCTAGTAAATCTTTATCATGAAGAGAAAGCCTAGCATAAAAGTTATTGAGAATAATATTGTTACGGAGTTCATGAATAGGACATTTAAGCATTAGTAACTTCAGTCTCCCCCAATCTTGAGCTGTACTCTCTCCATCAAGAGGCCAAAAGTTATATATATGATTTCTATCCTTATGGATCTCACTGGGAGGATAAAATTTAGAGTAAAAGAGAGATGCCATCTCCTCCCATTCCATGGATTGTCCATTCTTCAGTAGCTTATACCATTCTTCAGCTCTCCCCTTCAAGGATATTGAGAGTAACTTCTTCTTCACCTGTTCAGTTGTGATACCTGCACACTTAAACAAGCCGCCTAATTCATGGATAAAAAGCAAGTGATCACCAGGATGGACAGTTCCATCCCCAAAATAATAAATATCCATAACACGATTAACAATACTTGTAGGTATCTTAAAAGAATCTATCTCAATAGGGGGTGGTTCATCTACTACCCTAGCAGTGGTAGTAGTTTTTCCAAACAGAAAACCAAGTGGGTTATCCATATTGGAAACAAAGTAACAAGCAATAACAAAAGCAATACTCACAGTAAAAGTTCCCCTTACCAGTTCCACTCTTCAATAGCGCTTCACTCCCCGGCAACGACGCCAGAAAATAGTCTTGATGACCCACAAGTATAGGGGGGGGGGGTATCGTAGTAATTTCGATAAATAGGAGTGTCGATCCCAACAAGGAGCAAAAGGTGCTGAATAGTGGTGTGGAGCAGGAAATCCCTGTGAATACTTAGCACACAGATTTTTAGTGGTTTTCTGACAAGGCAACAAAACAAGGAGCAAGTAACAGAAGTAACGAACAAACAGAGTAAGTGGCTCAATCATTTCTTATCAAAGGACAAGCCGGTGGAAATACTTATAAGGACCAAACGTTCTCGAGGACACATGGGAATTCTGTCAAGTGCTTTCGCTTCAAATAGCTGAGTACTCTTCTCTGGTATTTGTAAGTGTTGTGTGGGTGAACCTGTGCTAACATACCTCCCTTTCTAGGACTAATACATACTTGTGATTAAACCCCCTGCAAACATCCGTAACTACAGGAAAGTAATTAAGATATAAATCTAACCACAACCTTAAACTCTAAGATCCTACGCTCCCTTGTGCAAAGGTGTCCTAACGGGGGTTCAGGTTTCTGTCACTCCGGCAACCCCGCGATTAGTAGCCAAATACACAATGCATTTCCCCTAGGCCCTTAAATGGTGAAGTATCATGTAGTCTATGTTCACATGACACCACTAGAAGAATATCACCACAACATAAATACTAAACCATTGAATAATAACTCATCACATATTCACTACTAACAACATGACTTCTCGCATGTCCTCAAGAACTAAACGAACTACTCACAAGACATCATATGGATCAAGATCAAAGATGATATGATAATGGATAACAATCTGAACATAAACAATAATCCAATGGTTCCACTCACAAGCATCAACTACAATAGTAATCAACACCGAGAAAGTTTCCCCTAAAACTAAAGCAATATCCAACAAAATTGTTACAGTGGGACGGAGTGGTGATGATGGTGCTGGTGGAGATGATGGTGTGGACAATGATGATGATCCCGATTAAGCCTAGCTTGATGATGGTGTTGATGGCGATGGTCTCCCCTCTCCGGGAAGGAATTCCCCTGGCAGAAATCTATCTGCCGGAGAGATCTTTATCTCTCGATGTTTTCCGTCCCCCAGAGGCGGCGGAAATCTATATGTAGTCGCTCCCCTGGTGTTAGGTTACGTAGGGAAGATATAGGCTAGAAGACGCGGAGTCGAAGGCCGGGCAGGTGGGCCACACCTGCCCTAGGCGTGGGGTCAGGTGGGCTCGCGCCTAGGGGGTGTGGGCCCCCTGAGGCCCATCTTCGTCCGTCCTTCTAGCTTCCTTCGTCTTCTGGTAAAATAATATGTTTCCATATTTTTCTGTATTTCTGATCTTTGCAAAATTGCACCGAAACGCCTTCTTTTCCATCAGAATCGAGACTCCGGTAGTCCATCCTCCAGGAATCATCCAACATGCATAAACAGATGAAAAGCCATAAGTAATACCTCATAATAAGACAAATATCAATGAATAGAGGCAAATTATGATATAGAATGGTGATGCAAATTGGGCGTATCACACCCCCCACGCGCGGTCACACCCTGGGTCACGCCTGGGCAGGGTGTGGGCCCCCTGGCCGCCCTCCTGCCTTGCCTCTTCGCCTATATAAGCCCCCCGATGCCAAAACCCTAGGCACCTGATCAGATCTCCACAAAACAGTCTGTAGCCACCGCCACCATCGTCCCTAGATTGTGGGGATCTGAAGCTCTTCCCGGCATCATGTCGGAGGGGAGAGATCATCCCGGAGGCCTTCTTCATCACCATGCCAGCCTCCGGTATGATGCGTGAGTAATTCTCCCTTGGACTATGGGTCCATATAGTAGCTAGATGTTTGTTTCACCTCCTTTGTGCTATCATGTTTAGATCTTGTGAGCTCCGTTTATGATCAAGATCATCTATTTGTAATCAAACATGTTGTGTTTGCGGGGATCCGATGGATATTGAGATACTATGTCAGATTGATTATTGATTCTATCATGTCTTATTGATTATTGATTCTATCATGTCTGTGTTGTTTGAGATTTTGGATGCTCTCCGTTTCTA
Source organism: Avena sativa (assembly GCA_916181665.1). NCBI lineage: Eukaryota > Viridiplantae > Streptophyta > Magnoliopsida > Poales > Poaceae > Avena > Avena sativa. The sequence continues at coordinate 279,151,957 of OV702283.1, read as the reverse complement.
GTATCTATCTTGGCCAAGTAGATGCTAGTGACTCCAAGAGAGAGTATTTATGCTTGATAGTGGGTTCATGCCTCTATTGAATCTGGGGAAGTGACAGAAATCTCTAAGCTTGTAGATGTGTTGTTTCTACTAGGGAGAAAACAACATCTTTTGCTCATGGAACAATTGTATTGTTTACTTTACACACATTTCTTAATACAGTTATCCGTTGCTTGAAACTTTATACTGGAGGGGGTTCGGATGATAACCTGAAGGTGGATTACTAGTCATAGATGCAGTTGGATGGCGGTCTATGTATATTGTTGTAATGCCTAATCAAATCTCATAGGATCATGAATGTCTAGTATTTGCATTGTTATGCCTTGTTCAGTTCCTGTCAATTTCCCCGCTATAATTTGTTTACCTAGCATGTTATGTTATTTATCTTAAGGAGAACACCTCTAGTGAACTGTGGACCCTAGTCCAATATTTACCATTGTTACATCATACACTATTACCATTTACTTTTTGGAAGCAACCATTACCTTCCACACTATATGTTTAATCCTTTGTTTTCAGCAAACTAGTGAGATTGACAACCTCACTGTAAGTTCGGGGCAAAGTCTTGAGTTTGTGTTGTGCAGGATTCCAAGTTGTTAGCAACACCTTGGGGTTGTTTCCTTGCTCCTACTGGTTCGATAACCTTTGTTTCATAACTGAGGGAAAACTTACTGCTGTGCTCATCATACCTTCCGCTTGGGGTCTCCCAACTAAGCTCTACTATTGAGCCACATCACCAGTTCCATGAAAAATCTTATAAACGTTTAATGTTTCAACAGAAAAATATAAAGGAGTTAACCAAAATTTTGATGATCTAGGACATGCCACTAGACACCTTGATAAATATTTAAGTATGGTTAAAACCCAATGTGATCATATAGCTGAAACTCGAGCCTTGATTTTGTGTCAAAATAATTATAACCATAATACTATTTCTACTAACATTGTTAGTAGACGTGGCAGAGAGACACAAGAACCTCAAGGGCCACCTTGGTATCAAGAAGAACAGGTCCAAAAACCAAGAATGACTCAAGAAATGAGTCAAGAACAAGAGGACCTTGTCGATCCACAAGACGATATTGATTATGAAGATCAAAGGAAAGAATAGGAAGCTTCAAATAAAGATAAAGATGAGGAAGAGGTAGGAGACAAACATAAACAATATGATTCCGATGCTGAAACTATTTATCCAAGATAAGAAGATGAGCTTAGGAGGGAACAAGAAGAGCAAGTTATCACCCCAAGTGAGAAAAAAGCTGACAAGTAAAAGCCTACAACAAATAAGAAGACTAAAAAAGATGATGAACAAGCAATCAAGGTAAAATAAAAGGTACCACTAACAAGGAATAAAGTTCCTTATCCTAACCGTGTTCTATATGAACCGGATAAGGATATTCATGACTCTTTTGCCGAAGCTCGAGGTAATATTCATTTAGAACCCTAAGTCATGTCTCCTGTGGTAGCAACCTTCCGAGAGGAGCTCACTTCCACGACATACCCCATGAGGGCCGCGGCACTGGCGTGCTCCCCGCTAGGTGCAACCTGAGGGTCGCTCTCTCCCATGCCTCTCATTGCCGCCACGACTTCCCCATAAGAGGCCTCTTGTTTGCTCCCATCAGGAGATATGGAGAGAGAGACCGGGCCCTGAGAGTTCTCGCGTTTCCCCATGTGGCCGGGAGGAAGGATCCCAACAGGAAGCTCTAGTGCGGCGGTTGTATGGAGCAGCTCATGGGGATACTTCTCCATGACAGATTCGTTAGTGACACTGGATCCCAGGAGCACGCACTCCTCCTTGTCGAGGTCCCATAGGGCCTTGTCGGGCTTTTGTAATGGATCTATCTAGTGATGGAGGAACTCCATGGGAACCAGAGGCCCGGTCAGACCGGAGGCACTCAACAACGCAATGCACGCATTAAGGGCATCAACCCTGTCCCCCTACAAGGTCACCATGGACCATTGACCCGAAATCTTCATCGTTGGCGCGGTGGGAGTTGAAGAAGGAGATTTTCCTCCAGAGTGTCCATGTAGATCCAGCGCTTATATATTCCTCCACTCGCTTCGTCGAACCCATAGGAAGCCATGATGCGCCCTTACTCACAAAGGAGACACAGCCAGCGCTGTGGGTCGTGGAGGTGAGGCAAAGGGCGTATAGCTAGTGTAACATTGCACGAAGGGCTTCACCCCGACAAACATCTCGCACCAGAAGGAGAAAATGGACAAGGTGGTGATTGAGTTGGGCTGGAGGTGTAAGGAAGAGATCTGGTAGTGCTCTAGAATCGCTATGAAGAAAGGGGAAAATAGAGGCACCAGTCCCGCGATAACAGTGTGGTAGAAGAAGGGGTGCGCCGAGCTAACAAGGCTCGCCGGATCTGCATATCCGGTCCACAGCCGGGTCACCCCCCATTCGTTCCATCCCGAGGCAAGTTGTGACTAGAATCTGTCATTTTCGGAGTCGAGCCTGATGGTGGAGGGAAGCAGCACCCTCTCAGTTCCCGCCTCCTCCTCCTCCTCCTTCTCTACTCGAGGAGGTTCAGCGACAACCTCCTTCTTCCTCGGCACGGTGGGAGTTCCCCGGCGAGACATATCGTGCGCTGGAGACTCACGGTCGGCAAGATCGGGAAAGTGGGAGGAGAGGCGTCTCGAAGGGCGAAGGTGTGAAGATAAGATGGTGCATGTAAAGGCTGAAAGGAAGATGCCCGAGAGGGAATCATAAAGTGGTTATTATGCTATTCCAGGGTTATAATAGATTTTTATTTTTCATGCTATTATTTTGTTAATAGGAAACATTAATACATGTGTGATTTATAAATAGAAAAAAGGTTCCTAGTAGTGCCTCTCTTAATACTAGCTTGTTGATTAATAGATAATCAAAGGTTTCCGGGTCACGAATGTTGATTGTTGTTAATAACAGGGTCATATCATTGGAGAATGATTTGATGAATAGTCACTTGCGGTATATTTAGCAATACAATCAAGTCCTCAAGTTTATATTGCTATCACATTCGTAGTAACTCAATGTCCTTAGACCATGAGATCATGTCAATCACTTCCACCAGAAAAGTACTTTGATTCCATCAAACGTCACGCCATAACAAGGTGATTATAAAGGTGTCGTCGGGTACTTGGAAAGTGTTAGTTGAGGCTCGTGGATGAAGAGTGGGATTTTCCATCCATATGACGGACAGATATACTCAGGGTCCTCTTGGTGATATCACATTGCCATAGCTTGAAGAAGTGATTTGATCACTAGAATCTTATATCACGGGAACAATAAAAAGAGTAATTTTCGGGAACGAGATTAAACAATGTATGGATGATACCAAATGATCCGATCTTGGACAAGTAAAATATCGCGAGACAAAAGAAATTTGATTATAGCCAAAAAAGGTTTAGATGATTATTGGATTTTCGTGGAACTAGTGGGAGTCATTATGGATATCTAGGTCCCGTTAATGATTATTGATCTAAGAAAGTCTCAATCATGTCTACATATTTCTCGAACCCGTAGGGAGAGACACTTAAGGGTAGTCAACGCAATTGAGTAGATAGGGAATATAGGAGAAGATAATGGACATCGCATGAATTTATTCTGTCGAATTTGTTGAAATGGTTTCGGGGCATCGAAACAAAGCAAGGGAATAAAATGTTAATGTGTTCATTAAATGAATTACTCATTAAATCAAGAGTTCATTAAATGTTAAATGTTAATGTGTTGCATTAAACCAAGATAATTAAAGTTCTTTAATTGAAAGACCTTTGGTTTTTGAGTGGAGATTTAGTGGGAGAAAGTGGAGCTTGATTATTTGTGAGTGGAGTGTCCACACACATGAATGAGAGGAGGGGAGAGGGAACCTCCTTGGATCTGTACAAGGGAGGGGCTTGCCCCTCTCCTATATAAAAGGAGGTGGAGACCTCCTCCCTATCCCAAACTTTCCCTCTCCTCTCATATGCCCTTTGGTTGACATCTTCTCCCCCTTGCTAGCCTTGTCCATTGCCATAAGAAAAGGTGCTTAGGCGAAGACCTACTCGAGATCTTACCCTCCACCACCTCTACCATGGCGTAGCGTTGTTGGAGTTCCCGGGGATCTGCTACTTACACTGCCCGGCTAGAACGAGGGTTGGAAGTCGTCAGCACATCATACATGTGACCGATTACGGAGGTGCTGCCCTCTTGTGGCGCTGATCGTCTGCACGTCCTTGAGGACGGTCGTGTACATCTACATCAATCATGTTTGTTTGTGGAAATGTTATCCCGCTAATAGTCTTCAAGGGTCAGTCCATTTGAAACCGTTACATAGTATCGCCTTGATTCGATCTTGGCAGTTGCAACCGTAAGAATTTCTTTGTTTTGTATGCAACGAACCCCATCAGTGGTATCAGAGCTTTGTATATGTGGAGATTCTTTGTATGGTTAGAACACATGGATATGTGGGCATGGATGATCATGTTATTGCAAATTCTTGTACTTCAGATACTGGTGGCATAGTGGGATAAAGCTGCTCGGACAAACTTTACATGTCCTCACACAGGAGACCTATTCCATGCTTGACATGCAACCAGTTTTGCATAAGTGGCTAGCGGGTGTCTGTCTCTCCCACTATAGTACATATATGATTTACAACGGTCTACTTAATAACTTGGTTATCACCGTTGTGGCTAAAGTTTGTAGGTCGAATGGTTCTTTCCTAGAAAGTCCATAGCCGCGTAAAATATGCAAAAATAAATTAGAGGCATCTAACTTGTTTTTGCAGGACATGTGATGCGATATGGTCTATGATACAAAGATTGTTGTATGCAATGTGTTTTATTGTAAGTTAAAACAACCGGCAGGAGCCATATGGTTGTTATTTTATTTTATGGCTTGCATGCCGGAAAATGGAAATCGATGTAATTAGATTAGTGCAGAACAACCATGCTGGTGGTTCCATGGACCTTGGTGGTAGGCCATTAGAATGATGGAGATCTTACCAAGATGCACAAGATGGAGATAGAATGCGAGAAGGACCATATCATATCACATTATATATGCATGTGATGTTTATCCTTAGATTCATCTTATTTTGTCTTGATTTTTTTTTGACCGGAAATTGTGGGGAACACCCCACAACAATTTTATTAAAGTCCAATCAAACAAGTTTACATATTTATAGCAAATGTACAAAAAGGGAAATAAAAAGCAATTATGGTAGTTCATCTATCCATTTTAACAACGTTGCAGTGTGCTTATCCTTCACCCTATGCACATGCATGGTGATCTCGTGAACAAATGCCCCTTTCCAAGCCCTGAAAGTTGGCAGTACCCTCTCAAAAATAGCCCCATTTCGTTGTTTCCAAATATGCCAAGCAGCCAACAGTACCACTTCTATGAAGAATGGCTGCGCAAAAGATTGTCTAGCAAGGACGAATTTTCCCTCCATGGTTTGCCCAGTCGACCAATCTATCTATAGATATGTCCAGACCCGGGTACTGAAGTTGTAGCTAAAGAAAAGGTGCATCCAATCCTCATCTATGTGATACAGGCATAGTACATAGTGATACACCTCAGTGACTTTCCAATTTCTTCTCCTGATCATATCGCGAGTATTTAAACGGTCACTGAGCAGAATCCATGCGAAGCCTTTGATCCTCAAGAGGCACTTACTCTTCCAGATTGAAGCATATATGTTGCTACATGTGATCCCTCTGAATCCATGTTTATAAAATCTGCTAGAAGTATACTGACCATCTGTCCATACAGTGGACCAGGTGTCCTTAACTTGATCATCCAAATTAATAGTAGCCAACATACTTTGCATCTGAGAAAATTCATGGTAAGCCTGTTGAGACAGTGGTAGATGGAACAAAGAAGTTATGTCCTCTACCTGCATGAATTCCTATACTGAAAAATTAGTCTCCTTTGCGAAAGAGAATAGTCTAGGAAATTCAGCTTGCGGACAATGTCCATTCCATTGATCAGACCAAAACATTGCAGTGTCGCCTTCCCCCACTGTAATTCTAGTTACTGACCGATACTCATCCGAAAGTTTCATGATGTCCCGCCACCAGAATGATCCACACAGTTTATTTGCATGAGGAACCTCATTCTGATAGTGAATCCATACCAACTGTACCCACGGCACATCATCCTTATTGAAGAATTTATGCAGATGTTTAATAAGAAGTGCTTTGTTTTGCCTTTTAAAATCCAGAATACCCAGCCCACCATTCTCCTTCGGTTTGCTTATCATTTCCCATGAAGCAAGAGATTGACTTGACTGACTTTCACCTTGCTTTTTCCTCCATAACATTGCCTGATAATTCTATTGAGTTGCATAATAATGCCTTCAGGTATGCTAAGCAAGCATAAGAAGAAAATGGGCATCGAGCTCAGGCATGATCGAATCAATTGCAAACGACCTCCATAAGCTAGGAAGGAAGAACTAGCCGACAATCTCCTCTCCACCCTGTCCACTAGTGGTAGAAGGTCATCTATAGTGGGACGTGTAGTTCCTAAGGGCAAGCCGAGATATGTGAATGGCATATCCCCCACCACACAGCCAAAATCAGAGGCAAGAACTTCAATCTCTTCATCCGATATATTGATGGGTAACATGCATGACTTGTGGAAGTTGATAGCTAGGCCCGTGGAAGAACTGAAGTCTTGCAAGGCATTCTTCAGTACAGCTAACTGCTCAGCATCTGCAGGCATAACTAGCAAAGTATCGTCGGCATACTGAATTATTGGGAAATCTGGATACCTAGTGATTATAGGTAGTGATATTAAACCCCTTCTCAATAGCTCATTGACCACAGACTGTAATAGATCAGCTCCAAGCACAAATAACAGCGGGGATAATGGATCTCCTTGGCGAACTCCCCTCCTACATTTAAACTGTTTACCAGGTACACCATTGATGAGAACAGATGAAACTCCAGACTCCAATAACATTCTGACCCAAGCAACCCATTCTTTAGAGAAACCCTTGTGCTCTAAGATTTGGTATATAACCTCATGCTCAATGGTGTCGAAGGCCTTTTCGAAATCTAATTTCAAAATCACCATAGGCTTCTTGGAGGCCTTACATTGATAAATGTATTCGAAAGTCCATGCTAGACAATCATGTATGGTTCTATTTTTAATAAAACTGTACTGATTTTTGTGTACACACTCTATTATCCTTGTTTGCAATCTGTCCGCTGCTATATTTGTAAGAAACTTAAGGCAAGAACTAGTGAGAGAAATTGGGCGGTAGTCATTAATTTGTTCAGGCGATTGCTTCTTTGGAATGAGTGTAATATGTCAAGTACTGATATGAGATTTCACTTTCCTTCTCTGCTCAAGAGAGTAGACGATCTGGCTGATCTTGCTGCACCCTTTACAGTGGAAGAAATGGATAAAGTTATCAAATTAATGCCCATTGACAAAGTGCCTGGCCCGGATGGTTTTAATGGACTCTTCTTGAAGAGATGTTGGGGCATTGTCAAGCAAGATTTTTTATCCCTTGAGACAAACCCATTCGGCCCCTGTAACAATTCCATGCTATCCCAGTAATTTCATCATGATTACTAACCAACCTACCATCAGGCGCCACTAAAGAAGAGATATTGTTTGGCCTATACCGCTCAGTAGCCATTGAATGTAAGTACTTTGTGTTTTCCTCCCCCAATTTCATCCAACGAACATTACACCGTTTCCTCCAGTACCTATACTGCACTTTCAAGAGGTGCTCCTGATGTTTCTTGACTAGGGCTCTGAAATTCTTCTCAGGCACAGATAAATCTCTGTCCTCTTCCAGTGTATCAAAAAATACAATGACACAATTGCATCTAACAATTAGTTCCTTAAGACGAGATAAACTCGTTTTCCACTTTTTCAACGCAGCCCTGGGGCCCTTTAGTTTTTTAACTAGCAAAGCCGCATAATTAGGTGCCCAAAAATCCTGCTGCCAAGCATTTGAAACACACTCCATAAACCCTGGTTGATCCACCCAGAAGTTTTCAAAACGGAAAATATGTGAACTAGGAATCATTGTTTCAATTGTAACACTGCATGGTACATGATCAGAGGTGGTTTTTGCCAATGGATGCACAACTGTATTTGGGTAGTTTGAGGTCCAATTAACTGACGTAAAAAACCAATCAAGTTGTTCGAGTAGTGGCTCGTCCTGCATATTGGACCATGTAAACGACCGGCATTTTAAGGGTAATTCAACCAGGCCCAAGTGGCTTATAATCTCATTAAACAAGAAAATATCATTTGCATCTCCTCCCAGTAAATTCCGGTTAACAATTGATCGAATGAAGTTGAAATCTCCCATAAAAAGCCAGTCCTCATCAGCCGGAACATTCAAATTGAAAAGCCACTGAACAAAATTATCACGTTCTTCCCCTTGACATGGGCCATAAACCGTCACTAACGTCCATTGATGATTAGAGTGAGTTGATGTAAATTTGACAATAATACCAAAGCGCTGAACCTCAATGAGCTGACCAAAAAATATAGCTGAATTCCATACTACCAAAATTCCCCCAGAGGCCCCCACTGATGGAGAGTAAACGAAATTGTCAAAACTATGAGGACAAAACCCCTTGATGAATTTTCTATCAAATGACTCTTTTTTAGTTTCTTGCAGGAACAACACAACACATTTGCTCTCTTCTATTTTCTCTCTCACTTTTAGTTGTTTCGCCTCAGCATTTATGCCCCGTATGTTCCACCCAAGCACAGACCAGAAACGATTATGAAGAGAATTATCCATATAAACCAGAGTAGAGAAAAGTTTCAGAGGAGAGGCGTAACCGTCTCCTATTAAGCACCAAAAGGACATGCTCAAACAAATCCAAAACACACAGATCACGAATGTGAGAGAGGGAACATTCACCCTTCTGATCATATGCCGACTCAATCATCAGTCACACTTGAGTTGTTGTTCTTTCTAGGCTCTGCCTTAAGCTTTGCCTCGGTGATGTCTTCAGGCTGCATATCAAGAATACCACCAATGTGCTGCAACATTGGGATGTCGATGGACTGCGTTACATTCTTCTTCTTTGACTTGCCATTTTTACCTTTGTCCTGGCCCTGCGTGAAGTTTGCAGCTAATGAATCCACTGGAGCAACCTTTCTTGATCGCTTGCGGGGACGTGGCACTAGTTGTTTAATAGGAGGGGCTCTGTAACCTTTATTTGCTATGACACTGCGAGTCACAGGATGAGATGACATGTCAATTACAGAGGGCACCTTTTTCTTTCCTTTGGGAGCATGAACTGAAGATGCAGCAGACAATTGAAACCTTAATTCTGGCATTGAGGATGATGCGTCCTCCCTATTGTCAACATTCTACTCGCTGACTGACATCACAGACTTTGCTGAAGATCTATTATATGTCGGTGACCGAACCTTGCGAGGGGCCCCATTATGTGATCCTGAAGATACATTAAAGCTTGCAGACTCAGTTTCAAAGGCTTCGCCCCATGATCTTTTATTTGATGAACCAACACGAGCATACTGCGATGAGACACCATGAGCTAAAATATGCAGGAGAATAACATGGGTGGGTGGAGGAGCGAGAGGAACAATAGCCACGTTCAGATTTTCAACTTCATATTCTTCATTAATCTTAACTGATCCAACAACATGCGCATTGTTGGAATCTATTATAATTGGTGGGCTGTTATCATGTGCTTCATCTAACACAACATCAGGAGCTAGTTCAAAATTGGCACCTGCAGCTCTAGCAACAGCATCAGCGTCAATGCCCATCATGTTGAGATCATTCTCCTCCACAGGGTCAACATGAACCTGAAGAGCTACAGGAATTTCCTGAAGTACTGGGCCATTAGGATCATCTGGACCCAACTGAACATTCATCTGCCGAATAACCACAGGTGCAGGAACATCAGCCATTATTTTGTGTTGACTTGATCACCTCGGTAGTATTTGATTGCCTCGGTACCATTATAAGATGATCCCTCCCACTAAATATTAGGATAATAATATGTTCTTCCTTAGTATGCACCATGAAGAAAGTTCGTCGTCTCGAAGCACCACGTGACCATCGGGTGTGATAGATTCTACATTCGCATACAACGGGTGTAAGACATTTTTACACACGTGAATACTAATGTTCTTACTTGGCGGGCCTAGCATGTACATGCAAGACCTCGGAATATGAACCGAAAGGTAAAGCATGAGACATATGGATGATATGATGCCCATACGATGCTCGCCAGTGGCGCTGCGCCACCACTCGCGATGATCGGTCGTGGCATAGTGAATGTGGTTCGTGTAATCGCTAAGAATGACTAGAGGGATGTCGTTTTTGTGTGGGAGTTCTCATAGTGAATTTTGAATTAACTTGAACTATATCTGTTTTAAACCTAGTATAAATAGTCTTTGGAAATACATTGTAGATCATGTCACCCCCTGCATCAATTTTACTGTAGTCCTTGAGAAAGAGAAGCTGCAAGACAATGGGTCTAACTTCATGAACCTACACCACAACTTGAGGATTATTCTCGCGGGCATGAAAAGGTCCTATGTTCTAGACGGTCCGTTAGGTGATGCCCCTGTAGATGATGCTCCTCAGGAGAAGCATATTGTGTATGCCATAAATTTTGATCACTACACTCTTGTGCAGTGTGCGATACTCCAATCGTTAGAGCCTGGACTCCAAAAACGCTTTGCACTTACTGATGTTAATGTCATGGTGGAGGAAATCAAAACTATGTCTGGGGACCAAATCCATGACGAGAGATATGATATCTCTAAAAAGTTCTTTAGCACAAATATGGAGGAGCACAGCTCTATGAACAAGCACGTCATTAAGATGATGGGCTACGCTCAACGTCTTGAGACACTAGGATGTGAGATTCCAGCTGATCTCATGATGGACAGGATTCTACAATCGCTTCCACCAAGTTACAAAGGGTTTGTAATTAACTACAAGATGGATGTTGCGAACAAGTCGCTCAGTGAACTCGCAGCTATGCTTAAAATTACCGAGGTAGGAATAAAAAAGGAACATCAAGTGTTGCCGGTAAATAAAACCACCTGTTTCAAGAAAAGAGGCAAGAAAGGCAGGCCTAAAGGTAACTTCAAGAAGGACGTCAAAAATGTTGCCGCGCCCGAGAAGAAAACCAAGGGAGGCCCTAATCCCGACACTGAGTGCTATTAGTGCAAAGGGGTTGGTCACTTGAAGCGAAACTGCCCGAAGTACTTGGCAGATAAGAACGCCGAGAAAGTGAACAAATGTATATGTGATATACATGTTATTGATGTTTACCTTACTAGTAGTTGAAGTAGCACCTAGGTGTTTGATACTGGTTCGGTTGTTAATATATGTAACTTGAAACAGGGACTAAGGAATAGTCGACAACTAGCCAAGGATGAAGTGACGATGTGTGTAGACAATGGATCGAAGGTTGATATGATCGTCGTGGGGAAGCTGCCACTTCATCTACCATCAGGATTAACAATAAATCTAAATAAATGTTATTTTGTTCCTACGTTAAGCATGAACATCATGTCTAGATCATGTTTAATGCAAAACGGTTATTCATTTGTATCCGAGAACAATGGTTGTTCCTTTTATATGAATAATATCATTTATGGTCATGCACCTATGTTGAATGGTTTAAGTTTCTGCCGGTCTAGTTGGAAGGGGCTTAAATTTAGCCTGTAGCTACCTCGTAGATCTCTCAAGAATTTTCCAAAAAATCATTTCTAGTTAAAAACATGGCATTTCTTCAAAGATCCAATAAGAGATTAGCAAGACAAGATATGAATTAAAGAAATGCCTCTAAGGAGTGGGAACACCGGTTTTCTAGGATCGGCGATCATGGCGATCTAGGCCATTTCAACCTATCTCACCGGTGGCCACTCTGGCTGCCAGCGCACACTTCTTCTCCCCCTCCCTCACCTCCCCTATTACTTCCCTTCGTAATGCCTGAATCGTTTCTTCTCGATCGGTTCTCCTGGCGATGGAGGGCAGTGTATTCCTTACTGGTGGATCAAAGTCAAGTCCACCAATATTCTGGTTTTCTGGCGATCGTTCCTCGTTTATGCAAGATCCATCTGGTGGCAGCAAATGGGGTGGTTATTGATGATCTCATTTTAAAGGTACGAGAATTCATCTCCACTAGATCTTAACTTATGCTTAAGTCTCATCGTGTCAAGGTTCAATTTAAACTTGATCTTCGTATGGGTTCTCTTGTGGATAATGGCCTTCCTATTACAATCCCAGTCAGTTCTGATCCTATCAGAACCCTAGAGGTCACCCTATTGATCCATCCTCTATGGTTGTTCATGCTGCAAAAACCCTAGACTTGGATTTCTCTTCTGGTATTGGTTTTGCAAAGGAGGTTCTAACATTGTTTCAATCGTCAGTCCATCCATATATTGGATCTGATAACTTTACAATGGTGGTATCCTTTGGTCGGGCTTCTTTTCGTTTAGATGATGATTCAGTTGGCCTGGCTCTTGAGGTAGCAATTGGAGGATGTTGTGGTGAGCTGAAAGTGTCCATCCTTCGTGACAAGGTTTTCTCCTTTAATGTTTCATCAAAGCGGGTCGGTTTTAATATTCTAAATCTTAGATCATATGAATGCTTCTAGTTCAAGTGTTACTTTCATCTCTGGAGTTTTGGTGGCCCAAATTGGCATAGGGAATTCAACCTCTAGAAAGTAGAATGCAACCAGGATTGGATTTTTGTGACTCGCAAGGCTGTCCTAGGAAGGCCAATTTAATTTCTAGGTGCACACTGGCTCCCCACGGTTAAATGGGTACACAAACCACCTGAGAAAGTTTTTAATGTTCCTAAACCTAGGGTCATTATCAGTAATAAATCTTCTTTTCTTCCTAATGATTATGCATTGAATATTTCTCTTAAAGTGGTTGACTTTATCATTGCTAATAAGTCACCTTTGATTGAGGTTTCTGAGCCTGAATGTGCTAAGGGTGACAAGAATGTCATTTTGGACAAGGATTTTGATAATATGATTGATTCAATGGTTCATAGAGTTTGGACACGTACATGTCGTCTAAGCTTCAAGCATGCCATGACTGATTGCACTAGCAAAATTCGATGCATGGCCTGCTTCAGAATTGGACATATCAGAAAGGAGTGCTCGGGAAACACAAGGGTAAATAAGTCTTTTCACTGGGTTGCAAAAACATCAAATCATAACAACTTGCACTCTGTTCCATATCAGACAGAGTTATCAGCCGCCACCGCTTCGTTTTCCCAAGCCCAAGTAGAGCTGCCATCGATCAACCCGCCGCCATAGAGAAACCTAGATATGGAAAATTTTACAATTGATCCCAATCACTTCACCCTAGCGGGGATGCATGTGCTCGAGCCTTTGGGTGCTGATGAGCATCCTGTGAGGATGTTTGGGACAGCTTTGTCAACTCTGCCGAAGCAGCACGAGAACTGGGCAATGGTAGTTGTTCTCCCCCAAATGGAGATGAGATTGATGAAGTTCTTCAGCAGGTAGCAGATCATATCTTTAATAATCTTCAGTGGGAGGTTCTTAGTTTTGCTAAAAGCGCAGTAGGCATTGGTCTGTTTCACCTGGTAGATGTGGTCAGACGCGATTTACTTGTTGCCCATGCTGAAATTCCTTTTGGCAATGGTCGCACCCTGAGTTTTACTCGACATGATGCTGGTACCAATTTTCATGCTACAGTTTTCACTAGGACTGGGTGGATAATGCTCTTGAACTTGCCTATGGACTATCGTAACAAAGATTTTCTGAGAGAGACTATTGCTATGTTTGGAAAACTCAGAGGCTGGTACAGGGAGGATCCTTCTCCATCTCGCACTCTGATTAAATGCAGTTATGCTGGTCCCAGATATATTCCCAGGTCTGTCGTTGTCAGAGAACCTCAGAGGTATGGTGGAACTGTAGTTTCTTGGGCAGTACCATGTTACATTCTTATGAGTGAGCAAGCTGATGAGTTACCTGGTGATGATTCTCCCGAGCCCCTTAATGGCAATCCTCATCCTTTGTTAGGGCATGATCATGATATGCAGGATAAAGAGGATGATGGGTGGGTTCCTGATAATGTGCACCCTGATGTTCCTGGTTGGGGTGATTGGAGTTAGGAGCAAGCTACTGACAATGTGAGGAAGAATGATATCCCTTACTAGGAACAATCTTCTATCACTTTCTTCATGTCTGACGATTCTGGTTCTCTGCAATTCATACCTGGAGAGGGAGATCCACTACTTCATGAGCTGCAGGATAACATGGCTGAAATTCAAGAAGAAAACCCATTGGCAATTGTACCTTATGTTGTTCTAGTATAGAATCTTCACAATGTTCAGATTCTTAGTGTTTTCTTGCCTAAACTATTTATGCTATGGCCTGATAACAACCATGAGAAACTTTTGACACTTTCTCTTTCTAATGTTCATTGACTGCCACACAACTTTTAGTACAGTGTAGTGATGAAGTCTTTTTATCTGCCTCCCTCTCATATTTTGGCTACTGCTTCCCACTTTGAGGAGGGATTGGATATGCCTCAGTAGTCAGTTGTGCAGGAATCTACATGATGTTTTAGCAATGTTGGCAAGATGACCAAAAATAAGGCAAGGAAACAAAAGGATATACTGTTGGTAAACACTTTTGAAAGGAGGGGCACTAGGGTGATACTAGGAATGTTGGTTAAAAGTTGGTTGCTATGTCAGATCATCCAGAGCCAAGGAATAAGCCAAAGTCAGCTAAGCCCAATGTCAATGTTTCTACTACTATAGAGGAAGGTGCAACAGCTCTCAATATATCAATCTTGCAGCAAGCTGGGAGGATGCTGGAAATTCCTCAAGAAGAACTCACCCAGGAGAATCTTATGGAAGCTCCTAAATCTTCCAAGGATAGTGATGGTCCCAATGTTTAATTCGGTTATATTATGTTTTGTCCTTATTCTGGGCCCCTATCCTAGTTCCTATATTATTGTCTTATACACTCTATCTGAACCTTATGGGATGCTTTTGTGGTTGCTTAGTACAATATGCTGGTTTTATCTTCCTTGGCCTTTTACTATGTGCTTGCATGCTATGAGTACATACTTCTATGTTTGGTTAGCCCTCTTAATGGATAATATACAAACAAGGGTTTTGGATTGGTTGGTTTTGGATTGGAACACATGGGGTCTTAATGATGAGGCAAAAAGAACTGATGTATACAATAAAATTGATGAAAGTAGGGCAGCAGTGATTTGTTTGTAGGAAAGAAAGTGTGAATCTTTTGATCATTCTTTCAGAAGAAGTTTCTGTCCTACAAGGTTTGATAGATTTGTTTTCTCCCCTTCATTTGGTACCTCTAGTGGTCTAATTGTTTTATGTAATAGCACCATCTTCTCTGGCTAAGTGATGGATGTACATCATTCTGGCATAGTCATTAATTTTTCATCCATGCTTAATGCTGAAAGTTGGGTGTTGGTTAATGTTTATTGACCATACAAAGGAGTTGAAAGGGATAATTTTGTTACTTGGTTATACAATCTAAATATCCCTTCTCATGAATACTGGTTGTTAGTGGGGGATTTTAATTTCATAAGATCAGAGGAGAACAGAAACAGGCCTGGAGCAGATATGAATGATATTATTTTGTTTAATGACATTATTAGTAACCTGGGATTAGTAGAACTACCTTTAAAATGCAGGTCATTCACATGGGCTAATATGCAATCCCAACCTTTACTTGAACAGCTAGACTGGTTCTTCACTTAATGCCACTAGACTACTAAATATCCTAATACTTTGGTCTTTCCTTTGGCTAAAACTACATCTGATCATGTTCCCAGTGTGGTCCAAGTGGGTACTAACATTCCAAAAGCTAAAGTTTTTAGGTTTGAGAATTTTTGGGTACATCAACCTAGGTTTTTTTTGATCTTGTGGAAACAGTCTGGAAAAAACCTATGAATCATCAGTATGCTCTCTGACTACAAAATTCAAAAAGTTGAGATATGAATTGAAGAAGTGGGGGAAGAATCTATTACACATAAAACTCCTAATTTATAAGAGCAACTATGTCATCCTCGTGCTTGATCAGCTTGAGGATATTATGGTATTATCAACTCCTGAGTTCAATTTCAGAAACATAGTGAAGTGTCATTTAAAGAAATTGATGGGTACTCAATCTGAATATTGGAAGCAACGTTGCACTATTAGATGGGTTAAGTTATATGGGGGAAACACAAAGTATTTCCATGCAAGGGCCACTAAGAAATACATGCATAATATTATCTCTCTTATCTAGGATGAAAATAGGATGGACAATATTGAGCACAATGAGAAAGCTTCAGCATTCTGTAGATGCTATAAAAATAGGATGGGAGTATCCTTCCCCATAGAAAATAGCTTGGACTTGGGGGAACTGGTTTCTCATGTGGATAATCTGCAAGGATTGGCTACCCCTATTACAGAAGAGGAGATTGATGGGATGGTAAAATTCTTAAAACCAGATAAACAACATGGAACAGATGGGTTCAATGGTTTCTTTGTCAAAAAATGTTGGCACATCATCAAGGATGATTTCATCAATTTATGTATGGACTTTCATCAAGGAAAGGTATCTCTAGAAAGCATTAATGGTTCTTTTATAACTTTGGTTCCAAATAAGAGAACTCCAGAGTCAGTAAATGAATTTAGGCCAATCTCATTGACAAATACATGCTTGAAATCCATAACAAAAATTCATGCTAACAGAATAGAGAAGGAAAACACTAGGTGCATTCATCACAATCAGTATGGATTCATTAAGGCCATAACAATACAGGATTGATTCCCTTGGTCTTTTGAATATTTATATCAGTTTCAGCAATCAAATAGGAAAATAGTGATTATAAAGATTTACTTTAAGAAAGCCTTTGATATAGTTGAGCACCATGCTATCCTAGAAATTCTGACTCATAAGGGATTCCCTACATCTTTCATCAAGCTGGTAAGAGAAATCCTTTCTTCTGGGTCATCTGTTGTATTGCTGAATGGAGTCCCTGGACAGAGTTTCACGTGCAAGAGTGGAGTTAGGCAAGGTGATCCTCTGTCCCCTTACTCTATGTTCTAGGTGGAGATCTGTTGCATAGTATTGTCAATAATGCACACCTAAATGGAAGGTTGAGAAAGCGAATTTGAAAGGAGCGACAATATCCCATTATTCAGTATGCTGATGACACATTAATTGTGATTCCAGCAGAGGATGATCAACTTTTAACTTTCAAGGAACTATTGGATCAGTATGCTGCATTTACAGGATTAAAAGTAAATATCATAAGTCTTCTTTGATCCCTATTAATTTGATAGATCAGGAGGCTAGTCAACTTGCTGGTTGTAACATCCCAAAAATACTAAACTTGGATCATCAATTTCTAATCATCAAAATTAGGGTTAACAAAAACTTTGTTAAATAAAATTATGAATGCATGCATATGTGTATGCATGGATTTTGAATTCTTTTAAAACCACCTTGTTTGTTTGTTTGTTTCATTGCTTGTAAAATGTTTCTTAGGTGAAATAAACATCATCTAAAACATTTCCCACACTTTTCCTAAAGACAAGTAAATCAAAACACATATATTCAATGAATGGTCACTTTGACCAATTTAACTCTCATGCCTACTTTGGCTATCTCAAACTTTCAGAACCTAACAGAAACTTTTCTGGATCTTTGCACCCCTTGAATGTACTCATAACAAAGTATGAAGGCCCACTTTGTGATCATCCAGAAACTTTCAAATGCATAGTTTAAATGGCAATTCAAAATTGAACCTTTATCATATGGGAAGATCCCACTTTTTCAAAAACCACTCAAACAAGCTCAACTTTCAAAACCCCAGCATCTGCAGACTCACCAGAACCAATCTAGCAAACCCACCAAAAATCTTTTTAAAATTCAAAACTTGATTTCATGCGGCCATTTCATCAAACAAGTTGCAGACACAAATCAAACAAACATCAAACACTATTGTGAGCAGTGATTCTTGCCTAACTTGTTCCCTAGTTAGCTCACAACCAGCTCAGTAGATCATCTAGGAAGATTAGCCAAGCACTAGCACCACTGTGAGCTTGCCATTGCCATCAATGGTGAACAGCCGAGCACACCCTTGCCACCCTATAGTCGACAGCAAGCTAGGAGCAGCAGCAAGCCTAGCCAGCATGTCTGGGAGGCAGCCCACCGTCCACCGCCACTCACTGTCCCAGCCGCGAGTGTTGCCAAGCCCTGGACCACGCGCACGAACCGCGCCCAGACCGCCAGAGACCATGCCGAGCGTGCGCTAGAGCACCACCCTTGACCAGCGCCCACAGACCGCGCGCCGCCCTCACCGCGTGCACACACGATTGCCACCGACCCAGGAGACCGCCAGACATCCCCGTTTGCCGCCCCGTGCCGCACAACCACCGCCCGCCGTCGAAGACGCCGCCTCTGCCGCGCAGAGCATCACCCGTTCTAGACCAAGCCGCACCGCCCCATGCCTCGAAACCATGTCGTTGAGCATCGCCAGGAGACACCGCACCGTCCCCTACCCTTGCCCATGCCATTAGCCGCCTGTAACATCGCCCCCGACGAGCTCACCGTGCGCCCTGACGGTCCCCTCGCTCGACTATAAATAGAGGCCACCCCCACTCGATTTCTTCACACCATCTCACTCCCCTCTCCTCACTGATCGTGCCACACCGTTCTCAGAGCAAGGCGAGCACCACCCCGCCGGAATTTCACCGGAGCCCGCCGCCTGTAGAGAAGAAGGGAGCCATCGATTTCGTCCACCCCAGGAGTTTCCGCGACCACCCCTGAGTTCGCCGTCGTCGACTTCGTCGTTCGCCCGCCTCGCCGACCCTCGCCCGTACCCCGGTGAGCCCCCAGCACCCCTCACTGGCCGTGCTAGGTTTCGTTCTCGCCGGCGCTGTCTCGCGTCGATGATGACTCCCAGCCGTTGGATTAGAACTAGATCGAACGATCCACGTTGCCCCATACCGCTTCGCCTAGCCCCGTGTCACTGACGAGTGGGGACACCCACTTAAGCAGCCAGCGGGAGCACTGCACTTAGCAGGCCGGCCCGTTTACTTTTCCCGCGCAGCCCAGTTATTCAAATTAAACTTTTTCCATTTCAATTCAAACACACTTCTGTACACAACTTCAAAAATCAACCCAGATCGATTCAGTGCACCAAATTGAATGAAACCAATTTTGTTGGAAAGGTCTGTGAATGCTGAATCCAAGCCTGTTGGATTCAAGTCATTTGGATCTATAGATCACCCATGGTAAAAATAACAAGGCAGAAGCTTTTCTGCATTCAAACATTTTTCAAATTTAAACCATAATAGCTTTTGAGTTGATTCCTACTCTCAAAAATCACATTTAACCATACCTTTCAGAATATATAAAAATATATAGGTTTACTTGCAAAAATAATGTTCAAGTAATAAAAGAATGCCCCATAGGCATTACTAGCCACTTTAATTAATTAAAATAAAAGGGTGAAACCTTATTAAATTGTGACACCACTTTAAATCACATTCCCATGGACTACAATATGTGGTGATGACATGTGTCAACATGATCCCATATTTGGTTTGGAGAATATTAAATCTTAAGTAGTTTTTCAATGAGTAGAAATTACTTTTCTAAAAATAAAAGGAATTAAACCAAGCTTTAATCTTGTAATGTTAGACATGATGCTGGATCATCTATAGGACCCTTGTGTGTGATGATTGCAAGTAGTTAAGTATTGTTTGGTGATTGTGTACCTCGTATTTATTCATAGACGCTAGTACCGACCAAGGATACGAGGAGGAAGGAGGATACTACAAAGAAGAAGCTGAGGAGAACTTCAACCACTGCTCTGCACAAGTCAAGCTAACACTTGCAAGATACTTTACCTATGCAAGCTGATACTATGCCAATGCAAGCTATCCTTGCAAGATACCCTACTGATGCAACAAACCACTACTTGTTACTATGCCCACCATATGCCTTAAGCATATGTGATCATACCCATTTGATAAACCAATCCTAGTTTTACTTGCAAGCTTCTTACTTTATTTATTTATCAAAGCTTACTTAGAGTTTACTTAAGTGAATTATAGATACTAGAAAGATTCTGAAGGTTGCATGAAGAACATAAAATTTGGCCCAAGTTAGAAACCTTGATATCATCCTAAGACATAAGGTTGTACTTAGTTGAAACTCCACTAGTCCACCACCCCTCATTAGTGCCTACCCCCACTTATAGATGCTAGTGCTAAGCATAAAACTTGATCAACTTTTAGATGGGAATACTTGGTGGAAAAATGGTTATGAAAACCTTGGAATGATGGATCATTCTATTGAAATGTTTTGGACATGTGTTTCCGAACACCTGATGATTTTGGTGATGAAAATGTTGAGGCATGAGCCTTAACCTTTATAAAACTGATGGTTGTCTCGATGCGATACCATTCCAATTTTATCGTACAACCATAATACCCGAATATTGGGTAGGGCTTGACTGGAAACTTATATCCCTTAGTATTAGTTACCTCACGGCCAAGGTCTGAGCTGAGGCTACCTTGTGAAGATTGTCCACCTGTGCAGTACCCAAGATGACAGTTGGTCATGGTTGGGAGGCCAAACTCACAGGAGAGGTGCTTATACTAGGGCGTGTAATTGAAAGGTTAGGATTGCTTATCCGCATACTAAGTGTAGCATCCCAGTTGTCTAACACCTGTAATGCTACTTGTTCTAGTAATAAAAGGGCCACTTCCTACATATAATTGTTGCATCAACATCATATCATGCTCATGTCATCATGCCACCTTGCATTTGAGCATCATATAAAACCCCTTCTTGTTTGGTTCTTATCTCATGTGCATTATTAATTGTATTTGCCTCTTGATTTTGTATTTGGTTCTTGATATATTGTTAAATGCCCAAGTTGATTTGGGGGCATATCTCTTAATAACTCCACCACCTTTCTTTCACCACCTTATAATTCCACCATCCAACTAAATATGAGCTTGGCATTTATGGGTTTTACTTCTAGCTCATGTGGGTTGGGATGGATCCAATTCTTTTCCACATGTTCTCATCTTGGCATCATTTTGTTTTCACATTATTGATACATGAGAGCCACATGGCCTCCTTTGCATGCCTTGTGAGTGGGACCCCTTTTTTCCTAGCTTCCATATGTGTTGTTTTTGGGGTTATCATCATGTTGGGATATGTTGTGGGAATAATAAATATCTAGTGGCATATACACACTAGCAAGTCCCAAATATAATCCAATGTGATCATCTCCTCATACTCCACTTGGAATTCTTTCTAATTTATTTTGCTTGGGCCTTATTCCACACTTTGGAATGCATAAGAAAATGCCATGTAAATAATCTTGTTTTCACAAAGATAAATTTGGTATCAATTAATTATGCATGGCCCATGCAAGTACCCCTTTAGCTTGGCATTTGATTTTATTTGGATTTTAATCATCTCTCTACCCCTTAGGCTTGGTCTTGTTTGATCATGCCTAAACCATCATCACCTTTTCCCTCTTTTTCTAGTCTTGGTCTTGTTGGGTTTTGGTTGGTGCTTAGTTTGATCTTGTCAAAAGAATACCCTAGCATCTATCATTTTCCCCCTCTCAAAAACCTAAACCCTAAGCCACCCCATACCCCATCCTAGCTAAACCTAAACCACATCTATTCTAAACAAAACCCTAAGTACCCCCCCTCTTTCTCTCCTCTCTAGCCGATCCACCCCTCTAAACCTACCCTAGCATGGCCCCACATGTTCACCATGCCCCTAGCTACCCCACCCCAAACAACCGAGGCCACCCCCCCTAATCCAAAACCCTAGCTTTCCCCCTCTCCCTCTCTTCTCTCCCTGCCCTAGGGGCCCCTCCAGACCTGCCTACCCCGAGCCCCCTCTCCACCCTCGCCCTGGCCCAGCTCTCCCCACCCAGCTGCCCCTGACCTGGCTCACGTGAGGGAGGAGGAAAGGTGGCACCGAGGCCACCTTTTCCATCTACCCCTCCCCCACGCAAGCTCCCACCTGCCCCTCTCGTTCTTATCCTCTCCCTCGCCCCTCTAGCCTCCCCAGATCCGCCCAGAGGCCCTGCCTCGCCTCCCCTCTCCTCCCTTTCTTCCACCGCCACCAGCTGCTGACACCGGCCACCACCGTCGGTTCTCGCTCGAGCACAGCAAACCAGGAGGCGGGCGTGGTGCTAAGGTTGTCGGGGAAGGCCGTGGAGTTCCTCTGCTTCGACCTGTGCACGGAGCCGCGGAGGAGAAGCCCCAGGACCCCTGCCCCAGCACGCCGCCGACGCCAAACCCTAGACGACGGTGCGCCAGCAACGTCGCCGATCCGCCGCTCCCTGCTCCGATCCGAGCCCACCGCCGAGCCCACGGTGAGCTCCTCTACCTCCTGGACATGGCCCGCCTCTTAGTACCCCCACCGCCTCGCCGGAGATATCGTCGAGCGGCCTCGGTGCGCGGCGGCCGACGTCGCTCTCGCGTCGCTGCGTCGCGCAGCGAACCTTAGCTAGGCCCAGACCACCTCCGGTCACCAGCACACAGCCACCGCAGCGGTTCCGCCCCACCGCGCGCACGCCCGCGTCGCGGGTTCGAAGCCCAGCGTCGCCACGCCGCGCGCCGCGCGCGTCAGAAGCAGAGCCAGGAAGAAAAACAGTGGCACGACGCTGTTTTGCACTTGACCCCCTCACGTTTTTGTGCGTCAACCCGCGGTCCCTCGGAGCCCCACCTGTCTGTGTCACTGCCGTTTTGCAAAAAGGCTCCCGAAGAACCTGTTACTCAACCCGCGGTCCTCCTCCCTCTCAACCACTGGCGTGTGGGTCCGTGTGTGCCTGGCCCCACATGTCTGTGACTAGGGCTAGGTTGGCCTGGGTGCTAGAATGTTTTCCAGATTCTGTTTAATTCAAACCTATTTAAAATTTAATTCAAATTCAAATATAATTCTGTTTTAAATAACTTCTCATTTATAAATCCAAATAATGCAAATGTTATATGTTTCTGAACCAGAAAAATGTAAGGATTTCAAATATGCTATTCAAATTACCTTTTGCACATTTAAAATTCCAAGTTGAATTAAATTACAACCAATGCCACTGGAACTTAAATAATTAATAACTTTTGATTTATAATTCCAAATTTAACAAATGATATGTCTAAAATGATCAGCTCGACGAGACCTTTCTGTTTATGCTACCCATGACTTCAATTGCAGCATGCATCATATAAAAATATAGTGTACAGCAACTATTATGACAATAAAATGTGGCTCAACCTTAATAAAATGACTTATTCTTGTATACCGCACCTCACCCATGCCATGCTACTTATTGCCATGCAACTTGTGCATCATTCATCATGGCATGATTGTTTGCTTGTCGCATTTTGTTCCAATGCTTGTGCACTTTATTTATGTTGGCCCTTGCTTGTTTGGTTCTTCTTTCGAATAGACGCTGAGCAGGGGATATATCAAGAGAACCAGGAGCACTACCCAGATCCGTCTCTCGCTTCAACTGAGTTGCCAGGCAAGCACTACCACATGCTCGCATACAAACAGTACCTATTGCCTCTATCTTATTCTTGCATCATTGAGTCGCGATTGCATTAAATTGAATCCCAAGTATTGCATAGCCTTTACTTTAAACCCCACCAAGCTTGTTCCTCCATCCCATGAGCCATTACTACAGGAGTTGTTTGAGCCATGCGAGTCGTAGAACAACATGTGTAGGGTTTGTGAGAGTCTGATGGATAACGAGGTACCTAAACAACTTAACCTGAGTAGCAATGGGATAACTAATGAAAGTGGCACCGGTGAGCAACATCTGCTATTTGGTTTTTCCTGCTCACTTGTGTCCCGTAAGACCCCGAGTACTTGATTCCTGTTCCAAGATTTATCGCGCTATCCACATCCGGGAGGTATATGGGACCCCCCTGAGCAAGACCTTGATTCCGTCTTATTTCTTGGGGCCACAAACTAGTTTGAGGTTTTATTTACTATCCTGTACTTATGCCATGCTACTGCTTTATCTACGTTTGTGCGAGGAGCACACTGTACTGTTTAGGTAAGCGGAGTGTTTTCGCGGTATCGACAAGCCCAGCCACACTTTCGGGTTCCCAGTCGTTTACAGCCACTGACGCAAACCTTGAGTCCGTCTCGGAGTCCGTTAACTTCGTTGCGGGTCTACTCAATGGGGTGGCCCCCTGAAATACTTCTGAATCTTGTGATTGCTTTGTCGTGAAGGCCTCATTGGGTTTTGATTTGGTTTTTCCGAGGTTGATCAAGTGTGTGTTGCTATTTGTGCACCCCGGCCGGGTTAAAACTTTCTGAAAGCCGTGTCCGCGGTTATGGACGACTTGGAGCACAGTTTCTCGATCATAGACAAGCATAACTAAAGTACCGTTTTAATCTGACTAAGTAATTGACTAGTAAATAGTGCAACACTCATGGAATGGTTAATAAAATTGCCAACGGATGGGGGTTGTTCGTCCGCTTCCTCGTTGGTAAGCGAGGAGGAGGATGGATCTGATGGAATTACTGTCGTAACTATTGTCTTTAATTCACGGACATCCGTCTATCTTTGGTTAGGCGGATGGTTAGCGAGTCTCTATAGAACTGCTAGGGTTTATCTTTCGCTGCAATTGCGTCACCCCAGGTTGTGTCCCCTTTAGAGGCATAAAGACTTGCTGAGTACCCTTAGGGTCTCACACGATAAATTATTGGTTCAGATGAACAGGTACCCTCGCAGGACGGATACTGGGTGGAAGAGGCTGATGATGTGGGCAACGATCGTTCGGTGTAGAGATTCCGGGAACGGGGATCCGTGAGATCTGTGGTCGGGATGTGCTTATTTCCATGGCATCTTATGCCGATTTGCTTCTTATCCGTACTCGGACTTTGATTTGCCGCTTCCGCGTGATAATCTGATGTGTGATGTATGAGGAATTATCCTAAAATATTAGATCTATCTAGGTCATTTGAATCTTGCCGTATGGCGTTGCTATATTTTCCTTTCTTTCTAGATGGTATGGCTCTGATGTACTCTTGTATGGTGGCTTGCATACATACTCATTTGTGTATGTATTTGATCCCTTCGCCTGCCGATTACGCCGCCCGTACAGGTCCCGATGAATTGGAAGTGGTTGGGACGGCCGAAAGGTCTACCCGTGAGTGGCTTTTGGGGCCCCACCGTACTATTTCAACCACTACCGTTCATCCAGGCTTGTAGCTAGGAGCGTAATTCACCGAGGTAGTTACAATTGGTATCAGAGCCATCCCGACCTTCAGGGTCTCAGCCAAACGGTCGTTGTCAGTCTAGCAAATATTTTGGTAGTTATGTATACTAGGGAAAAACAAAACGAGAGAGTAGGACTGCTTCCACTTTTCTTCTTACCCACCCACCCACCTTTTTATGGTAAGGAAGTGCAACATTTTCAATCCTCTTCTTAAAATTCAAACTAGGATTCACGTGTTCTGGGTTTCCGTAGTACCATAGGTTGTGTGTGTGTGTGTGTGTGTAATCCCTTGTCTATCTGTTGCATCCAAGTTGTTATCTAATCAGCTTTTGGTTATCAACTGTTGGTACATTCCATACCGACAGGCTTTTGCAAACCGACGCAATCTGTCTTACTCTTTGTATCCGACGCTATCGTGTTTGGGGTGTTCGTTTCCGTAGTTAATAATCTTTAGGTTCAACGTGAGAAGAAGGGGTTAGGATATGTGTTCCACTTATTCATGTGCGGAGTAATGCTTTGAGTGCGGGATGGAGTCGCGACCATACCACTACTCTTATCATTCGCTTTTGTATATTGAATTGGTAGAGTCGCTAATCTTGATTCGTTAAGTAATTTTGCGCATCTATTGGTATTTTAATGCCGAAATTTGTGAAAAAATTTTCTTTGATATATTTGTGTACCACACTCCTTTTCAGTCGTGTGCGATATGCTTAATATCTTCTAGGTGCTTTGAACTTTGTTGATATTTTAATATCATCTTAGTAATTTGTATCCTTTAATCTTGGTTAATTCCATCTTGGTACTATTTTGGATTATTAACATTCTCCATTATAGTACTGACTTGTGTTTTATATCAATCTCAGGATGGCTCCACCACGCCGTTCAGATGAGAACATACCACCGGAGTTGGGGGCCGCATTGTCAAACATAGCTAATGCCTTGGCCGCAATGCAGCAGAACCAGCAGCACTTGGAAGAAAGTGTCAGAAGAAATGAGTTTGCTCCACTCCCTCCACCTCCCAAGCGAGGAGACATCAAGAGCTTCCTGAAGTTCAACCCTCGCCAGTTTGATGTTTCCGATCGACCACTGGACGCGGATGATTGGCTGCGTGAGATGTCAAGGTTGCTCGAGACTGCTGATGTTCCTGAGCAGGAGTGGGTCAAGTGTGCTACTCACCTTCTGAAGGGAGATGCAGCTCTCTGGTGGGAAAATTACTTGAAGGCAAGTTGCACTGGTTTTCAGCCTACTTGGGAAAGGTTCACTGCAGCTTTCAAAGAGCAGTTTCTGTCAGAGATTGTCATGGAAAGGATGAAGGAAGCTTTTCTCAACCTTAAGCAGGGAAATGATAACGTCAACACCTACATCAGGAATTTCATGAATCTATCTCGTTATGGTGGCGATGAGGTATCTGATGACAAGAAGAAGCAGAAAAGGTTCAGGCAAGGGCTCAATGCATCGATCAAATATGCAATCACACATGCAAGGCCGGCATCTTTCCTGGAATTACAGCACACAGCTCTGCAAGAGGAAGCAAGCAGGCAACTGTTTGAGGAGTCCAAGAAACACAACAGGGATGCATCAAGCTCTTCAGTTATGGAAGCTCCTTCTAAGCGACGTGTCTGGGTTCCTAACACCCCACCGTCGCTCCCGGCTTCACCAAGACCTTCAACCTACGCGTCAAGGCCACCAAACTCCATCACTGCTGCTCCCAGGGGCTACACCCACAACTACCCTGGAGCGCCTGGCGGAGTCCCTGGCTACGCTGCTCCACGTCCACATGGTGCTTGTTTCACATGTGGAGATCATGGACATCCCAACTGGAACTGTCCGTTGAAGAACAAAGCTCTCCCTCCACCCCCGCCAAGATCTGCAGCAAGCTCTCCTTCGGTTCGTGCACCACCACCTCGGGCTCTCAACATCAACACCAAGCCCGGGTCTACTGTTGCTCGTGCCAACTGCATCAACGCCGCTCAAGCTGAGCATGCACCGGGAGTTGTGATGGGTATGCTTTCCGTTAACTCAGTCCCTGCACGAGTTTTGTTTGATTCTGGTGCATCGCATTCTTTTGTGTCTCACAAGTTTGCAAATGAGAATGAGTTAGTCTTGGTTCCTCTCCAAAAGCGGTTAATGGTCCTTTCTCCTGGAGAGAAGATGGCAGCTTCTAAGATCAGTCATGGAAATCAAGTTGAGATTGGTGGTTCTTCGTTCTCGGCTTCTTTAATTGTTCTGGGCAATTCTGACATTGATGTCATCTTGGGCATGGATTGGTTGACGGCAAATGCAGCTGTGATTGATTGTGCTGAACGCTTGGTTTCTTTGAAGATTCCTGAAGGCCATATAGTCTTTTCTCCAAGTCTGACTCCTACTGTCCAGCTTTTCTCTTTGGCGGCTCTGAATGATGATGCTATGGAAGCTATTCAGAGTGTACCGGTGGTCTGCGAGTTTCCGGATGTCTTTCCTGAAGAGTTGCCGGGTATGCCTCCGGATCGTGAGGTTGAGTTCGTAATTGAGCTTGAACCTGGAACGGCTCCTATCTCTAAGCGGCCTTATAAAATGGGTCCTGCTGAGTTGGCTGAACTCAAACGACAGCTTGATGAACAAGAGAAGTTGGGTTTCATTCAACACAGTACTTCTTCTTGGGGTAGCCCAACAATCTTTGTGAAGAAGCGTGACAGGACTGATAGACTTTGTGTTGACTATCGGGCTCTCAATGCTAAAACCATCAAGAATAAATATCCCCTTCCGCGGATTAATGATCTCTTTGACCAGCTAGCTGGAGCTGTGGTATTCTCTAAGCTGGATTTGAGGAGTGGTTATCACCAAATCAAGATTCGCAAGGAAGATGTGCCTAAAACAGCTTTCACCACCCGCTATGGCCTGTATGAGTACACGGTGATGTCTTTCGGTCTCACCAACGCTCCTGCTACCTTCTCGAGGCTTATGAACTCGGTCTTCATGGAGTACCTTGATAAGTTTGTTGTGGTCTATCTGGATGACATCCTGGTCTATTCTAAGTCCAAGGAAGAGCATGAAGAACACCTGCGGTGTGTCCTAAACAAGCTTCGCGAGAACCGCTTGTATGCAAAGTTCTCAAAGTGTGAGTTTTGGCTGCCTGAAGTAACCTATCTTGGTCATGTCATCTCTGCCAAGGGCATTGCAGTCAACCCGGAAACGGTAAAGACAATTGTTGAATGGCTTCCTCCTGTTAATGTCAAAGAAGTGCGGAGTTTCCTCGGTTTGGCTAGTTATTGCCGTCGCTTCGTTCAGAACTTCTCGAAGATAGCGAAGCCTCTTACCGATCTCCTCAAGAAAGGCAAGAAATACCTTTGGACTCCTGCATGTCGAGAAAGCTTTGAGACACTCAAAGAGAAGCTTACCTCCACACTAGTCTTGGTTCCTCCGGATACATCTAAGCCTTTCCAGATATTCCGCGACGCCTCTTTGCAAGGATTGGGTGCGGTCCTTATGCAAGAGAAACAAGTTGTTGCTTATGCCTCTCGACAGTTGAAGACGCATGAGATCAACTATCCCACACATGACCTCGAGCTAGCAGCAGTTGTCTTTGCTTTGAAGCTATGGAGGCACTACTTGCTTGGCAACCGTTGTGAGATCTTTTCTGATCACAAAAGTTTGAAGTATATCTTCACACAGCCTGATCTCAACCTTCGGCAGAGGAGATGGATTGAAGCAATCAATGATTTTGATTTAACCATCAACTACACACCGGGCAAAGCTAATGTCATGGCAGATGCTCTCAGCCGCAAAGCTTATGTCAACAACCTCATGATGGAAGAACAACAACCTCTTTTGTGCAAGGAATTCCGTCAGCTCAACCTGGAAGTTGTGGAACAAGGGCATCTCTCGAACCTTCTGGCTACTCCTCTCTTGGAAGAAAAGATTTGTTTTCGTCAGCGTGGTGATCCGCACACCAGAAAGATCACCTCCCAGCTTGAGCTTCCGAAGTATGAGTCCTTCCACGTTGATGATCAAGGCACGCTTTTCTTCGACCACCGGATGTTTGTTCCAAACTACCCGGGTTTGAGAGAGCAAGTTCTCAAGGAGGCGCATGATTCGGTTCTTTCTATCCATCCTGGCAGCACAAAGATGTACATGGACTTGAAAACACAATATTGGTGGCCTGGTTTGAAACGGTATTGTGCCAAGTATGTCTCGGAGTGTGATGTCTGCCGCAGAGTGAAAGCTGTCCATCAGAAACCTTTTGGTCTTCTACAGCCATTGAAACCTCCGGAATGGAAATGGGAGAAAGTAGAGATGGACTTCATCACTGGTTTTCCAAGGTCGCAGAAGGGCAACAATGCAATCTTTGTTGTCATCGACAGGCTTTCTAAAGTGGCTCATTTCTTCCCCGTCAAGGAAACAATTTCTGGAATTCAGTTGGCTGAGCTCTATATCAACAGAATTGTCTCTCTGTATGGGGTTCCGCTTGAAATCAGTTCAGACCGTGGAAGCATCTTCACTTCAAAGTTCTGGGAAAGTTTCCAAAATGCTTTGGGAACAAAGTTGAACTTCAGCACTGCTTACCACCCTCAGTCGCAAGGACAAGTTGAAAGGACCAATCAGATTCTGGAGGATATGCTTCGTGCTTGCGTCATCTCTTTTGGAATGAAGTGGGAGGAATGTCTTCCATATGCTGAATTCTCGTACAACAACAACTTCCAGAAGAGTCTGAAGATGGCACCATTTGAGGCTCTCTATGGTCGCAAGTGCAGAACTCCGATTGGTTGGTCAGGTGCAGGAGAAAGAATCTGGTTTGGCCCTGACATTGTAACCCAAGCAGAGGAGAAGGTGCATATCATTCTTGAGAACCTGAAGATTGCTCAAAGTCGTCAGAAGAGCAACTATGACAGGAAGCACACGGACATGGTGTATGTTCCTGGTGATCTCGTGTACCTTCGAGTCACTCCCATGAGAGGAACACACCGCTTTGGTATCAAAGGAAAGTTGGCTCCTAGATACATCGGTCCTTTCAAGATTCGTGGTAGAAGAGGAGAAGTTGCCTATGCCCTGGAGCTCCCGGAAAAACTCAAAGTCCATGATGTTTTCCACATCTCTCAGCTCAAGAAGTGCTTCAAAGATCCCGGCAGGACCGTGGATCATGAGCTAATCGATCTCCAAGAAGACCTGTCTTATCAAGAACACCCCACCAAAATCCTTGAGACCGCAGAAAGAAGGACTCGCAACAAGTCCATCAAGTTCTGCAAGGTGCAGTGGTCACACCATTCTGTTGATGAAGCCACTTGGGAGCGTGAAGATGAACTCCGAGCCAACTATCCTACCCTCTTTGTGTCTTCTTCTTCTTCCTAGAATCTCGGGGCGAGATTCCTGTTTAGTGGGGGAGAGTTGTAGCATCCCAGTTGTCTAACACCTGTAATGCTACTTGTTCTAGTAATAAAAGGGCCACTTCCTACATATAATTGTTGCATCAACATCATATCATGCTCATGTCATCATGCCACCTTGCATTTGAGCAGCATATAAAACCCCTTCTTGTTTGGTTCTTATCTCATGTGCATTATTAATTGTATTTGCCTCTTGATTTTGTATTTGGTTCTTGATATATTGTTAAATGCCCAAGTTGATTTGGGGGCATATCTCTTAATAACTCCACCACCTTTCTTTCACCACCTTATAATTCCACCATCCAACTAAATATGAGCTTGGCATTTATGGGTTTTACTTCTAGCTCATGTGGGTTGGGATGGATCCAATTCTTTTCCACATGTTCTCATCTTGGCATCATTTTGTTTTCACATTATTGATACATGAGAGCCACATGGACACCTTTGCATGCCTTGTGAGTGGGACCCCTTTTTTCCTAGCTTCCATATGTGTTGTTTTTGGGGTTATCATCATGTTGGGATATGTTGTGGGCTTAATAAATATCTAGTGGCATATACACACTAGCAAGTCCCAAATATAATCCAATGTGATCATCTCCTCATACTCCACTTGGAATTCTTTCTAATTTCTTTTGCTTGGGCCTTATTCCACACTTTGGAATGCATAAGAAAATGCCATGTAAATAATCTTGTTTTCACAAAGATAAATTTGGTATCAATTAATTATGCATGGCCCATGCAAGTACCCCTTTAGCTTGTCATTTGATTTTATTTGGATTTTAATCATCTCTCTACCCCTTAGGCTTGGTCTTGTTTGATCATGCCTAAACCATCATCACCTTTTCCCTCTTTTTCTAGTCTTGGTCTTGTTGGGTTTTGGTTGGTGCTTAGTTTGATCTTGTCAAAAGAATACCCTAGCATCTATCATTTTCCCCCTCTCAAAAACCTAAACCCTAAGCCACCCCATACCCCATCCTAGCTAAACCTAAACCACATCTATTCTAAACAAAACCCTAAGTACCCCCCCCCCTCTTTCTCTCCTCTCTAGCCGAGCCACCCCTCTAAACCTACCCTAGCATGGCCCCACATGTTCACCATGCCCCTAGCTACCCCACCCCAAACAACCGAGGCCACCCCCCCTAATCCAAAACCCTAGCTTTCCCCCTCTCCCTCTCTTCTCTCCCTGCCCTAGGGGCCCCTCCAGACCTGCCTACCCCGAGCCCCCTCTCCACCCTCGCCCTGGCCCAGCTCTCCCCACCCAGCTGCCCCTGACCTGGCTCACGTGAGGGAGGAGGAAAGGTGGCACCGAGGCCACCTTTTCCATCTACCCCTCCCCCACGCAAGCTCCCACCTGCCCCTCTCGTTCTTATCCTCTCCCTCGCCCCTCTAGCCTCCCCAGATCCGCCCAGAGGCCCTGCCTCGCCTCCCCTCTCCTCCCTTTCTTCCACCGCCACCAGCTGCTGACACCGGCCACCACCGTCGGTTCTCGCTCGAGCACAGCAAACCAGGAGGCGGGCGTGGTGCTAAGGTTGTCGGGGAAGGCCGTGGAGTTCCTCTGCTTCGACCTGTGCACGGAGCCGCGGAGGAGAAGCCCCAGGACCCCTGCCCCAGCACGCCGCCGACGCCAAACCCTAGACGACGGTGCGCCAGCAACGTCGCCGATCCACCGCTCCCTGCTCCGATCCGAGCCCACCGCCGAGCCCACGGTGAGCTCCTCTACCTCCTGGACATGGCCCGCCTCTTAGTACCCCCACCGCCTCGCCGGAGATATCGTCGAGCGGCCTTGGTGTGCGGCGGCCGACATCGCTCTCGCGTCGCTGCGTCGCGCAGCGAACCTTAGCTAGGCCCAGACCACCTCCGGTCACCAGCACACAGCCACCGCAGCGGTTCCGCCCCACCGCGCGCACGCCCGCGTCGCGGGTTCGAAGCCCAGCGTCGCCACGCCGCGCGCCGCGCGCGTCAGAAGCAGAGCCAGGAAGAAAAACAGTGGCGCGGCGCTGTTTTGCACTTGACCCCCTCACGTTTTTGTGCGTCAACCCGCGGTCCCTCGGAGCCCCACCTGTCTGTGTCACTGCCGTTTTGCAAAAAGGCTCCCGAAGAACCTGTTACTCAACCCGCGGTCCTCCTCCCTCTCAACCACTGGCGTGTGGGTCCGTGTGTGCCTGGCCCCACATGTCTGTGACTAGGGCTAGGTCGGCCTGGGTGCTAGAATGTTTTCCAGATTCTGTTTAATTCAAACCTATTTAAAATTTAATTCAAATTCAAATATAATTCTGTTTTAAATAACTTCTCATTTATAAATCCAAATAATGCAAATGTATATGTTTCTGAACCAGAAAAATGTAAGGATTTCAAATATGCTATTCAAATTACCTTTTGCACATTTAAAATTCCAAGTTGAATTAAATTACAACCAATGCCACTGGAACTTAAATAATTAATAACTTTTGATTTATAATTCCAAATTTAACAAATGATATGTCTAAAATGATCAGCTCGACGAGACCTTTCTGTTTATGCTACCCATGACTTCAATTGCAGCATGCATCATATAAAAATATAGTGTACAGCAACTATTATGACAATAAAATGTGGCTCAACCTTAATAAAATGACTTATTCTTGTATACCGCACCTCACCCATGCCATGCTACTTATTGCCATGCAACTTGTGCATCATTCATCATGGCATGATTGTTTGCTTGTCGCATTATGTTCCAATGCTTGTGCACTTTATTTATGTTGGCCCTTGCTTGTTTGGTTCTTCTTTCGAATAGACGCTGAGCAGGGGATATATCAAGAGAACCAGGAGCACTACCCAGATCCGTCTCTCGCTTCAACTGAGTTGCCAGGCAAGCACTACCACATGCTTGCATACATACAGTACCTATTGCCTCTATCTTATTCTTGCATCATTGAGTCGCGATTGCATTAAATTGAATCCCAAGTATTGCATAGCCTTTACTTTAAACCCCACCAAGCTTGTTCCTCCATCCCATGAGCCATTACTACAGGAGTTGTTTGAGCCATGCGAGTCGTAGAACAACATGTGTAGGGTTTGTGAGAGTCTGATGGATAACGAGGTACCTAAACAACTTAACCTGAGTAGCAATGGGATAACTAATGAAAGTGGCACCGGTGAGCAACATCTGCTATTTGGTTTTTCCTGCTCACTTGTGTCCCGTAAGACCCCGAGTACTTGATTCCTGTTCCAAGATTTATCGCGCTATCCACATCCAGGAGGTATATGGGACCCCCCTGAGCAAGACCTTGATTCCGTCTTATTTCTTGGGGCCACAAACTAGTTTGAGGTTTTATTTACTATCCTGTACTTATGCCATGCTACTGCTTTATCTACGTTTGTGCGAGGAGCACACTGTACTGTTTAGGTAAGCGGAGTGTTTTCGCGGTATCGACAAGCCCAGCCACACTTTCGGGTTCCCAGTCGTTTACAGCCACTGACGCAAACCTTGAGTCCGTCTCGGAGTCCGTTAACTTTGTTGCGGGTCTACTCAATGGGGTGGCCCCCTGAAATACTTCTGAATCTTGTGATTGCTTTGTCGTGAAGGCCTCGTTGGGTTTTGATGTGGTTTTTCCGAGGTTGATCGAGTGTGTGTTGCTATTTGTGCACCCCGGCCGGGTTAAAACTTTCTGAAAGCCGTGTCCGCGGTTATGGACGACTTGGAGCACAGTTTCTCGATCATAGACAAGCATAACTAAAGTACCGTTTTAATCTGACTAAGTAATTGACTAGTAAATAGTGCAACACTCATGGAATGGTTAATAAAATTGCCAACGGATGGGGGTTGTTCGTCCGCTTCCTCGTTGGTAAGCGAGGAGGAGGATGGATCTGATGGAATTACTGTCGTAACTATTGTCTTTAATTCACGGACATCCATCTATCTTTGGTTAGGCGGATGGTTAGCGAGTCTCTATAGAACTGCTAGGGTTTATCTTTCACTACAATTGCGTCACCCCAGGTTGTGTCCCCTTTAGAGGCATAAAGACTTGCTGAGTACCCTTAGGGTCTCACACGATAAATTATTGGTTCAGATGAACAGGTACCCTCGCAGGACGGATACTGGGTGGAAGAGGCTGATGATGTGGGCAACGATCGTTCGGTGTAGAGATTCCGGGAACGGGGATCCGTGAGATCTGTGGTCGGGATGTGCTTATTTCCATGGCATCTTATGCCGATTTGCTTCTTATCCGTACTCGGACTTTGATTTGCCGCTTCCGCGTGATACTCTGATGTGTGATGTATGAGGAATTATCCTAAAATATTAGATCTATCTAGGTCATTTGAATCTTGCCGTATGGCGTTGCTATATTTTCCTTTCTTTCTAGATGGTATGGCTCTGATGTACTCTTGTATGGTGGCTTGCATACATACTCATTTGTGTATGTATTTGATCCCTTCGCCTGCCGATTACGCCGCCCGTACAGGTCCCGATGAATTGGAAGTGGTTGGGACGGCCGAAAGGTCTACCCGTGAGTGGCTTTTGGGGCCCCACCGTACTATTTCAACCACTACCGTTCATCCAGGCTTGCAGCTAGGAGCGTAATTCACCGAGGTAGTTACACTAAGTATGGTAAATTCAGGATTTGTTCCTGACGGATGTATCGAATGTTGTGGGGAAAGTGTACAATCTCTGCAGAGTGTCAAACTATTCGAATAGCCGCGTCCGCGGTTATGGACAGTTGGAGTGGCCATACTGTTCCCCCGTCAGACTTTTCAAAATGACTTGTGAAATGAATTGAGACTTTGACTTGACCACAACAGAGTTGTGATATGAAATACAAGTTCCCACTTAGGAGTTATAAAATTGTGACTAGCTTTGGAACCTAGTAGAGATAAATCTGGCTTTTGCAAAACAACCCTAGAGCCTAGTGTCCTATTATCCAAAAACCCCTTTACCTGTTAGTATTAGTTTGCGAGTACTTAAAGAGTACTCATGGCTTTGTCCCTGGCTATTCCGATGGCCAGACTATGAAGAGGAGTACCTGGAAGATGGACCCCAGGAAGGTTACGACAACTAGGATCATCTCCCATCGTCAGCATTGCCTGTGATCCCGAAGATGGAGCTTCGCCTACGCTACCGTTATTATTACGTATTCCGCTGCTTGAAGTTGTATTAAGAACTAGATCATGAGATCCCTATTTGTGTAAGAACTTATGTATCGTTTGTAATGGATGATGTACTATGGTATCCAATTCTGTTATGTCTCGCAAAAATGGTAATCCTGGGATTGCGATGTATGGCATAACAGGCATCTAGGATTGAAAAATCTGGGTGTTGACAAGTTGGTATCAGAGCCATCCTGACCATAGGAGACCCTAGTTAGACTGGACGTTTGAACCCAAAAACTTAGTTTCAAAACCAAAGAAAATAAATATTTACAAAAACTTATTCTTATTCTTATCTCTTTAATTCTTTCCTAAAAATTCATGTTCCTCAAAAACTCTTGCAAAATACATAAAATTTTGACACACTTGATCACCCTGATAATCTACTCATCCTCTATTTTTATAGATGGATGTGAAGTACATCAAGTTTTACCAACTTGGGAATGGAGGAGACCTTATCTTTGAGAGTGATCTGTACCAGCTTTCGGAACTTCTGGAGCGTCCGCACCCTGAGTTCTTCGGAGCTCAGCTCAATGATCAAGGAGGAGAAGACCTGCAGTGGCTAATTGTTGCAAGTCTCCGAGGAAAGATTGAACCTCCCACTGCGGAGGGAATTCAGTTTACCTTGAGGGAAAACAACTGGCTCGATGGACTTGCCAGAGCAATGCAGGAAGCTCTTTCCCGTCTGTGTGGGCAGAGCATCAATCAGATCAAGGGTACTCGCTTTGAGTTTTTCCCAAGGCGTGATGCAAATGGACAACCACTGGAAGCCCCATACCACCCCGAGCTGAAGACCCAATTGGACCACCTTAGCTTCATGATGTATGATCGTCAGCAGGAGTTGGACAACTGCTGTGACTACTGCAACCACAAGTGTGCCATCATCAAGACAAAGGACCAGACCATCGCCATGCTAGCAAGGGATCGCAAGTCTCGCCGCCATCAGATCGACAAGAAGGAGCGCATTATTGCCCGTCTTCGCCACCGCATCTCATCTTTGGAGGAGACCATCCACGAGAGAGACATGCGGTTGGAAGAAAGGGAGAATGCCGGAGAGGATCTTCGTGGAGACCCTTACTCCTATCTCAGCAATGACGACGATTTTCTGGAGGATCAGGCCATGGACTTCTTCACCGATGAGGATGATTTCGCCTTCATCGATGATGATGAAGATGATGAAGCCACAGACTCCGAGGAGTAGTAGCACTTGAGCACTAGCGTAGTGAGTAGTATTCGGTCCCACTGTATCGTAGTTTCCAGAATGGTTCTTAAAACCATCTGTTTTTCTTTGTTGTGGTGTGTGTTGTACTGTGTGCTATGAATGAATGAATGAAAAAGCAAGTTGCTAGAAAAACCTGAGTCAAACTTTAAAAACTTTTCAAAGACCCAAAACCTTAGAAATTTCCCTCTTTTCTCATTATCGATCTAAATCTTCAGATGCCACGTGGAGGAAGTGGTTCAGCCCCGGACCCGATGTTGCAGATCCTGCAACTGTTGACTTCTGACCGCGAAGTTGAAAGAGCGGAACGTCAAGCCAACCTAGCCACCCTGCAACAGATAGCCCAGCTAGCCCAGAACAATCAAGGCCACGGAAATCAGGACCACCATGGATCTAAGATCAAGAATTTCCAAAACACCAACCCACCTGTTTTCACTAAGTCAGAAGAGCCCCTAGACGCCGATGATTGGCTGCAAACCATGGAAAATAACCTAGAAGTCGCCGGAGTGGAAGCCAACGAGAAAGTCCTGTTCGCCACCCATTATCTAGTCGGAGATGCCAGAGCATGGTGGAATAGTGTTCGCGCAATGACCGGAGGCCAGATGATGACCTGGGAGGAATTCAAGGTCAAGTTTAGCAGAACCCATGTGCCACCAGGTTTGATCAAGAGAATGAGAGACGAGTTTAGAGAGCTGAAGCAAGGAAGAATGACTGTAGTGGAATACCGTGACAAATTTTTGTCATTAGCTAGGTATGCCCCGGACAAGATAGACACCGAAGCCAAGAAGAAAGAAAGATTCCTGAATGGTCTGCATGACGAGATGCAGACGGTGTTAGTCAATATCCCCTTTGCGGATATTGAAGCCCTTGTCGACTCTGCCATCCAGATGGAAGGAAAGATCAACCAAGCCAATGAGAACAGCAAGCGTCGTATGATGCATCAGCCAGGAACCCATCAGACCCCAAAGTACCGCCCCAACCCATCTCCAGGATTTGCCCCAAGAACCAACAGACCCCTGATGAACCGTCCGACCTATCCCAACCGTGGAAACCCTAGACCCGGAGGAAATCACAACAACCCCGGCAACTCTAGCAATTTCACCCGTGCCCCACCAAAGTTCAACACCAACAATGCTACCGCCAACACCAACACTGCCCCGAGGACTGGAAGCAATGTTGTGCCTGTAGCAGCCAAGGACAAGTCGCAAGTGACTTGTTATGACTGTGGAAATAAAGGCCACTATTCTAACGAGTTCCCCAACAAGAAGAATGCTACAACCCCCAATGCCAATGCCCCAAATCAACAGCAGCATCGTGTTCAGCCCGAAAGAAGATTTTCCCCAGGGAATTCACTCAACCGCAATGGCCGTCTTTTTCTCATGCATGCTGAAGAAGCTCAGGAAGCGCCAGACGTCATGCTGGGTATGTTTTCTGTTAATTCAGTACTTGCAAGAGTGTTGTTTGATTCTGGTGCATCGCATTCATTTGTCACCGAAGAATTTGCATGCACTAGTAAAATTCAACCAACCAAATTGAAGCATGTGATGATTGTGCAAATTCTCGGATCAACCACCAAGGCTAGGCAAATTTGCAAAGCCGTCCCTATCCGAATCCATGGCATAGATTTTTATGCTAATATGATAGTACTCGGAACTAAAGGTTTGGATGTAGTACTAGGAATTGATTGGATGTCCAAACATCAAGGATTGATTGACTATGCCAAGAAAGCCATCACCATGACCAGTACAGCCAGAATATCAGTCGAGCATATATCTGAAACCTCACCTCGCCAATTTAAATGCAACAAGAGTATATGCCAACCTACCATTGACCAAGTCCAGATAGTCTGTGAATACCCCGATGTATTTCCAGATGTTTTGCCCGGTATGCCCCCAGATAGGGATATCGAGTTTATCATTGAACTAATCCCCGGAACCGGACCCATAGCCCAGAGACCCTATAGTATGAACCCGTCGAAACTAGAAGAACTGAAGAAGCAACTGGATTCCATGCTAGAAATCAGATTGATTCAACCAAGTGCGTCCCCATGGAGATCACCTGTCTTGTTTGTGGACAAGAAGGATGGAGGTAACCGTTTGTGTACGGATTATCGGAAGTTGAATGATGTCACCATCAAGAACAAGTACCCCTTGCCCAAGATAGAAGATTTGTTTGATCAGTTGACCGGTGCCAAAGTGTTTTCTAAGATTGATCTTAGAACTGTCTATCATCAACCCAAAATTCGTGCAGAGGATATTCCAAAGACTGCCTTTACCACCAGATATGGATTGTATGAGTATACCATCATGTCTTTCGGATTAACCAATGCCCCCGCTTATTTCATGAACCTCATGAATAAGATTTTTATGGAATTCCTAGATAAGTTTGTCGTTGTTTTCATCGATGACATCCTGATTTATTCCAAATTAGAAGAAGAACATGAGCTACACCTAAGGACCATTCTTGGAACCCTTAGAGAGCATCAGTTGTATGCCAAGTTTAGCAAATGTGAATTCTGGTTACAGGAGGTAGGATTCCTCGGTCACATTGTATCTGCCGGAGGAATTGCCGTTGACCCTGCCAAAGTGAAAGATGTAGAAGATTGGCAAGCCCCAGCCACTCAAACCCAAGTTCGTGCTTTTCTCGGATTGGCGGGATATTACCGCAAATTCGTAGAAGGATTCTCGAGTATCGCCAGACCCATGACCCAATTGCTGAAGAAGGACAAGAAGTTTGAATGGACAGACAAGTGTGAAGCGAGTTTTCAAGAACTCAAAAGGAGATTGATTTCAGCCCCAATCTTGATCATGCCGGATATCACGAAGCCCTTCGATGTGTATTGTGACGCATCCAAGATTGGTCTCGGATGTGTGCTAATGCAAGAAGGCAAAGTTATATCTTATCTATCTCGACAATTGAAGCAACATGAGCAAAACTACCCAACCCATGACCTTGAACTCGCAGCCGTAGTCCTAGCCCTGAAGACATGGAGACATTACCTGATGGGAAATCGTTGTGAGATTTATTCACATCACAAGAGCCTAAAGTATATATTCACTCAGAAGGAGCTGAATATGAGGCAGAGAAGATGGATTGAGCTAATCAAGGATTATGACCTGGACATTCACTATCACCCTGGTAAGGCCAACGTGGTAGCCGATGCCCTTAGCAGATTGCCGTGCCGCTTGAACTCCATGATTTTGAAGGAGCAACCAAGTTTGCACAAGGAGATGGAAGATTTTCGAATGGAATTAGTAAGTGAAGGATTTTTGGCTAGCATAGAACTCCAGCCCACTTTGATCATTCAGATTAAGGAGGCGCAGAAGGAAAATGCTAGTATCGACGGAATCAAGCGTCGTATCGGTACAGGCAAAGTACCCGGATTCACCGAGGACGAAGAAGGAGTGTTGTGGTACAAATGACGCCTTTGTGTACCAGCAGATTCTGAGTTGAAGAAAGTTATTTTGAAGGAGGCTCATGATACTCTTTATTCTATCCATCCCGGAGGAACTAAGATGTATCAAGATTTGAAAGAGCAATTTTGGTGGCATAAGATGAAGAGAGAAATCGGAAGCTATATCGCCAAGTGTGATATATGTCAACGAGTCAAGGCAGGACATCAAAGACCTGCTGGATTGTTGCACCTTTGCAGATTCCGGAATGGAAATGGGATTCTGTAGGAATGGACTTTATCACTGGACTACCTACTTCTAGTAGGGGAAATGACTCTATCTGGGTCATAGTGGACAGATTGTCCAAAGTCGCCCATTTCTTGCCCGTCAAGACCACATATCAGAGTTCGAAGCTAGCGGAGTTGTACATCGCTAGAATCGTCAGTTTGCATGGAGTCCCCAAGAACATAGTATCGGATCGAGGAACTCAGTTTACCTCGAGATTCTGGAAGAAAGTTCAAGAAGGTTTAGGAACCCGCCTAGATTTTAGTACCGCGTATCACCCTTAGACCGATGGACAAACGGAGCGAGTAAATCAAATACTCAAAGATATGCTGAGAGCATGCGTGTTAGAATATGGATCCAAGTGGGAAGACTGTCTGCCGTTCGCAGAATTTTCTTACAACAATAGTTATCAAGCCAGTCTGCAAATGACCCCATTTGAATTCATGTACGGAAGAAAGTGTCGCGCCCCTTTGAACTGGTCGGAAGTAGGAGAGAGTCAGATTTTCGGACCCGACATCCTACGAGAAGCAGAAGAGAAGGTTCACAAGATTCGTGAGCACCTCAAGACCGCCCAATCCCGATAGAAGAGTTACGCCGACAAGAGACGTAGAGACCTCGCCTTCAATATAGGAGATTTTGTTTATCTGAAAGTGTCGCCATTGAAGGGAATGCAGCGTTTCCAACTCAAAGGAAAGTTAGCCCCCAGATATATCGGACCTTTCAAAATTCTGAACCGTCGAGGAGAAGTATCGTATCAATTGGAACTACCCGAAGAGATGTCAGCAGTACACAATGTGTTCCATATCTCGTTACTTCGCAAGTGTCTCGAAGTCCCCAAGAAGACCGAAGTGTTCAAGAATATCGACCATCGGACCATAGAGATAAACGATGACCTAACCTATCCCGAAGTACCCATCCACATTTTGGAAGAAGCTTTTCGAACTACCCGAACCCGAAGCATCAAGTTTCTCAAGATTCAGTGGAGCAACCACACAGAAGAGGAAGCTACCTGGGAGCGCGAAGATCACATCAGGACGGAGTTTCCCGATCTCTTCAAATCCTAGGTAATCTTTTCGTCATTTTTCAAATCTCAGGATGAGATTTTGTTTAAGGGCGGAAGGTTTGTAACATCCCAAAAATACTAAACTTGGATCTTCAATTTCTAATCATCAAAATTAGGGTTAACAAAAACTTTGTTAAATAAAATTATGAATGCATGCATATGTGTATGCATGGATTTTGAATTCTTTTAAAACCACCTTGTTTGTTTGTTTCATTGCTTGTAAAATGTTTCTTAGGTGAAATAAACATCATATAAAACATTTCCCACACTTTTCCTAAAGACAAGTAAATCAAAACACATATATTCAATGAATGGTCACTTTGACCAATTTAACTCTCATGCCTACTTTGGCTGTCTCAAACTTTCAGAACCTAACAGAAACTTTTATGGATCTTTGCACCCCTTGAATGTACTCATAACAAAGTATCAAGGCCCACTTTGAGATCATCTAGAAACTTTCAAATGCATAGTTTAAATGACAATTCAAAATTGAATCTTTATCATATGGGAAGATCCCACTTTTTCAAAAACCACTCAAACAAGCTCAACTTTCAAAACCCCAGCATCTGCAGACTCACCAGCACCAATCTAGCAAACCCACCAAAAATATTTTAAAAATTCAAAACTTGATTTCATGCGGCCATTTCATCAAACAGGTTGCAGACACAAATCAAACAAACATCAAAGACTATTGTGAGCAGTGATTCTTGCCTAACTTGTTCCCTAGTTAGCTCACAACCAGCTCAGTAGATCATCTAGGAAGATTAGCCAAACACTAGCACCACTGTGAGATTGCCATTGCCATCAGTGGTGAACAGCCGAGCACACCCTTGCCACCCCATAGTCGACAGCAAGCTAGGAGCAGCAGCAAGCCTAGTCAGCATGTCTGGGAGGCAGCCCACCGTCCACCGCCACTCACTGTCCCAGCCGCGAGCGTTGCCAAGCCCTGGACCACGCGCACGAACCGCGCCTAGACCGCCAGAGACCATGCCGAGCGTGCGCGAGAGCACCACCCTCGACTAGTGCCCACAGACCGCGCGCTGTCCTCACCGCGTGCACACGATCGCCACCGACCCAGGAGACCGCCAGACATCCCCGTTTGCCGCCCCGTGCCGCACAGCCACCGCCCGCCGTCGAAGACGCCGCCTCTGCCGCGCAGAGCATCACCCGTTCCAGACCAAGCTGCACCCCCCATGCCTCGAAACCATGTCGTTGAGCATTGCCAGGAGACACCGCACCGTCCCCTACCCTTGCCCATGCCATTAGCCGCCTGTAACATCACCCCCGACGAGCTCACCGTGTGCCCCGACGGTCCCCTCGCTCGACTATAAATAGAGGCCACCCCCGCTCAATTTCTTCACACCATCTCACTCCCCTCTCCTCACTGATCGTTCCACACCGTTATTAGAGCAAGGCGAGCACCATCCCGCCGGAATTTCACCGGAGCCCGCCGCCTCTGGAGAAGAAGGGAGCCATCGATTTCGTCCACCCCAGGAGCTGCCGCGACCACCCCTGAGTT
Source organism: Avena sativa (assembly GCA_916181665.1). NCBI lineage: Eukaryota > Viridiplantae > Streptophyta > Magnoliopsida > Poales > Poaceae > Avena > Avena sativa. Next base: position 279,108,742 of record OV702283.1, on the reverse strand, counting down.
CGCCGTCGTCGACTCTGTCGTTCGCCCGCCTCACCGACCCTCGCCCGTACCCCGGTGAGCCCCCAACACCCCTCACTGGCCGCGCTAGGTTTTGTTCTCGCCGGCGCTGTCTCGCGTCGACGATGACTCCCAGCCGTTGGATTAGAACTAGATCGAACGATCCACGTTGCCCCATACCGCTTCGCCCAGCCCCGTGTCACTGACGAGTGGGGACACCCACTTAAGCAGCCCGCGGGAGCACTGCGCTTAGCAGGCCGGCCCGTTTACTTTTCCCGCGCAGCCCAGTTATTCAAATTAAACTTTTTTCCATTTCAATTCAAACACACTTCTGTACCCAACTTCAAAAATCAACCTAGATCGATTCAGTGCACCAAATTGAATGAAACCAATTTTGTTGGAAAGGTCTGTGAATGCTGAATCCAAGCCCGTTGGATTCAAGTCATTTGGATCTATAGATCACCCATGGTAAAAATAACAAGGCAAAAGCTTTTCTGCATTCAAACATTTTTCAAATTTAAACCATAATAGCTTTTGAGTTGATTCCAACTCTCAAAAATCACATTTAACCATACCTTTCAGAATATATAAAAATATATAGGTTTACTTGCAGAAATAATGTTCAAGTAATAAAAGAATGCCCCATAGGCATTACTAGCCACTTTAATTAATTAAAATAAAAGGGTGAAACCTTATTAAATTGTGACACCACTTTAAATCACATTCCCATGGACTACAATATGTGGTTGTAGCATCCCAATTGTCTAACAATTGCAATGCTACTAGCCTAGTCTATATAACTGCTACTTCCTATACATAATTGTTGCATCATAATTATATCATGCTCATGTCATCATGCCACCTTGCATTTGAGCATCATATAAAACCCTTTTTGGTTTGGTTCTTCTCTCATATGCATTGTTAATTGTATTTGCCTCTTGATATTGTATTTGGTTATTGATATATTGTTTAAATGCCCAAGTTGAGTTGGGGGCATATCTTTTATTCAACTCCACCACCTTTCTTGTCATCACCCCATCATTCCACCATTCCACCATATATGAGCATTGCAACTTATTTGGTTTTACCTCTAGCTCATGTGGGTTGGGATGGATCCAATTCTATCTCCACATGCTCTCATACATGCACCATATTGTTTCCACATTATTGGTTTATGAGAGCCACATGGCCACCTTTGCATGCCTTGTGAGTGGGACCCTTTTCCTAGCTTCCATATGGGTTGTTTTGGGGTTATTATCATGTTGGGATATTTTTGGGCTTACTAAATACCTAGTGGCACATACACACTAGCAAGTCCCATTTCTATTCAAATATGGTCATCTCCATCTACTTCACATGGGGCATCCTTTTAATTTCTTTTGCTTGGGCTATACTCCACATTTTGGGTAATGCATAGGAATAATGCCATGTTTATTATTTTGTTTTCACAAGGATGATACATGGCATTTATTATCTTGCATGGGCCATGCAACCATCAACATCTTTCGTCCTCCTTCGGTTTTATTTGTTTTTGAGTGGATCATCTTCTCATCTCTCTCTTTCTCTCAATCTTTTCTACCTTGCTTTGTTTCTTGCCTTGTGCCATCCAACCTCATCCACCTCTTTTGTGTAGTGCCATGCAAGACCATCCCCATGCCCATCTTTTCTCTCTCTTGATCATGCATACCAAAGCCCTCTCTTACCTAGTCTCTCTCTCTTTTCTTTCTCTAACCCAAACCCTAAACCTAGTTCTAAGCTTAACCCTATACCACCCCATCTACCCCTCCTCCTAGCCAAACCCTAACCCGAGCCCCTCTCTTATCTAACCCTAGTTACACCCGAGTCCCTCCCTCTCTTCTCTTCCTCACGCCGGCCCCACCCTGCAGCCTCACTGCCCTCCCCTGGTCCCTCTCTTTCCATCTCTCTAGCTAAAGCACAAGAAAGGAGAGAGAGGAAGAAGCCTACACCACCGAGCCTCCTCTTGCTTTTGCAAAAGGTGGAGACCATCCCATGTGCCTCTCTCCTCTCTCCCTTATCTTCCCAACCACCCCAGCTCCCCATAACCATATCAGATCGGATCTGGGAGGCGCCCAGGTCCTCCTCTACCTCCCTTCTTCCTCCCCAAGCTTGCAAGCTTTCAATCATGCCCCTAAACCCTAGCCATGGCCACATCTTCCTCTCGATGATCTGGAGCGCGTCAAGCAGGCCCTCGAGTACTGGCGTGCCCCTCTGCTTCTTCTACATCGCCTAACTCCGCTGGAAGCCACAGGAAACCGCCGGAGAAGCCCCGCCGCCGCCGTGCCCGTGAGCACCAGGATTACTCCGGCCCCGCTACTTCCTCGCCGATCTACGCTTCCCCAAGTCTGCTAGCTGCACCTGAGGGTCGTAGGTGAGCCCACCGACCTCCTGGACATCATCTTCCTCCCCCTCTCACCTTGCATCGCCGCCGCCCTGCGTCGAGCACCCCGCGTGCACGCGTGCCGCCGCAGTCACCGTCGGCGCGCGCGTCCGTCGCGTCTGCAGCCCATCTGCTGCCTCGGTTCCCCTAGGTTTTTCCGCGCGCTGTAGACCACCTCCGCGCAAGTTCTCTGAACGAAAGTTGTAGGCCGTGGTTCCCTCTGTGTTTTTCGTTTTTGAGGCGACACGTTTCGTCCAGCGGAGGCATCGCCACCGTCGCCGGAAGACGGCCGGATCCGCCGCCGTCAGAGCCGTGTCCGTCAGCGCGCAGCAGCAGCCGCTGGTCTTTTTGCGCTGGAGCCCCTCCCCTTTTCCCGCCTGAACCCGCCGTCCCCGGAGCCCCACCTGTCAGCCGTAGTGACACTTTGCAGTAAGGCCCCCGCGCTTTGTGGCTTCTCAACCCGCGCTCCCCTGGATCGCCCATGTGTTGCCCACCGGCTGGCCGTGCGCGTGAGTGGCCCCGCGGATCGGCCGGTCCCACCTGTCGATCTCGGTGGCTAGACAACGCGTGGTAAGAAAAGTCCAGTTCAGTCCCCGCCATGCCGGTTGTTGCTGAGTCAGCATCGACCCCACCCGTCAGTGTCTAGGGCTAGGACGAGCTGAGTAAGAAAAATCTTTCTGCTTGCTGTTTAATTTAAAACCTTTTCAAATTTGTTTTAAAATTCAAATTCAAATCTGTTTTCAAATAACTTTTCAAATACAATTCCAAATTAATCATATAATATATGTTTTTGAATCAGAAAAATGTGAGGATTTCAAATATGCCCTTTAAAATATATTTTGAACACTTTAAATTTCGAGTTGATCAAAATTACAAATAAAATGCCCTTTGTCTTAATTAATTAATAACTTTTGTTTTATAACTCCGAATTTGACAAATGATATGTCTAAAATGATCAGATCGACGAGACCTTTCTGTTTATGCATTCCATGTTCTATATTGCAGCATGCATCATATAAATATAAAGTATACAGCAACTTATTTGAGTATGAAATATGATTAAAACCCCATAAAATGTTTATTTCTTGTATTCCACACCTCACCCATGCCATGCTACTTTATTGCCATGCAAATTGTGCATCATTCATCATGGCATGATTGTTTGCTTGTCGCATTTTATTCATATGCTTGTGCACTTTATTTATGTTGGCCCTTGTTTGTTTGGTTCTTCTTCGAATAGACGCTGAGCAGGGGATATATCAAGAAACCCAGGAGCACTACTCAGATCCGTCCCTCGCTTCAATTGAGCTGCCAAGCAAGCACTACCACATGCTTGCATACATATAGTACCTATTGCCTCTATCTTATTCTTGCATCATTGAGTCGCGATCGCATTAAACTGAATCCCAAGTACTGCATAGCCTTTACTTTTAAACCCCACCGAAGCTTGTTCCTCCATCCCATGAGCCATTACTACAGGAGTTGTTTGAGCCATGCGGGTCGTAGAACAGCATGTGTAGGGTATGTGAGTGTCTGATGGATAACGAGGTACCTAAACAACTTAACCTGAGTAGTATGGGATAACTAATGAAAGTGGCACCGGTGAGCAATATCTGCTATTTGGTTTTTCATGCTCACTTGTGTCCTGTAGGACCCCGAGTACTTGATTCCTGTTCCTTGAATATTCGCGCTATCCACATCCGGGAGGCTTATGGGACCCCCCCCTGAGCCAGAGCTTGATTCATTCTTATTTCTTGGGGCCACAAAGTAGTTTGGGGCTTTATTACTATCCTGTACTTATGCCATGCTTTACTGCTTTATTTAAGTTTGTGCGAGGAGCACCTGTACTGTTTAGGTAAGCGGAGTGTTTTCGCGGTATCGACAAGCCCAGTCACACTTTCGGGTTCCCAGTCGTTTACAGCCATTGACGCAAACCTTGAGTCCGTCTCGGAGCCGGCCAACTTCGTTGCGGGTAGCTTAATGGGGTGGCCCCCTGAAATATTTCTGAATCCTGTGATCGCTTTGTCGTGAATTCCTTGTTGGGTTTTGATTTGGTTTTTCCGAGGTTGATCGAGTGTGTGTTGCTATTTGTGCACCCCTGCAGGGTAAAACTTTCTGAAAGACGTGTCCGCGGTTATGGACGACTTGGAGCACAGTTTCTTGATCATAGACAAGTATAACTAAAGTACCGCTTTTAATTTGACTAAGTAACTGACTAGTAAATAGTGCAACACTCATGGAATGGATAATAAAACTGCCAACGGATGGGGGGTGTTCGTCCACTTCCTCGTTGGTAAGCGAGGAGGAGGATGGATCTGTTAATATTACTGTTATAACTGTTGTTATTAATTCACGGACATCCGTCTATCTTTGGTTAGGCGGATGGTTAGCGAGTATCTATAGAATTGTTAGGGTTTATCTTTTGCTGCAATTGCGTCACCCCAGGTCGTGTCCCCTTTAGAGGCATAAAGACTTGCTGAGTACCCCTAGGGTCTCACACGATAAATTATTTGATTCAGATGAACAGGTACACTCACAAGATGGATACTGGGTGGAGGAGACGGACGATGTGGGCAACGATCATTCGGTGTAGAGATTCCGGGAACAGGGATCCGTGAGATCTGTGGGCGGGATGTGTTTATTTATGGGGCATCTTATGCCGATTTGCTTCTTATCCGTACTCGGATCTTGTTTTCCGCTTCCGCCTGATACTCTGATGTTTGATGTATGAGGAGATATCCTAAACTATATATCTATCTAGGATATTTGGATCTTGCCGTATGGCGTTGCAATATTTCTATTTCTTTTAGATGGAATGGCTCTGAGGACTGTTGTATGGTGGCTTGCGTACATACTCATTTGTGTATGTAGTTGATCCCTTCGCCTGCCGATTACGCCGCCCGTTCTTGTCCCGATGTTTGGAAATGGTTAGGACGGCCGAAAGGTCTACCTGTGAGTGGCATTTGGGCCCCACCGTACTATTTTAACCATTTCCGCTCATCCAGGCTTGTAACTAGGAGCGTAATTCACCGAGGTAGTTACAGTGGTGATGACATGTGTCAACATGATCCCATATTTGGTTTGGAGAATATTAAATCTTAAGTAGTTTTTCAATGAGTAGAAATTACTTTTCTAAAAATAAAAGGAATTAAACCAAGCTTTAATCTTGTAATGTTAGACATGATGCTAGATCATCTATAGGACCCTTGTGTGTGATGATTGCAAGTAGTTAAGTATTTTTTGGTGATTGTGTACCTCATATTTATTCATAGACGCTAGTACCGACCAAGGATACGAGGAGGAAGGAGGATACTACGAAGAAGAAGCCGAGGAGAACTTCAACCACTGCTCTGCACAAGGCAAGCTAACACTTGCAAGATACTTTACCTATGCAAGATGATACTATACCAATGCAAGCAATCCTTGCAAGATACCCTACTGATGCAACAAACCACTACTTGTTACTATGACCACCATATGCCTTAAGCATATGTGATCATACCCATTTGATAAACCAATCCTAGTTTTACTTGCAAGCTTCTTACTTTATTTCTTTATCAAAGCTTACTTAGAGTTTACTTAAGTGAATTATAGATACTAGAAAGATTCTGAAGGTTGCATGAAGAGCATAAAATTTGGCCTAAGTTAGAAACCTTGATATCATCCTAAGACATAAGGTTGTACTTAGTTGAAACTCCACTAGTCCACCACCCCTCATTAGTGCCTACCCCCACTTATAGATGCTAGTGCTAAGCATAAAACTTGATCAACTTTTAGATGGGAATACTTGGTGGAAAAATGGTTATGAAAACCTTGGAATGATGGATCATTCTATTGAAATGTTTTGGACATGTGTTTCCGAACACCTGATGATTTTGGTGATGAAAATGTTGAGGCATGAGCCTTAACCTTTATAAAACTGATGGTTGTCTCGATGCGATACCATTCCAATTTTATCGTACAACCACAATACCCGAATATTGGGTAGGGCTTGACTGGAAACTTATATCCCTTAGTATTAGTTACCTCACGGCCAAGGTCTGAGCTGAGGCTACCTTGTGAAGATTGTCCACCTGTGCAGTACCCAAGATGACAGTTGGTCATGGTTGGGAGGCCAAACTCATAGGAGAGGTGCTTATACTAGGGCGTGTAATTGAAAGGTTAGGATTGATTATCCGCATACTAAGTATGGTAAATTCAGGATTTGTTCCTGACGGATGTATCGAATGTTGTGGTGAAAGTGTACAATCTCTGCAGAGTGTCAAACTATTCGAATAGCCGCGTCCGCGGTGATGGACAGTTGGAGTGGCCATAATGTTCCCCCGTCAGACTTTTCAAAATGACTTGTGAAATGAATTGAGCCTTTGACTTGACCACAACAGAGTTGTGACATGAAATACAAGTTCCCACTTAGGAGATATAAAATTGTGACTAGCTTTGGAACCTAGTAGAGATAAATCTGGCTTTTGCAAAACAACCCTAGAGCCTAGTGTCCTATTATCCAAAAACCCCTTTACCTGTTAGTATTAGTTTGCGAGTACTTAAAGAGTACTCATGGCTTTGTCCCTGGCTATTCCCATGGCCAGACTATGAAGAGGAGTACCTGGAAGATGGACCCCAGGAAGGTTACGACAACTAGGATCATCTCCCATCGTCAGCATTGCCTGTGACCCCGAAGATGGAGCTTCGCCTACACTACCGTTATTATTACGTATTCCGCTGCTTGAAGTTGTATTAATAACTGGATCATGAGATCCCTATTTGTGTAAGAACTTATATATCGTTTGTAATGGATGATGTACTATGGTATCCAATTCTGTTATGTCTCGCAAAAATGGTAATCTTGGGATTGCGATGTATGGCATAACAGGCATCTAGGATTGAAAAATCCGGGTGTTGACACTGGTACTTTTCAATGCTAGCTTGGATCAATGCCATTTACATACCTTGGCTTACCCATGGGTACCACTAAACCAACTGTCTTAGATTTTTCCCCACTTATTCATAGAGTTGAAAGGATACTGAATGCAACTGTGTCCTTCCTATCATATGGGGATAGTTTAATCTTGATTAATTCTGTTTTGACCTCTTTGCCAACATATTTTATGTGTACCTTGGTCATTCCCCATGGAGTTATTGAAATTATTTACAAAGCTAGGAGAAGATGCCTATGGAGGAAGGACAAAAATAAAGAAAGGGTAAACTCTTTAGCCGCCTAGGATATGATCTGTAAGCCAAGAGAGAAAGGTGGACTGGGAATAATGGATCTCAGGATCCAAAACAAAGCTCTGCTATTAAAGCACCTGGACAAGTTTTACAATAATGCTGACTTGCCAAGGGTCAAACTAATAAGAGAACCTTATTATCATGAATATGTTTGCCATGCATTCACTCATTTTGGTGGAGGGGGGTCTTTGTCTTAGCTGATGAATGGAGACCAATGACCATTGATATTGTGGGTAATGGTTTTAATTTGTTATTCTAGAGTGACATGTGGCATAGCACATTATTATCTTCCAAGTTTCCTAGACTATTCTCATATGCTAGGGACAAACTGGCATCAGTCCAGGATATATGCTCCTTGCAAAATCTACATGAGGCTTTTCATATTACTTTATCTGTAGAGGCTTTTGCAAAATATAATTAGTTAAAGGAAACTTTGGAAGGGATTGTCCTCAACTCTAATACTGATAAATGGACATGTCAATTAAATAATGGTATTTACAGTCCTAAAGCATAATATAGGCAGTGGTTATCTGTTATGCCTAATGATCAACTCTCAATGAAAATTTGTTAAACTAAGTGTATGTCTAAGCACAAATTGTTTGCCTGGCTGATTATGCACGATAGAATAAACACAAAAGACATGTTACGGAGAAGAAACTAGAAGGTCTTAGACACCTATGAATGTGAGCTATGTGTAGCATGTGTGAGGGAAGACTGGAAGCATATGTTCTTTACATGCTCTTTCAGTACCAAAATTTGGAATTATTTGCAGATCCATTGGAGGGATAGGGAAATTTTTTATAGCTTCACTTCTGCTGCAAAATCATTCCAAGGACCTTATTTCACAGAAATTACAATTTTGGCATTCTGGAATATATGGAAGCAAAGGAATGGACGAATATTCAACAACATTAGGCCAACTTTTATATGTTGGAGACATGGATTCTTTTATGATGCCAATTTGCTGAAACACAGACTTCAGATTTCTCTCAAGTACTCCCTGTCATCCTGGCTTGACAGTCCGCCCTAATCACTGTAAATATTTTTGTACATAGTTTTGTTTGCCCCTTTTGATTGTAAGTTGGACTATACTTTTGTTTCTCTTTGATCTTTAATAAAGGGTTGTGGGGGACTCCTTGTAGTAGCAAAGCTCAAAAAAAATGTTGAATGATTTTTTGTTTTGAATCTTGATATTAGTATTACACATATTAATAATTTGAATGCCAAAAGAATCAAGTTGAATGATGATATTGCTGCATATATGTGGCATTGCCGTTTGGGTCATATTGGTGTTAAAACGCATGAGGAAGCTCCATTCTGATGGACTGCTGGAATCATTTGATTATGTATTATTTGAAACATGTGAACCATGCCTGATGGGCACGATGACCAGAACTCTGTTCTCTAGAACAATGGATCGTGCGACCGACTTGTTTGCAAATAATACATACCGATGTATGCGGTCCGATGAGTGTGTCGGGATGCGGTGGATATCGTTATTTTCTAACCTTCATGGATGATTTAAGTAGATATGGTTATATTTACTTAATGAAACACAAATTTGAAACATTTGAAAAGTTCAAAGAATTTTAGAGTGAAGTAGAAAATCATCGTAATAGAAAGATCAAGTTTCTACGATCCGATCATGGAGGAGAATATTTTAGTTATGATTTTGGCACACACATGAGACAATGTTAAATTGTTTCACAACTCACTCCCGATGGAACACCACAATGTAATTGTGCAACCGAATGTCACAATCGAACTTTATTATATATAGTATGATCTATGATGTCCCTTACCAATTTGCCAATATCATTTTGGGGTCATGCATTAGAGACAACTGCATTTACTTTAAATAGGGAACCATCAAAATCCTTTGAAATGACACAGTATGAATTATGGTTTGCTCGCAAACCTAAGCTGTCATTTCTAAAAGTTTGGGGCTATGATGCTTATGTGAAGAAACTTCAGCCTGATAAGATCGAACCCAAAGCGGAAAAATGCATCTTCATAGGATACCCAAAAGAAACAATTGGGTACACCTTCTATCACCGATCCAATGGCAAAGTTTTTGTTTCCAAGAATGGATCCTTTCTAGAAAAGGAGTTTCTCTCAAAAGGTGTGAGTAGTAGGAAGGTAGAACTCGATGAGGTTACCGAACCTTCTCTTCCTAAAGTGGCGAGTAGCACAGTGCCAGAATTTGTTCCAGTGTTGACTCCACCAATAGAATAAGGAAATGACGATGAAGAACCTCCTTCTCCTCATGAAACTGCGATAGAGAGTACTACCGAGCCTCACAGGTTGGGCATCATATGTATAGCTCCTGAACTATATGGTGATCCAGTCCTAAATTTCATGGTAGATGGAAGCAATGACCCTGCAATGTATGATGAAGTGATGATGAGCCTAGATTCCAACAAATGGCTTGAAGCCATGCAATCCGAGATGGAATCCATGTACGAAAACAAAGTTTGGACTTTGTTGGACTTACCTCGCGACCGAAAGGCCGTTGAGAATAAATGGATTTTCAAAAAGAAAACGGACGCTGACGGTAATGTGACCGTCTATAAAGCACTTGTTGTGAAGGGGTTCCGACAAATTCAAGGAGTTGACTACAATGAGACTTTATTACCATAGAGATGCTAAAGTCTTTTAGGATTATATTAGCAATTTCTGCATTTTTTGATTATGAAATCTGGCAGATGGATGTCAAGACAAAGTTCCTTAATGGAAACATTGAGGAAGAGTTATATATGATGCAACCTAAGTTTTTTTCGATCCTGAGGATGCTAACAAGGTATGAAAACTTCAACGCTCCATTTATGGACTGAAGCAAGCATCCCTAAGTTGGAATCTCCGCTTTGATGAAGTGATCAAAGGTTTTGGATTTGTCCAAACCATCAGAGAAGCTTGTATTTAAAAGAAAGTGAGTGGGATCTCTGTAGCATTTCTAATATTATATGTGGATGACATATTATTGATTGGAAATGATATAGAACTTTTGAAAATCATAAAGGATTACTTAAATACTAAGTTTTCTATGAAAGATCTTAGTGAAGCTGCTATCAAAGATTTTTACCGTGAAGGAAATTAGGGTCCAACGACCCCTTGGTTCGAGAGGGGGCTGAACACGTGGTTCCAAGGAGCCTCGGAGACGGCAGCGACGACGGATAAAAACACACGACAAAGATGTGACATGGTTTTTTTTACCCAGGATCGGGACCCTCATGAGGAGGTAAAGCCCCTACTCCTGCTTTGTTGTATTGCTCGCTTGCTTCACGAGGGTACAATGGTGGATGCAAGTCTAGGGTTTTAGTCTGAGGTAGGAGAAGGGTCCCTTATATAGGGCGGTGTTGGGCCTCTTCCCCCAAACATTAGGCGGGAAGGGTCACCACAATGCCATTCCTCGAGGACTCGGTCTATGAAGCTACTGTGCATGGAGTCGGTCTACCCCGACTCCCTGGCCTCGGTCCTACCCCGATCTTCTGTCACCCCTGACATCTTGGAGTGCCTCCTTTTGTCTTGGTGCACCAAAGCAGGGGATCCGTCCGTCCAGCTGGGCCCCGTCAGCCCTGCCTTTTGACTACTATTCTTACTCGGGACTACTTTGGCGCGGAATCCAATTCCACCGTTGAACTTGTCTTGTTCCCTTGACAGACGCGGCACCCCACACAGGGGAGATATTTTCGATCCACACCCTCCCAAGGGGAGCGGCCTGTCTTGGCCCTTCCTCAACTTGGACTCCTGAGGTAGTCTCGTACAACGATCCTCATGAGGGGGCCTCCTGTCCCCTCACGAGACCTGACTAGCCATCGGTAGGTATGCCAGTCATGGATGGATTAGGGTATCCCTGGTGCCAGGTATCCGACAGTAGCCCCCGGCCATTGAATTGGTGTGTCCCGTGCTTGGTGACGGAGGGTTGAATGGTCAATTTGATGATTGGTGTTGCGCAGGACGCATGTCGCTCCAGGTCCTCGAGATGCCTCCTCGGAAGAGACACATCCTCCCAGGGCATATATTGGCCTATAAGGATAGTCTACCCCTCACACACCGAGATATATCCTTCTTCTGCCTCGCCCCAGCCGCCTGCTCCTTCGAGTTCTTCCCTCTACCCCACTGCCTCCTCCCACTATGTGTGATGTCTCACCAAGGAGCTTTGGCCTCCGTGTAGGGTAAGCCACCTCTAGCCGGCCCCTCCCAGGACGAGGAAGGGTAAGAGGAGTTAGGAAAGGTGCTGATTCCTTCCATGATCAGGACTGACTCCGGGATCTACCGGTGTCGTTTGCAGCTTGCCTTGAGCTGGAACGAATGGGGAGAGACTCGGGTGTGGCCAAGATCGGTGGATCCGGCCAGCCTCCCTGGTTTCGTGCACCCATTCTTCTACCGCATTGTCATAGCAGGACTGGTTCCGCCGTTCTCCCTCTTTTTCATGGTGGTGCTAAATCACTACAAAATCTGCACCCTTCACCTGCATCCCAACTCTGTCACCACCCTCACCATCTTTGCATTTTGGTGTGAGATGTTCAACTTGGTCTGACTGGCGCTATTGCACCACATGTATGCTCTTCACATGTATGCTATTCACCACCCTCACCACCCTCCATGGCGCTATTGCACCACATGTATGCTCTTCACATAACCTCCACCTCGTGCATAGCCGGTTGCGCCTCCTTTGTGAAGGAGGGGTCATTCGGCCCTCAGATGGGTTGGTCGAAGCATGTTGAGGACTTCTGGAATCACTGTCTACTGATGGATGCACATGACAACATCCCCCATCTCCTGCCCCCACTGCCTTGGCCAAGAAAGTCGGCAATCGCTAGTTTAGGGCAGGCTTGGAGGGATACAAGATCTACGCCTTGGTCGCATGCATCGAGAAGCTCAACCCGGTCTGACTGGCCCCTAGTGGCCATGGAGTATCTTCGCCTTAGGGTTTCTCCGCTGCAGAAGCACAACAAAGACCTGTGGGACTTCTCTACGAGGGATCACCTAACCCTAGGGGATGACATCACTAACGACCCCGTGGTGGTGAACTTCATCCATGAGCTCCTGCACACCTCCACCGCTGCCGAGATGCCCGAGGGGGTTCTGCCCCTCTATCTTGATCCTCGTAACACGGATGTCCTCTCCTCGCTCCCTCGGTTTGACGATGGGGCATCCTTCCTCCGGGTCATGAACGAACACGGCTAAATCCCCTCGGCAAGGAGTCTTCAGTCCCGGACCTCCCCAAGGGTCTCCCGGAGGCCACCATGATGAGGGCCGAGAGGGCGAGGAGCTCTTCCAGCGAGGCTGACCCTCTTGATGTGACCCGAGGGAAACACACTCGAGAGGAGAGATTCCCTCTAGAGGGCACGTTGGGTCTATCCCCATGAGGCCCTTCATTGCTCATGGCGCGTGGCGATGCGACTGGGGCGTGCGGGCTCAATCTGAGGGTGCTTCCAAGTAATCCGTCACCTGACACTCCTCTTTCTCCGTGCCCTTGGGATTTTTCTCAATTGCCGGAATCTTGAAGCGAGGACCGCCCGAAGAAGCAGTGGCGGCTGAAGCGAACATCCATCCAGTGGTCCACTCCCTGGATCCACCTTAAGAGGTCCAGGTCCCTCCGGCCATGCCCGAGGAAGGGGTTGGGGTCTCCCCGACACTCGTGGTCTCCATGCCTTCCTTCCCACCGCTCCGGAAAAGGGAGAAGATCGAGGTGAGTGTCGACCTGCCCCTGTGTCAACACCCGGATTTTTAATCACGAATGCCTGTTATGCCATACATCGCAATCCCAGGATTACCATTTTTGTGAGACATAACAGATTGGATATCACAGTACATCATCCATTACAAACTATACATAAGGTCTTACAGAAATAAGGATCTCATGATCCAGTTCTTAATACAATCCAAGAAGTGGAATAACGTAAAGATAACGATAGCGTAGGTGAAGCTCCATCTTCAGGGTCACAGGCAATGCTGACAATGGGAGATGATCCTAGTTGTCGTAACTTTCCCGCGGTCCGTCATCCTGATAGTCCTCTTCATATTCTGGACAGGAATAGCCAGGGACAAAGCCATGAGTACTCTTTAAGTACTCGCAAACTAATACTAACAAGTGAAGTGGTTTTGAATAGGATATACTAAGCTCTAGGGTTGTTTTGCAAAAAGCAAGATTTACCTCTACTAAGTTCAGAAGCAAAGAAAGCTAGTTGAAAATTTTGTAACACCTAAGTGGGAACTTGAATTTCAAGTCACAACTCTGTTGTGGTCAAGTCAAAGTCATAATGCATTTCATAAGTCATTTTGAAAACATCTGATGACGAAATAGTATGGCCACTCCAACTGTCCATAACCGCGAATGCGCCTATTCAAATAGTTTGACACTCTACAGAGATTGTACACTTTCACCACAACATTCGATACATCTGTCAGGAACAATCCTGAATTCACTATAATCAGTATGCGGATAATCAATCCTAACCTTTCAATTACACGCCCTAGTATAGGCACCTCTCCTGTGAGTTTGGCCTCCCAACCATGACCAACTGTCATCTTGGGTACTGCACAGGTGGACAATCTTCACAAGATAGCCTCAGCTCAGACCTTGGCCTCAAGGGAACCCATACTAATGCATATAAATTTCCAGTCAAGCCCTACCCAATTTTCAGGTATTGTGGTTGTACGGTAAAATTGGAATGGTATCGCATCCAGACAACCATCAGTTTTATAAAAGGCTAAGGCTCATGCCTTAACATTTTCATCATCAAAATCATTTGGTGTTCGGGAACACATGTCAAAACATCTCAGTAGAATGACTCATCATTCTAAGGTTTTCATAACCATTTTCACCAAGTATTCCCATCTAAAGTTGATCAAGTTTTATGCTTAGCATTATTATCTACAAGTGGGGTAAATACAAATGGTGGGTAATAAACAAGTGGGGATTAGCTAAGTTCAATCTCATGCCTTAGGATGACATCAAGATTATCTAACTTAGGCCAAATTTTATGCTCTTTATGCTACCTTCCAATATCCTTCTAATATCTACAAATCACTAAGTAAACTCTAAGAGAAAGCTTTGATGAAGAATTAAAATACTTAAGCTTGCAAGTAAAACTAGGATTGGGTATCAAGTGACATAAGCTTGCTAAGAGAGTGGTATAAGCTTGCTAAGTCAACTTGTATAGTGAGGCTTGCCTTGTGTGCAGAGCAGTGGTTGAAGTTCTCCTCGGCTTCTTCCTCGTAGTATCCTCCTTCCTCCTTGTATCCTTGGTCGGTACTAGCGTCTATAAATAAATACGAGGTACACAATCACCAAACAATACTTAACTATTTCTAATGATCACACACAGGTTCATACTAGATGATCTAGCATCATCACTAACATTACAAGATTAAAGCACTTGTCTTATTTATTTTATTTTTAGAAAAGTAATTTATACTCATTGAAAAACTACTTAAGATTTGTTATTCTCCAACTCAAACATGGGATCATGTTGACACATGTCATCACCACATATTTCAGAAACATGGGAATATGATTTAAAGTGGTGTCACAGTTTAATAAGGTTTAACCTTTTTATTTTATTTAATTAAAGTGACTAGAAATGCCTATGTGGCATTCTTTTATTACTTGAACATTATTTCTGTAAGTAAACCTATATATTTTTATATATTCTGAAAGGTATAGTTAAATGTTATTTTTGAGAGTTGGAATCAACTCAAAAGCTCTTATGGTTGAATTTTGAATAATGTTTGAATGCATAAAAGCTTTTGCCTTGTTATTTTTACCATGGATGATCTAGAAATTTCAGTACCTTTCTAACAAAATTGGTTTCATGCATTTTGGTTCAGTGCAACGAGCTGGGTTGATTTTTGAATCTAGGTACAGAACTAGGTTTGAAATTAAATGAATAAAACTAAATTTGAATTAGTGGGTTCCGCGGGATGTTTAACTGGGCTGGCCCACTACGCACAGTGCGCACGCGGGCTGGTTAAGTGAGCGACCCCACTCGTCAGTCAGACAACGAATGGCGAAGCAGTATGGGGCGATTGGGACCGTAGGATCTAACTCTAATCGAACGGCTCAGGTTCATCGTCTACGCCTGAACAGGACGCGACGAGCACGAAACCTAGCGCGGCCAGTGGGGGTCGCGGGAGGCTCACCGGGGCTCCGACGATGGTCGGCGACGAGGGCGAACGACGAAGTCGACAACGACGATTCTCCTGGTACCGGCAGCTTCTCCTGGGGCGGCTCTAATCGACGGCGCCTCTCCTCCTCTTCAGAGGCGAACTCCGGTGAAATTCCGGCCACCTGGTGCTCGCCTTGCTCCGGGAGTGAGTGGGGGTATCAATGAGAGGTGGGGAGTGAACTGGTGTGAAGAAACCGAGCGGGAGGGGGGGCTCCTTTTATAGTGGCTTAAGGGGACCGAAGGTTGCAGGCTGAGCTCGTCGTGGTCGATGGTACAGAGGGCTAATGGCATGGGCGACGATAGGGGTTGTGTTGTGCTCCCTGGCGAAGCTCAACGGCGTGGTGGCGAGGCGTGGGGCAGTGTTGATCGGTCGGAACACGTCGACCCTCTGGGCGGCTCCGACGGCGATTTTAATGGCGCACAGCATGCATGGTCCATGCGGCGGCAAACGGGCATGTCTATGGGGTTGCTGGGGCGGTGGTGATCATGTCTGCAAGCGACGAGGACGGCGCGTGGTCTGTGGGCTGGTGTCGCTGACGGTGCACTAGCGCGCTCTCGGATCACACGCAGAGAGACTGGGCACGTGCTTGGTGGGTGGTCTAGTGGCTGGCTGCGCTCGGGGCTTGGACAGGGAGTGGCGATGGACGGTGCTGCGTGTCCTAGACAAGGTTGGCGAGTGAAAGGATCGTATGGGCACCTAGAGGGGGGGGGGGTGAATAGGTGCTACTTCAAATTTTACTCTTTTTCAAATTAGGGTTTGACAAGAAAGGTAAATTCTCTAGAATATGCAACTATAGTGAATTTACCTATATGTCAAACAAGCACAAACTAACACAACACTAAGCAAGAACAAGCAAGTAAAGTGCGGTAAAGGATAGAAGTAACCAAGGGAGTGGACGTGGAGACACAAGGATTTGTTTCCCGTAGTTCCTTCCTTTTGAGGGGAAGTACGTCTATGTTTGGAGAGGGGGTGGTTTCAAACCACCAACGCCACGAGAGGCCTCCCTTGTTCTCCGATGAACCTCACCCCAAAGGGGTCGATTCACCTTCCACTATATCGGCAACCTTCGAGGTGGAAGCCGGCACCTTTACAACAAGTTCGGGGCACACATCCACAACTGAATTGGAGGCTCCCAAATACAAGCAAACTGTCAAGACAAATCAAAGACAAGCTTGTAAGAACCAAATCAAAGTTAGGGTTTCCAAAGAAACACTAGAGCTAGGGGGCCCTCAAGTGAATGAGGGGGAAATGAAGATCTCTCTTGGTGAAGATGTGAATCAAGGCCTCCTCCTTTGATTCTCCAAAGATCAATGACTTTGGATGGTTGGATGAAGAGATCTTGTGGATTTGGTGGCTCTAATGGTGTTGGTGTTCTTGAGAAGCTCGAGCAACTGGAGGAAGAAGATAAGGGTCCCTATTTATAGACAGCCCCCTCCACGAGCCGTTTTCTGACCGTTGTAGAAAAGTCAGACCGGAGACTCCGGTCTGTAGACCGGAGACTCAGGTCTACACCGGAGACTGCGGCCAATCTCCGAACCAGTCTTCGGACTGGCCATCTGACTGACCCAGCCCATTTCTTCACCAGCAACACCGGAGACTCCGGACTTCCAACACCGGAGACTCCGGTCCGACCAAAGTCTCCGGATAATATCTGGACCAGTCTCCGGACTGACCATCTGACTGACCCAGCCCATTTCTTCACCAGGAACACCGGAGACTCCGGACTTTCAACACCGGAGACTCCGGTCTGACCAAAGTCAGGAGACTCCGGCCAATCTCCGGACCAGTCTCCGGACAGGCCATCTGACTGACCCAGCCAAGTCCTGGGAGGCACCACCGGAGCCAGCACCGGAAACTCCGGACCACACCGGAGACTCCGGTCTTGGCAGACCGGAGACTCCGGTCTAGAGTTTCCAGAACAGTGGCAAATGTATGTGGTCTTTTCCAAGAGTGTGTGTGATGTTTATCTATGATAATACGAACCTGTGGACAATAACAAATTGTAAAATGATCTACTTGTTGTTAACGAACACCAAAAGTGATTATGACAATAAATGTCGTTTCAATCTCCCCCTTTTTGGTGTTCGATGACAATAAGTGATTTGCATGGAATAACATATAAATGTGGCTCCCCCTGACTATGTGCAACAAGATAATGAAGTAAATCATGTAAAGAAAATAATACCAACGATAGCACACATAGATCTCACATGAGTTACAATAGATGTTGCACACAAGCACATAGTCATAGACACACATAAGAACAGTAGATAACACACATAAAGTTCAAGTTCGAATATCCAAATAACAAAAAGAAAGGCAAATAACGGAAGATAGTCGCAAATCCCGAGTCCCATGCAAAGCGGATGAGAATGTCTTCTCCCCCTTTGGCATCAAAACGCCGAAAAGGAAAAAGACCTATACTAACGCCCCAATGACTCAGTAGTCATCGTCATCCTCGTCGTCCTCGGCATCCTCATCCTCATCCTCATCCTGGTCATCCTCGTCCTGGTCACCCTCATCCAGGTCATAGTCATCATCATCATCCTCAGGGATAGCAGGCCCTTTGCCGTGAGGGCGAGAGGAGGAAGTACCCTGGTATCCAAACCCAGAGGTGACATCAGCAAACGTCTTCCAGTCCACCAGACTATCCTGTTGGGCATTCCATGCCCCAAATGAGAGAGTGTGATCAGACTCTGTGGACTGCTGGGCCCCATGCTCATCATTGAATTCATCTTCACCTTCCTCAGTATCAGCAGCACCCTCGTCCTTGATCTCTTTGAGGAGCTTCTCCATGCGGCGGTTGCTTTGGTAAGATGCATGCTGCTGCTTGCGAATGTCAACGTTCATGCAGCAAAGAGTCCTCTCCCAGAAACTGGCCTTCTTGACCTTCTCATGCACATAGTCTCTAGTCATGGAAGGCATAGGGACATTTGAGGCATTCTTCCTCCAAACTCTGGGTGGAGAGGGAGCCCTCTCCGTCTCAGTCTCCTCATCATCATTTCCATATCTGCGCCTTGGAGCTGGCCCCATGTGCCCCTTCTGCTACAGAGAGACCAGAGTGTGCGTCGTGAGGTGTGGTGGAATGGCATTGGGAGAATCATGCGGCTGCGAGTTGATTAGTCTCATAATCAAGGGTGCATATGGAGGAGATTTCTTGAATAGAATTGCATGGAACATCTCCTCGAAAATGAAGTCCATCACATCAATGGGTGCAGCCTCAGCATCTGGTCCAGCATTGAAGGTCCGGTGAGTATGGTACAGGAGGTTGACAAGTCCTCCCCTGAGAGCATCATCATTTCCAACACTTGGAGCAATAATGTGACGGAAAATCCTCAGCATAAGGTTGTAGAGGGGCTTGAGTCCCTTGGAGGCCCCCACAACACCATCATCATAGAGAGGTGCCAGTTTTCGCTTGTTCTCACCCAAGGCTGCTGAGTGCATGCGCAGCCCCACAGGAGTAGATATGCCGTGGAAAGTCTCAAAGATGACATTGGCAAAGTCATGGAAAGTAGTTGTGCAGCGAGTAGAGCCAGTCATCCACACCATAGTCCTATCAAGATCAGTCCCAAACACCACAGTGGCATAGAACTGCTGAACGAGGTGCACACTGTAGTCTTCATGCAGCTCCATCAAGTTGTAGAGACCCAACTTCTCACAGATCCACAGGGCATCACTGAAATTCGGGCTCTGGCGCATTTGCTCAATGTTCATGAACTTCTGAGGGCAAACAGGTGATTTGGTGAGTAGACCATACACATCCTTCATGAACACACTCTGCTCTTTCCTCCAGAAACGAGGGTCATCACTGGTACGAGGTAGTGCATAGAAATCTGTCTTCCTAAGCTCACGGAACTCCTCTTTAGACATCTTGTTTAGGTACTGGAGGTTGTCATACTTGGCTCTCTTTGCACGTTCCTCCTGTTCAGCCCTTTCTTGATCCCTCTTCATGTAAGCTGCATCACGTGCACGCTGTTTCCGGTTGGATGGAGGCATGATAAACTGACCCTGAGCTTCATCATAGCGAGGATTGCCCCTTTGGGACTTGGCCTTGGTACGACGAGGGCGACTAGAACCATCACCTATGAACAGCAGTGAGGGAGATAGCATGGAGATGAGTATATATGTCCCAAAGATGCAGTACAGGAGCTTTGATGCATTTCTGGACTACTTTGATTCACCCAGCACCGGAGTCTCCGCACCAGACAACGGAGTCTCCGGTTCAGACCGGAGTCTCCGGTCCTGGGGACCGTAGTCTCCGGTCTGAACCGGAGTCTCCGGACCTAAGTCCGGAGTCTCCAGTCAGGAGGCTCGGGTATGCGATGGGGAGATGCTGGTGAGGGTAAATCTAGTAGATCGGGCAATGCAACAAGGCTAAAGTACTAGAGTGCAAGCAAACAAGTGATTCCTATGGACAAATCCGAAACAGTCCTCAAAAACACATCTAGGGATGAACCCTAGGAGGAAAAAGGAGAGGAGAGGTACCAGATCTGTCCATGGGATCGATTCCTTCGGTGGGAATGACCCAATGGAGGAGAGGAGGAGGTTGGCCGGCTGCACGGCGGATCCCGGGGGCTTCTTGACCTCCGGGGAGGATTTTTGGAGGAGGGGCGACGGGTTTGGAGGTAGGGGACGGGGTGTAGAAAGAGGAACTGCTGTTCCAGTTCACCCCGTGCCCCTTCTTTAAGTGACAGAAACCGTCCAGACTGGAGACTCCGGTCTACACCGGAGACTCCGACCTACACCGGAGACTCTGGTGTTTGTACACCGGAGACTCCGGCCCTCCTCGACCAAAAATTCCAGGAAAGGTGTTTGGGGACATATTGTGGCATCCCGCAAAACCACTACTAGAAAATCGCATTGTTTTTGTGCATTGCATCGTCATGATCGCATGCTCAGGTCATCATGCCACCTTGCATTTGAGTATCGTCATCCTCTTGCATTTGTTCGCATAAAACTATTTTCGGAAAAACCTAATTTTGTTTTCTAAACGCCCCGTTTCAATTAAATAAAATGTTTAATTATTTTTAGGGGGCAGCCGAACCGGGCCGAACCGACCCAGTTGGCCACCCCCAGTGCAAAACCAAACGGTCCACCTAAACTAAACCTAAGCTATTCCTACCTAAACCTAGTCTACCCACCAACCAGTGCCCGCCACCTCACCTTTCCCTCCACTTCATCACACCCACCGCCACCTCATCAATCCCCCTCTTTTCCTCCACTCCCTTCTCTCTCACTCCCCACTCACCCCAGCCGCACCCACTCCACCCCCTCTCCCTTACACCCCGCCCCCACCTTCCCCTGGCCCCACCCGCAGCACACCACCCCACCCCACGCGCCATCCTCCCTGCCCCCGGGTCCCACATCCCCACGCGCCCTCCTCTCTCTCACACCCAACCACACCCGATCCCCACCCTCTGGCCCACTCCCACTCCCATGTTTCCCCACCTCGCATGCTCCCCGGCCCCACCCCATCGCCCCTGCCTCCCCACCGACGCATCCTCTCTCTCCCTCCCCGACTCCACGCACGCCCCCTCCTTCTGCACCCAACCACCGCCGCCCGCCGGCTCCTGCTTCCTCCGGTCCGTCCCCGCCGCTGCCAGCCCGGCACCCCCGGTCCCCGAGCCGACCCCCGCTTCCCCCTCTGCCTCACCGCGCTCGCCCCGCCCTCCGCCCTTCCCTCCGGTCGCCGGCCAGCCTCGCCGCCGCAGCCCGCGGCCTCTCCCTCGCCGGGCCGCGCGCCTCCACCTTCCACCCCCGTTCCGCCACCGCCGCCGTTCCTCCGGCGCCCCCGTCTCCCCGTCACCGCGCCCCCTCCGGCCGTCGCCCCGGAGCCGGCGCCGCCGCGTGACCCCGCCACCGCCTCCAGGCCACGGGATCGCCTCCCTCGCCCCGAGCCCACCTCCGGCCTCGTCGACCGCCACCAGGTGCCCCCCCCCCGCGTCGAAGCCCGCCGAACCGAGCTCGCCATCGCGCCCCGGTGTCGTCCTGCGACCTCTGTTGCCGCTGCAGCGAGCCACCGTCACCACCGCGGGGCCCGGCCCGGCCCTCTTCTGCAGCAGCTCCCGCGAGCCCCGCAAGCCGCAGACGCTCGCCGCACCCCTCCTCTGCGACCTGCGACTGCGCGCCCTGCTGCCAAGCTCGCTCGCCCCGCCTCCGTGCCGCCGTCCTCCGGCCTCTGCAGGCCCTGCCTCCGTCCACCTCGTCCGCGCGCCGACGTCGTCGCCTGGCCTCCGACCGCCATTGTCGTCTCCGGCGAGCCCCGTCCCCGACCTCCACCGTGGAACTCACCCTGTCGGTACTCGTCCCCGGCCAGCAACCGCCGTCTGTGTCCGGCCGCCCTGCTCGGCACCGCGTCGCCCTAGGCCCCGCCATAAGTTCTGCCTGCACACATGTATGCTCCGGGGACTCAAGTCAACCCCAAGATCTTCGAAAGGCCCCAAGCCCCGACCCTGGAACCAAAGCGCGGATCCAAAGACCACGAGCCCTCCTTCATGGAACCGAAGCCCATACCTGCAGACCTAGATCTGGATTCAAAGTTCGAACCCCCGGCACGACAAGATCTTCCCCTCGGAACGCCATGACTGACGACATGCCCCGACGACCCCGGACGCAACAAGACCTTCTTCCCGTAGGCGACGTCGAGAACCCGAGCGCCAAGATCTACTTCCCGGACCCCTGAAGACCGATCCGAAGCGCCAAGACCCGAATCTGAGGAACACCAAGATCGCCGACGCGGATACGCCAAGTTCTTCGTCCCGAATGCCAAGACCGACTCAATGGCGCGGACCAACAAGATCTTCGCGACGACAAGATCGGCACCGACCAGGGCGAGTCCGATGTGCCCCGACGCCACACCAAGTCCTTCCCGGATGCGAGACCGATCCCGTTGAACCATGAACCCTGAGAGCGAACCCCGAGCCTCGGAACCCTAGCTCGCCAAACCTCCATGTGTGACCCCTTTTCCGAGCCCCTATTTTATAAATTGCCAACTATATAACTTGTTGCATATTAATTGAGCATGCTCGCATACATCTCATGTGGTTTGGGGGCATTATGTCGATTCACCTCATAATTAAATATGGGGCCCATATGCGGGCAAATCTAGTCGTATATTGGCCTCATTTAAATTTGTGTAGCGGACCGGTACTATCTTTTGCCATGTTAAGACAACATTTAAATTTTGCGGGGTAGATAAATAACCTGAACCACCTAAATATTTGTCGGGACCCTGGTTTCGCTTAATATGACCTAATTGCATCGCATCCTTGCCATGTCATACATCATACATGCATCATGCCCGGTCTTCTGTCATAATTTTAAATAGTCCATCCGGTGTTTCTTCTAGTGCTTTGCTTCTTCACGGATTAGGCCGTTGAGTTGATGCGAGTGTCGACCCGATCTTCGGATGAACCTTCGGCAATGTTTTCAGGCGAGCACCTCCCCTTTCTACCTATCTTACTTTTATAGTATTTATTCCCTCTTGTTGATCTATTGCTATCTGTGTTACGTTGCTCTAGTTTTCGTACCCGTGATATCCCTTGCAGCCTCATATTGCCTTGGACACATCCTATTACCTGTTGTTTGGTAGATAGTTGGACTTGCGCGTCGTAGTCGCTTGCTCAAGTGCGGTTGCGTGACGTCAAGTACCACAGTTGTTGGAGTAATGCCGTGTGTTTATTGTTGGAGATGATCAAGACTTTAATTACTGTTTAACAACTAAAATTGAAGTAGGTAAATGCAGAGGCACAGGTGGGCAATAGATGTTATTTGGTTGTTAACCGTCGACTTGTGTCCCGTAGGACCCCGAGTACTTGATACCTGTTCCTTGAATATTCGCGCTATCCACATCCGGGAGGATTATGGGACCCCCCTGAGCCAGAGCTTGATTCATTCTTATTTCTTGGGGCCACAAACTAGTTTGAGGTTTTATTTACTATCCTGTACTTATGCCATGCTTTACTGCTTTATTTACGATTGTGCGAGGAGAACCTGTACTGTTTAGGTAAGCGGAGTGTTTTCGCGGTATCGACAAGCCCAGTCACATTTTCGGGTTCCCAGTCGTTTACAGCCATTGACGCAAACCTTGAGTCCGTCTCGGAGTCAGCTAACTTCGTTGCGGGTGTACTCAATGGGGTGGCCCCCTGAAATATTTCTGAATCCTGTGATTGCTTTGTCGTGAAGGCCTCGTTGGGTTTTGATTTGGTTTTTCCGAGGTTGATCGAGTGTGTGTTGCTATTTGTGCACCCCTGCAGGGTAAAACTTTCTGAAAGCCGTGTCCGCGGTTATGGACGACTTGGAGCACAGTATCTCGATCATAGACAACTATAACTAAAGTAGTGCTATAAATTTGACTTTATAATGACTAGTAATCAGCTTCACTATAATGGAATGGCTAAATAAAATTGCCAACAATTGCTTGTATGGGTTGTCGCTTGCTACCATTGTACCTGACTAGTAAGTATTGCAACTATAACGGAATGGCTAAATAAAAGTACCAACAACTGCTGGGTTTTGGGATATCTCATGCTAATTGTATCTGACTAGTAAGTGTTGCAACTACAACGGAATAGTTAACTAAAACGGCCCACTGCTTATTTATCAGGATGATTATCTACACCTGACTAGTAATTGCTGCAACGATAACTGAATAAATAAAACTGCCAACTGTGTGAGTTCCTCGGTTGACTTCCTCGTTTGGTCTCGAGGGGGAAACACCAGGATGGGTATGTTTGGTGGTAGAATCAGGTTGGTCCGAATAGGCCTTTCTTATCCCTCTCTGATAGCCGACAGTTATCTCGAGTCTCTATAGGTTGTTTAGTGCATGCTGCGCTGCCGCTTCAGTCCACCATACTTAGGTAGGCGAGGACCGCCGAATTCTAGTCTCGCCGTGTACTGGCCTCAGTACTGACGCTCCTCTTTTTCCTTTGCCCTTTGTCGGCACCCCTTTTGTTTAAGCAGGTTTTGAGATCGACGTCGTTAGCAGGGTTACCCTTCCGGCTTGGCCTGGGCAGGGTTATGGACGCCATTGGTTTCTTCAGGGCTCTTAGCTCAATTTGCATCTTGTCCGTACTCGGACGCTGTATCGTTTTCAAGGTGATTTGGATCTTTGTACGGTATATCTGTAGTCTTGACTCATGGAGTCGTGTTGTATATATATCTGTTCTGTGGGTCCCATCGAGGACTGTTGTGTAATGTTATTACTTCGTTTTCCACCCGCACGAAAGTGCCTGGTGGGCACCTTTGAATCGTTTCTATGCGGGTTTGGCGGGAATCGCTGAAACTTGCATAGGGTCGATTCTGAGGATGTTACACATATATGGGAGATAGATGGTTTTTAAGATAGGAAAAGGGTTTGGGTTGAGACATCAAACTGTGAAGAACCAATAAGAGCCATGGAAGTTCGAAAATAATCAGAAAAGCTCCAAGAGACGAAAAATAATCAAATGACGAACATGAGTAAGTGCCAACCTCTCAAATGAGAGAGGGCGGTGGCCTTGGCCACCATATTTGAGTATACTTGGCTTGGCACCACGAAGATATATCTTGGGTCCATTACCAAAACTCATCATTAAGCTCACATATCACTAAATGATATTAGGAGGAATGATTTTGATTGCTTTGGGCATCATGGGGGGAGGGATGGTCCAATCAATTAGGACCGCACTCCCCCTATATCCATGCCTACACCTAGACCAAATATGAGATGAAACATAGGTGAGAGTGCAATAACATCAAGTCAAGCTCCTTGAATCCACAATATTTAGTTCATTCCTCAAGTAGCAAAATCTTGCTTCATCAAGTGGCTTCGTGAAGATATCGGCAAGTTGATCTTTGGTTGATACATAGGATAGATCAATATCACCTCTAGCAACATGATCTCTAATGAAGTGATGTCGAATCTCAATATGCTTTGTCCTTGTGTGATCCACCGGGTTGTATGCAATCTTGATGGCACTTTCATTGTCACATAGAAGAGGCACTTTGTCACAAAGGACACCGTATTCCTTTAAAGTTTGCCTCATCCATAGCAATTGGGTGCAAGCACTAGCAGCAGCAACATACTCGGCTTCGGCGGTGGAGAGAGATATACAGTTTTGCTTCTTAGAAGACCAACATACCAAGGACCTACCAAGGAATTGACAAGCCCCGGATGTTGATATTCTATCATCCTTGTCTCCCGCCCAATCCGAATCCGTGTATCCACAAAGAGCGAATGTTGAGCCTTGAGGGTACCAAAGACCATAAAATGGGGTATGAACTAAATAACGAAAGATTCTCTTGACCGCCATTAAATGGCTTTCCTTAGGAGCAGCTTGATATCTTGCACACACACCTACACTCAACACAATATCGGGTCTAGATGCACAAAGGTAAAGAAAAGAACCAATATACCTTTTGATCCACATCTTTACCATTAGGATTTTGTTCTAGATGAGTCTTTGTAGCCATGGGAGTAGGAGCTCCATTCAAATCTTGCATTTTGAATCTCTTGAGCATATCTTGAGTATACTTGGCTTGGTTGAAGAATGTTCCTCCTCTAACTTTCTTGATCTCAAAGCCAAGAAACACCTTCAACTCCCCCATCAATGACATCCGGAACCTACTAGTCATAAGCTTTGAGAATTCATCATTAAAAGCTTTGTTAGATGAGCCAAAGATAATATCATCAACATATATTTGGCATACAAAAAGCTCCCCATTGACCCTCTTAGTAAAAAGAGTGGGATCAATTTTCCCAACCTCAAAACCACGGTCAAACAATAACTCTCTAAGGTGCTCATACCGCGTGCGTGGGGCTTGCTTGAGCCCATAGAGCGCCTTATCAAGTTTGTAGACATGGTTTGGGAAGTTTGGTCCTCAAATCCCGGGGGTTGCTTAACATATACCAATTCATTTAAAGGACCATAAAGGAATGCACTTTATACATCCATTTGTTGCAACTTAAAGTTATGATGTGCCGCATAAGCAAGAAGGATACGGATGGACTCAAGGCGAGCCACGGGTGCATAAGTCTCTCCATAATCAATGCCTTCAATTTGAGAATACCCTTGTGCAACCAATCTTGCCTTGTTCCTTACTATAATTCCATGCTCATCTTGCTTGTTCTTGAATATCCACTTTGTTCCAATAACATTGCGGCAATCCTTTGGCTTCTCAACTAACTTCAAAACTTTGTTTCTCTCAAAATTGTTGAGCTCTTTGTGCATAGCTTCTACCCAATCCGAATCTTCAAGAGCTTCCCACACTTTCTTTGGTTCAATCATGGAGATGTGTGCTTGGTGTTCACTGAACCTCTTCAATTGTGCTCTTGTGGAAATTCCTTTCCTTAGGTCTCCAACAACATTTTGGAGAGAGTGGTCTCTTATTTCCAACATTATTTCTTTTCTAGCTTCGTGACGAGCGTGGATCTCCTCATTGTTTCTTGGAGGACCCTCTTCATCATTTTGATCCTCGTCTTGACCATCAACTTGACCTTGATCATCATTGGATTCATCCTCTACGCTGGGAGGCAAGGATTAACCTTGGTCTTGATCAAGTGCTCTTCTAGCCTCAATTTGAGCACGTCTCAAAACAGCTTGGATGGATCTTCCTTGGCAAATTGACTTTGCACCACTTGACACCCCATCGAATGGACCAAGCTCCCTTTGACTAGAGTTCACACATTGATCACTATGTTGAGGGTCCACATCTTGTCTTTGGCTTGAGTCAATGTCCTCTTCGGTAGATGGAGCATGTCGAGGTTGTGAAGATGAGGGCTCCACTCGAGTGGAGCATAGTTCTTCTTGATCCGCCATAAGGGGTTACTCAACGGGGCGGATATAACCCACACCCATTCTTCCTATGGCATCCCGAGGCATTTCATCATCTGCATCACAAGCATCAACACGCCCCCCTTGGGGACCATCATATTCTTCGAAGGTCACACTACAAGATTCTATGACGGCTCCGGAGAGCTTGTCATAGATTCTATAAGTGTGAGATTCGAGACCATAGCCAACAAAAATACCCTCTAATGCTTTAGACTCGAATTTAGACAAACGAACACCTTTGATGAGATAGAAACACTTACAACCGAACACCCGGAAATAAGATATGTTGGGCTTGTTACCGGTAAGTATCTCATATGGAGTCTTGTTGATTTTCTTGCGGAGGTAGAGCCGGTTTGAAGCATGGAAAGCGGTGGAGATGGCTTCGGCCCAGAAGTTGTATGGAGATTGAAACTCCGCCAACATGGTCCTAGCCATCTCAATAAGAGTCCGGTTCTTCCTTTCGGCCACACCATTTTGTTGAGGGGTGTATGCAGCGGAATATTGATGTTTAATCCCCTCATCTCTAAGGAAATCATTCAATGTGTAGTTCTTGAACTCGGTGCCGTTGTCACTTCTTATAACCAATACGGGAACATTGTGTTGCCATTGAACCAAGTTGATGAAGTCAATAAAAGTCTTTTGAGTTTCACTCTTCAACTTGAAGAAATAAACCCAACAGTATCTTGAAAAGTCGTCAACAATCACCAAACAATATTTCTTCCCTCCAAGACTTGCATGAGATGGAGGACCAAATAGGTCCACATGAAGGAGTTCCAAGATCTTGTTAGACTTGATTTGGTTCGTGGACTTGTGTGGAGTGTCATGCATCTTCCCTAGAACACATGCCCTGCAAACACGATCTTTGGCAAAGGAAACATTTTCTTTTAGTCCAACAATATGGACCTCTTTATGGAGACTTTGCAAAGTTCTCATATTGACATGGGATAGTCGGCGGTGACATAGCCAACCCACATCGACCTTCCCGTATAAGCACATCGGACCTGTAGTGGCTTGCCCCGAAAAGTCCACCACATACAAGTCATTTTCGACGTACCCAACGAAAGCGACCTTGAGAGACTTGCTCCACATGAGGACCACAATATCATTATCAATAAAGACGGCAAAGCCCATCTTTCCAAGAGCACGGACAGAAAGTAAATTGTATCCAAGGGTTTCAACAAGCATGACGTTCACGAGGGTAATGTCGTGAGCCACCACTACCTTGCCGAAACCCATTACCGTAGATTTTGACTTGTCGGCATATGTGACGGTGATTTGATCTTCATTTGACACCAAGTCCTTGACAATAGACGAGCTTCCGGTCATATGACTTGTGCAACCACTATCGATCACCCATTTTGACCCTCCGGAAGCATAAGTCTACAAAAGATCAAGCTAGTTTTTAGGTACCCATTTCTCAATGGGTCCTCTTTTGTTAGCAACAAGGGTCTTGGGAACCCAAATAGACCAAGCAATATAACCATCATAAGGGCCAACATATTGTGAATACACATCACCATAATAATCTCGCATTAGAACATAGTGAGGGTTAGCACTTCCCGCAAAATCATCATGAGACATAGTTTTACCACTTGTGGTCTTACTTTCCACAATGGTCTTGTTGGTCTCTTGTGCGGGCTTGTCCTTGTCCTTCTTCTTCTTATTGTTCTTCCTCTTTGTTTTGGAAACAAAACCAATGCCCCCTTTATCACCACTACGCCTTTGCTTGCTCAAAAGATCATCAATAGACTTGTTGCCTTGTGGAAATGTGGCCTTAGCAAGCTCTCCCTTCAACCTAGCATTCTCTTCAAGAATAGTTGTGCTACTAGATGGAATGAAGTTACTAGGTGAAGGAATATTGGCCAATTGAGTTTGAGCGTTTCATGGGACTTTGTGAGAGACAAGAGTTCACTCTCCAAGGCTTTGTGGGCCTTGTTAAGCAAGCTAAAGTCCTCGGCAAGTTTTTCATGAACCACACCAAACTCAACCTTGTCCTTTTTAGCTCTTTTGTATTTAGCAATAGCATGATCACGCTCTTTGATGAGTTTGTTAACAATAATGTCATTGGCCTCATCAAGCCCTTCAAGTTTTAATTCAAGTGACAAGCTAGTTTCTTGTTCTTCTTCTAGAGCATTGTTTAGGGCCTCCAGCTCAATCATATATTCATGACCAAGTTTACATCTTACATCTAGAAGCTCTTGAGTATGTGATAGTTGATCTAAGATGTTTCCAAAATGTAGCTTAGCATCACCTTCTAGGTTAGTCATAAACTCATCAAAGGCAATTAATTCCTTTTTAACATCAAGTGACATCTCATCATCAATTTCATCATTATCTAAGTGAGTAGAGCGGGATGATGAAGATACCTCCGTTCCTCTTGCCATAAGGCAAGTGGCGTTCTTGGTGGAGGAGTTCTAATTTGGAGAATCGAAGAGTGAGAATGTCGGAGTAGATGTGGTGGCAAGAGCAGCCACACCATGAGAAGTTTCCTCTTCGTCATCTTCATCATCTTCATTGTCGGAGGAGTACTCTTCATGAGTGATCAAGACAGTTTCTCCCGGCTTCTTGTTGATGGGATTCCTTTTGATGAAGGGTTTCTTGTAAGGTTCCTTGAGAGTTTTCTTCATCACAAGCTTACCACCATTATCTTCTCTCTTCTCATAGGGGCAGCTTGCCACAAAGTGATATCGGTCACCACAATTGAAGCAAGTTCTCAACCTAGTGGTGTTCTCTCTTTTCCCATTTGGATTGCTTCTTCGTTGCATTTCCATCTTGGCCTTGGCGGGGTTCTTCCAAAAGTTCTTTGCATAGAAAGCCATATATTGACTATGAGCAATCTTGACGTCATCGGGATGGTCCAAGGAGAGGCCTTCATCACTCTCATCTTCATCTTCAAGGTCCACATCTTTGGCCTTCAAAGCAACATTGACCACATTGCTCATACCGAGAGCACGAGCACGGGCATCTTTGGCATTCTTGGCGGCGACCTTGAAAGCGGCCATCTCTTGCATAACTTCATTTGAGGTCATGAGATGATAGTTGTGTCTTCCCTGTAAGCTCTTCAAGTCGGTGGGCTCAAAAGGCATGAGTGCACTCACATATTTCCTTTTTATCCATGCATCATCCACATGCGAGGCACCCACATTTATAGAAGCGGTGGCGGTGGTCTTGAGCCTTCGATACATGTCTTCGTGGTCTTCACCTTCTTTCATGTAGAAACCTTCGGCTTCATTGCTTAGAGCATCATATCTGTTCCTCCTCATACTCTCATTTCCAACAAACAACACAGTGAGAGCATCCCAAGCTTCCTTGGCAATACTAAAGTGCTCAATGTGTGGGTAATCCTTTGTTCCCAATCCTTGTTGAAACATATGCAAAGCAGTGGCATTGAGTTGACTATTGACAACCTATCTTCTTGTCAAGTTGTTTGGATCCCCAATAAATAGTCCATGCTCGATGATGTTCCATAGTTCAATGCAAGAGCTGCGCATATGAGTCCTCATTAGTGATTGCCATTGAGCAAAAGTAGCAGACTCTTCTAGCTTAGGTGGGTCACCTCTATTGTACACATGAGGGTGAGGGATGGGAGGATCGGGGGAGTACCAAGAATCACGGTGCTCACCCTTCCCCCCCATCAAGTCGTGTGGAGGAGTTAGCATTGTCTAGTTTGTCCCCTACCACCATACCTTCGGGGGATACCGGAGTATTCCCTTTAGGTACGGATGGTAGTTCCTCTTGAGGAGATGGGGGTGATGAGCCATCTTTGTCTTTAAGAAGTTGCTCAAGCATCTTCTTGACTTCGTTGACCAAGGAAGAGCTCAATCTTGTTTCCAAGTTTCTGAGATCTTCCATGGTCACCGGGGTTGACTCACTACCACCATCCCCTTCTTGGCTACCCATATTCTCTTAGGCGGTAAAGCCCGAATAAAGAGCCGAGGCTCTGATACCAATTTAAAGGATCATATGGGCACCTAGAGGGGGGGTGTGAATAGGTGCTACTTCAAATTTTACTCGTTTTCAAATTAGGGTTTGACAAGAAAGGTAAATTCTCTAGAATATGCAACTATAGTGAATTTACCTATATGTCAAACAAGCACAAACTAACACAACACTAAGCAAGAACAAGTAAGTAAAGTGTGGTAAAGGATAGAAGTAACCAAGGGAGTGGACGTGGAGACACAAGGATTTGTTTCCCGTAGTTCCTTCCTTTTGAGGGGAAGTACGTCTACGTTTGGAGAGGGGGTGGTTTCAAACCACCAACGCCACGAGAGGCCTCCCTTGTTCTCCGATGAACCTCACCCCAAAGGGGTCGATTCACCTTCCACTATATCGGCAACCTTCGAGGTGGAAGCCGGCACCTTTACAACAAGTTCAGGGCACACATCCACAACTGAATTGGAGGCTCCCAAATACAAGCAAGCTGTCAAGACAAATCAAAGACAAGCTTGTAAGAACCAAATCAAAGTTAGGGTTTCCAAAGAAACACTAGAGCTAGGGGGCCCTCAAGTGAATGAGGGGGAAATGAAGATCTCTCTTGGTGAAGATGTGAATCAAGGCCTCCTCCTTCAATTCTCCAAAGATCAATGACTTTGGATGGTTGGATGAAGAGATCTTGTGGATTTGGTGGCTCTAATGGTGTTGGTGTTCTTGAGCAGCTCGAGCAACTGGAGGAAGAATATAAGGGTCCCTATTTATAGACAGCCCCCTCCACGAACCGTTTTCTAACCGTTGTAGAAAAGTCAGACCGGAGACTCCGGTCTATAGACCGGAGACTCCGGTCTACACCGGAGACTCCGGTCTACACCGGAGACTCCGGTCTACACCGGAGACTCCGGCCAATCTCCGGACCAGTCTCCGGACTGGCCATCTGACTGACCCAGCCCATTTCTTCACCAGCAACACCGGAGACTCTGGACTTCCAACACCGGAGACTCCGGTCTGACCAAAGTCTCCGGATAATCTCCGGACCAGTCTCCGGATTGACCATCTGACTGACCCAGCCCATTTCTTCACCAGCAACACCGAAGACTCCGGACTTTCAACACCGGAGACTCCGGTCTGACCAAAGTCCGGAGACTCCGGCCAATCTCCGGACCAGTCTCGAGACAGGCCATCTGACTGACCCAGCCAAGTCCTGGGAGGCACCACCGGAGCCAGCACCGGAAACTCCGGACCACACCGGAGACTCCGGTCTTGGCAGACCGGAGACTCTGGTCTGGAGTTTCCAGAACAGTGGCAAATGTATGTGGTCTTTTCCCAAGAGTGTGTGTGATGTTTATCTATGATAATACCAACCTGTGGACAATAACAAACTGTAAAATGATCTACTTGTTGTTAACGAACACCAAAAGTGATTATTACAATAACTGTCCTTTCAGCGAGGCTAGTTTTTCCTCTAGCTCGCTGGCGACATTGGGATTGGCAAATGGGCTCGGCCTGGTCACCATTAATGGCTATGCCAATCTCATAGTGGTGCTAAGGCTTTTTAATTAGGCTAGATCATCTACTAAGAGTATAAAGTGAGCTAGAGAGGGAACAAGGTTGGCCAAAATCACTTCTCACTATAGTGTTTGTTGTTTGTTTGTTTGATGCCAGCAAGGTGTTTGATAAAATGGCCGAAAGAAATTTAAATTTGAATTTTGGATTCAAACTTGGTGGGTTTGCTAGGCACATACTAGGGAGTCTCTGGTTAGTTGGATTAGTCAAGGGACACTGGTTTGGTTGGGTTTTGAAAATGTGTGATCTTCACATATGATAAAGATTCAATTTTTACTTGTGATTTGAATGAGGTTGCCAAATGTTTATGCAAGTTTGAAAAGTGGGATTTGATTCAATTTTACTTGGTCTTGCAAGGGGTGAAAAGAGTTGGAAAAGTTTCTGTTTGAAATCTTGGACTAGAAACACTCAAAGTGACCTAGTGAGCAAGATTGGCAAAAATGACCATTTGCTTTATTTGATTTGTATTTTTGATTTTATCTTGATTTGTTTCTGCTTGGAAATGTTTTAGATGATGTTGTTTTCATCTTTAAACCATTCCTTGCTATTTAGAAGAATCACACAAGTCCATTCATGCATTTATCAAATCATCACATACACACATGCATTCATATGATTTTAATTAATCAAAGTTTTTGTTAACCCTAATTTTAGTGATTAGAGTTTGATAATCATTGTTTCATATTTTCGGGATGTTACTAACCTTCCCTCCTTAAACAAAATCTCGTCCCGAGATTTGAAAAATAGGAAAAAGATTACCTAGGATTTAAAGAGACCGAGAAACTCCGTCCTGACGTGATATTCTCACTCCTAGGTAGCTTCTTCTTCAGTGTGGTTGCTCCACTGAATTTTGAGAAACTTGATGCTTCGGGTCATGGTGGTTCTGAAAGCTTCCTCCAAAATACGGATGGGTACTTCAGGATACGTCAGGTCATCGTTGATCTCTACGGTCCGGTGATCAATGTTCTTGAAAACTTCAGTCTTCTCCGGAACTTCAAGGAATTTGCGAAGAAACGATATATGGAACACATTGTGCACAACTGACATCTCCTCTGGCAGTTCCAATTGATACGATACTTATCCTAGACGATTCAGAATCTTGAAGGGTCTGATATATCTGGGGGATAACTCTCCTTTGAGCTGGAAACGCTGCATTCCCTTCAAAGGCGACACTTTGAGATACACGAAATCTCCGATATTGAAAGCGAGGTCTCAACGTCTCTTGTCGGCATAACTCTTCTGTCTTGACTGTGCGGTCTTGAGGTGCTCACGAATCTTGTGAACTTTCTCTTCTGCTTCTCGTAGAATGTCGGGTCAAAAAATCTGACTCTCTCCTACTTCCGACCAATTCAAAGGGGTACGACACTTC
This sequence comes from Avena sativa, assembly GCA_916181665.1. Classification (NCBI taxonomy): domain Eukaryota; kingdom Viridiplantae; phylum Streptophyta; class Magnoliopsida; order Poales; family Poaceae; genus Avena; species Avena sativa. The sequence continues at coordinate 279,074,268 of OV702283.1, read as the reverse complement.
CTTCCATACATGAACTCAAATGGGGCCATTTGCAGACTAGCTTGATAACTGTTGTTGTATGAAAATTCTATGAAAGGCAGATAGTCTTCCCATTTAGATCCATACTCTAGCACACAGGCTCTCAACATATGTTTGAGTATTTGATTTACTCGCTCCGTTTGTCCATCGGTCTGAGGGTGATACGCTGTGCTGAAATCCAGTCGGGTTCCTAAACCTTCTTGGACTTTCTTCCAGAATCTCGAGGTAAACTGGGTTCCTCGATCTGATACAATGTTCTTTGGGACTCCGTGCAAACTGATGATTCTAGCGATGTATAACTCCGCTAGCTTCGAACTTTGGTATGTGGTCTTGACTGGTAAGAAATGGGCTACTTTGGACAATCTATCCACTATGACCCACATAGAGTCATTTCCCCTAATAGAAGTAGGCAGTCCGGTGATAAAGTCCATTCCAACTGAATCCCATTTCCATTCCGGAATCTGTAATGGTTGCAATAGTCCTGTGGGTCTTTGATGTCCCACCTTGACTCTCTGACATATATCACACTTGGCGATATAGCTTCCGATTTCTCTCTTCATCTTATGCCACCAAAATTGCTCCTTCAAATCCTGATACATCTTTGTTCCTCCGAGGTGGATAGAATAAAGAATATCATGGGCCTCTTTCAAGATAACTTCTTTCAACTCCGAATCTGCTGGTACACAGAGATGTCCTTTGTACCACAGAACTCCTTCTTCGTCTTCGGTGAATCCGGGTACTTTGCATGCTCCGATACGACGTTTGATTCCGTCAATACTAGCATTTCCTTTCTGCGCCTCCTTGATCTGACTGATCAAAGTGGGTTGGAGTTCTATGCTAGCCAAAAATCCTTCACTCACTAATTCCATTCGGAAATCTTCCATATCCTTGTGCAAACTTGGTTGCTCCTTCAAAATCATGGAGTTCAAGCGGCACGGCAATCTGCTAAGGGCATCTGCTACCACATAGGCTTTACTAGGGTGATAGTGAATGTCCAGATCATAGTCCTTGATTAGCTCAATCCATCTTCTCTGCCTAATATTCTGCTCCTTCTGAGTGAATATATACTTCAGGCTCTTGTGATTCGAATAAATCTCACAACGGTTTCCCATAAGATAATGCCTCCATGTCTTCAGGGCTAGAACTATGGCTGCTAGTTCAAGGTCATGGGTTGGATAATTCTGTTCATGCTGCTTCAATTGTCAGGATAGATAAGATATAACTTTGCCTTCTTGCATTAGCACACCTCCGAGACCAATCTTGGATGCGTCACAATACACATCAAAGGGCTTTGTGATATCCGACATGATCAAGATTGGGGCTGGAATCAATCTCTTCTTGAGTTCTTGAAAACTCGCTTCACATTTGTCTGTCCATTCAAACTTCTTGTCCTTCTTCATCAATTGGGTCATGGGTCTTGCAATACTAGCGAATCCTTCTACAAACTTACGGTAGTATCCTGCTAATTCGAGAAATGCACGAACTTGGGTTTGAGTGGTCGGGGCTTGCCAATCTTCAACATCTTTCACCATCGCAGGGTCAACTGCAATTCCTCCGGCCGATACAATGTGTCCGAGAAATCCTACCTCCTGTAACCAGAATTCACATTTGCTAAACTTGGCATACAACTAATGCTCTCTAAGGGTTCCAAGAATGGTCCTTAGGTGTAGCTCATGTTCTTCTTCTGATTTGGAATAAATAAGAATGTCATCGATGAAAACAACAACAAACTTATCCAGGAAGTCCATAAAAATCTTATTCATGAGGTTCATGAAATAAGCGAGGGCATTGGTTAATCCAAAAGACATGACAGTATACTCATATAATCCATATCTGGTGGTAAAGGCAGTCTTTGGAATATCCTCTGCGCGAATCTTGAGTTGATGATAGCTAGTTCTAAGATCAATCTTAGAAAACACTTTGGCACCAGTCAACTGGTCAAACAGGTCTTATATCTTTGGCAACGGGTACTTTTTCTTGATGGTGACATCTTCAACTTCCGATACTCCGTACACAAACGGTTACCTCCATCTTTCTTGTCCACAAACAAAACGGGTGACCTCCATGGTGACGCAGTTGCTTCTTCAGTTCCACTAGTTTAGACGGGTTCATACTATATGGTCTCTGGGCTATGGGTCCGGTTCCAGGTATTAGTTCAATGATAAACTCGATATCCCGGTCTGGGGGCATACCTGGCAAAACATCTGGAAATACATCGGGGTATTCATAGACTATCCGAACTTGGTCAATGGTGAGTTAGGCTATACTCTTGTTGCACTTGAATTGATGGGGCAAGGTTTCAGATACATGCTCGACTGATATTCCAGCCGTACTGGTCATGGTTATGGCTTTCTTGGCACAGTCAATTAATCCTTTATGTTTGGACATCCAATCCATTCCTAGTACTACTTCCAAACCTTTAGTTCCGAGTACTATTAGATTAGCATAAAAACCTATGCCATGGATTTGGATAGGGACGGGTTTGCAAATTTGTCTAGCTTTGGTGGTTGAACCAGGTATTTGAACAATCATAACATGCTTCAATATGGTTGGTTGAATCTTACTAGTGCATGCAAATTCTTCAGTAACAAATGAGTGCGATGCTCCAGAATCAAACAACACTCTTGCAAGTACTGAGTTAACAGAAAACATACCCAGCACGACATCTGGCGCTTCTTGGGCTTCTTCAGCATGCATGAGAAAAAGACGGCCGTTGTGGTTGAGCGAATTCCCTGGGGCAAACCTTCTTCCATGCCGAACACGACGATGCTGCTGAGCTGGGGCATTTGCATTGGGGGCTGCGGCAATCTTCTTGGGACACTCCTTGGAATAGTGACCCTTGGTTCCACATTCATAACAAGTCACTTGCGATTTGTCCTTTGCTGCAACAGGCACAACATTGCTTCCAGTCCTTGGGGCAGTGTTGGTGTTGGTGGCGGAATTGTTGTTGTTGAACTTAGGTGGTGCATGGTTGAAATTGCTGTAATTGCCGGGGTTGTTTTGATTTCCTCCGGGCCTTGAGTTTCCACGGTTGAGATAGGTCAGACGGTTCATTGGAGTTCTGTTGTTTCTTGGGGCAAATCCTGGAGATGGGCTGGGATGATACTTTGGTGTATGGTGGGTTCCTGGTTGGTGCATCATGCGACGCTTGCGGTTCTCATTAGCTTGATTGATCTTTCCTTCCATCTGAATGGCAGAATCAACTAAGGCTTCAATATCAGCAAAGGGGATATTGACTAACACTGTCTGCATCTCATCGTGTAGACCATTCAGGAATCTCTCCTTCTTCTTGGCTTCAATGTCTATCTCACTCGGTGCATACCTAGCCAATGACAAGAATTTGTCACGGTATTCCACTACTGTCATCCTCCCTTGCTTCAGTTCCCTGAATTCATCTCTCATCCTCTTGATCAAACCCGGTGGCACATGGGTTCTGCTGAACTTGACTTTGAACTCTTCCCAAGTCATCAGCTGACCTCCTGTCATTACGCGAACGCTGTTCCACCATGCTCTTGCATCTTCGGCCAGATAGTGGGTAGCAAACAACACTTTCTCGTTAGCTTCCACTCCTGTAACTTCCAGATTGTTCTCCATGGTTTGCAACCAATCATCTGTGTCTAGGGGCTCTTTCGACTTAGTGAAAACAAGTGGATTGGTGTTCTGGAAATTCTTGAGCTTAGATCCATGGTTGTCCTGATTTCCATGGCCTTGATTGTTGTTGGCCATCTGAGCTATCTGTTGAAGGGTGGCTAAGTTGGCTTGACGTTCGACTCTTTCGGCTTCGCGGTCAGAAACCAGCATTTGCAAGAGTTGCAACATCGGGTCCAGGGCTGAGTTGCTTCCTCCGCGAGGCATCTGAAGATGGAGATAGATCATGAGAAAAGAGGGAAATTTCTAAGGTTCAGGGGTTTTGAAAAGTTTTTAAAGTTTGACTCAGATTTTTCTAGCAACTTGCTTTTCATTCATCCATTTATACCGCACGATACAAACATACACCACAACAAAGGAAAAAAGATGATTTTAAGAACCATTCTGGAAACTACGATATAGTGGGACCGAATACAACTCACTAACGCTAGTGCTCAAGTACTACTACTCCTCGGAGTCAGTGTCCTCATCATCTTCATCATCATCATCATCATCATCATCATCATCGATGAAGGCGAAGTCATCCTCATCGGTGAAGAAGTCCATAGCATGATCCTCCAGAAAGTCATCATCATCGCTGAGATAGGAGTAGGGGTCTCCACGAAGGTCTTCCCCTGCATTCTCCCTCTCCTCCAACTACATATCTCTCTCGTGGACAGTCTCCTCCAACTCTATGATCCGGTGGCAAAGACGGGCAATGATGCACTCCTTCTTATCGAGTTGACGGCGACGATACTTGTGATCCTTCACTAGCATGGAGATGGTCTAATCCTTCTTGGCAGCGATGGCGTACTTGTGGTTGGCGTAGGAACGGGCATTGTCCAACTCCTTCAGACGGTCATACATAATGAAGTCGAGGTGGTCCAACTGAGTCTTCAGCTCATGGTGATATGGGGCCTCCAGTGGCTGTCCCATAGCATCACGCCTTGGGTAGAACTCAAAGCGGGTACCCTTGATTTGATTGATACTCTTCCCACACAGACGGGCAAGACCTTCTTGCATGGCCCTGGCAAGTCCATCGAGCCAGTTGTTCTCTCTTAAGGTGAACTGAATTCCCTCTGCAGTGGGGGGTTCAATCTTTCCTCGGAGACTTGTAACAACTAACCATTGCAGATCCTCTCCTTCCTGATCATTGAGCTGAGCTCCGAAGAACTCGGGGTGTGGACGCTCCAGCATTTCTGCCAGCTGGTCCAAGTCACGCTCAAAGATGAGGTCTCCTCCATTCCCCAACTGATAAAACTTGCTATACTTCACGTCCATCTGTAATAATATAGGATGAGTAAGTCAGTAGAGTGATCAAGTGTGTCAAATTTTATGTAAGTTTGCAAGAAATTTTTGAGGAACATGAATTTTCATGAAAGAGTCTAAGTGATAAGAATAAGAATAAGTTTTGTAAATACTCACTTCCTTTGGTTTTGGAACTAAGTTTTTGATTCAAACGTCCATTTTAACTAGGGTCTCCTATGGTCAGGATGGCTCTGATACCATCTTGTCAACACGCGGATATTTAATCATAGATGCCTGTTATGCCATACATAGCAATCCCAGGATTACCATTTTTGCGAGACATAACAGATTGGATATCATAGTACATCATCCATTACAAACCATACATAAGGTCATACACAAATAAGGATCTCATGATCCAGTTCTTAATACAATCCAAGCAGCGGAATAACGTAAAGATAACGATAGCGTAGGTGAAGCTCAATCTTCAGGGTCACAGGCAATGCTGACAATGGGAGATGATCCTAGTTGTCGTAACTTTCCCGCGGTCCGTCATCCTGATACTCCTCTTCATAGTCTGGCCACGGGAATAGCCAGGGACAAAGCCATGAGTACTCTTTAAGTACTCGCAAACTAATACTAACAAGTGAAGTGGTTTTGAATAGGATATACTAAGCTCTAGGGTTGTTTTGCAAAAAGCCATATTTACCTCTACTAAGTTCAGAAGCAAAGAAAGCTAGTTGAAAATTTTGTAACACCTAAGTGGGAACTTGAATTTCAAGTCACAACTCTGTTGTGGTCAAGTCAAAGTCATAATGCATTTCATAAGTCATTTTGAAACATCTGATGACGGAACATTATGACCACTCCAACTGTCCATAACCACGGACACAGCTATTCGAATAGTTTGACACTCTGCAGAGATTGTACACTTTCACCACAACATTCGATACATCCGTCAGGAATAATCCCGAATTCACCATACTCAGTATGCGGATAATGAATCCTAACCTTTCAATTACACGCCCTAGTATAGGCACCTCTCCTATGATTTTGGCCTCCCAACCATGCCCAACTGTCATCTTGGGTACTGCACAGGTGGACAATCTTCACAAGATAGCCTCAGCTTAGACCTTGGCCGCAAGGGAACCCATATCAAGGTATATAAATTTCTAGTCAAGACCTACCCAATTTTTGGGTATTGTGGTTGTACGGTAAAATTGGAATGGTATCGCATCCAGACAACCATCAGTTTATAAAGGGCTAAGGCTCATGCCTTAACATTCTCATCATCAAAATCATTTGGTGTTCGGGAACACATGTCAAAACATCTCAGTAGAATGACTCATCATTCTAAGGTTTTCATAACCATTTTCACAAGTATTGCCATCTAAAGTTGATCAAGTTTTATGCTTAGCACTAGCATCTACAAGTGGGGTAAATACAAATGGTGGGTAATAAACAAGTGGGGATTAGATAAGTTCAATCTCATGCCTTAGGATGACATCAATATTATCTAACTTAGGCAAAATTTTATGCTCTTTATGCTACCTTCCAATATCCTTCTAATATCTACAAATCACTAAGTAAACTCTAAGAGAAAGCTTTGATGACAAATTAAAATACTTAAGATTGCAAGTAAAACTAGGATTGGGTATCAAGTGGTGTAAGCTTGCTAAGAGAGTGGTATAAGCTTGCTAAGTCAACTTGTATAGTGAGGCTTGCCTTGTGCAGAGCAGTGGTTGAAGTTCTCCTTGGATTCTTCCTCGTAGTATCCTCCTTCCTCCTCGTATCCTTGGTCCGTACTAGCGTCTATAAATAAATACGAGGTACACAATCACCAAACAATACTTAACTATATCTAATGATCACACAAAGGTTCATACTAGATGATCTATCATCATCACTACCATTACAAGATTAAAGCACTTGTCTTATTTATTTTATTTTTATAAAAGTAATTTCTACTCATTGAAAAACTACTTAAGATTTAATATTCCCTAACTCAAACATGGGATCATGTTGACACATGTCATCACCACATATTTCAGTACATGGGAATGTGATTTAAAGTGGTGTCACAATTTAATAAGGTTTAACCTTTTTATTTTATTTAATTAAAGTGACTAGAAATGCCTATGTGGCATTCTTGAACATTATTTCTGTAAGTAAACCTATATATTTTTATATATTCAGAAAGGTATAGTTAAATGTGATTTTTGAGAGTTGGAATCAAGTCAAAAGCTCTTATGGTTGAATTTTGAAAAATGTTTGAATGCAGAAAAGCTTCTGCCTTGTTATTTTTACCATGGATGATCTACAAATTTAAATGGTTTAAATCCAACGGGCTTGGATTAAGCATTTTAGTACCTTTCTAACAAAATTGGTTTCATGAATTTTGGTTTAGTGAATCGAGCTAGGTTGATTTTTGAATCTAGGTACAGAACTGGGTTTGAAATTAAATGAATAAAACTAAATTTGAATTAGTGGGTTGCACGAGATGTTTAACTGGGCCGGCCCACTACGCACAGCACGCACGCGGGCTGGTTAAGTGAGCGACCCCACTCTTTAGTGAGACAACGAGTGGCGAAGCGGTATGGGGCGATTGGGATCGTAGGATCTAACTCTAATCGAACGGCTCGGGTTCATCGTCCACGCCTGAACAGGACGCGATGAGCATGAACCCTAGCGCGGCCAGTGGGGGTCGTGGGAGGCTCACCTGGGCTCCGGCGATGGTCGGCGATGGGGGCGAACGACGAAGTCGACGACGGCGATGCTCCTGGTACCGGCAGCTTCTCCTGGGGCGGCTCCAATCGATGGCGCCTCTCTCCTCTGCAGTGGAGAACTCCGGTGAAATTCCGGCAATCTGGTGCTCGTCTTGCTCCGCGAGTGAGTGGGGGTATCAGTGAGAGGTGTGGAGTGAACTGGTGTGAAGAAAACGAGCAGGGGAGGACTCCTTTTATAGTGGCTGAAGGGGACCGAAGGTTGCGGGCCGAGCTCGTCACGGTCGACGGCATAGAGGGCTAATGGCATGAGCGACGATAGGGGCGGTGTTGTGCTCCGTGGCGAAGCTCAACAGCGTGGTGGCGAGGCATGGGGCGGTGCTGATCGGTCAGAACACATCGACGCTCTGGGCGGGTCCGACGGCGATTTTAATGGCACACAGCATGCATGGTCCGTGCAGCGGCGAACGGGCATGTCTGCGGGGTTGCTGGGGCGGTGGTGATCACATCTGCAAGCGGCGAGGGCTGCGCATGGTCTGTGGGCTGGTGTCGCTGACGGCGCACTGGCGCGCTCTCGGCTCGCACGCAGAGAGACTGGGTGCGTGCTTGGCAGGTGGTCCAGTGGCTGGCTGTGCTCGGGGCTTGGACAAGGAGTGGCGATGGACGGTACTGCGTGTCCCAGACAAGGTTGGCGAGGCTAGTTCTTCCTCTAGCTCGCTGGCGACATTGGGGTTCGCAAATGGGCTTGGCCTGGTCACCATTAATGGCTATGCCAAGCTCACAGTGGTGCTAAGGCTTTTTAATTGGGCTAGATCATCTACTGAGAGTATAGAGTGAGCTAGAGAGGGAACAAGGTTGGCCAAAATCACTGCTCACTATAGTGTTTGTTGTTTGTTTGTTTGTTTGATGCTAGCAAGGTGTTTGATAAAATGGCAAGAAATTCAAATTTGAATTTTGGATTCAAACTTGGCGGGTTTGCTAGGCACATTCTAGGGAGTCTCTGGTTAGTTGGATTAGTCAAGGGGCACTAGTTTGGTTGGGTTTTGAAAATGTGTGATCTTCACATATGATAAAGATTCAATTTTCACTTGTGATTTGAATGAGGTTGCCAAATGTTTCTACAAGTTTAGTGGGCTTTGATTCACTTTTACTTGGTCTTGCAAGGGGTGAAAAGAATTGGAAAAGTTTCTGTTTGAAATCTTGGACTAGAAACACTCAAAGTGACCTAGTGCGCAAGATTGGCAAAAATGACCATTTGCTTAATTTGATTTGTTTTTTTGATTTTCTCTCTATTTGTTTCTGCTTGGAAATGTTTTATATGATGTTTTTTACATATTTAAACCATTACTTGCTATTTAGAATAATCACACAAGTCCATTCATGCATTTATCAAATCATCACATACACACATGCATTCATATGATTTTAATTAATCAAATTTTTTGTTAACCCTAATTTTAGTGATTAGAGTGTGATGATCATTGTTTCATATTCTTGGGATGTTACACCCTGGGAGGCCCTTGGGAAGCTGTCCTTCTGGATGAGGGAAAAGTCCAGGAGGCCGCAACAGCGGTCGAGGCCGCAGCCCCCGGGTCTCCGAGGGTCACGGCCCCTGCCGATCCGGAGGGCACTCCGGGTCGTCGCCTGGACGATCCTGAGGTGTCCATTACCATCGGTCCCACAGGTCGCGTGTCCCCTGGACCGACTCCCTTGACTCCCGCATGCCAAACGATGGCCCCTAAGGAGGCATATAAAGGGCGCAAGGCCTATTGAGTCACATGATTTGGTAGATGCAGAGCCGGGATACACTCCCTGGTTCACAATCCTAGGCAAGATCGTCGCCGGTACGAAAGCCGGGTTGGACCGGTTCCTGGCGGCCGCTGTTCGTGAATACCGTCAGCTGGCCCTAGACCGAGCGGAGCTTCTCGAGGACTAACATATGGTAGAGTCGGAGCGGGAGAAGGCCCATCTCCATGCGGAGGGAAAAATTTGTGATGCCACGGCACGTGCCGCAAAGATTGTTGCCGATGTGGAAGATCTAGCCTCCCAGCTTTGGGGTTCTGTGGTCGCTCGCGAGGAAGGTGTCGCTCCTCGGGAGGCAACTATGACCCAGCGCCAAGAGGAGCTCGAGGCCCAGGCTCGAGAGTCCATCGCCAAATTGTCAAAAGCCCAGGAGTCCCTTACCCAGGAGAAGAAGGAGAATTCGAGGCCTCACGAGGCTCTCCTGGCTACGGAGAAGCTTCGGGAGAACTTTCTCCGGGAAGCCAAGTACCTCAAGGTTGAGGTAAAAGCTCTGCAGGAGACCGCCCGCTCAACTATTGAGGCTCGCAAAGATGAGGAGTGGCAAGCTCGCGAGGTGCTGGAGACTCATTGTAATTCCTTCTCCGTCCTTGCTGAACAGAGTGCCACCGTCCTCCCAATGCTGGGGGTGAAGGACTTTGTCATGTCGAGACTCCTTGCTGGCCGCGAGGCCGAGGTGTTCCTGGAGCTTGCGCAGGGTCCTGAACCCCTTGATTGCGGCTGCCTAGGGCCTGGACAACTTCATCTCCTTGGAGTGTCAGGATATGCTGACTGCTGTTGGGAGGTCACTCTTCACCAACCTCTTGCAGCTATGTCCCGAGGTCGACTACTCCCTATCCATGCGGCAGACAGAGGCTGTGCGAGCCTTGAAGGCGCGTGTCACCCTACTCATTAACTTGCTAGTCAAGGCGTTTCCTCGCGTGGTGTGCGAGGAGGAAGAGTCCACACCTGACCGCTCGGGCAATCCTTCTACCAAGGAGGAGGACCTCGAGGAGGTGAGCTCGGGCGACACCACTAGGGTGTCTTGATTCCTTGTCCATGTCGCATGTGAGGCGCTGAAAGACCTATTATTTTTATTTCCGTCGAGATTTGTAAGGGTACTCTCCGAGTTGGGGCCCTAACTATCTGTTCATTGGTATTTGTTCTTTGACCCTCCGGAGGAGTGGTCGTGCTCCAGCCCGTAGATCCCTAGGGGAAGTGTTATGTGGATTTTGCGTCTGAATCCGCCCTATATGACCCTTGGGGGGCGACCGTAGGGCATGTACTCTCCCTATATAGTTCCTCGGAGAGGTAACCGTAGGTTCCACACACCGCTTGAGGGGTAGTGATGAGTGCATTTTGCATCATGTTTTATATTATTATTTTGCATTGTAGTGGTAGGATCTTGGTATTTTACGGCATTTGCGCGCACCATTTTATGTTTATTTTCACTAGGATCAGGACAGATGATGGATCCAATGGACACAATTCTGGGACCAGTTATACTAGAGTGAAAAGGAGCCAAAAACAACGTAAATTTCTAAATTGAGAAATATCAATAATACCAGAAGAAAAGCCAAAGCGATTGGAGGACACAGAAGGTTTATGACCAACTATACAGAGGGAATACTTTTTCGGCCATATAGTTCCTATCGTATAGTTGGCGCCGCCACCGCCTCCTTAAATAGTTTCACCTCGTGCAACTGGATCAGAGAGACGGCATACTGAACACCCAGAAATCACCAAAAACCTCACCTCCAGAAGGGATCTGGAGGGGGACCTTTCTGTAGGGATTCATCTTCTCCCTAAGCAGATCTGGGAGGCCAAGGCATCAATCTCTATCTACATCAACCGCTGCACCATCATCATCTCCATCCATCCCATCTAGATCTTGTTGTAATTCTAGCACTAGTTGTGGATTTATACAAGAACTATTCATCTATAATTGTTTCCATTACCATTGCCATGATGCTGATTGCCTCCATGTCTAAGTAGATCATTAGTTCTTGGGGATATGGAGAAACCCTAGTATATGATTGAGATGAGATAGATATTATTATGTTATACATCATTATGTGTATGTGTTAATTGTCTTCATTTTGATGTTGAGAGTTGTGCACCTCTTTAATATTTGCCTCTTATGGGGACTTGATGAAGGGGATTACTTGTTGGTAGACAGAGGGATGATAGCACTTACTATGACTATAAAGTCGTTTCCATCCTTTACGTACTAACTTGGGGAAGTAAGGAGAACTCATTAATCCATGTCCATGCCACGGGAGAAATCCCTTAATAGCGGGATGGTACGATTGATGTTTACTGTCAGCCATGGTTATGAAGGATGATGTGTGATGGGGATATGCCGAATGGGGTATACCCAGCAGGAAGTTTCCTACTAGACCAAGCCCCTAGAGAGTGGGCCTATAGGACAGTGACTGGAATGTGGCAAAATATGAAGCCTGGCGACTGGAAGCTGAAGGCCCAGAAGTGTAGATAGGCCCAGTCGGATTAGGTCAAATCTTTTGAGTCCTTAACTGACTTGGTTTTATATCTGTAAACCCTAGCGAGGTGCCCCTATATGAACATCCCTAGGGTACTCTCTATACTCACGTTCCATCATACACCCCATCGAATCGTCGCCTAACCGCTAAGGTCGCCACCATTGTACCCAAGCAATAATACAATCTAGCAGGAGTAGGTCTTTACCCTACGGGGGCGAACCTGGGTAAATCCCTATGTCTTTTCCCTCATCTCGCTCCGCAGATGACTGATTGCCCTTGCCCCAAATCCTACTACTCGCTACCCCTGGTAGCATATTCCATGCCCATTCCCATGACACTAGCGCCCACCATGGGGCCTGGCCGATCCGACCTTAGTTCTACGACGAGACCCTATTCTCCAATCAACCGGTCGATCGCCACCAGCCGCATGATCTCCTGCGGCGAGATCCTCTAGATCTTTCCCAGCAGCTATGCCCTGGTGTCGCGCCCGGTCAGCAGCATCAACTTGTTCGTCGGCTTGACGGACGTCATCGCCCTAGCGAAGATGGCGATCATCGGTAGATTGCCACCAAGCCACGACCGGCTCTTGAAAGGCAAAATACGCACCATTTCCCTCCCCTCCTCCGAGTAATACTCAGCCACCAGCAACGTGGTCGTGACCGACGTGGATACGGACGACGCGGCCCTCCATGATGACGCTGATTCGGTGAGCCCCGCTTCGGTCATCGGATCCATCACCGCTGAATCGCTTGAAGGATCCATCACGCGAGTCTCCAATGCACGGGATTTCGAGGATCCCTCCATCCTTGAGATCTTCCACTCCGACTCCGGGTCGGACCCCTCTAGTGACCTCCGCGCTAGATCCAGTCGCTTTGTCGTGACCTTCATGGCGGGCAGCACGAGCGCCCCGCCAGACCACTTCTCCACGCTGATCCCGCCAACCGCGACGACGGCGGAGGTCGAGTAAGCCCGCCTACGATTGGAGGATGCGGCGTGCAAGGAGCAGGCCGAGCACGAGAAATTCTGCCTCGAGCAAGAAACGACGCATGAGCTATCACTCTACCACCAGCGCCGCATCAGGAGTCACGTGACCTCCAACGTTCGGGGCTGCGCCCTGAACTTCAGTGACGGGAACGACCCCTTCCGCGTGGCGGATCACGAGATCTGCGAGAACGCACCACCGGGGGCAGCAATTTCCCCCTACCCAAATTGCTAGCGACTGGGGCTCTCCCGCCGCCCCTAGGTCGCGCACCTCCTCCTGACCAACCAAGGGTCATCATCTGTCCACAAGCCCGCAATGCAAACGGGCTCTCGCTGTACTCCACCCCGATGGACAATGTTATCGTGGGCAAGCCGCAGTCGCCAACCTCAACATCATGGGAGAGGGCGCACTACAGGTCAAGTATGCCCAGGCCCTACTCACCAAGGACGTCGAGCAGCAAGCCGCGGGAGTCGACACATAGGGATGGATGTACTCCCTCTTGTCCGGCAGCAGGGCGGCCTCGAGCAGCCGCCAAACGGTCGCCAACACCCTCAAATGCCCACCACCCAAGCCCCCATAGCTCCATACACGGGCCACGCACCTCGCACTCTCCAGCAACAAGCCACGACCGACAAACAACACAGTCTCCGCCAACGGCCAACCGATCAACGCATGAACACACATCATCAATAACCAAACCTGGAGGGTACACCAGCACAACGACCTTAGGCACACCCTCACCAACCGTGGCGACCCCAACCCGAGGGGTTCCCTTAGTCGAGTCGGCCCCAGTGCATCGGACCAATGATCTGAGGCGAAAAGTACCCTGCCAATTTCAAGGCGCCAAAGGAGATCAAAAAGTATGACCCAACATACGATCCAGTGGTTTGGCTCGATACATACCTCATGGCAATAGGGATCGCAGGCCACACCGACCTGCTCGACGCCCTCTACCTCCCCCTAATGATGGAGGGAGCGACCCGGCAATGGATCAACACCCACCTCGTGGATAGCATAAATTCGTGGGAGGACATGCACGAAGCCTTCATTGGGTACTTCGAAGGATCCTACACCCACAACACCACCATCGAAGACCTGGAGTGCTGCATCTAGGGACGGCGCGAGTTGACCCGCCGGTGGGTGCAGCGGTGGCAGGATCTATGGATCAACGCTTCTGGCATCCAACCTGAAACGGCAATCCACTGCTTGAAGAACGCGTACCGAAATGAGCCTTTGGTCGCCAAGATCAAGAGGTCTAGCGGTCGCCCAACAACATCCCCGACCTCCTCGAGATTGCCAAGTGCTACGCAAAGGAGGACCCCAACCTTGACTCCGACGACGAGTCAGGAGGAAGACGCCGCGCGATCGGCAATGATAACGAGAGGAAGCGCGAGATGTGCTACAGCAACACTCGCCTCACCGGCAAGCGCCACGGTGATGGGAAAGTTGACTTCGTCGCCAACACCGGCTATGCGCAACACGACCCGAAGAACTACCGCCGCGACGGAGGAAACTATCGTGATAGTGGAACCTACCACGCGAGCAACACGGTGAGGCCAAAATTCGACCCCGTCGCCCTGCTTAACTAGCCCTGTGTCTACCACAACAGGGAGGGGAAACCCGCAACTCACACCACCATCGACTGCCACTCCTTCATGGAGATCGAGAAGGCAAGGCGAGCAAGGGAAGGGCCCAACAACAACCCGCCAAGGGACAATGGCAATGCCGGCGGGTTCAGCAATGATGTCGGCTTGCTTCACACATTCACCAGGCTCGGCACAAAGCATGAGAAGAAGGTGCTCGCCCATGCATTCGCCGTCAAAGCGATGATGCAAGTTGACATCCCCCACTTCATCAACAGGTCCGAGCAGCACATCATTTGGATCCGCGAATGCGCCTCGGATCGAGTACCCTGGGTGAGTCGCCCTAGTGGTCAAGACTAAAGTGGCAGACTACTAGCTCCCCAAGACACTAATGGACGTCGGGAGCTCCATCAACATACTCTACCTAGATACATTCAGAAGGTTGCAGCTCCCACAGTCGATGGTCGAATCGACCCTCACCACCTTTCACGGCATCGTCCCCGGTTGAAAGGCGTACCCGATCGGTAAGGTGACGCTACCAGTCACCTTCGGCACACCCTCCAACTTTCGCACCAAGCGGATCGTCTTTGAGATGGTGAACTTCCGCAGCCCCTATCACTGCGTCCTGGAGCGACAAGCATTCGCCAAATTCATGGCGGCCCTGTACTACGCATACAACATATTGTGAATCGCCCGCAGATTCACAATAATCGATTTTTTAGAGATCCAATGCAAGTTTAGCGAGGCTCGGTGTGAAATTGGTAAATCTACTATTTTTGTGGAATATTTGTGCCTAGTATGGGCTAGTGTGAAATTGGCAAATCTACTATTTTTACGTAATCAAAGCATTGTTAATTAACATACTAAGATGATCTACTGAAGTTTATAAAAAATTAGAGATAAAAATCAATTATTTTGGATTTTATATGAAAAGGATACCAAAGAATTAACAAAAAAGAAAAAAAAATACCCTAACTGGACCAGCCGAGTTGGCCAGACCTATTCTACCACGCCCAAGTCTAGGTCGGCCCAATTAGTCACCGCAACTTGCCCCATTCTCTGTCTAGGCTCAGACCCAACAATGAAAGCGTTTGTCTAAATAACGAACTACTTCTTTGTCTTATAAACTAAGCTGAGATGTGGTGGTCGTGTTCCTTTCCATCCCTTTTTGTTTTCAGTTTCGATTCCCCTCTTCCTCTTATATTTATTTTAGTATTTACCAATACAGACACGGACTAGATAAAGAGACATATATATCATAACCAGTCGTGTGGCCCTTTGCTTATTATTACCGAGAGCTAACATGGCCCCTTGGTCGCAGGTTTGCTCCTAATCCCCTTTTAATTATTTTAGAAAATACAAATACAAATATAGGCTAGATAAAAGGTGAAGTGCAATTATGTACCAAAAATGGCCATGTGGCCCTTTGTTTAGTATCACTTAGTTATAGAAGGACTCGTCGGTTGTGTGTTCGAGTTTTCATTGGCCCATATTTTTAGGAAATTTTACTGTTTTTATATGTATATGATATATGTGAGGAATAATTGGAACATAAGATGACACGTAGGCATAACCGGTGATGTGGCGGCCACATCATTTAAACATTTTACGAATTAAAAGTTACAACGATATAAAATTGTCATGATCCTTATAAATAAACTCCTATGTTTTTACGTCCACGTTATGACGATTTTGTATAAGAAAGTTACGACGGTTGTCCAAATCGTCATAGTTATGTAGGGTTTCGGCCTCTATAAATGGCTTACGACGATTTTGTGTAAAATCGTCATAGATGTATGACGATTTTATCTAGTGTCACTAATAAAAGGTCATAAATCAACAGATTTCTTGTAGTGCAACGCTGCGTATAACTAGTGAAAGGACGCAAGATCCTCCAAGACATCCACGCCGGCGACTGCGGCCACCACGCCAGACCCTGCTCGCTAGTTGCCAAAGCCATGCGACACAGCTTCTAATAGCCAACCGCGCACGCCGACGCCACCGACATCGTCCAACGCTGCGTCAGGTGCTAGAAATACGCCAACCAGATGCACATCCCTGGTTCGGCCCTCAAGACAATCCCCATCACCTGGGCATTCGCCATATGGTGCATCGACATGGTGGATCCATTCAAAAAGTTCCCTTCTGGCTACACCCACCTCCTGGTCGCAGTCGACAAGTTCACCAAGTGGGTTGAGGCCAAGCCGGTCAGAAACTGCGACGGGAAGACCGCCACCAAGTTCCTCCGCGAGCTCATCTACCGATACGGGTACCCGCACAACATCATAAAAGGCGCCATGGCCGAATTCTACGAGGAGCACATCATACGGCTCGACCTCACTTCAGTCGCCCACCCAAAGTCGAATGGCCAAGCAGAGCACGCCAACCAAAGCATCCTCCATGGCCTCAAGACACGACTATAGGTTCCCCTCGAGTGAACCCCGAGATGCTCGGTCGAAGAACTCCCCTCCGTGGTATCGGGCATCCGCACCTCCGTCAACTGGTCAACAGGGTTCACACCCTTCTTCATGGTGTATGGCGCCGGGGCCATCATGCCAACCGACCTGGAACACGACTCACATCGGGTCGTCAACTACGCGGAGGAAGACAATGATATCTCCCGCCAATATGGGATCGACCAGCTCGACGAGGCACGCGACCTAGCTCGCGCCCGCACCGCCATCTACCAGCAGGGACTTCGCCGCTATCATAGCCGCCGAGTCCGGACTCGCACCTTTCAGGAAGGCGACCTGGTCCTGTGACTCGTCCAGGACAAGAAGGGCAAGCACAAGCTCTCTCCCCCTTAAGAGGGACCATTCGCCATAGGGCGAGTCCTCGGCAACGACGCCTACTACCTCATCGACATACGAGGTGACGACCATCTCGACGTGGGCAGCCATGATATCTAAACCTCCTCCGAAAGTTCTACACGTAGAACTCGAACTTGAACTCCCCCTCTATACAATCCAATAAATTCGACTCGCACAAATTGTGCCTGCTCGCCACCCTCTTGTGCTAATTGCACTTGTACATATAGCAATACGCTACCCACAGAAGTCCACCCTTGGTCACGCGATCGGCACGGCTAAGTAGTGCGTCCCAAAGGCAGCAAAAATACTTGGGCCTTGCGTCATCCACGAAAGCACCACCCCGGAGCCACCCCGGAGACAACCGAACACGCTTCTCATAGCAACCGATCCTCCACATCCTCGCGCATCATGACTCGAATGGTTAAGTACCACGCACGGGGACTTTCCCAAGTCTAAACCCACATGGATCGGGAACACCCTAAGTAGGAGAGCATGCCCTGTACTCGCCATGCGACTCTATATTCAAGCTAGGTGGAGAGACACATTAAAAACAACGCACCATGTCCTCACCTACCTTGGTCATGTGACTAGAACGGTTAATTATCACGCTCGGGGACTCGCCTAACCGACCCCGCTTGCGCCCAGGAAAACAACCATGTACAGAGCACCCCTTGGGGTCGCCAAGCGACTGGCTCTATAAGCCACGGTGGGTCGACTTTTACTAAACTAAGAGTCTAATACGAACAAAATTACACACATGTGAGCTAAACCCAATTAAAGGGCGAACGCGTTCGGGGACTTGCACAACCAACAATATATTCAAACAAAAATCAAAAAGCAATGCTATACGATTGATGTTCCCCTTTTTTCTTTCCATTCAGCAGCAAATACATTGTTCATAAATAAGGTACATACAAAAGCGGCCAGCCGCTGCAACTAACAAAAGCCTCAGGGCAACATTTAACTCCGCAGGCTTTGAAGAAGACGCGCCGCCACCACCACGGACCCAGACAAAAGGCTCCCATGGGTTCGCCGGGTATGTCGTCAACTTCTTCGCCAATGATGACCGGAAAGGCCGCTCCGACTTCAGGTCACGGTGATCCGTCTCGGGGTCGTTCGGCGCCACCACCGTCTCCTGGTACGGCAGAAGATCACCCATCGCCAACACTCGCTCCGCATAACGAGCAGCCTTGGCGGTCAGCTTCAGCATCTCTGCGATGGATACCCGCTAGTGACATCGTCGAGGTCGAAGTCGTCGGGGAAGTGCGTGAGTCCAAGACTCAGCGCAGTCGCGGCTCCATGGCGGAAGGCCGACCACGCCATCTACTCGACCACGGCAGGCGCCTCCTCAAGGTAGCACCACACCTATGTCAATCCACCAGGGATCACGTCGGTCAGAGAAATCCCCTGGAGGACGGCTTGGACGCATGTTGCCGAGATAGTATCCGCGTCCACCCCCACCGTCACACACTGCCTCGCGTCGTACGTGCACCTCCAGATCTCCGTCGCATATCGCACCTATAACACCAGCAAGTTAAATCCGCAAGGACATGCACCTATGGATCTACCGCTCGGGGATTCGCCCGCTCGTGGAATCTCCCTCTCGGGGACTCGCCGGCTCGGGGACTCACCCGCAAGGGCACTCGCCAACACCAAAAGAAAGAAAGGAGAATAAGCACTCACCAAGAAGCTCGCGGCAGCGCTCGGTGATAAATTTCTCCAAGGCCGACAGCTCGTCCTGCAAACCAGCGACCAGCGAGTCAGAAACCTTTTGCTCGTCATTTGCCACGAAGATCGTGTCCTTGGACCTCTCCTCAAAAGATATCATCGACGCCTTCACGACCTATAGCTCCTTCACCAACAAGGCGATTCGCCCCTCCGCGGTGGACAATGCCACCTTCGCAGTCTCCAACTCAAAGGCTGGAACGTACCCCTCATGGGCCTTGGCGATTGCGGCAGCGAGATCTTCTAACAACAAAGATTACAATGAGAACTTTGAAAAGTAAAATAAAAAATTCCACAAAGCAAAATCGACTCACCTGCACTCGCCTGCAACTGCCGATTGGCCTCCTGCGCGACCCGCAGATCGCGCTCCGGGCACTCCCTCGCAGCCTAACGATCAGCCGACTCTCGCTGAAGACCCTGAACAAAGAAAAATACATGTAAGGGACAATAAAAGTTCTAAGTATCCAGCCACTGAAATTCATTGACTAGACACTCGAGGACTGGACAACCAAAAATCTAAGAATCTAGCCGCTAAAATTCAGCGACTAGATCCTCGGGGACTGGACATACCTAGATGGCAGTGCCTAGCATGCCGTGAAGCTCGATGGCGTCAACCGATGGCAAAACGAACGATGTACGGCCGCGTCGCTGCTCGACATCACCATCAACGACTTCAGGAACTTGAGGCGATTGCGTTCCAGTAGCCGCGACGGATGCTCTCGCCACAAAGCGAGGGAACGTCGCAGTCGTCGCTGCTGGAGCACTAGCTGCGGGAACCAACACCCCTGCCGGCGCGGTCGACTCGCCCAGCTGCGAGCTCGCGACCGTTTCACCCTCCAAGACAATGGTGGCCTCGACCGGTGTGTCGGCTGGCCCTTCTGTCATAGCAGTGGAATCACCCTCCTTCTTCCTCTTCGCGCCTTCGACTGGTGCCTCGACTGCTTCACCCTTCCTCTTCTTGGAAGGGTCGACCTCCCCTCCGGGAGCGACTGGCGGAACCTTGGCCATCAAAGGGTGATCGATATTCTTGAAGGGAATATGCCCTGAGAGGCAATAATAAAGTGGTTATTATCTTATTCCTTATTTATGATAAAAGTTTATTTTGCCTGCTATAATTGTATTAATACGGAAACATTAATACATGTGTGTTTAGTAAACAAATATAAAGTTCCTAGTCATGCCTCTCTTATAAACTAGCTCATTTATTAACAAGATAATCAAAGTTTTCCTGATCATGGACATTAGATGTCGTTAATAACAAGGTCACAACATTGTTGGAAAATAGTGATGAACATTCATCCGAAGTATAACATTACGATCAAAGTCATTGTGTTTATATTGCTATAACATCATACAAAGTAATCCTAATCCTTAGACCATGAGATCATGTCAATCACTAACACTCGAAGAGTATCTTGATAACATCAAACGTCACACCGTAACAGAGTGACTATAAAGATGGGTTCACTAAAACGAAGGTGTTATGTTGAGGCTCATGGATCAAGAGTGGAATTTTTCCATCCCGATGACGGATAGATATACTCTGGGCCTTCTCGGTGATATCACATTAATTAGCTTGCAAGCAAGTGATTTGATCGCTAGAATGTTATATCACGGGAACAAGAAAAGATTACATTTCGGTTACAAGATCAAACTAGGTATGGAGATACTGATGATCGAATCTCGGACATGTAATATATCATGAGACAAAGGGATTGAGTTACATGCTGATACGTTGGAAAGTATCCATAATTTTTGATGCTCCATGCTTGTTTAGTATCTACTTTGTTTTACTTGTCTACACTTTGAGGTGCTTTTTACATGTTGGTTTTAGAAAAGTTAGTAAATAAATATTCTCGTAATTGGACGGGACAAACGTCAAAGTCAATTACTTTCCGTGGAGAACAAGAAGTCCAAAGGGGATCCAGAGGGGCCAGACCCACCCTAGGCGTGGGTGGGCCCTGCCTCGCGCCTGGAAGGGTTTGGTCGCCCTAGCCGCTGCCTCGGTCTCCCCCTTCGCCTATAAGAAGCCACGATGCAGAAACCCTGAGTACCCGATCAAATATCCACGAAACCGTTTGTAGCCACCGCCATAATCGTCCCTAGATCGGGGGATCTGAAGTTCTTCCCGGCACCCTGCCGGAGGGGAGATCATCCCGGAGGCCTTCTCTCCGGGATGATGCGTGAGTAGTTCCACCTTGGACTATGGGTCCATGTAGTAGCTAGAAGGTTGTATCTCCTCCTTTGTGCTTTCATGTATAGATCTTGTGAGCTCCGTTCATGATCAAGATCTAATCTATTTCTAATCATATATGTTGTGTTTGCGGGGATCCAATGGATATTGAGATTATTATGTTGGTTTGATTAATGGTTTTGTCTTTATGATTCTATCATGTCAGTGTTGTTTGTGATCTTGCATGCTCTCCGTTGTTAGTAGATATCTTGGCCAAGTAGTTGCTAGTGACTCCAAGAGGGGGTATTTATGCTCGATAGTGGGTTCATGCCTCTAGTTTCCAAGGGAAGTGACAATAATCTCTTCGGTTGTAGATGTGTTGTTGCTACTAGGGAGAAAACAACGGTCTCTTGTTCATGGAACATGTGGACTGTTTACCTTACACACTTTGCTTAAAGAAGTTGTTTGTTGCTTGCAACTTAATAATGGAGGGGGTTCGGATGATAACCTGAAGGTGGACTTCTAGTCATAGATGCAGTTGGATGGCAGTCTATGTATCTTGTTGTATTGACCAATCAACCTCATAGGATCTTTCTGACTAGTAATTGCATTGTTATGCCTTGCTCAGTTCTTGTTAATTGCCCTGCTGTAATTTGTTTACCCTTCATGCCATGTTGTTTATCTAAGGAGAGCACCTCTAGTGAACTATGGACCCCATTCCAATCTTTACCATTCATACATCTTCCACTGTTAATTGTTTACTTCCTGCAAACCATTACCTTCCACACCATACGTTTAATCCTTTGTTACAGCAAACTGGTGAGCTTGCAACCTCACTGTTCATTGGGGCAAAGTCTTGAGTTTGTGTTGTGCAGGTCTCTGCGTTGTTTGCAAAACCTGTGTGACGTTTCCTTCGTCCTTCTGGTTCGATAACCTCGGTCTCAACTGAGGAAAAACTTGCTGCTTGCTCTTCACACCCTGCGCTTGGGGTTACCAACAAAGTGCTACTCGAGCACCATCAGAACTCCATCTTTCATGCACATGTTTAGTGTTCTTTGATCCCAGCTTTCAATGCTTGCAAATGGTTGGATCTTTATTATGAGGATGCATGCCACCTCAAAATTTATTCGTTTATCACTTCCCTACTCGAGGACGAGCAGGAGTTAAGGTTAGGGATGTTGATACGTTGGAAACTTATCTATAATTTTTGATGCTCCATGCTTGTTCATTATCTACTTTGCTTTACTTGTCAACACTTTGAGGTGCTTTTTACATGCTTTCCGGTACTAACCTATTAACAAGTTGCAACAGTGCCAGATGCCTGTTTTCTGCTGTTTTTGGTTTCAGAAAAGTTAGTAAAGAAATATTCTCGGAATTGGACGGGACAAACGTCAAAGTCAATTACTTTCCGTGGGGAACAAAAGTCCAGAGGGGAGCCGGAGAGGCAAGCCCGGGCGGCCAGACCCACCCTAGGCGTGGGTGGGCCCTGCCCCGCGCCTGGGAGGGGTGTGGCCCCTCTATCCGCTGCCTCAGCCTCCCCCTTGGCCTATAATAAGCCCCCGATGCAGAAACCCTAAGTACCCGATCAAATCTCCATGAAACTATCTGTAGCCGCCGCCACCATCGTCCCTAGATAGGGGGGATCTAAAGTTCTTCCCGGCACCCTGCCGGAGGGGAGATTATCCTAGAGGCCTTCTCTCTGGTATGATGCGTGAGTAGTTCCACCTTGGACTATGGGTCCATGTAGTAGCTAGATTTTTGTATCTCCTCCTTTGTGCTTTCATGTATAGATCTTGTGAGCTCCGTTCATGATCAAGACCTAATCTATTTGTAATCATGCATGTTGTGTTCGCGGGCATCCGATGGATATTGAGATTATTATCTTGGTTTGATTAATGGTTTTGTCTTTATGATTCTATAATGTTTGTGTTGTTTGTGATCTTGCATGATCTCTGTTGTTAGTAGCTATCTTGGCCAAGTAGTTGCTAGTGACTCCAAGAGGGGGTATTTATGCTCGATAGTGGGTTCATGCCTCTAGTTTCCAAGGGAAGTGACAATAATCTCTTCGGTTGTAGATGTGTTGTTGCTACTAGGGAGAAAACAACGGTCTCTTGTTCATAGAACACATGGACTGTTTACCTTACACACTTTGCTTAAATAAGTTTTCTGTTTCTTGCAACTTAATACTGGGGGGGGGGGGTTCGGATGATAACCTGAAGGTGGACTTCTAGTCATAGATGCAGTTTGATGGCAGTCTATGTATCTTGTTGTATTGCCCAATCGAATCTCATATGATCTTTCTGACTAGTAATTGCATTGTTATGCCTTGCTCAGTTCCTGTCAATTGCCCTGCTGTAATTTGTTTACCCTTCATGCCATGTTGTTTATCTTAGGAGAGCACCTCTAGTGAACTATGGACCCCAGTCCAATCTTTACCATTGACACATCTTCCACTGTTACTTATTTACTTGTTGCAAACCATTACCTTTCACACGATACGTTTAATCCATTGTTACAACAAACCGGTGAGCTTGACAACCTCACTGATTCGTTGGGGCAAAGTCTTGAGTTGGTGTTGTGCAGGTCTCCGCGTTGCTTGCAATACATGTCTGACGTTTCCTTCCTCCTTCTGGTTCGATAACCTCGGTCTCAACTGAGAGAAAACTTGCTGCTTGCTCTTCACACCCTGCGCTTGGGGTTACCAACGAGGCGCCATCACATGCGTATAAGGTTCACACGATCCCAGATGTTATCGTTGAATGTGTGGGAGTCAGCATGGATCTCTAGGTCCCGCTGTTGATTATTGATCGGAGAGGGGTCTCGATCATGTCTGCATTATTCGCGAACCATAGGGTGACACACTTAAGGGATACCGACACCATTTGGAGAAAATAGTATGCCAGAGAAAGAATTACAAAGCGTAGGAATTATTTCACTAGACACCGGAATTTTTTCGGTTGAAATTGCTGAAATTGGTTCTGCATGTGAAATTCAAATTTTGTAAGGAGTTTTATGTGAATGTTTGTTAATTAAAGTAATTAACAAAATTCTGAATAAATAAATAAATATAAGGAGTTTTATTTAAAGAGAGATTACATTAAATTTGGTGGAAATTTAATGGGAATTTGAGTGGAGAAAATGGAGGGTCATCTTTATGTGAGTGGATCTTCCACCACATGAATGAGGGAGAGGTGGGGGCACCCTCTATGGCCGGCGTCCATGCCCCCTTTGGGCTGCCCCCTCCCCTATATAACGAGCATCTACTCCTCCACTCTCACACCTCCTCGTGAAGGATCTCTCTCCCCCATTTAGAATTTCCCCATGCTCTCGGATCAGCGAGATACATGTTCCCGGTGGATTTTTCTGGAAGGATTTGTTGCTTCCGCTGCTTCACTGGAGCGAGGGAGCGAAGGTTTTCGGGATACCTGAACATGTGTGTGATCATGGATGCACCACTGCTTTGCAGTGCTGGACTTGATGGTACTGGACCTACTGGACCCGATGGACTTCTTCTTGATCTTGAGATCGGCTAGCGGTTGTCTGTCTCTCCTACTATAGTCAATATCTAATTTACAACGAGTTTAATAATTTGGTTATCCTCTTTGTGGTTCCAGGTTCATAGGTAAGAACAGTTCTATCTTCGAAAGCCCTAAGCCACGTAAAACTTGCAATGGATAAATTAGAAGCATCTAGTTTAGATTGTTGCTAGGCTAGTGTCATGATATGGTAATGTTGTAAGTAAATGTATAGTCAATACTCTTACAATGCACCTAACGTGTAAGTTCCATAGAGCTTGTCCTTACACACAAAGGAATGATAAATATCAAACCACGATGCACATGATAGTGATCAAGTGCAAGAACCATATCATTTCACCTTTCACATATGATGTTTGTTGCATCTTATATTGCTTGTTTGGTGTTTTATTAGCATAATAAGATGATCCCTCATTTAGATATGAAGATAAAAATGTGCTCTCCCTTAAGTATGCACCGATTATGTTTCGCCGCTTCAAGACATCACGTCATGATCGGGTGTTCTTGAATCCACGATCATATTTCGGGTGTAAGATAGTTTTATACACGCTAAATACTAAGGTTCTTACTTGGCGAGCCTAGCATGTACAGACATGGCCTCGGAACAGGAACCAAAAGGTTAAGCATGAGTCGTATGTTTGATACGATTCCCATATAGATGCTCGCCTTTGAAGCTGCACCGACTCACGTGATGATCGTACTTGGTGTAGTGGATTTGGTTGATGTAATTACCAAAAAGACATGAGGGATGTCGTTTTTGAGTGGGAGTTTGTTTCTAATTTGGATTAGTAGAACTCAATTTATCATAAATTATGTAACACTACAGTACTGAAAAGACTGTAGCTTCTATGCAACTTGCCAATCCATGGATCGGTTCATTGGCTTACATAGAACCTAGATGAATAACAAAGTAAAATATCCGTGTATCATAAATAACAAAGATCCAGAGTATGAATTTATTTCAATAAAGCTTAGCTAGAAGGCTAGCTCAAACTTATTCAAGTATCAAACATAAATAAATATCTTCCTTCAATCTCCAAATTTCCCACAAGCGAACAAGTGCAGAGTGAAGTATCGCGACCTAGCAGATCAATCAGAGTGAGAATATCCTGCAACATAAAATGTAGCAGCCCCGAAGGGTCAATACATGGAATGTATGGCAAGTGGCGCTAAATAGGGAGACAATAGACTTAACAACTACATGCTTATTTGGCTAGTGGAGCTATGGCTAGCTTGCAATTTCCAAACACTTTGTCCTACTTTGTTAAACCAATTTTGATTCACAACAACCAATTAAGTTCACCCATCAAGTTTTTAGAAATCAAGAAATAAGGATGAGCGAGAATATGTCATAGTATCAATATCAAGCAACTCATTTGTCCATAACCGGGGACACAGCTAAGCACTTAGATCATACACCCTGCAGGGGTTTGTACACTTTACCCATGTGACTTGGATAGCCCAGCTCGTACCACCACATGCATATTGTGTGACGATAGGGAGAAGCCCAAGAAGAGACCGTTCGGGAAGTAGATCCCCAAACCCCACTGCGCACCGGTCCCAACCTACCATTCACTACATCTCTAGCTACGCTGGATTCGGGTCACCACGACCTACTAAGTCCAACCAGCCACCCATTTCTTACTAGCACATGGTTTCACATGTAATCTACTGGAACAAAGACAACTAATCCTTATCAGTACCCTGGGCGGCATTCCCCACCAGTATTCACACTCCGATGACTAATCCAGCCACTCCGCCCAGGTAGTTCATTAACATTATGTTGTTTTAGTAGAAAAAACCTTTACTTTAACAAAGCATGATCCCTTCCTCGTATCTACAGCAATGCTAAGCACATCTACCATACGGAAGCTCAACTACAAAGGATTTCCCTACCACAATACATAGGACATAGCATAGCATAGTAATACCTACACATGTAACTACAAAATACACTACAGATGCACAAGGGAAAATAGTAGGACAATTCATGATCAAAATAGCAACTACTTGCCTTGACGGTAGGAGTCGAAAGTACAGTCCTCATAGAAGCAAGCGTTGCACTCGTCACAATGTACACGATACACAATTGCAACACATAAACAATCATAAGCAAACATAACAATGCAAGATGCATGCATGACAAGTTGAACAATGCTACAGTAGCTTTCTATAATATTGTTCAGTATACCTACTGTATGCATGCATGGAAAACATTTTAAAAACATTAAAAGAAACCATGCAATTTTAAATGGTCCAATAATGGAGTCCTAGTCCAATTACTAAACCACTGCTGTTAACTAGTTTGTAAAATCTTGTAAAAATATCTTTTGTATAGGAAACCTAAAATAGAACCAGTACGAACTGGAATCACTCAAAAAGGAGTTACAAAACTTTTTATACAATTAAAATACTCCAGAAATCATTTTAATTGCTTCTACAACTTCCAGTACAGTAAGGTTACCTTTTTAATTCACAAACAAAATCTACTTTTTCTACTGATTCCAGGGACACCTCATTTGTAATTTTCTGAGTTGTAGAACTTTTCCTATGAATTTATTACTTTAAATAGGACATTAAACTATTTATTTAATCACTGCAAAACCTTGCTGCAAAAGTCTGAAACAATTGTACAACAATATTCTACGTGAAAAACTGAATCCAACAATATCTTATTTGGAATTTTTGGGCCAGTAGTTTAATTCCTATGGAATTTACAAGTTTCTGCTAATTTCTGCAAATTTTAAATCGGTTTCAATAGACAGTCAAGGTCAGTTGATTAGTCCGCGCTGACGTGGCACGGGCGCTGACCAGTCAGCGGTCAAAGCACCGGTACACGGTCCATCTGGGCCATCCATCATAGATCGAAGGGTTGGGGATGCGCCGGTGCTCACCTTGGTGGTCGACGGCGACGGCGGCGGCTTCTACGGTGGTCCCTGGCGGCGGTGGCGGGCACGACGGCTTTCAGCGGGGTCTGGCGGTCTCGGGGGCGTCCGCGGCGCGAAGCTTCGCTTCCTCTAGCGATGGCAGCGAGTGGCTGGAGGCGCACGGCGGTGCTCGGGCTCCGGCGAGCTCGAGGGCTTGCTCCAGGGGACCTGCAGTGAGGGAAACCGGTCAGGGCAACACGGTCGAGCGAGGGGAAGATGGGAGGGTCATCGAAGTAGGAGGGGACAGCCGGTGCAGCGAGCAGGAGTCTGTACCGACGGTAATGGCGGCCGCGGCGGCGACGTCGTACTCCGGCGAGGAATCTCGCATAGCTGGCGGCATCTTAGGTGATGGTTTCTGGGGGCTTTCGAAGAGGGGAACCTAGGGATTAAGAGGGGGCACCAAATACTCGGGGTCATTCGGATTCGATGGGAAATATCGCGAAAACACGCCGTTTGTTGAGTCTGTGAAGAACAAGCGACGGGGAAGGTGATGACGGGCAGGGCCCACATGGCGGTGGCAGGTGGAGGCTGACGGACGGGGCCCACTGGCCAGTGGAGCGGTGCTGGGTGGGCGGCGCTTAGCTATGCTCCGCACGTGCGGTCGCATGCTGCCGCTGGCTGCGACGCCAGTAGGCCCCGGCTAGGCCGACCGGGTGGGCCACGACCGCTTGGGCTGGCCAGTGCGCTGCTGTGCTGCTTTCTCCTTTTTCTGATTTTTTTTCTTTTCCTGGACAATTATTATCTGAAAATGAACTGACTGAACTATCTAAATTTCAACCAAAATTTCAGTCAGCTATAACTTTTGAACCGTAGCTCCAAATGATGTGATTCAAGTTGCTACGTGTTCATGTCAGAACCCTCTACACATCTGTTCCTTCCAAACAACTAAACTAAACCATTCTAGCAGATGCCAGGTAGAAACCGAGCAATCATGTGTATGTGACAAAGGCATGCAAGTGGGTTTTGACAAAAAGTTTGAAACTGATTTTTTTTGCAATGATGCTCATGATGCAATGACATGTATGCTATCATGTACCAAATCCAATTTTTTTTGGATCTGACAAGACTAACCCCCTTAAGATGAATCTTGTCCTCGAGATTCGACGCGGCTAGCAAATAGGTGCGGATGATCCTCTCGGAGGTCGTCCTCTCGCTCCCAAGTGGCTTCTTCTACCGTGTGGTGGATCTATTGCACCTTGCAAAACATGATCGTCTTGGTACGGGTAAACCTCTCCGCTGTCTCCAGTATCTTGACCGGCTTCTCCTCATATGTCAAATCATTCTCTAGCTGAACCTCCTCTAAAGCCACAGTGTCTCTCAATGGTGTATCCACCATCTCCGGATGACACTTCTTCAGCTGGGACACGTGGAACACATTATGAAAAGCGGACAGAGCCTCTGGCAACTCCAACTGATATGCAACTTCTCCCTTGCGTGCTAAGACCCGGTATGGTCCTATTAATCGAGGTGCCAGCTTACCCTTGATTCCAAACCTCTTAATTCCACGCAGTGGTGATACCCGGAGGTATGCTGGATCTCCGATCTCATACACCACTTCCTTGCGCTTAGCGTCTACATAGCATTTCTGTCTCGATTGTGCTACCTTCAGCCTCTCCCGAATCAAACTGACCTTCTCCTCGGCATCCTTGATCAAATCAGGCCCAAACAGTTGACGATCACCTACACCATCCCATAGCAATGGTGTTCTGCATCTTTTACCATACAACACATCGAATGGTGACGTCTTGATGCTGGATTGGTAGCTGTTGTTGTAGGAAAACTCAGCATAGGGCAAATTCTCATCCCAACTAGAGCCATGAGCTAGAGCGCAAGCTCTCAACATATCCTCCAAAATCTGATTCACCCTCTCTGTCTGTCCATCTGTCTAAGGGTGGAATGCTATGCTAAATTCCAATCTGGTTCCCAATGACTCATGCAGCTGGCGCCAAAAGTGAGAGGTGAATTGGGTACCTCTATCTGACACAATGCTCTTGGGCATACCGTGCAAACACACAATCCTGTTCATATAGATCCTGGCTAGCTTGGCACTAGTAAAAGTGGTCTTCACAAGTATAAAGTGAGCTACCTTGGTCAAATGATCCACCACTACCATATATAATCATAACCAGACCTGGTCCTGGGCAGTCCTGTGATAAAATCCATCCCCACTTTATCCCACTTCCAATCTGGTACCGGAAATGGCTGTAGTAATCCCGCTGGCTTCTGATGTTCAGCCTTCACTCTGCTGCACACATCGCATAAGGCAATATGCTCGGCGATATCCACTTTCATATTGTTCCACCAGAATCTTTCCTTTAAATCCATATACATTTTGGTATTTCCTGGATGTATCGAGTATGGCGAGTCACGGGCTTCCTGGAGAATCAACTTCCTTATTTCCAGATCGTTGGGCACACACAGACGATCACCATACCACAGGGTTCCTTGCTCATCCTCGCGAAATCACTCCGCTTTGCCCTTGGGT
This sequence comes from Avena sativa, assembly GCA_916181665.1. Classification (NCBI taxonomy): domain Eukaryota; kingdom Viridiplantae; phylum Streptophyta; class Magnoliopsida; order Poales; family Poaceae; genus Avena; species Avena sativa. Next base: position 279,044,151 of record OV702283.1, on the reverse strand, counting down.
ATGTTTTCCTTTATTCCTTCCAAGTCGCTATCCTTCTTCTGAGCTTCTCCAATCTTTTCCTGTAGTGTTGGCTTGATCTCCATTGCTGCCAAATTTCCCTTGGATACTACCTCTAATCTATGATCCTTGAATTGCTCGCACAAATCCCTCGACAAATTTCCCATGCTTAGTCCATTTGCATAAACCTTGCAGCTTAGTGCATCTGCCACTACATTTGCCTTTCCTGGGTGGTATTGCAGGCTCATGTCATAATCCTTTATGAGTTCTAAACATCTTCTTTGCCTCATGTTCAGCTCCTTCTGGGTGAATATGTACTTCAAGCTCTTGTGGTATGTGAATACATCAGAGTGCTTTCCCATCAGATAGTGTCTCCATACCTTGAGTGCATGCACAACTGATGCTAATTCCAAATCATGTGTGGGGTAGTTCCTCTCATGGTGCTTGAGTTGGCGCGAGGCATATGACACCACTCTTCCATCTTGCATCAACACACTACCCAGTCCTTGTCGAGATGCATCAAAATATACTTGGAAATCCTTCTGTAGATCAGGCAAGCACAGAATATGTGCTGTCACTAGGCGACGCTTCAATTCCTGGAAACTAGCTTCACATTCCTCGGTCCATTCAAACTTCTTCTCCTTCTTCAACAATTTCATCATTGGCTTCGCAATCTTGGAGAAATTCTCTACGAACCTTCTGTAATATCCAGAAACTCCTAAGAAGCTCCAAATATCACCCACATTCTTGGGCACCTCCCATTCTGTAACCGACGATACCTTGCTTGGATCGCTACGACTCCTTCTCCCAACACCACATGTCCTAGAAATCCCACAGTGTTCAACCAAAACTCACACTTGCTGAATTTGGCATATAGCTTGTGTTCCCTCATCTTTTCCATCATCATCCGCAAATGCTTCTCATGCTCCTCATCATTTCTAGAGTATATCAATATGTCGTCGATGAACAATACCACAAACTTGTCCAAATATTCCATGAATACCTTTTTCATCATGGTCATGAAATATGCCAGAGCATTTGTTAGTCCAAAAGACATAACCGTATACTCATATAAACCATACCTAGTGGTGAAAGTAGTTTTTGGTATGTCCTCCACCCGGATCTTCAGTTGAAAATATCCTGATCTCAGATCAATCTTGGGAAACACCTTTGCTCCTTCCAACTGATCAAACAAATCATTTATATTGGGCAGAGGGTACTTATTCTTGATAGTCACTTCATTCAGCGAACGATAGTCCACTACCAATCTCTTGCTACTGTCCTTCTTCTCCACAAATAGAACAGGCACACCCCATGAAGACGAGCTGGACTGAATAAATCCCTTGTCCAATTGCTCTCTCACTTGCTTCTTCAACTCCTTCAATTCATCCACATCCATCTTGTATGGCCTCTTGGCTATTGGTCCAGTCCCCTACATTAAGTCAATAAGAAACTCCACATCACGGTCCGGTGGCATCCCTGGTAGCTCCTATAGAAACACGCTGGGGTATTCTCTCACTACAGGTACTGTGTCCATGCTAACCCCTTAAGAGAATTCACCTCGGCCCTCCTAAGATGTGCTGATGATTTAAACTTAATCCTTGTGACCCGTGGAGTTCTGAGTGAAATTGCTTTCCGTGCACAATCCACTTGGCCATCGTGCGCGGGCGACCAATCCATACCTAGTATCACATCTAGTCCCCGTGACTCCAAAATAACTAGGTGTGCTGGAAAACTGTGTGCTCCAATTCCCAGGGTCAAGTCACGACAACCCACACTAGCTAACATTTCTCCTCCCGGTGTGCTCACTCTAATTATCCCTTTCAGTGCCTCAGTGGGTAACTTATGTCTATCCACAAATGCCCTTGATATGAATGAATGTGATGCTCCAGTATCAAATAAAACAAGTGCAATATGGAATCGACTGGGAACTTACCAATCACGAGGTCTGACTCGTCATGGATCTCTTCCACATCCACATGGTTCACATTTGCCTTCTGGTTGGGGACAATCTTGGGTCCAACTCCTGGAATCTTTTCCGGGCAGGTGCTTGCATAGTGACCCAGCTTCTTGCATTTGTAGCATTCCACATTGCTGAGGTCCTTCTTGCTCACATAGTTGTGTCCATTGTTCCTCCCAGAGCTGCCATTGTGGTTCTTGTGACCATTGTGGTGGCGGTCGTTCCCTCCACAGTGGTGGTTGCTGCTCCTGTGCCCATCATGGTGATGTACACTACCTCCACGGTGGTCACGGTCATCACCTCCATGCTTGGAGTATCCATCATAAGAAGTGCGATACTTGTGGTGAGAGCTAGAGTGGTGGTTGTTGTTATTTTGCGGTTCTCCACCTGTTTGTGCTTTCCCTCTAAGATTCTGGCCTTGTCCATAAGCTCCTGGAAAGCGGGGCAATAAACCACTAGTAGCTGTACCGAGAGCTCATCACTAAGGCCATCCAGGAACCTCTCTCTCCTCTTGGCGTCAGGTGTCAACATCCTCAGGGGCATAACGCGACAGTTTGTTGAACTCCTCTATATATTCAGCCACAATGCGGTTGGTTTGGCGCAAGTTGCGGAACTCCTTCCTCTTCAGGCTCAGAACTCCTGAAGAGACATGGTTGGTTTTGAAACCTTCCTCAAACATTGCCCAGGTTACAGTGTCCAGTGGGTGGGTGATCTAGAAAGTTTCCCACCAAGAAGCAACTGGTCCCTCCAGTAGGTGAGCAGCAAACCTCACCTTTTCAGCATCTGTGCATCCAACAGTGACCAGATCTTTGTTCACTAAACGCAACCAGTCGAGAGAAACCATTGGCTCAGGTGTAGAAGAGAACTTCGCTGGCCATAGGCTCAGGAACCTTGTAAGTGCATCTCCCTGGGGCTGGTTGTTCCCATTGTTGTTGTTATGAGCTGCCATGAACTGGGTCATCACTTGGGCTAGCTGTGCCTGAGCTGCCATCAGCTGCTCCATCTCAGTGGGTTGACGGCGAGGCGGCATCTGCGGTTCAGCACAGGTAAGTTTAGAAAGAGCAACTACGAAATAAATAATCTACGCATGCATTATGATCAAATAACAATAAGGCAACCACATACAATCCTGAGCAAGAAACACATCAGCAAACAAGCGATCAAGCAATGTTCCAGGGGTTATCCTAGCAGTATATAGCTACTGAAATAGTTTTAGGAGCGTTGGCAACAGTTATAAACATGAACATGCCAACAAAAACAATAAAACAGGAATCTACCAGAACAGTCCAGCAGTGTTCACGAATTTTTCTATCTGACTTAAACTCGTCAAGAATTTTTGCTGATTTTTGTGCATACAGAAATAGTTTCGAACCATACCCTATTGTTTCAGAATTTTCCCAGTTACCAATAAAATATGAACAATCGTATTGTACAGCAGGGTCAGCAAAAAACTGCAGCAGGAAAAACTCGAATATCAACCAAAACCTTGCCATAACTCATTTATAAAATTCGCACAAATAATCCTGAAACTTTAGAGTACACATAGGAGCAACTAAACACTTTAAACTAACAGCAAATAAGTTTTGCATTGATCGAGGCCTTTAACTAACGAGGTATCCTAACGAAGACTAATTGGTGGCCATCTATCTACTTCATGAAGAGGTTGCAGTAGGTCCTTGCATTCATGCGTTGATGCTTCGCTCCACGAACCATCCATGGTGATGGCGTATACACCTCCCCTCAATCCTCGCTGGAGACATCAAAATCCACCTCTTCAGGATCCTCTTCTTCATCATCTTCTGCTGGTTCAGCAATTGCTTCATCTCCTCCACCATCATTGCCTCCGTCCTCATCATCATCTTCGTCCTCATCATCATCATTGTTCCCTCCATCATCATCATCATTATTGCCATCATCTCCATTGTTGTCATCATCAGGTGGTGGATTCAACTAGGCTTGGAGAGCGGCAATTTGGGTCGCCATATCAACAATAGTCTGGTCCCTTTCCTGGACGGTCCCTTGCAGCTGCTCTATGGCTTGATTATTTTCCTGGACGGTCCCATTTAGCTGCGCTATGGTCGCATCCCTACCAACAAGTGCGTGGTTCATAACATCCACAGCTTCTTGTAAAGTATCAATCTCCTATCCTTGGACCACTAGACCGTTGCTGGCAAAATCAGCTATCTCTTTTACCATCATCACCTTCTCCGCTAGGACTTCATTCTCCACCTCCATATCCTCTATTTGCCTCCGACGGGGCGGCATGTTGTTCCTGTTGCCTGGGGTAACCACAACATTCCCATTCTCATCACACCTTCCGTAGTCACGGTAAGGTGAGTCTTCTGGCAGCAGGTGTCGAACAAGATGGCACTGGCGTGACAGGGCTTCATGCAGGGCCAAGTTTATTCCAAGCTCCTAGTTGCAATACCTCTTTGTGTAGACCATATGCACAGGGTTTGGCAAGGCGACATCCCTAAAGATGAAAGTGGTGATCTCCTAGGTGTCCTCGCCATATCCATAGGTGTATAGCCTTCTTCCCTTGAACACGGGCAGCGACAATCCCAATGACTGTGAGAGCTGTCCCAACTGTCTTGCAAATGGCCTTGGCGACTCGATCCCAACATACCCAGTCCTGACTTCTCCCATCTATCAATTAAAAGAGGAAAGTGTGAGAATAGCAATGATAAAGATTTACGAGAGTGAAAGGCATAAGATGAAAGACAGAGTTAACATAAGCTTTAGTAATTCTGTGGCTTCCTATTCCAATCTAGGTCACGATCCTATAGTCGACACACAGGCTCTAATACCATCTGTAATAGCTTCTATGCAACTTGTGAATCCCTGGATCAGTTCATTGGCTTACATAGAACTTAGATGAATAACAAAGTAAAATATCCGTGTATCATAAATAACGAAGATCCAGAGTATGCATTTATTACAATAAAGCTTAGATCGAAGGCTAGCTCAAACTTATTCAAGTATCAAACATAAATAAATAACTTCCTTCAATCTCCAAATTGCCCACAAGCGAAAAAGTGCAGAGTGAAGTACCGCGACCTAGCAGATCAATAAGAGTCAGAATATCCTGCAACATAAAACGTAGCAGCCCCGAAGGGTCAATACATGGAATGTATGGAAAGTGGCGCTAAATAGGGAGACAATAGACTTAACAACTACATGCTTATTTGGCTGGTGGAGCTGTGGCTAGCTTGCATTTTCCAAATACTTTGTCCTACTTTGTTAAACCAATTTTGATTCACAACAACCCATTAAGTTCACCCATCAAGTTTTTAGAAATCAAGAAGTAAGGTTGAGCGAGAATATGTCATAGTATCAATATGAAGCAACTCATTTGTCCATAACCGGGGACACGGCTAAGAACTTAGATCATACACCCTATAGGGGTTTGTACACTTTACCCATGTGACTTGGATAGCCCATCTCGTACCACCACACGCATATTGTGTGACGATATGGAGAATCCCAAGAAGAGACCGTTCGGGAAGTAGATCCCCAAACCCCATTGCGCATCGGTCCCAACCTACCATTCACTACATCTCTGGATACGTTGGGTTCGGGTCACCACGACCTACTAAGTCCAACCAACCACCCATCTTATTGGCACATGGCTGCACACGTAAGCTACTGGAACAAAGACAAGTAATCCTTCTCAGTACCCTAGGCGACATTCCCAACCAGTATTCACACTCCGATGACTAATCCAGCCACTCCGCACATGTAGTTCATTAACATTATGTTGTTTTAGTAGAACAAAACCTTTACTTTACCAAATCATGATCCCTTCCTCGTATCTACAGTAATGCTAAGCACATCTACCATACGGAAGCTCAACTACAAAGGATTTCCCTACCACAATACATAGGACATAGCATAGCATAGTAATACCTACACATGTAACTACAAAATACACTACAGATGCACAACGGAAAATAGTAGGACAATTCATGATCAAAATAGAAACTACTTGCCTTAACGGTAGGAGTCGAGAGTACAGTCCTCACAGAAGCAAACATTGCACTCGTCACAATCTACACAATACACAATTGCAACATATAAACAATCATAAGCAAACATAAAAATGCAAGATGCATGCATGCCAAGTTGAACAATGCTACAGTAGCTTTCTATAATCCTGTTCAGTATACCTACTGTATGCATGCATGGAAAACATTTTAAAAACATTAAAAACAAAGCGTGCAATTTTAAATGGCCCAATAATGGAGTTCTAGTCCAATTACCAAACCATTGCTGTTAACTAGTTTGTAAAATCTTGGAAATATATCTATTTTATAGGCAACCTAAAATAGAACCGGTAGCAACTGGAATCACTCAAAAAGGAGTTACATAACTTTTTATACAATTAAAATACTCTAGAAAGCATTTTAATTGCTTCTGCAACTTCCTGTACAGTCAGTTTACCTTTTTAATTCACAAACAAAATCTACTTATTCTACTGATTCTAGGGACACCTCATTTGTAATTATCAGAGTTGTAGAACTTTTCCTATGAATTTATTACTTTCAATAGGCCATTAAACTATTTAATTAATCACGGAAAAACCTTGCTGCAAAAGTCTGAAACAATTCTATATAAATATTCTACGTGAAAAACTGAATCTAACAATATCTTCTTTGCAATTTTTGGCCCAGTAGTTTAATTCCTATGGAATTTACAAGCTGTTGCTAATTTCTACAAATTTTAAATCGGTTTAAATAGACAGTCAAGGTCAGTTGACTAGTCCGTGCTGACGTGGCACGGGCGCAGACCAGTCAGCGGTCAAAGCACCGGTACACGGGCCATCTGGGCCGTCCATCATAGATCGAAGGGTTGGGGATGCTCCGGTGCTCACCTTGGTGGTGGACGGCGACGACGGCGGCTTCTACGGTGGTCCCTGGCGGCTGTGGCGAGCACGATGGCGTTCAGCGGGGTCCGGCGGTTTGTTAGCATCCGTGGCACGAAGCTTCACTTCCGCTAGCAGTGGCAGCGAGCGGCTGGAGGCGGACGGTGGTGCTTGGGCTCCAGCGAGCTCGAGGGCTTGCTCTAGGGGACCTGCGGTGAAGGAAACCGGTCAGGGCGACGCGACCGAGCGAGGGGGAGATGGGAGGGTCATCGGAGTAGGAGGGGGCGGCCGGTGCAGCGAGCACGAGTCCGTATCGACGGTAATGGCGGCGGCGACGACGTCGTACTCCGGCGAGGAATCTCGCGTAGATGGCGACATCTTAGGCGATGGTTTTCGGGGGCTTTCGAAGAGGGGAACCGAGGGATTAAGAGGGGGGCACCAAATACTCGGGGTCGTTCGGATTTGACGGGAAATCTCACGAAAACGCGTCGGTTATTGAGTATACGGAGAACACGTGATGGGGAAGGTGCTGACAGGAGGGGCCCACATGGAGGTGGCAGGCGGAGGCTGACGGATGGGGCCCACTGGCCAGTGGTGCGGTGTTGGGTGGGCGGCGCTTAGCTATCCTTCGCACGCACGGTCACGTGCTGCTGCTACCGCTGGCTGCAACGCCAGCAGGCCCCGGCTGGGCCGGCCGGGTGGGCCGCGACCGCTTGGGCTGGCCAGCGCGTTGCTGTGCTGCTTTCTCCTTTTTTTTGATTTTCTTTTTCTTTTTCCTGGACAATTCTTATCTGAAACTGAATTGACTGAACTGTCTGAAATTTAACCAAAATTAAAGTCAGCTATAACTTTTGAACCGTAGGTCCAAATGAGGCGATTCAAGTGGCTACGGGTTCGTGTCGGAACCCTCTACGCACCTGTGCCTTCCAAACAACTAAACTAAACCATTCTAGCAAATGCCAGGTAGAAACCGAGCAATCATGTGTATGTGACAAAGGCATGCAAATGGGTTTTGACAAAAAGTTTGAAACTGATTTTTTTTGCGCTGGTGCTCATGATGCAATGACATGTATGCTATGGTATACCAAATCCACAAATTTGGGATGTGACAAATTAAATCAAAGTGAATTTGCATAATTTGTTGTAGTCATTGGCATTCGTTCACCACCTTATTCTTAGTTGTAATTGAGATAATAGAACTATAGAATTCTGGATATTTACTTCAGGAACCGGTATCGTATTGTTTTGAGTGTCAATCTAAAGTTTAAAGTCCTATTGCAAACTTTTAGCAAACTATGTTTACTCCGTAAAATTTAATAATTAGTATTAAATCAAGAGTGAAAATTCCAGTGTTAGTATCTGAAGTATCATGTTTGCCTCCATGATTCTTGATTGTTTTAAATATCAAGGTTATTTACGAGCTAAAAGAATTGTTTCAGAAACCATAATGTGTGACAGATATAACAATATTCGAAACAATGTTTTTCATTTTAATATGATAGAGTATAATACATGTTCTCATATTGGATGAGAATTTGCAAAGGTTGGAGAAGCTAGACATCCTAATCATCCAAAAAGGTTTTGGAAAGTAACATTATACTCATGATTCGCCTTTATAAGCTACATTAGCTTAATCATGAAAGTTGTCATGATAAGGATGAATAGAATATGTAGGTAAAGTGTTTACTACACTCAAAGATTACTAAATAATGGTTTTTTGAAAGAACACCAAACATTTGATGATGGTGATCTACTTCAAAGTGCAAGTCCAAAGGTATTAGTATTTTACTATACACACTTTAGACAATGTGTCATGTATATGGCGCCACTATTGATGTTGATAGATTCTTTTAAAAGGGAAAGTAAATACTAAAAGAGAATCTATAAAATATTTGGCAGAAACGGAAAGACTGGAAATGTCCAGCTTAGGTATATAGATGATATACATGTTATGGCTATATTCTTTGCTTGTTAAACAATGTGGTTCTTGGGTATTGGATACCGAATTGGTTGGTGTGAAATATCATACAGGACAACGCAATTCATGAACTACAATGTCCTAAGTAACTAGCAAGAGAATATGTGATAATGTTCATGAAAACAAACAAACATTTGTTTATATTTCTTGTTGACATTAAAGCTTGCCTTCAAGATTTTTTTTAATAATTTTTATTGAAATCAGGTATTATGAGAACAAAGATTGTTCAAATAATTACCCTATTCCATATAATATGGATGATTTACAAATATAGTTGGAGAAATCATATCCATAAAACCTAATGCTAAAATGTCGCAAGACAAATGATTGAAAGATCACTTATGAAGTGACATCTTCGTTTAAATTATATTGGAAAGAAAAAATGAAGAAACTCCACGTTTATGGATTTTTGGAGTCTTTAATTTGATCAAATGACGCTTGTGAAACTTTCCTTGGGATAATTAAAACTTTGTTCAAAGGCCAAAGAAGAACGAATGACTAAATTGTTGGAACTTATACATGTTGATGTATGTAGTCCATTATGTGTAGTCGTAAGTGATGGATTTCAACTTCATATGCTTTCTCCGGAAATTTGAATGAAAATTCACTTAATGAGGAAGAAGTATCAAATATTTGAAAATGCTCAAAGACTTTCAAGATGAAGTGTAAAATCATTATAACAAGAAAATAAATAATTTATGGTTTTATCATAAAGGGATTTATTTGAGTTGCAAGTTTAGCAAAACACCTAGATTTGCATCTACCGAAACACCTTAGGAATATGGAGTGTTTGAGATATGTAATGAAACCTTGTTTGACATGGTAAAAATCAAAGGTGTCATTTATAAAACTTCCATTATATTTTAAAATATTAAAGCTTTAGAGACTACCGCTTTTACACTAAAAAGAGCACCATCGTGATCCATTGAAATGACACCATAAAGGTTATGGTTTAGCATAAAACCCAAGTTGTCCTTTCTTAAATTTTTGTATGCTAAGCATAAGTAAGATGTTTACAACCAAAGTCGGATGAGCATGTCTTTGTAGGTTATTTCGAATAACCGTTGGGTAATCCTCCATAACACCGAAGACAAAAGAGTTTGTTGCTTAGAACGTCAAATTTCTTGAGAAAGAATTTTTCGTAAAAGTTAAGTGGGAGGACAATAGAACTTTGATAAGGTTGATGAACCTTAGCTAAATGTGCTGATTTGCACCGCGTCAGAAATCATTTCGGAGGAATGCATAATGCTCATTTCTTATGTGCCTCAAAGGTTGTGGTCATGGAGATTTATGTTCCTATTGAACCAAGTAGGTCGGGTAAACAATCAAATACTAAGATTCGAGAGTAAATCATTGTTGTTTAACAATGATGAATCGACTACATGCAAAGAAGCGATGATTGGCCCTGACTCCGTCAAATGGCTTGAAGCCATAAAATCCGTGATAGTTCCGTATACGAGAAATCAAGTTTTTTGAACTTGGAAGACCCTCCGGAAATGTGTAAACACCTATCGGTCATATTTGGATCTATAAAGAACAGACATGGATGTTTCACATCTATGAAATAGTCGACATGTTTCACATATATGAAATAGTCGGCATGTCGGTAAAGTTTTTACGACAATGTTCAAGGAGTTGACTATGAAAAGAGTTGATCTTTCATAGCGATATTTAGTCTGGCCGGATTAATGTAGCAACCACTACATATATTTTGGTATATGGTAGATAAATAAAAAAAGTTCTTCTAATAGAATGGTTACCTAGGACATGTACGTGACACGATCCAAAGGGTTTTGTTAATTCAAAGGATGCTAAAAGGGCATGCAAACTTCAATGATTGAAGTAAGCATCATGGAGTTGTAATCTTCACCGTGATAAAACTGTTAAAGAAGTTTAATTTCATCAGGAGACGATGAAGATGCTTGCATTTGCAAGAAATTAAGTGGGAGCGCTGAGAAACATTTCTAATACTATGTGGAGGACATATTGTTGATTGTAAATGATGTAACTTTTATTGACAAAGGTTAAGAATTTCATTTCGATGAAAGACTTAGGAAAAAACCCGAATATTAGGCATGAATGTCTATACGGATACATTGTGACGCCAATATTGTTGTGTCAGACGTACATATATGAGATATTGAATGAGTTCAATATGGAAATGCCGAGAAAAAGTTCTTGTTGCATGGAAAATGTAACACCCTCGGATCGGCCCTATGCAAGTTTTAGCGATTCCTGCCAAACCTGCATAGAAACGATTCAAAGGTGCCCACCAGGCACTTTCGTGCGGGTGGAAAACGAAGTAATATCATTACCCAATAGTCCTCGATGGAACCCACAAAACAGATATATACAACACGACTCTATGAGTCAAGAATACAGATATACAATACAAAAATCCAAATCACCTTAAAAATGATACAACATCCGACTACGAATAAGAAGCAAATTGAGCTAAGAGCCCTAAAGAATAACCAATAGCATCCATAACCCTTCCCCGGCCAAGCCGGAAGGGTAACCCTACTAACGACGTCGATCTCAAAACCTGCTCAAACAAAAGGGGTGACGACAAAGGGCGAAGGAAAAAGAGAGCGGTCAGTACTGAGGCCAGTATACGGCGAGACTAGAATTCGGAGGTCCTCGCCTACATAGGTATGGTGGACTGAAGCGGCAGCGCAGCATGCACTAAACAACCTATAGAGACTCATTATAACTGTCGGCTATCAGAGAGGGATAAGAAAGACCTATTCTGAACCAACCTGATACTACCACCAAACATACCCATCCTAGTATTTCCCCCCTCGAGACCAAACGAGAAAGTCAAACCGAGGAACTCACACAGTTGGCAGTTTTATTTATTCAGTTATTGTTGCAGCAATTACTAGTCAGGTATAGATAGTCATCCTGATATAATAAGCAGTGGGCACTTTTAGTTAACCATTCCGTGGTAGTTGCGACACTTACTAGTCAGATACAAATAACATGAGATACCCCAAACCTAGCAGTTGTTGGTAATTTTATTTAGCCATTCCGTTGTAGTGAAGCTAATTACTAGTCATATCGGATACAAGTCAAATTATAACAGTAAACTTTAGTTATAGTTATCTATTATCGAGAACTATGCTCCAAGTCATCCATAACCGCGGACACGGCTTCTCGAAAAGATTTAACCTTGTAGGGGTGCACCAAAGTTTCCGCACGCACCTACACCCTTGTTGTCAGATTAGGTAGGTACAAGATCACAAAACATACACCCAACGGTATGTCGACGGGGTTTCAGACACGATGTTTCCCAGACCAAAGCATGCACATGGGGGCCACCCCACTAAGCTACCCGCAAGAAAGTCGGCCGTCTCCGATACGGGCCCAGGGTGTGTGGCGATGGTTGTAAACGACTGGGAACCCGAAAGTGTGACTAGGCTTGTCGATACAGCGAAAACGTGGCACGAGGTTCCTAAACAGTACAGGCGCCCCACACGCAATCGTAAATAAAGCAGTAAATCATGGCATAAGTACAGGATAGTAATAAAACCCCAAACTAGGTTGTGGCCCCCAGTACAGTACTTTGAAATCAGGTACTAAATCGATGGGGGTGCCCACACACCCCACCTGTGGTTAGCGTGCTCGATCTCGGAACAGGTGTCAAGAACCCGGGTCCTAGTTGGACACAAGTGGGCGGTTAAAAACCAAATATTATCTATTACCCACCGGTGCCTCTGCATTATTTACCTACTTCAATTTTAGTTATTAAACGGTAATTAAATTCATGATCATCTCCACCATTAAGCATGTGCCAACCACCCAACAACGATGGAACATCGACGACGCGAAACAGCACCTGAGCAAGCAACTACGACTCGCAAGGCCGACTGTCTACCAAACGACAGGTAATAGGAGGTGTCCATGGCAGTATATAGGCTGCAGGGAAGTATAAAGGGGTACGGAATCTATAGCATCACAACATAGATAGCAATAGATCAACAGGAGGAAATAAAGACTAGAAATATAAAATAGGTAGAAGAGTGAGAATGCTCGCCTAAACACACTGCCGAAGGTTCATCCAAAGATCAGGCGTCCGTGAAGAACCAACGCACTAGAAAAAAACACCGGATGCACAATTTAATACTACGGCAGAAGATCGGGCATGATGCATGTATGATGCATGACATGGCAAAGATGTGATGCAATTAGTCGATATTAAGCGGAACCGGGGTCTCGACAATTAATTAGATGGTTCATGTTGTTTAGATACCCGCGATTTAAATATTGTCTTAACATGGCAAAATATATCACTGGTTCGCTACACAATTTTAAATGGAGCCAATATTAAACTAGATTCGCTCGCATATGGCCTCCATATTTAATTAAGAGATGAATCAACATAAGGCCCCCAGACCACACAATATGTATGCGACATGAATATTTATATGCAACATGTGTATATTATATATTATAAAAATATTGGTCTCAGGAAAAGGGGTCACACATCGGTATCGGTGATCTTGGGGTATGCCAAGGGTTCGGGGCTTTAGATCCAAGGAGAAGAGCTTGGCGTCCCGAGGGATCGGGTTCTGTGTGGAGGTCTTGGTGTCCAGGGATTCTCCGGGTCCGAGTAGCAATTCTTTCGCCATGACGAAGATCTTGAATTGGCAACGATTACTTCGAGTGGCATCTCGATGGTTCTTCTGGTACAACCAAACCATGTCATCCACACATCCCACATCAGTATCTTGTAAATTGCAAAACACCATTTGGTCTCGCATACACATAGAGAGTACCATGTAACTTGCCGCAGGAGACAAGAAAACAAGTTGAAGGCCTGCTAGCTTCACTGTACTCCAGGGGGTGTGACCTCTTCCAAACCGAAGCACAAACACCTGCTAGGCGCAGCGCTTGCGAGGCGGGTGCTGGCGATTCAGGGCTGCGAGACAGCGGTTGGCTGCCCTGCGAGGTAGCCCGGCGCGGCATGGGGCGTTGCTGGTCGAGGACGAACATCAGGGAGGAAGGAGGGCGAGGACAGGACGTAGGTGGCGACGACGCACTCGCGACGGAGGTCGGTGACCGGGCGCGGAAGATGCAGCGGTTGGCGGTGGAACCTGGGGGAAGAGGAGACGGTCGGGGTGGCGAGGCATCGTGACGGGGACGAGCCCGCTATGCGCCCCTGAGGCGCAGCCAGGGCACCAACGCGCTGGTAGACGGACAGTGCCGACGCGGATAGAAGCCTTGCGGCGGCGATAACGCGCGGCTCGACGGGGAGGACAGGATCAGTCGCGTCGGGGTAGCACTTGGGGATGAGAAGCAGAGGCGCAGGAGGGCAAACCCTACAGACGGCGGGGAGGCGACGGAAGCCGAGGAGGGGCAGCCTACTGGCGGCTCACAGCGGGGATGGGCTCGCAGGCGCAAGGGGCGGCTGGGTGTAGGCTCGGAGGGGGGAGACGCCGGGGATGCGGGGAGAGAGGCGCACGGCAAGGGCTCGCTTAGCTGGCGACAGTGGCGGTTGCGGGAGGGAGAAGCCGAGCAGGTTGGGGATCGAGGAAGGCGAGCGGGATGGGGATCGAGGAAGGACAGACGGGGTGGGAGCATGTGCGTCCGCGGGGTGGGGCCTGGGGCATCGGACACGATTGGTGGCACGGTCGCGTGCGTGTTTTGTGTGGGGCTGTGGCGGCTAGGTCTAGGGTTTCCAGGGTAGTCTAGGGTTTCCACTGGTCGGGCCTTTGGCCCTGACCGGTTTAGTTTTAGGTAGTATTTTTTTATTTAAAATATTTTATATTTTATGTTCTTTTGTTAAAAATCATTTTGGTAAACATATTTACACGATTTAAATACTAAGAGATATAATTTGAGTATAAACAGGAGATTAAAGTAGAAAACAATATAGGGTTTTACTAAAATAGTTTAGAGATAAGTTATGCATGATGATGATGTTATGTTGATGCACGGAGTAAAAACGCATGCGGTTTTCTAGTAGTGGTTTTTCTTGGGATGCTACAGAAAATAATTGAATCAAGACTCAAGTGTATTAACACATGATAAGTGAAACAAGATTCAAGTGCTTTGACACTTGATGAATGAAATCATAAGAATGCTTTGATCAATCATACTGTGATATGTACATATCCAGATATGTCCTACGTTCTAAGTGTTATGAGCATATACTATAATGAATCATAAGATGTTCATTGGACGATAGTATGGATATTATTATAATCTTTTGGAAGAATTAAGAATATATTCTATTTGTATAAGAGACAAATAGTTCATTGTAAAATGACACTAGTTCTGTCACAAGATACAAATTAAGTTTATCTCAATTTAAACTATGGATAGCACGATGTAATGGAAAGGAGATTCCATGACGGATTTGGATGAAATCCAAAGTTAAGACATTGTAACGGATACTACAACAAAAGTCTAAGTATATGACTGCTGTAGTAGCAGCAAAGGAGGGTATTTGTGTCAACTAGTTTATTATCAAACTAAGGTGTGGTTCACAACGGACTAACAATAAAGATATATTGTACAACAATAGTATCGACGTGATTTAACCCCAAGGTACTAAAGGTCTCACCCAAAGACCAAATTTATACAATGACATCTCATTAGAGAATGAGTGATGCGTGAAGACGCAAAGACATGCAAATACACATGGACCTGAAAGTAGCATATCTGGATATTATGTTAATCACTGATACGTCGTAAACGTATCTATAATTTTTGATGTTCCATGCTTGTTTAGTATCAAATTTGCTATGCATTGTCTACACTTTGAGGTATTTTTATACATTTTATGGGACTAACCTACTAACAAGATGTCGTAGTGCCAGTTGCCTGTTTTCTTTGTTTTTGGTTTTAGAAGAGCTAGTAAGGAAATATTCTTGGAATTGGACAGGACACAAGCCAAAGTCAATATTTTACCGAAACAAACACGAAGTCTAGAGGAGAGAAGGAGGGGCGCCACAGGGCGGCCGCACCCCCAGGCGCGAGCCCACCCTAGGCCGCGCCAGGGAAGGGTGTGGGCCCCCTGGCTGCCCTCCGTCCTAGCCTCTTCGCCTATAAAATCCCCCTGATGCCAAAACCCTAAGTACCTGATTGGTTCTCCACAAAACAGTCTTTAGCCTCCGCCACCATCGTCCCTAGATCGGGGGGTCTAAAGATCTTTCTGGCACCCTTTCGGATGGGAGAGATCATCCTGGAGGCCTTGTTCATCACCATGCCAGCCTTCGATATGATGTATGAGTAGTTCACCCTTGGCCTATGGGTCCATACACTAGCTAGATGGTTGTTTCTCCTCCTTTGTGCTATCATGTTTAGATCTTGTGAGCTCCGTTCATGATCAAGATCATCTATTTGTAATCATACATGTTGTGTTTGCGGGGATCCGATGGATATTGAAATACTATGTCAGATTTATTATTGATTCTATCATGTCTTATTGATTATTGGTTCTATCATGTCTGTGTTGTTTGTGATCTTGCATGCTCTCCGTTGCTAGTAGCTATCTTGGCCAAGTAGATGCTTGTGGCTCCAAGAAGGAGTATTTATGCTCGATAGTGGGTTCATGCCTCTACTAAATCTGGGGAAGTGACAGAAATCTCTAAGGTTATAGATGTGTTGTTGCTACTAGGGATAAAACAACAATCTTTTGTTCATGGAACAATTGTATTTTTTACTTTACACACATTGCTTAATGCAATTTTCCGTTGCTTGCAACTTAATACTGGAAGGGGTTCAGACGATAACCTGAAGTTGGATTATTAGTCATAGATGTAGTTGGATGGAGGTCTATGTATATTGTTGTAATGCCCACTCAAATATCATAGGAGTCATGATGTCTAGTATTTGCATTGTTATGCCTTGCTCAATCCTTTCAATTGCCCCGCTGTAATTTGTTTACCCAGCATGTTATTTATCTTAAGGAGAACACCTCTAGTGAACTGTGGACCCCTGTACAATCTTTACAATTGATACATCATCTAATGTTACCATTTAACTTTTACAAGCAACTATTATCTTCCACACTATATGCTTAATCCTTTGTTTTTAGCAAACCAGTGAGATTGAGAACCTCACTATAAGTTGGGGCAAAGTCTTGAGTTTATGTTGTGCAGGATTCCAAGTTGTTAGCAACACCTTGGAGTTTTTTCATTGATCCTACTGGTTCGATAACCTTGGTTTCATCACTGAGGGAAGACTTGCAGATGTGCTCATCACACCTTGATCTTGGGGTCTCCCTATGAAGCTCTGCAATTGACTGAGCCGAGTCAAGATTTTGTGGCGCTGTTGCCGAGGAGTTAAGGACAACTTCACAAGGGGAGTCTCTCACAATCACTCTCTTTACTTTGTTTTTGTTATGCTTAGTTTCTTTTGCTTTGTTTTTCTTGGTTCTTTCTTTCAAAATTTTTTTTTGTTTGGCTTGATTTTTCTTACCAAAAACACACAAAAAATTTGTTCCTACTATAGTTGTTGGTCTGTTATTGCCGTGCTTTGTCATGATTTCTATCAATGGTTGGTTTCTTTGAAACTAGTTCTTATTGGCAAGGTGGGTTCACGGAAGAACAAAAATATTATTATAAGGAACACCGCTTGTCACAAAAAGGGAAACACTTATGGGAACAAATTGATAAATTGAATACCATTGCTAGAAACATGTGCTCTACTTATAATGTTACTTATTGCTTTGATAAAGCTTGTTGATCTAGGAGGTATAAACACCTCCTTTTCAATGTGAGTATAATGATAATGTTACCATATCTTCTTATGTTAAAGGAAATTAAGACTTTTATGATGTGGAACAAATTGAAGAATTTATTGCTCAGAAGGGTGCATTTGAAATTGCTAGTTTGCTTGAAAATACTGATGATTCACCTTACGAATATGAGGTTTATGATATACTTATATTTTCGTTTGATAATTACAAGGAAGAAAATGGCTATATTCTTTAATATATTAATAGATTCTTTCCACAAATGGAAGAGACTAAAGCCTTGCAGGAGCCTATGGAAGAAGAAATTGCTGAAACTGGAAGCTCATTAGATGAAAAGTAGGAGGTGAGTGATGAACAAAAGGAGGAAGAATGGATTAGCTACCCATGCCTACCTTCTAATGAGAGTAACTCTTTACCCCTTACATTATTTGATTGGCCCCATGCTTACCAAAGGAGGATGAATGTTATGTTCTTGTGGATTCTTTTGAAATATCTACTATGGATAAAACTTGTGATAATAATTATGCTCCTGTTATCTATGATAATACTTTATTTGTGCCTAACTTTGAAGTTCATGGTGCTAAAGAGTTTTGCTTAGAAAATGTTTATGATAAAGCTCTAGATGATGGTACTTTATTGAATGATCAGTCATTTTGTTATCAAATTGTTAAAAGTGGGTTTGAAGGTTTTAATCCCACTATTTTTGAGCTTGATAAAAATTATGTGTTTGTAGATCATGAAAAGCATACTTAATGTGATGTTTATATTGTTGAGTTTATTCATGAGGCTACTGAAAATTATTTTGAGAGAGGAAAATATGGTTGTAGAAGTTTTCATGGTACTGAAACACCTCTCTATGTCCTGAAAGTTTTGAAGCTACCCTTGTTTTATCTTCCTATGCCTGTCACTTTGTTCTTTGTGAATTTATTTGTGTACAATATTCCTATGCATAGGAAGCGGGCTAGACTTAAATGTGTTTTTAATTTGCTTATGTGAGCATCTTCTTAAACTATTGTGCCTAACTTAAAGCCATTAAAGAAAAGTACTTCTTGGGAGATAACCCAATAGTTTTATTGAGTCTTGGAAGTTATTACTTCTGTAATAACGTCTCCTTATCCTTTTTATTTGATTTTTGTGCCAAGAATAACCTCTAATGAGAGAGAAGTAAGATTTGGGGAAGTTTCTGTCCCAAAACAGATTTTTGTGCTTCACTGTAAAAAATCATGAAAATTACCTTTATGTAGGATTGAGCTGTAACCTTCTGAGTAAATGCCCCAGGTTGTTATCTAACTTTCGTTAGTTCAACACTTTTCTATTTGAGCAACAGAAGGTCTTCTAAAAAATCGGTTTTTACCTGCTGGTCTGTTTTGACAGATTTTTGCCATTATTTGCATTTGCCTCTTTATCGGTTTCTTTTTGAGTTCTTCTTGATCACTTGAGATTTTTGGAGGAATTGCTACAATATCTTGTGTTTTTAATGAAAGTTTTGCTTTGTTGAAACCAAACCCAAAGGTTTATTATCTTGAATGCACTAATGTTGCTAATGAAGATTGTGTGAAGTTTTGTATGACGGAAATTTTCAAGTGTAGGGGAAGAATGATGTGATGAGATGAAGAACGGAAAAAAGCTCAAGAACGGGGATGCCACCCCAAGAAATATTCAAGAGGTACAAGAGTCAAAGCTTGGGGATGCCCAAGGCATCCCCTTCTTCATCAATAAAAATCCCAGGTCTCTTTCTAGACACTTCATTTTTAATGTTTCATGCACTGTTGTGTTGTTCTTGGAGCGTCTTATTTTTCGTTTTTGGTTTTCGTTTGCTTAGTTTGCTTGAATAAAGCAGTTGGACCCCTGCTTTTGTTGTGTTGTTTCAAATAAGTTGACTGGTGTTGGAAAAGAGTAGAAAGTTTCATGCTTAAGTGGTACAAAAGGGAGCTTGTTTTGACTGTGTCTTAGACTTTACCATGTCATGCTAGATGTTGTTTTGACCTTATGCTTAGTAATTATTGATGTAGAATGACTTGTTCCAAACAATTGAGATTGCTTAATGTGCCTTGCAAGAATCATGCGTTGCTTTAGCATACAAAAGCATAATATTGTGTATTCTCCTTTGATGCTTTGTTTGGGTTGACTTGGCATATGCTCACACCATGTTATGGATATGAACCAGTCACCTTAGGCTCTATGATCATTTAGTTTTTGACTTGTGGTACCATTTTATGCTTTGATTAGTAATGTTTTGTTGCTCTGCAGATTATGGCCATTATTGCTCTCTTAGTTGGTTGCTCCCAGTCTTTTGTTTGCCTCCACTTGTATTGAGTAAGATCTACTCATGCATCCAACTCCCAAGAAACCAAGTTATTCCAAAGAGTCCACTATAAACTCCTATGCATGGTGTGTTAGACCATTCCAAGTATATTCTTGTTTCATCTATCTTCCAAATTAAACTTGTTATGAGAAAACTAGTGATTAAAGCTATCACAAACTTGATGGCACACTTTATTTTTCTTGCCCCTAATAAACTTGAACCATTGTGTCATCTATGTTGTATATGCTTGGACTTATAAGTTGGGAATTAACAGAACTGTGTTGTCACGGGGAACGCTTTCAACACATGTACGTATTACCAAGTTGATATCATGATCTTTTGTTTGCGGATGTCGGCGGTGTGAAATAAAAGGGGAGCTTGTAAGTCCATGGAGTTATGTATATGTGTTAGAGAAACGCCTGGGCCGCTAGCTTATGACATGCCTAAGCATGGTGGAAACTTGCAGCATAACCACAGTGAGCAATCTGTGAAGCATCCTCAATAAAAACCTATGCAAATAGCAAATAAAAAGATCGCTGAGATGCTCATTGTCTGTTGCCTTGTCATTTTGATATGGGATAGCGCCTATATCATGGGGAAAGGGGTACCCCATTGGCGGTTCTTTATGATACACATATACTTACTATGACAAGAACTTACCGGTGACTAAAGTTGAGTAGCATGTGGAACGACCCTCGTACTGAAGGGACATGAGATTGCCAACTTATGATTTGTCAAGCATATACTCCATATTTTTTTCACTTTAACCTTAAACAGTTCAAGATGCTTATGATAGGGGCAATGAGAGCTGAAAGCTAACAAGTACCACAATTTTTGGAAGTTCTTTATGAAACTTGAAATCTCTGCTTCCCTATGAAGGGCCTTTCTTCCTACTTTTATATCGAGTCTCCACCTTCTTTCTTTATTCACCAACCAGGAGAGCATAGTTGTCATTATTAGTTCTATGTGCATTGTCCCAAAACATATTGATTGATTCATAATGTTGATATTGCTTGTTCTTGAATTATTTGTATCTAGTCACCCTTATGAACTTTGAAAGTGTCCTATGCATTTATGTTTTGCTACTCCATGAGGGACAAGCTGAATACCACAATGCTATGTTTTCTATATGTGAAACAAACAAACATCCTTCAATGCATTATTATTAATGATCTTTGTTTGTATCCTTTCATGTTGCAACATAGTTGTTATTCCTTATTGTTAGAACTTCATCTTTCATGATCATGTTTAGAGTAATTTGATCCTAGCTTTCATGCTTTGCAAATGGTTTGATCTAGATTGTGATGGTGCATGTCACCTCAAAAATTATTGTTTTTATCACTTACTACTCGAGGACGAGCAGGAGTTAAGCTTGTGGATGCTTGATACGTCGTAAACATATCTATAATTTTTGATGTTCCATGCTTGTTTAGTATCAACTTTTCTATGCCTTGTCTACACTTTGAGGTATTTTTATACATTTTCTGGGACTAACCTATTAACAAGATGTCGTAGTGCTAGTTGCCTGTTTTCTGTTGTTTTTGGTTTCAGAAAAGCTAGTAAGTAAATATTCGCAGAATTGGACGGGACAAAATCCAAAGTAAATATTTTACCAAAATGAACACGAAGTCTAGAGGAGAGACGGAGGGGCGCCACAGGGCGGCCGCACCCCCCAGGCGCAGGCCCAACCTAGGCCACGCCAGGGCAGGGTGTGGGCCCCCTGGTCGCCCTCCTGTCTCGCCTCTTCGCCTATAAAATCCCTCCTATGCCAAAACCCTAAGTACCTCGATGAGATCTCCACAAAACAGTCCGTAGCCACCGCCACCATCGTCCCTAGATCGAGGGGATCTGAAGCTCTTCCCGGCACCCTGCCGGAGGGGAGAGATCATCTTGGAGGCCTTCTTCATCACCATGCCAGCCTCTGGTATGATGCGTGAGTAGTTCACCCTTGGACTATGGGTCCATACAGTAGCTAGATGGTTGTTTCTCCTCCTTTGTGCTATCATGTTTAGATCTTGTGAGCTCCGTTCATGATCAAGATCATCTATTTGTAACCATACATGTTGTGTTTGCGGGGATCCGATGGATATTGAGATACTATGTTAGATTGATTATTGATTCTATCATGTCTTAGTGATTATTGGTTCTATCATGTCTGTGTTGTTTGTGATCTTGCATGCTCTCCGTTGCTAGTAGCTATCTTTGCGAAGTAGATTCTTGTGACTCCAAGATGGAGTATTTATGCTCAATAGTGGGTGCATGCCTCTACTAAATCTGGGGAAGTGACAGAAATCTCTAAGGTTGTAGATGTGTTGTTGCTACTAGGGAGAAAACAAGAATCTTTTGTTCATGGAACAATTGTATTGTTTACTTTACACACATTTCTTAATGCAATTATCCATTGCTTGCAACTTAATACTAGAAGGGGTTCAGACGATAACCTGAAGGTGGATTATTAGTCATAGATGCAGTTGGATGGCGGTCTATGTATTTTTTTAATGCCAGTAAAATATCATAGGAGTCATGATATCTAGTATTTGTATTGTTATGCGTTGCTCAGTCATGTCAATTTCCCCGCTATAATTTGTTTACCCAGCATATAATTTATCTTAATGAGAACACCTCTAGTGAACTATGGACCCCAGTCCAATCTTTACAATTGATACATCATCTATTGTTACCGTTTACCTTCTACAAGCAACTATTATGTTCCACACTATATGTTAATCCTTTGTTTTCATCAAAATAGTGAGATTGACAACTGTCACATCCCAAAATTTTCCAAATTTTGAAATGTGAAAAATAAATAAACAAAATAAACAATTGTTGATTTTTAGGGTGAGAAGAAACTTTTTGATTCCAAATGGAAACATCAAAACCTATTTTGATCCAATATAATCCTAAAGGGATTTAAAAAGATAAATAAATAAAGTTATAATAGTTGGGATCACTATTTTTTTGGATCTTTAAATAAGAATATATGGTTTTGATAAGCAAAGTTGGAATTATTAAATAAGGACTATTTTAAAGAGCCAAATTAATCTTGTCCAAGCAAATGAAATAAAATATTTCTATTTGATAAAATAGAGTAAAGGTTTATTTAAAATAATAAGGATTTATTAATATCCAATTTTATTTAAGTAAAGGCTTTTCCATTTTAAATAAACACTAAAACTTGTTAAAGTATTTTAAATAAGAATCACAAGTGTTTTGTTTTTCAAATGAAACCTACTGAAAAGGTTTTGATATTATTTAGATTTCAAATAGAGTTTTAAAATAAATTAAAAACCTATGTGAAATAAAGACTAAGGCCTATTTATTTAATTATTAATAGATCCTAAAAGAATAAAAGAATTATTTTATTTTGGACTTTGGATTATGTTGTTAAACAGAATTAAAATTTACCCAAAGTTTGGTGGTGGTTTGAATTGATTTGGAGTTTGAATGAAAATCAAATCAGGAAATTTAAAACAGAAAAAGAAAAGGGTTTAGTATAAAAAAAACGAATCAAAACCAACCCAGCCAACAGGCCCAGCTAGCCCACTCGCAGCCCATCTTTTCCACCCCGCAGTGAAACGTTTTTCACTCAGAAAAGAACCCGCGAAGTCACTGACGCTGCAACCCCACTCCGCCTCCCTCACTCTCGCTGACGAACGGGACCCACTGGCCACCTCATCGTCATCAACCCTGCGTCGAATGTTCCCCTCGACCTCGCCGTTTACTGCAGCGATTAAATCCTCTTGAATTCGCGTTGATGGCCGGATTAAACTCGCCAGTGACCACGCTCGATTAAATGCCACGCTCTCCTCTCCCATTGCCCCCAAGCGCCGCCTCCTCTCGGCCACCAGGCTGCACGAATTGCACGCTCAAACCTCTCTGTCTCCGACATGTTCCCCGACCAATTCCGGCGCCGTCCTACCGCCCCTCTCCTCCTCGAGCATGCTCACTTGCTCCCCATCTCCTGGCGCATCTCCCAGTGCCAACCGCTTGGCCGCGCCCACTCCACAACGTCGGTAAGGACCACCATCTGAGCACCGCTGCGTCTGCCATTCGCTCCGGTGAGCCCCCTGGTAAGCTCAGACCGCCCGGTACCTCCCGATGATGCTCCTGTACTCCCCACACTCTCCCGCGTCTAACCATGCATTTATCTTGCCTTAGGGTGACCTGTAGTCTCGCCCTCATCAACAACTGAGCGAGCCTGACGCCGACACCGTCTCCGACGAGCAATCACCGCCGTTTCTGTGCGCCCCTTGGACAGCTGTGACCACCTTGAGCTTCGCCACACCACTGCAAGCATGGTGAGCCATTTCTCTTGTTCCCTTGCTTCCTGCTTCACCGAATCCGCCGTAGCCAGAGTGCTCCGCCGCTCGCCGCCGCGCCAGCGCCGCCCGTTCCTGGTCGAACTGCTGTGCACCGTTAGATCCCGATCTGGTGGCTACGGTAGACTCACTTAACGAAGGGGTAAGGTTGAACCAGAGCCGCACGATTTCATTTAGATCTAATGCACCAGAGAGGTCGATCCTACCGAAACGGATCAGCCAGTTAGGTTCAGCCACGTGGCCAGTCTGTTTGAATAAAAACCAGAAATGTTCTATTAGATTTGCAAACTTGTAAAATTCATAACTTTAAATCTACACGTCCAAATTTTGCAAATTTTATATAAATGGAATCAGCAGAACAAGTACTTTGCAACCATGCACTTTGTTTAATGTTTTGCTTCTGGAAAATTGGTTGAAATTGCAGAAACATGTGTAGGCATAGTTTGAATATAAAAATTGTTCTAGATTTATTTTTAAGATGAAATCTTTGCTAAGTGGTTTGATTTGAACCTACTGACCCTAGGAGTCAACTTATGAATTTAAAATTGTATTTTGTGAAGTTAAGGAATAAATATTTGAGTTAGCTCATTTCTAGTCATATAAAAATATTGTTTATGGTTTAGAAATGATTTTTGAGTAAATCCTTTGGGAAATAATGTGATTCAAACCTTCTGATCCTAAACACTAAGTTTTGAGGTTTAAAAACATATTTTATGAACCTTATAAAGTTATTGTTTTGCAAAAGACATTTCTAACAAACATAAAATATCACTTTGGTATAAAATTAGTTTATGGAGTGAAACCTCTTGCAAATGGTTTTACAACTTTTGTAAATGACCACTTTGAGCTTGAAAATGTTTAGAGCCTAGTAGAAACCACTTTTCCAAATAAAACTATTTTTGCATGCTTGCATGCATGACCTTGTTTTTGTTATTTCATGTGTGATAAATTGTTTGAATGCTAGTTGAATTTGTGTTTGCTTGATTGAATTGTAGTGAAGTTAGAAGAGTGGGATATTTGCAAGATCAAGAAGTGAACCAACATTCTCTACTAAAAAGGCAAGTGACACTATCATCCATGTCCTACTATTTTCACTACACTTAGTGGAATTTTTGTAACATGCATGATAAGGACTACTATATTATATGCTATGCTAAATCCTAATAGGATACCCTTATATCTTCTTTAGTGAAAACATTGTAGTTGTAGTAAGCTTAGCCCTGCTATATATTTGGGATGGGATACATAATATGATTATATGAAGTGTTGGAAAGATATATGTTTTCTATAATAAAACAAGTATTCAATGAACCACCTGGGTGGAAAAGGATACTCAAGTTTTGGACAAGGTGGCAACAAAGGGAACCATGTTTATATGGTTATCTTTTTGTGTGTGCACTAGAAGAAAACCACCCAAGAACTTAGAGATTTAACAAGTTTCTCGTACAGTGGCTTCCGTGTATAGCCACATGCTAAATGGGCTCTGGCTTAGTCAACTACATAGTGGAAGACCCATGCATTGGCATCAATAGGTTAACTAGAATTGTGTATGGAAATATATCCCTAGATTGGTGCCTGGTAGACAAGCTAGCATTGTGTATTGGGAGGACTCCTATGGAAAGACTTTGTCACATTCTCGATCTGCCAGTACTCCATTCTGGTGAGTACTTATCCAGCGGCCACTGGTGGCATCAAGACGAGATTGTGTCATGTGGGTAAAGTGTACAACTTCTGTAGAAGATCAAAAATTCTAAGTACTTAGCCGTGTCCCCGGTTATGGACAACTCTGAGCAACTAAGGCCTGAAGCTATGGAAGATCTCGACATTCCAATTTCTCAAAGTAAAACTTGATGGTGACAACAAGGGATTAGAAGCACTTGGAGTTTTACAAGGAGTTCAGAAAGATTTGACAAAAGATCAAAACTATTTTCAAAAGATAGGATAAAACTATATTGCTTTCTGCAAATGAGCCTAAACCCTACTTAGCATGTAATGACAGGATCCACTTATTTCTACATAGTAGTGAAACTTGACAATATAATTCAAATGTATTGACCCTTGTGGCTGCAACTTATTATGTTGCAGGTTTGTTTGATGTTAGTGAAGTGTGTTGAATAGGATTACAAGTCTACAACCAACATGATTTCCTGTGGCACTTTGAAGATGAAGGACCCCATGCTATTGTTATATTCTGCTGCATTGTAATGAGATAGCCAAATGAGCTATGTAAGATGTAATGAATTATTTTATTCCTGGTTATAAAGTTGTGGGTCTTGAGTCCCTTGGAACCCCCCACAACACCATCATCATACAAAGGTGCCAGCTTCAACTTGTTCTCACCCAAAGCTACAGAGTGCATGCGCAGCCCCACAGGAGTGGATACACCCCGAAAGGTCTCAAAGATGACATTGGCAAAGTCATGAAATGTAGTTGTGCAACGAGTGGTACCAGACATCCACACCATGGTCCTATCAATATCATACCCAAACACAACAGTGGCATAAAACTGCTGTACAAGGTGGATATTGTAGTCTTCACGCAGCTCCATCAAGTTGTACAGTCCCAGCTTCTCACAGATCCACAAAGCATCATTGAAGTAGGGGCTGAGGCGCATTTGCTCAACACTCATGAACTTCTGAGGGCAGACAGGTGATTTGGTGAGTACACCATACACATCCTTCATGAACACAGCCTGTTCTTTCCTCCAGTAACGAGGGTCCTCACTGGTACGAGGCAATGCATAGAAATCTGTCTTTCTCAGCTCACGGTACTCCTCTTTAGACATTTTGGCTAAAGACTGAAGGTTGTCATACTTGGCCCTCTTGGCACGGTTCTCCCGTTCAGCCCTCTCCTGATCCCTCTTCAAGTAAGCTGCATCACGTGCCTGCTGTTTCTAGTTGGACGGAGGCACAATGAATTGACCCCGAGCTTCATCATAGCGAGGATTGCCCCTTTGGAAATTGGCCTTGGTACAACGAGGACGACTAGAACCATCACCTGTGAACAGCAGTGAGGGAGATAGCATGGAGATGAGTATATATGCCCCAAAAATGTAGTACAAGAGATTTGATGCATTTCTGGTCTGTTTTGATTCACCCAACACCGGAGTCTCCGCACCTCATACTGGAGTCTCCGGCTCAGACTGGAGTATCCAGTCCTAGGGATCGGAGTCTCCGGCCTGGACCGGAGTCTCCAGACCTGGGTCCGGAATCTCCGGTCGGGAGGCTTGGGCATGAGATGGGGAGATGCCCCTGGGGGTGAATCTAGCAGATCGGGCAATGCAACAAGGCTAAAGTACTGAAGTGCACGCAATCAAGTGATTACAATGGACAAATCAGCACCAATCCTCAAAAACACATCTAGGGATGAACCCTAGGATAAAAAAGTAGAGGGGAGGTACCAAATCTGTCCATGGGATCAATTCCTCCGGTGGGAATGACCCAATGGAGGAGGAGGGAAGATTGGCCGGCGGCACGGCGGATCCCGGGGGCTTCTTGACCTCCGTGGAGGATTTTTAGAAGAGGAGGCGACGGGTTTGGAGGTAGGGGACGGGGTGTAGAATGAGGAACTGCTGTACCAGTTCACCCCGCCCCCTTCTTTAAGTGACAGAAACCGTCTGGACCGGAGACTCCGGTCTACGCCGGAGACTCCGGTGTATGTACACCGAAGACTTCGGTCCTCCTCGACCAAAAGTTCCAGGAAAGGTTTTTTAGGGACATATATGAGCGATAGACAGTTTTTAAGATAGGGATAGGGCTTGGGTTGAGACATCAAACTGTGAAGAACCAACAAGAGCCATAGGAATTCACAAAAATATTCAGAAAAGCTCCAAGAGACTAGAATCAAGCAAATGACAAACATGAGTAAGTACCAACCTCTCGAATGAGAGAGAGCGGTGGCCTAGGCCACCATATTTGAGTATACTTGGCTTGGCACCACGAAGATATATCTTGGGTCCATTACCAAAACTCATCATTAAGCTCACATATCACTAAATGTTATTAAGAGGAATGATTTTGATTGCTTTGGGCATAATGGGGGGAGGGATGGTCCAATCAATTAGGACCGCACTCCCCCTATATCCATGCCTACACCTAAACCAAATATGAGTTGAAACATAGGTGAGAGTGCAAGAAAATCAAGTCAAGCTCCTTAAATCTATGACATTTAGTTCATTCCTCAAGTAGCAAAACCTTGCTTCATCAAGTGGCTTCGTGAAGATATCGGCAAGTTGATCTTTGGTTGATACATATGATAGATCAATATCACCTCGAGCAACATGATCTCTAATGAAGTGATGGCAAATCTCAATATGCTTTGTCCTTGTGTGATCCACTGGGTTGTAAGCAATCTTGATGGCACTTTCATTGTCACATAAAAGAGGCACTTTGTCACAATGGACACCGTATTCCTTTAAAGTTTGCCTCATCCATAGCAATTGGGTGCAAGCACTAGCAGCTGCCACATACTCAGCTTCGGCGGTGGAGAGAGATATACAATTTTGCTTCTTGGAAGACCAACATACCAAGGACCTACCAAGGAATTGGCAAGCCCCGGATGTTGATTTTCTATCATCCTTGTCCCCCACCCAATCTGAATCTGTGTATCCACAAAGAGCAAATGTTGAGCCTCGAGGATGCCAAAGACCATAAAATGGGGTATGAACTAAATATCGAAAGATTCTCTTGACCGCCATTAAATGGCTTTCCTTAGGAGCCGCTTGATATATTGCACACACACCTACACTCAACACAATATCGGGTCTAGATGCACAAAGGTAAAGCAAAGAACCAATCATAGACCGGTATACCTTTTGATCCACATCTTTATCATTTGGATTTTGTTCTAGATGAGTCTTTGTAGCCATGGGAGTAGGAGCTCCATTTAAATCTTGATATTGAATCTCTTGAGAATATCTTGAGTATACTTCGCTTGATTGAAGAATGTCCCTCCTCTAACTTGCTTGATCTCAAAACCAAGAAATACTCCCAACTCCCCCATCAAAGACATCCGGAACCTACTAGTCATAAGCTTTGAGAATTCATCATTAAAAGCTTTGTTAGATGAGCCAAAGATGATATCATTAACATATATTTGACATACAAAAATCTCCCCATTGACTTTCTTAGTAAAAAGAGTGGGATCGATTTTCCCAACCTCAAAGCCACGGTCAAAAAATAACTCTCTAAGGTGCTCATACCATGTGCGTGGGGCTTGCTTGACCCATAGAGCGCCTTATCAAGTTTGTAGACATGGTTTGGGAAGTTGGGGTCCTCAAATCCTGGGGGTTGCTTAACATATATCAATTCATTTAATGGGCCATAAAGAAATGCACTTTCTACATCCATTTGTTGCAAATTAAAGTTATGATGTGCCGCATAAGCAAGAAGGATACAGATGGACTCAAGGCGAGCCACGAGTGCATATGTCTATCCATAGTCAATGCCTTTGAGAGAAACTTTGTGCAACCAATCTAGCCTTGTTTCTTACTATGATTCCATGCTCATCTTGCTTGTTCTTGAATATCCACTTTGTTCCAATAACATTGCGGCAATCCTTTGGCTTCTCTACTAACTTCCATACTTTATTTCTCTCAAAAATGTTGAGTTTTTTTGTGCATAGCTTCTAACCAATCCGAATCTTCAAGAGCTTCCCACACTTTCTTTGGTTCAATCATAGAGATGTGTGCTTGGTGTTCACTGAACCTCTTCAATTGTGCTCTTGTGGAAATACCTTTCCTTAGATCACCAACTACATTTTGTAGAGAGTGGTCTCTTAATTCCAACATTCTTTCCTTTCTAGCTTCGCGACGAGCGTGGATCTCCGTGTTGTTTCTTGGGGGACCCTCTTCATCATTTTGATCCTCGTCTTGACCATCAACTTGAACTTGATCATCATTGGAATCATTCTCTTCATTTAGAGACACAGATTGACCTTGGTCTTGATCAAGTGCCCTTCTTGCATCAATCTGAGCTTGTTTCAAAGCAGTTTGAACGCATCTTCCTTGTGCAATTGCCTTGGCACCACTTGACACCATTGCGAATGAATCAAGCTCCTCTTGACTATAATTGTCACTAAGATCATCATGTTGAGGGTCCATATATTGTCTATGGCTTGTGTCATTGCCCTCCTCGGTGGATGGAGCTTGTTGATGTTGTGAAGATGAGGGCTCCACTTGAGTGGAGCATAGTTCTTCTCGGTCCGCCATAAGGGGTTCCTCAACGGGGCGGATATATCCACACCCATTCTTCCTATGGCATCCTGAGGCATTTCATCATCTGCATCACAAGCATCAACACGCCCCCCTTGGGGACCATCATATTCTTCGAAAGTCACATTACAAGATTCTATGACGACTCGGGAGAGTTTATCATAGATTCTATAAGTGTGAGATTCGAGACCATAGCCAACAAAAATACCCTCTAATGCTTTAGACTCGAATTTGGACAACCGAACGCCTTTTATGAGAAAGAAACACTTACAACCGAACACCCGGAAGTAGGAGATGTTGGGCTTGTTACCGGTAAGTATTTCATATGGAGTCATGTTGATTTCTTTGCGGTGGTAGAGCCGGTTCGAAGCATGGCAAGCGGTGGAGATGGCTTCGGCCCAAAAGTTGTATGGGGATTTAAACTCTGCCAACATGGTCCTAGCCATCTAAATAAGAGTCCGGTTCTTCCTTTTGGCCACACCATTTTGTTGAGGGGTGTATGCAGCAAAATATTGATGTTTTATCCCCTCATCACTAAGGAAATCATTCAAGGTGTAGTTCTTGAACTCGGTGTCATTGTCACTCCTTATGATCAATACGGGAAGGTTGTATTGATGTTGGACCAAGTTGATGAAGTCGATGAAGGTCTTTTGGGTCTCACTCTTCAACTTGAAGAAATACACCCACGAATATCTTGAATAGTCATCAACGATCACCAAGCAATATTTCTTCCCACCAAGACTTGCATGAGATGGTGGACCGAAAAGGTCCACATGGATGATCTCCAAGATCTTGGTAGACTTGATGCGGTTCTTAGGCTTGTGAGGAGCGTCATGCATCTTTCCTAGAACACATGCCCTGCAAACACGATCTTTGGCAAAGGAAACATTTTCTTTTAGTCCAACAATATGGCCCTCCTTGTGGAGACTTTGCAAAGTTGTCATATTGACATGGGCTAGTCGGCGATGTCATAGCCAACCCACATCGGCCTTTCCGAACAAGCACATAGGACCTGTAGTGGCTTGCCCCGAAAAGTCCACCACATACAAGTCATGTTCAACGTACCCAACGAAAGCGACCTTGAGAGACTTGCTCCACATGAGGACCACAATATCATCATCAACAAAGACGGCAAAACCCATCTTCCCAAGAGCACGGACTGAACGTAAATTGTATTCAAGGGTCTCAACAAGCATGACATTCACGAGTGTAATGTCGTGAGCAACCACAACCTTGTCTAAACCCATTACCTTAGACTTTGACTTGTCAGCATATGTCACGGTGATTTGATCATCATTTGGCTTTAAGTCCTTGACAATAGACGAGCTTCCGGTCATATGACTTGTGCAACCACTATCAAGCACCCACTTTGAACCCCCAGAAGCATATGTCTACAAAAGATCAAGCTAAATTTTTAGGTACCCATTTTTCAATGGGTCCTCTTTTGTTAGCAACAAGGGTCTTGGGAACCCAAATAGACCAAGCAATATAACCATCATATGGGCCAACATATTGTGCATACACATCACCATAATAATCACGCATTAGAACATAGTGAGGGTTAGCACTTCCTGCAAAGTCATCATGAGACATAGTTTTACCACTTGTGTACTTACTATCCATAATGGCCTTGTTATTCTCTCGTGTGAGCTTGGTCTTCTTTTTCTTGTTATTCTTCTTCTTCTTATTATGAGAGACAAAACCAATGCCTCCTTTATCACCACTAGGCCTTTGCTTGCTCAAAATATCATCAATGGACTTGTTGCCTTGTGGAAATGTGGCCTTAGCAAGCTCCCCCTTCAACCTAGCATTCTCTTCAAGAATAGTTGTACTACTAGATGGAATGAAGTTACTAGGTGAAGGAATATTGGCCAATTTAGTTTGAAGTGTTTCACGGGACTTTGTGAGTGACAAGAGTTCACTATCCAAGGCCTTGTGGGCCTTGTTAAGCAAACTAAAGTCCTCGGCAAGTTTTTCATGAACCAAACCAAACTCAATCTTGACCTTTTTAGCCCTTTTGTATTTAGCAATAGCATGATCATGCTCTTTGATGAGTTTGTTAACAATAGTGTCATTGGCCTCATCAATCCCTTCAAGTTTTAATTCAAGTGACAACCTAGTTTCTTGTTCTTCTTCTAGAGCATTGTTTAAAGCCTCTAGCTCAATCATGTGTTCATGCCCAAGTTTACATCTTACATCTAGAAGCTCTTGTGTATGGGAAAGTTGATCTAAGATGTTTCCAAAATGTATCTTAGCATCTCCTTGTAGGTTAGTCATAAACTCATCAAAGGAAATTAATTCCTTTTTAACATCAAGAGACATCTCATCATCAATTTCATCATTGTCTAAGGGAGTAGAGTGAGATGATGAGGATACCTCCGTTCCTCTTGCCATAAGGCAAGTGACGTTCTTGATGGGAGAGTTCTCATTTGGAGAATCGAAGAGTGAGAATGTCGGAGTAGAAGTAGTGTCTAGAGCTGCCACACCATTAGAAGTTTCCTCTTCCTCATCTTCATCATCTTCATTGTCGGAGGAGTATTCTTCATGAGTGATCAAGACAATTTCTCCCGACCTTTTGTTGATGGGATTCCGCTTGATGAAGGGTTTCTTGTAAGGTGCTTTGAGAGTCTTCTTCAACACAAGCTTACCCCCATGATCTTCTCTATTCTCATAGGGACAACTTGCCACAAAGTGATAGCGGTCACCACAATTGAAGCAAGTTCTCAATCTAGTAGTATTTTCTCTTTTCCCATTTGAGTTGCTTCTTCGTTGCATTTCCATCTTGGCCTTGGCGGGGTTCTTCCAAAAGTTCTTTGCATAGAAGGCCATGTATTTACTATGAGAAATCTTGACTTCATCGGGATGGTCCATGGACAGTCCTTCATCACTATCATCTTCATCCCCATGATCCACAACTTTGGCCTTCAAAGCAACATTGACAACATTGCTCATACCAAGGGCACGAGCACGGGCATCTTTGGCATTCTTGGCGGAAACCTTGAAAGAGGCCATCTCTTGCATAACTTCATTGGAGGTCATGAGATGGTAGTTGTGTCTTCCTTGTAAGATCTTCAAGTCCGTGGGCTCAAAGGGCATGAGTGCACTCATATATTTCCTTTTTATCCATGCATCATCCACATGTGAGGCACCCACATTTCTAAAAGCGGTGGCGGTGGTCTTTAGCCTTTGGTACATATCTTCATGATCTTCTCCTTCCAACATGTAGAAGCCTTTGGCTTCATTGCTTAGAGCATCATACCGATTCCTCCTCATACTCTCATTTCCAACAAACAATACCGTGAGGGCATCCCAAGCTTCTTTGGCAATGCTAAAGTGCTCAATGTGTGGATAATTCTTTGTACCCAATCCTTGTTGAATCATCTGCAAGGAAGTGGCATTGATTTGACTGTTTACAATCTCTCTTCTTGTCAAGTTGGTTGGATCCCCAATAAAGATTCCATGCTCGATGATGTTCCATAGTTCAATGCAAGAGCTGCGCACATGAGTTCTCATTAGTGATTGCCATTGAGCAAAAGTAGCAGACTTTTCAAGCTTAGGTGGGTCACCTCTATTGTACACATGAGGGTGAGGGATGGGAGGATCGGGAGAGTACCAAGAATCACGGTGTTCACCCTTCCCCCATCAAGTTGTGTGGAGGAATTAGCGTTGTCTTGTTTACCCCCCACCAACATACCCTCGGGGGATACCGACGTATTCCCTTTAGGTAAAACGGATGGTGGAACCTCTTGAGGAGATGGGGGTGATGAGCCTTCTTTGTCTTTAAGAAGTTGCTCAAGCATCTTCTTGACTTCGTTGACCAAGGAAGAGCTCAATCTTGTTTCCAAGTTTTTGAGATCTTCCATGGTCACCGTGGTCGGCTCACCACCACCATCCCCTTCGTGGCTACCCATATTCTCTTAGGCGGTAAAGCCCAAATAAAGAGCCGAGGCTCTGATACCAATTGAAAGGATCGTATGGGCACCTAGAGGGGGGGGGGGTGAATAGGTGCTACTTCAAATTTTCTTCTTTTTCAAATTAGGGCTTGACAAGAAAGGTTAATTTTCTAGATTATGCAACTATGGTGAATTTACCTATATGCCAACCATGCAATGATTATCACAACACTAAGCAAGAACAAGTAAGTAAAGTGCGGTAAAGGATAGAAGTAACCAAATGAGTGGACACGGAGACACAAGGATTTGTTTCCCGTAGTTCCTTCCTTGTGAGGGGAAGGACGTCTACGTTTGGAGAGGGGGTGGTTTCAAACCACCAACGCCACGAGAGGCCTCCCTTGTTCTCCGATGAACCTCACCCCAACTGGCTCAATCCACCTTCCACTATATCGGCATCCTTCGAGGTGGAATCCGGCACCTTTACAACAAGTTCGGGGCACACATCCACAACTTAATTGGAGGCTCCCAAATGCAAGCAAGCTGTGAAGACAGATCAAAGACAAGCTTGTAAGAACCAAATCAAAGTTAGGGTTTCCAATGAAACACTAGAGATTGGGGGCCCTCAAGTGAATGAGGGGTGAAATCAAGATCTCTTTTGGTGAAGATGTAGATCAAGGCCTCCTCCTTCGATTCTCCAAAGATCAATGACTTTGGATGGTTGGATGAAGAGATCTTGTAGATTTGGTGGCTCTAATGGGGTTGGTGTTCTTGAGCAGCTCGAGCAACTGGAGGAAGAAGATAAGGGTCCCTTTTTATAGGCAGCCCCCTCCACGAACCGTTTTCTGACCGTTGTAGAAAATTCAGACCGGAGACTCCGGTCTGTAGACCGGAGACTCCGGTCTACACCGGAGACTCCGGCCAATCTCCGGACCAGCCTCTGGATAGCCCATCTGAATGACCCAGAACAATCCTGACCAAGCAACACCGGAGACTCCGGTCTTCCAACACCGGAGACTCCGGACTGAACAAGTTCCGGACACTCCGGAGTATCTTCTGGTGCAGGCTCTGGACCCCTAGTCATAATCTCCCAGCCCAGATCCTGAAGACCCCACTGGAGACAAGTCCAAAAACTCCGGACCACACCGGAGACTCCGGTCTTGACAGACCGGAGACTCCGGTCTGGAGTTTCCAAAAATGTGTCAAATGAGTGTGGACTTTTCCCAAGTGTGAGGGTGCTTTTCACTTATCATAATATCAACCTGTGGACAGTGACAAACTGTAAAATGATCAACTTGTTGTTACCGAACACCAAAAGTGATTATGACAATAAATGCCCTTTCACTCTGCAATTGACTGATCTGCGTTAACCACTAGCAATCGCGTATATGCAACACCAGAAAGCCATAGGTGTTCAATACGCAAAGTTTTCAAACTAGATTATTGTCTTTAGTGAAAGTGGGAGACTGAAGGGAATATTCCTTGAGAGGCAATAATAAAATGGTTATTATCTTATTCCTTGTTTATGATAAAATTTTATTTTGCGTGCTATAATTGTATCAATACGGAAATGTTAATACATGTGTGTTTAATAAACAAATAGAAAGTTCCTAGTTATGCCTCTCTTATAAACTAGCTCATTGATTAACAAGATGATCAAAGGTTTCCTGATCAAGGACATTGGATGTCGTTAATAACGAGGTCACAACATTGTTGGAATGAAGTGATGGACATTCATCCAAAGTATAGCATTATGATCAAAGTCATTGTGTTTATATTTCTATAACATCGTACGAAGTAATCCTAATCCTTACACCATGAGATCATGTCAATCACTAACACTAGAAAATTTTCTTGATAACATCAAACATCGCACCTTAACATGGTGACTATAAAGATGGGTTCAGTGCTACGAAGGTGTTATGTTGAGGCTCATGGATCAAGAGTGGAATTTGTCCATCCCGATGAAGGATAGATATACTTTGGGCCCTCTTGGTGATATCACATTAATTAGCTTGCAAGCAAGTGATTTGATCGCTAGAATGTTATATCACGGGAACGAGAAAAGAGTACATGTTGGTAACGAGATCAAACTAGGTATGGAGATACCGATGATCGAACCTCGGACATGTAATATATCTCGAGACAAAGGGATTGAGTTACATGCATATAAGGTTCACACGATTAGAGAAGTCATCGTTGAATGTGTGGGAGTCAGTACGGATCTCCAGGTCCCGCTACTGATTATTGATCAGAGATGGGTCTCGATCATATCTACATTATTCGTGAACCATAGGGTGACACACTTAAGGGATACCGACACCATTTGGAGCAAATAATATGCCAGAGAAAGAATTACTAAGCGAAGGAATTCTTTCACTAGACACTGGAATAGTTTCGGTTGAAATTGCTGAAACTGGTTCTGCATGTGAAATTGAAATATTGTAAGGGGTTTTATGTGAATGTTTGTTAATTAAAGTAATTAACAAAATTCTGAATAAATAAATAAAAGGAGTTTTATTTAAAGAGATATTACATTAAATTTGGTGGAAATTTAATTGGAATTTGAGTGGAGAAAATGGAGGGTCATCTTTATGTGAGTGGAGCTTCCACCACATGAATGAGGGAGAGGTGGGGGCACCCTCTATGGCCGGCAGCCATGCCCCCTTTCGTATGCCCCCTATGTAGGGTTTCGTAGCATGGAAAACAAAAATTTTCTATCGCATACAAACAAACAAGCCAAGATCTATCTACTAGATTGAAGCAACGAGTCGATGGAATAACTCACCCTTGAAGATTCCAAAGTGTTTAACGAGAGCGGATTCTCGTGGGTGATGTAGTCGTACTCTTCCCGATCTCAAGATCGCGTAGACGATCCTTCCGGCGATGCGTTGCGGCAGTGCTCCCGCAGTCGGTCACACGTTCGGTACTCGACCAAGACCTTCCTCTCCCTTGTTCCAGTAGGCAGCGGAGGTTGTAGCACTCTCCTTGCGATTTCGGCAGCACAACGGCGTGGTACCGGAAGTAGAGGGGAGATCTCGCAGGGCTTCGCCTTAAGCCGTTGCGAGTATGGTGGAGTATGAGAGAGCCCCTCGACGATCTAGGGTTTAGACACGCCGAGGAGGTGGCTAGGCCGGCGGCTAGGGTTTCACCTAGGCGGTGGCGGCGAGTGCCCTAGGGCCGGCGGCGGCTATGGAGGCGGCGGCGGCTTGGTACTAGGGTTTGGAGGAGAGGATCTTGTGTGTCTCTAGGAGGGAGCCCTGCCCCTCCTTATATAGGTGGAGGGGCCGGCCGGCCAAGGGGAGGGAGAGGAGTCCCTCCCCAACTCGGCTTGGTGGTGCGCCGGTGGTGGGGAGGAGGGACTCCTCCCCAACTCGGTTTCCTCCTCTTTTTCCACTTCCCAAAAATAGCCGTTTGACTTTTCAAACTAGGATTTGATTTAATCCTTTATTTTGTTCAGCGAT
Source organism: Avena sativa (assembly GCA_916181665.1). Classification (NCBI taxonomy): domain Eukaryota; kingdom Viridiplantae; phylum Streptophyta; class Magnoliopsida; order Poales; family Poaceae; genus Avena; species Avena sativa. Next base: position 279,006,462 of record OV702283.1, on the reverse strand, counting down.
GACACTTAGTACATGATGCAATCATACCAACTTGATATAACACATTCATGTACCCTTCCCCCCGGAGTGCCGGACATTCCGGAACCTTCTAGAACATTCCCGATGAAAACACCGGAACCATTATCCAACTCCGAAACGGGACTTTCCTTATATGAATCTTATTCTCCGGACCATTCCGGATCTCCTCGTGATATCCTGAATCCCATTCGAGACACCGAAAAACATTCGGACTCTTTCTCATCATTCCATAACTACTCAAACAACGTCGAATCCTTAAGTGTGTCTCCCTACGGTTCATGAATTATGCGGACATGATCGAGACACTTCTCCGATCAATAACCAATAGAGGAATCTGGAAATTCATATGGCTCCCACATATTTCTACGATTACTTTGCGATCAAATGAACCACTTACATACGATACCAATTTCCCTTTGTCTCACGATAGTTTACTTATCCGAGGTTATGATCGTCGGTATCTCTGCATACCTAGTTCAACCTCGTTACCGATAAGTACTCTTTTCTCGTTCCCGTGATATGTGATCCCTTGTGAGCTAGTCACATGCTTGCAAGCTAATTGTATGACATTTCACCGAGAGGGCCCAGAGTATATCTATCCATCATATGGATGGACAAATCCCACTCTTGATCCATGTGTTTCAACCAATACTTTCCGAACACTCAATGCCACCTTTATAGCCACCCAGTTACGGTGTGGTGTTTGATGTCATCAAAGCATCCATCCGGTAAAGGTGATATGCATGATCTCATGGTCGAAGGAATTAGGTTACTATGTATTAGAAAGCATATAGCAATTGAACTATTAAAATGACTTGATCTTTATGCTACGCTTATCTATAGGAGTATGTCCACCATATCATTCTCCTAACGATATGATCTTGTTGTTAATAACATCTCAACGTTCATGATAGGGAAACCACAATCATCTATTAACCAACAAGCTAGTATTATATAGAGGCTTTACTAGGGACTTCAAATTAAGTATACAAATCACACAAGTATTAATGTTTCCTTGTTAATACTATTATAGCATGAATGTAAACATTTATCATAAACACAAAGATATAATAATAACTACATTTATTATTGCCTCTAGGGCATATCTCCAACAGTCTCCCACTTGCACTAGAGTCATCTAATCTAGATTACATGGTAATATACCGAACACCCATGGCAGTTTGGTGCTGGTCATGTTTTGCCCTCGGGAGAGGTTTAGTCAACGGATCCGCCACATTCAGATCTGTGTGTACTTTGCAAATCTTTATATCCCCATCTTGGATATGTTCTCGAATAGCGTGAAAACGTAGCTTGATGTGCTTCAGCTTCTTGTGTGACCTTGGTTCTTGCGCATTGGCTATGGCGCCCATGTTATCACAGTAGATAGACATTGGGTCCAGCGCACTAGGAACCACACCCAGCTCTGTAATGAACTCTTTCATCCATATCGCTTCTTGTGAAGCCTCCGAAGCAGCCATGTATTCCGATTCAGTTGAAGATCTCGCCACAACGCTTTGCTTTGCACTCCTCCAGCTAACTGCTGCACCATTCAAAATAAATACGTATCCAGATTGTGATTTAGAATCATCCGGATCGGTGTTCCAACTAGCATCGGTGTAACCATTAACAACGAGCTGTTCATCACCTCCATAAGAAATAACCATATCCTTAGTTCTTCTCAAGTACTTAAGGATGTTTTTGAACGCTGTCCAATGATCCACTCCTGGATCACTTTGATATCTGCTAGTTAAACTAACAGCATATGCAATGTCGGGTCTAGTACATAGCATGGCATACATTAGAGATCCTATGGCTGAGGCATAGGGTGTCTTACTCATCCTTTCTCTATCTTCTGCTGATGTCGGACTTTGAGTTTTACTCAAGGTCGTATTGGGCAACATGGGCAAGAACCCTTTCTTGCTATCTTCCATTCCAAACCTCTTTAGAACTTTGTCCAAATATGTACTTTGTGACAATGATATTTGGCGTTTCGATCTATCTCTATAAATCTTTATGCCTAATATGTAAGCTGCTTCGCCAAGATCCTTCATTGAAAAACTATTATTCAAATATTCCTTGACACTATTAAGAAGGTCTACATCATTCCCAATCAACAATATGTCATCTACATATAGTATTAAGAATGCTACAGAGCTCCCACTCACTTTCTTGTAAATACAAGCTTCTCCATAAGTTTGTATAAAACCAAAACTTTTTATCACCTTATCAAAACGTTGATTCCAACTTCGGGATGCTTGCTTCAATCCATAGATGGACCGTTGAAGTTTGCATACCTTGTTAGCATCTTTAGGATCGACAAAACCTTTGGGTTGCATCATATACAACTCTTCATCAATGTCTCCATTGAGGAATGCTGTTTTGACATCCATCTGCCATATCTCATAATCATAATATGCAGCGATTGCTAACATAATCCTCACAGACTTTAGCTTCGCTACTGGTGAGAAAGTCTCATCGTAGTCAACTCCTTGAATTTGTCGAAACCCTTTTGCGACAAGTCGAGCTTTATAGACAGTAACATTACCATCAGCATCTGTTTTCTTCTTGAAAATCCATTTGTTCTCGACAGCCTTCCGGCCATCTGGTAAGTCCACCAAAGTCCATACTTGGTTTTCGTACATGGATCCAATCTCGGATTTCATGGCTTCTTGCCATTTATTGGAATCTGGGCTCATCATCGCTTCCTCATATGTCTCAGGGTCATCGGCGTTGTCCACCAACATGACACTCATAACGGGATCATACCAATCTGGAGTGGTACGAGTTCTCGTTGACCTGCGAGGCTCTGTAGCAACTTCAACCGAAGTTTCATGATCATCATCATTAGCTTCATATCTAATTGGTGCAAGCACCACAGGAACTTCTTCCAGCGCTGCGCTACTCGCAATTTCGGGAGAAGGTTCGACAACCTCGTCGAGTTCTAATTTCCTTCCAGTCACTTCTTTCGAGAGAAATTCCTTCTCTAGAAAGGATCCATTCTTGGCAACGAAGATTTTGCCTTCGGATGTATGATAGAAGGTATACCCAATAGTTTCCTTCGGGTATCCTATGAAGACGCATTTTCCGCTTTGGGTTCAAGCTTGTCCGGCTGTAACTTCTTTACATAGGCTTCGCATCCCCAAACTTTAAGGAACGACAATCTAGGTTTCTTACCAAACCATAATTCATACGGTGTCGTTTCAACGGATTTAGATGGTGCCCTATTTAAAGTGAATGCGGCTGTTTCTAATGCATAACCCCAAAATGATAGCGGTAAATCTGTAAGTGACATCATAGAACGAACCATATCTAAGAGAGTTCGATTACGACGTTCGGACACACCATTACGCTGTGGTGTTCCCGGTGGTGTCAATTGTGAAAGTATTCCGCATTTCTTCAAATGCTCGCCAAACTCGTAACTTAGATATTCACCTCCGCGATCAGAACGTAGAAATTTAATCTTCTTGTTATGTTGATTCTCTACCTCACTTTGAAATTCCTTAAACTTCTCGAAAGTTTCGGACTTATGTTTCATGAAATAGATATACCCATATCTACTCAAGTCATCCGTGAAGGTAAGAACATAACGATAACCACCGCGCGATGCTACACTCATTGGACCACACACATCGGTATGTATTATTTCCAATAAGTCCGTAGCTCGCTCCATCATACCAGAAAATGGAGTCTTAGTCATTTTGCCCATCATACATGCTTCGCATCTTTCAAGTGATTCGAAATCAAGTGATTCAAGAAGTCCATCGGAATGGAGTTTCTTCATACGCTTCACTCCAATGTGACCAAGACGACAGTGCCACATATAAGTCGAGTTATCGCTCGATTTCAAACGTTTAGCCTCAATGTTATTAATATGTGTATTTCCACTATCAAGATTCAACAAGAATAGACCATCTATCAAAGGTGCATGTGCATAAAACATATTACTCATATAAATCGAACAACCATTATTCTCGGACTTAAACAAGTAACCGTCTCGCAATAAACAACCGATATAATGTTCATGCTCAACGCAGGCACCAAATAACAATTATTTAAGTATAAAACTAATCCCGATGGTAGATGAAGGGGTAGCGTGCCGACCGCGATCACATCAACCTTTGATCCGTTTCCAATGCGCATCGTCACCTCGTTCTTCGCTAGCTTCCGTTTATTCTGCAGCACCTGTTTCGAGTTACAAATATGAGCAACTGAACCAGTATCAAATATCCAGGCACTACTACGAGTACTAGTGAGATACACATCAATAACATGTATATCAGATATACCTTTCTTCTTGATGTTGCCGTTCTTCAAATCCGCCAAGTACTTTGGGCAATTCCACTTCCAGTGACCTTCTCCCTTGCAGTAAAAGCACTCACTATCACGCTTAGGTCCAGCCTTGGTCTTCTTCGTCGGCGTGGTAACTTTCTTACCACCCTTCTTGAAGTGTCCCTTCTGCTTAGACTTGCCTTTCTTGAATTTGGTAGTCTTATTGACCAACAACACTTGGTGCTCTTTCTTGATCTCCACTTCTGCAGATTTCAACATGGCAAAGAGTTCTGGCAACGTCTTGTTCATGTTTTGCATGTTGTAGTTCATCACAAAGTTCTTGTAACTTGGTGGTAGTGATTGGAGGACACGGTAAATCCCCAAAGCATTAGAAATCACAATACCCAATCTTTGAAGTTTGTTTGCGTGCCCAGACATCTTAAGCACATGCTCACTGACGGAGCTGCCCTCTTCCATCTTGCAGTTAAAGAACTTTTCAGAAGCCTCATAGCTTTCAATTGCCGCATGAGTCTCAAATATCAATTTGAGATCCTCGAAAATATCATATGGGTCTGAATTCTCAAACCTTTTCTGAAGCTCCAATTCTAAACCATACAAGATAGCACACTGAACTGTGGAGTACTGAGTCTTCCGAGTGAGGTAAACATTCTTTACTTCATCGGCAGCATCAGCTGCAGGTGGGTCACCCAGCGGTGCATCCAGCACATAGGTCAAATTACCAGCTGTGAGGACAATCCTCAAATTGCGGAACCAATCCGCGAAGTTGCTTCCATTGTTTTTCAACTTTTCTTTCTCTAGGAACGCATTAAAATTGATGGTAGGGGCTGCCATTGATCTACAACATATTTGCAATAGTTTAGACTAAGTTTATGACAAATTGAGTTCATATTAATAATAAAATTAATCTAGGTGAACTCCCACTCAAAACAATATCCCTCACATTGTTTTAGTGATCACACGAACCAAATCCACCACATCAAAACCGATCATCACGAGAGTTGATATAGTTTCAATGGCGAACAATCGACATGTTCATCATATCTACTATATGATTCATGCTTTACCTTTCGGTGATCCGTGTTCTGAGACCATGTCTGTACATGCTAGGCTCGTCAAGATCAAACCTTAGTTTCCGCATGAGCAAATCTGGCTTGCTCACGTTGTATACACTTGCGGAATCTAACACACCCGATCATCACATGGTGCTTCGAAACAACAAGCTTTAGCAACGGTGCTAACTAAGGGTGAACACTTTATGACTTGAAATTCATGTGCATGAGGGATCATCTTATAATGCTACCGTCATCTACTAAGCAATACAAGATGTATAAAGGATTAACATCACATGCAATTCATAATATGTGATATGATATGGCCTTTCTTCTTTGTGCTTCCGATCTCCATCTTCTAGCACGAACATGATCTCCATCATCACCGGCATTGCATCAAGGTCAATGACGCTTCTCCATGGTTGTCGTCCACCGGCTTCAACTATTACAACTACTTTGAATAGACACGCGGGTCTTAACATAAATTAAAGACAACCATATGGCTCCTGCCGGTTGCCTACTTACAATAAGGAACATTGCATACATCAAATATAATCACAATCATGGCCATATCACATCACAGCACACCCCTGCAAAACAAAGTTAGACGCCTCTACTTTCTTTGCATATTTTACGTGGTTTGGGGCTTTCAATAAGTGTCGTTCTAACTTACGAACATGAACCACAACATTGATACTAGTATTGTTAATCACCCGTTGTAAATTGGATCTTAACTATGCTAGGAGAAACAGGCACCCGCAAAGCCACTTAGGAAATACAAGTTGCATGTCAAGCGTGGAGCAAGTCTCATGAACGATGTCATGTAAGGTTAGCCCAGGCCGCTTCATCCCAACATACCGCAAGATGCAAAGTACACAAGAAGCAATCGACAATAAAAGCATCAACGCCCACAATGACCATTGTGTTCTACTCGTGCAACAGATCTACATATAGACACGGCTCTGATACCACTGTAGGGTTTCGTAGCATGGAAAACAAAAATTTTCTATCGAATACAAACAAACAAGCCAAGATCTATCTACTAGATTGAAGCAACGAGTCGATGGAATAACTCACCCTCGAAGATTCCAAAGTGTTTAACGAGAGCGGATTCTTGTGGGTGATGTAGTCGTACTCTTCCCGATCTCAAGATAGCGTAGACGATCCTTCCGGCGCTGTGTTCCGGCAGCGCTCCCGCAGTCGGTCACACATTCGGTACTCGACGAAGACCTTCCTCTCCCTTGTTCCAGCAGGCAATGGAGGTTGTAGCACTCTCCTCGCGATTCCGGCAGCACAACGGCGTGGTACCGGAATTAGAGGGGAGATCTCGCAGGGCTTCGCCTTAAGCCGGAGCGAGTATGGTGGAGTATGAGAGAGCCCCTCGACGATCTAGGGTTTAGACACGCCGAGGAGGGGGCTAGGCCGGCGGCTAGGGTTTCACCTAGGCGGTGGCGGCGAGTGCCCTAGGGCCGGCGGCGCCTATGGAGGCGGCGGCGGCTTGGTACTAGGGTTTGGAGGAGAGGATCTTGTGTGTCTCTAGGAGGGAGCCCTGCCCCTCCTTATATAGGTGGAGGGGCCGGCCGGCCAAGGGGAGGGAGAGGATTCCCTCCACAACTCGGCTTGGTGGTGCACCGGCGGTGGGGAGGAGGGACTCCTCCCCAACTCGGTTTCCTCCTCTTTTTCCACTTCCCAAAAATAGCCGTTTGACTTTCAAACTAGCCGTTTGACTTTTCAAACTAGGATTTGATTTAATCCTTTATTTTGTTCAGCGATGACACTTAGTACATGATGCAATCATACCAACTTGATATAACACATTCATGTACCCTTCCCCCCCCCCCCCCGGAGTGCCGGACATTCCGGAACCTTCTAGAACATTCCCGATGAAAACACCGGAACCATTCTCCAACTCCGAAACGGGACTTTCCTTATATGAATCTTATTCTCCAGACCATTCTGGATCTCCTCGTGATATCCCGAATCCCAATCGAGACACCGAACAACATTCGGACTTTTCTCATCATTCCATAACTACTCAAACAACGTTGAATCCTTAAGTGTGTCTCCCTACGGTTCGTGAATTATGCGGACATGATCGAGACACTTCTCCGATCAATAACCAATAGAGGAATCTGGAAATTCATATGGCTCCCACATATTTCTACGATTACTTTGCGATCGAATGAACCACTTACATACGATACCAATTTCCCTTTGTCTCATGATAGTTTACTTATCTGAGGTTATGATCGTCAGTATCTCTGCATACCTAGTTCAACCTCGTTACCGATAAGTACTCTTTTCTCGTTCTCGTGATATGTGATCCCTTGTGAGCTAGTCACATGCTTGCAAGCTAATTGGATGACATTTCACCGAGAGGGCCCAGAGTATATCTATCCGTCATATGGATGGACAAATCCCACTCTTGATCCATGTGTTTCAACCAATACTTTCCGAACACTCAATGCCACCTTTATAGCCACCCAGTTACGGTGTGGTGTTTGATGTCATCAAAGCATCCATCCGGTAAAGGTGATATGCATGATCTCATGGTCGAAGGAATTAGGTTACTATGTATCAGAAAGCATATAGCAATTGAACTATTAAAATGACTTGATCTTTATGCTACGCTTATCTATAGGAGTATGTCCACCATATCATTCTCCTAACGATATGATCTTGTTGTTAATAACATCTCAATGTTCATGGTAGGGAAACCACAATCATCTATTAACCAACAAGCTAGTATTATATAGAGGCTTTACTAGGGACTTCAAATTAAGTTTACAAATCACACAAGTATTAATGTTTCCTTGTTAATACTATTATAGCATGAATGTAAACATTTATCATAAACATAAAGATATAATAATAACTACATTTATTATTGCCTCTAGGGCATATCTCCAACACCCTGCCCTATATAAGGAGAACCTCCTCCTCCTCCACTCTCACACCTCCTCGTGAAGGATCTCTCTCCCCCCTTTTGAATTTCCCCATGGTCTCGGCTCAACGAGATACATGTTCCCAGTGGATTTTTATGGAAGGATTTGTTGCTTCCGCTGCTTCACTGGAGCGTGGGTGTGGAGGTTATTGGGATACCTGAACGTGTGTGCGATCACGAATGCACCACTGCTTTGCGATGCTGGACTTGATGGTTCTGGACCGGATGGACTTCTTCTCGATCTTGAGATCGGCAAGTTTTTGACTACATCATCCATGATTACAACCTCGTTAACGCTTTTCGGTCGTCGAGTGTATGTATTATATGGATGTATATCCACATGTTGCTTGTATCTAGTAGATAGATCTTGGTACTTAGTTGTTCCCATCGTAGGAAATTTTTTTATGCTGCGAACCCTACACTTCTTAGCACAGTGGTGCAAAATGACACAGTCAGCGATCCACTAAACAACCCTGAAAACTACCATAGGACACCTGGCGCAAACTTACTTGGCGACGGGGAGGAAGAGCAGTCTAGTGCTGATGCGAGCAACACGGTCAGTGATCCACTAAACGACCCTGAAAACTACCGCAGGACACATGGCACAAACTTACTTGGTGACAGGGAGGAAGCGTAGGCCAGTGCTGATGTGAGTTGGCTTCTCCAATTCCGGGCCCAACTTGCAAGTGAGCCCCCTCTCAAACACGCTCGCGGCCCATGACACCGCAGGCTTCTTTGACGATGAGGCCACATCCGCGGGCACTTTCGGCCCAGGCGACGTAGGCACCCCCTCGGTGGCAAGGATTTCGACTATGTGGCCCAGCCCCTGGCCTGGGAACCACTGAGAGTGGCGGCGGGATCGCTGCGAGTGGGATTACACCCTCTACCACGGCCTCGGCTCCCAATCCATTCATCGGGGTTGGATCCTCCAGAACCTTCATCGAGGCCACAGTCTCCGCGTCGTTAGGCTCCTCATCCGACTCGAAAATCATCGCTAATCTGGGCGGCGACACCGCCTTCAACGTTGCCTTCTTTGCGGGCGACTTCGGCTTCCGTGCAGTTTTCGTCGGCTTAGCTACACGCGGCGAACAATGCTCCTGAGCGTCTCCTTCATTGTTGTCTCGCTCCTCAAGGCTCCGACTCGCCTCGATCTCACGCTGCTTCTGCCCGCGGGTCTTCCGAGCCACGGGCACAGGCACGAAAACTATCGGAGGACTCCTCTGAATCCCCTCCAAGATCCTTAGGGATCTCTTCATCGACTGGAGGGAGCCAGTTCTCTAGGACTTGAAACAACTGACATAGGAAAGCGAATGATGATTCAATCAGAGCAAGTATAAAACCGCGACTACACAAACAGCGACTACGAAATCGGAAACTGCGATTGCGAGATCGGAAAGAAACTTATTGTTGGAGCCTGGCGCTTCCCTCTAGCGGTATACGGAGCAAGCCCAGCCTTCGGGTCGGTGTACTTTGCCTCCGTAATTTTCTTTAGTGTGGCGGCATAATGGTCGGAGTCCCAGACCACCGAGCATGACTTCGTGATGTCGTCCTTGTCGGTGTACTGATACATCCAGTGGTATTGGGTGGCTAGCGGCACCAGTCGCCGCCCGAGCCAGCAGTTGTATAGATTGATGGTTTCTAGACCCTCCTTCTTGAGCATCTGGATCTGTGTCAACATCTCGTCCACGACCATCCTTTGTTTGTTGGGAAGCTTGGTCGTCAACAGTCGGCATGGCTCGCTCCTCTTGGAAGTATACATCGGGAGTGACACCTTACCATCCGACATCGATTCACTCACATAGAACCAGCTCTTTTTCCACTCTCTAGCAGCTTTCTTCGGCAGGTGAAGCTCCAGGAATGTGGCCTTGATCTTCCACTGAAAGGTAATGCTGCCCGCTACCAGGATTGGGCCGCCTACCCCTTCGCGGCTGACTCGGCCGTGGAACAGATCTAGCCACAGGGGAAAGTAGGGGCGGAACCCCAAGTAGCACTCGCAGAACGCCACGAATGGCAAGTTGCTCGATGTTGTGCGGCCCCAGATCTAACGGCTTAATCGCGTAATACGCGTAGAATTGCCGGAAGAAGATTGATGTGGGTAAGCCGAGCCTCCTTTCAAGGTGGATCAAGAAGCAGATGAACTCTCCGGGGTGGTCTTTGGCCTCCGTCTCCCCGGCTGCGGGGATTCGCCACTTCCCCTTGCAAAGAATCCTGGCTTCCTAGAAGGATTTCAGCGAGGTCGTGGTGCATTTATATTTTCCTGCACAGATCCATTGGAGGCCCCATCGATAAGATCAAGACTCGCTCGGTCCAGAAATTCTGGATCGGGAGAATGCGGGAGACGAAGGGTGCGCAGTGGAAGAGAAATGCGAAGAAGAATCGCATCTCCCTACGTCACTCTCCTTATAAAGGGATGCTTCCCGCTACTCATGGAGGAGCCATTACCTCGCGGAAATTACGCCAATATTACCATTGGATTACCCAACAGCTAGTTTGACCAAATTGTCAGTCCAACTTCACTCACTCCACTCTCCGACCATTCTCCAATGCTGCGATTCGACTTACTCTCCAAATTCTATGACTAAAGACACACAGGAAATTCCTTCCTTCATTGAGGGAGTCCACCGCCTATTCGACTAGGCGTCCAAATTGGACCCGCCTAATCCGACTTCCAAAGAACACCTGCGCCAAACCAACGCTGGCCTCAGTGACTACTGATGGGGATATGCCGAATGGGGTATACCCAGCAGGACGTTTCCTACTGGACCAAGCCCCTGGCGAGTGGGCCTGCAGGACGACGAATATGGTCCAGAAGCGTAGATAGGTCCAGTCGGATTAGGTCAAATCCTCCCAGTCCTTAATTGAATCGATTGTATATCTGTAAACCCTAGCGAGGTACCCCTATATAAACCTCCCTAAGGTACTCTCTCTACTCACGTTCCATCATACACCCCATTGACTCGCTGCCTAGCTGCTGAGCTCGCCACCATTGTACCCAAGAAATAATATAATCTAGCAGGAGTATGTCTTTACCCTATGGGGGGACGAACCTGGGTAAATCCCCGTGTCTTTGCCCTCATCTCGCTCTGTAGATGGCTGATCGTCCTTGCCCCAAATCCTACTACTCACTAACCATGGTAGCATCTTCCGTGTCCATTCCCACGACAATGTGAGTTGTGGTTGCTGCCTATTGGTTCATATATGTAGCTCCTACCACATACATACATGTCATGAGAATATTTGTCATAATAATCTTGATTACTCAGTCTAAATTTCTAGCGGTGTATCCACCACTACCAGAGAATGCATTTTCCCTATTGTAGTTTCAAGCTTTATTACATACGCGATTCCTACTTTATGTATTAAGTTTTACTTTAATTTATTTAATTGCTTTGCTCAACCAAAAACCCAAAAACAATTCCACTTTTCTTGCATCATAGAATTATTCCTTAAGTACTACATTAAGTTTTAGTTAAAAGCATTTTATTATTTTGGCTACTGCTCCCTTTGGGATCGATATCTTTATTTCGAAACTAGCTACAAACGATTTGTGCACTTGCAGTCATCAAGCTATTTTCTGGCGCTGTTGCCGGGGAGCTTAGCGCTATAAGTCACTTTACTTTTAGTTATTTACTTTCGTCGTACTAATTTTTTATTTAAGTTGTAGGACCATAAAAATTGACAACACTCAGCATTTAATCCAGCTTGAGGCAGTAAGGAAAATGGGTTCGCCCATGGACGCTTTTATAACTGTCAACAAAAGCATAAACCCCGATGGTATTGAGATCCATCCTTTATTATTTGAACTGCTACACTCTAAGAAATTTGTATTAACCGATGGAGAGAGTCCATATGAACACTTAAAGTTCTTTGAAGATGTTCTTGGTTCCTTTATGTTCGATAACTGTGATCTTGATATGGTTAAAATCCAGTTGTTTAGACAAACACTCTAAATAATGTTTGCGACTGGTATATATATTTTTGTGCAGAAGCACCAAGGACTTGGACGGAATCGACAACCAAGTTCCTATCAAAATATTACTCAGAAAGCAAGGCTCGCAAGATGAGAGGTACTATTATTAGTTTTAAAAATAGTTCTCATGAGAGTTTATATGAAGGCTATCTTAGGTATAAAAGTCATGTAGATAATTTCCCCCATCATCGTTTACCTGATTGGTTAATCACTCATACTTTCTATGGAGGGCTTAATAATAAAAATAGAGAGAGCCTAGATGCCACCTCTAATGGTAGTTTTATATCTTATACTTATGATGAAGCCTGGAAATTAATAATGAAAATGAGGGAGACAACATAAAGTCTTAAAGATAAGGAGAGCAATATGAATAGTTCTTCTGAATATGCTTGTGTTAACGAATTTCTTGCAGATGAAAGGACTTGTGCGATGATTAAAACCCTCGGTATTGATTCTTATTCAGTAAAGAAAATTATTGAGAATTATGCAGGGCATCTACAGGTACCTACAGAATGGGAACCTTATAAACCTCTCGAAGAAAAGAAGCTTGAAAGAGAAAGTGCATCAATGGTAGAGTTTTTCTCTGAACCTATTCAAGAGAATATTAAGAAAAAGTGCAGGGAGGAAGAACACATAAGGATAAGATTAAAGAAACCAGAAAAGAACCCCGATGCTACCAATGCAAATATTGTTATATTGAAGGATCTTATGGAAGCACGAACCATGGATAATGAAGTGGTTATGCTAGAATGTGAAACTTCAGAATTCATCGCAGGTAAGGTATGAGGTAATGAAACTTCTAAGCCTACGACTCCTCTATATTGTTGGGAAACTTTCTTATACGGAATTTGTGAACCGGTTTCCACTAGAAATATTCTACCTTCATCACTTTACGAGGAACTTCACTATAACTTAAATAATCCAGATGTGGAACTAGTAGACACCACTATTAAATTGTTTAATAGAACTAATGTAAAACTAGAAGGTGTTATTAGAAATATCTATGTCTTTATTGGATCACTCATGTACCCCCTTGATTTTCGTATTGTTGATATGCCTCGAGATTCTTTTTGTCCTATTCTTTTAGGCAGGCCTTTTGTCTCAATAACCAAAGCTCGAATTGATAATAAGAAGGAGACTATTTCAATGATGTCTAGAGAAGAGGAAATGACATTCCACTTCGCCAAATTAAAAAACAGGCCCTATGAAGAGGAAGATGTTAAGGAAGGGAAAATGATTTCCAAGCTAGCCGTAATTCATTTTAGCACACTGCAAGATGAATTAGAGAGAAGCCTAATTAATTGGGAGGAGGTACCAGATGATGAGGAAAAAGAAGACATGGATAATTACCTTGATTCCATTCCGGAAGCACAAAATCCACATGACTATGAAGAATTGGTAAGAAAAGGAGACGACGAACCTCCTCCAATTGAATTGAAACGACTTCCAAACAATATGAGGTATGAATTTTTAGATAATGAAAATAAATGTCCTGTTATTATTAGTAAAAAATTATCATAAAATGAAACAAATAAACTCATTTCGGTCTTGATCAAGCATCGTGAAGCATTTGGATATACTCTAAGTGATATCAACGGAATAGATCCATCTATTGTAACACATAAGATTACCATCCTTAAATATCATGTACCTGTAGTTGACACATAGAGAAGGCTTAATCCAAAAATGAAGGAAGGAGTAAGAAAAGGAGTTATACGCTTATTAGATGCCCATCTCATTGCATACCAAGAAAAGGAGGTCTTGATGCTGCTATGAATGAGGATGGTGAGCTAGTTCCTATAAGACCTATTGTTGGATATCGCATGTGCATCAATTTTAGAAAACTAAACCATGAGACAAAGAAAAATCATAAACCTATACCATTTATGGATAAAATTTTAGAAAGACTTAGTAATAATTCTTATTTTTGTTTTCTTGATGGTTATTCCGGTTATTCTCAAATTTCTGTACAACCAGATGATAAAGAGAAAACAACTTTCAATTGTCCTTATGGCACATATGCTTATAGATTAATTTTGTTTGGCTTATATAATGTAGCTGCAACTTTTCAAGAATGTGTTTTAAAAGTCTTTGATGATCTTGTTGAGAGGAATATGGAAGTTCTAACAAATGATTTCGTTGTTTGTGGAACAACATTTGATAATTATCTCTACAATTTAACCAAAGTTTTGCAGAGATGCAGGCAATCAAATTTATTTTTGAATTGGGAGAAATGTCGTTTCATAAAAAGAGAAGGTAAAGTTTTGGGACATAAGGTTTCAGAGAAGGGTATAGAAATACATAAGACTAATATAGATGCTATAGAAAATCTTCCAATACCTCAGGACATAAAAAACTTAAAAGTGTTTCTAGGACATGCTCGTTTTTACAAGAGTTTTATAAAAGATCTTGCTAAAATAGCTATGCCTCTCACTAACACCTTCTTGAGAAACAAACTCCGTTCAACCTAGATCATGATTGCATTGTCGCTTTTGAAAATCTTAAAAAAAATAGTTTCAGCACCTATCATGTAATCTCCAAAATGGGATGAAACTTTTGAAATAATGTGTGATGCAAGTGACTATGCTTTAGGAGCTATGTTAGGACAGGGAGACGGAAAGAATTTAAATGTTATTCATTAAGCTAGTAGAACTCTCAATAAGACTCAGAGAAATTATCCTACTACAGAAAAAGAGTTCCTAGCTATAATTTTTGCTTATAACAAATTTAGGTCTTACATCATTAATTCCAAGGTAATAGTTCATACATATCACAAAGCTTTGCGTCACCTCCTCATGAAAAAAGATGCAAAGCCTAGGTTGATTAGGTGGGTTTTATTACTGCAAGAGTATGTTTTGCAAATTGTAGATAGGAAGGGTAAGGATAATCCGGTAGCAGATCATCTCTCTAGGATGGAGGGACTAATTATGGACCCCGTACCTTTAAATGAGTCATTTCCGGGAGAATATTTAGCAAATTTTTAAATCGCTAATGCTTGGTTTCCGGATAATGCTAACTATCTTGCAGGAAAATTTATACCTCCTGGAAACTCAAGAAATCAAATAATGAAATTCTTTAATGACCTTAAATATTATTTTTGGGATGATCCTTGTTTGTATTGTGATGGACCTCATGGAATGATTTGTGTGTGTTCCTAACCATGAAATGAATGAAATTTTGCAAGCTTGTCATGACAGTCCATATGGAGGACATCATGCAGGTAAGCGAACTGCAGCAAAGGTACTTCATTCCGGATTCTATTGGCCCACCTATTTCAAGGACGCACACAGGTAAGTAGAACACTGTGATGCTTGCCAGAAAAGGGGTAATATAGGTAGAAGACAAGAGATGGCAATGAATTATAGTCTTATAATTCAACACTTTGATGTATGGGGAATGGATTATATGGGACCTTTTGTAGAATCAAATGGTTACACTCATATTATTGTTGTTATTGATTATGTCACTAAATGGGTTGAATCTATTCCAACATGCCATGCAAATGCAGTCACTTCAGTAAAGATGATCAAGGATGTCATATTCCCCAGGTTTGGAGTTCCTAAATTTTTAATTACCGACGGTGGTTCTCATTTTTTGAAACTAACTTTCCGGAAAATCCTCTACAAATATGGAGTAACTCACTGTGTTGCTTCACCATATCATCCTCAAACGAGTGGTCAAGTAGAACTCTCCAATAGAGAACTAACGACCATACTCGAGAAGACGGTGGACAAATCAAGAAAAGATTGGTCATTCAAGTTAAATTACACTCTTTGGGCATACCGTACTGCATTTAAAAATCCTATGGGTATGACACCATATAAGATGGTATACTATAAGGCATGTCATTTACCTTTAGAATTGGAACATAAAGCCTTTTGGGCGATCAAGAACTTAAACTATGATTTTAAAGCGGCAGGAGAAAAACGTTTATTAGATATTCATGCTTTAGATGAGTTTAGAAGTGAGGCTTATGAAAGTGCTAGATTGTTTAAAGACAAAGTAAAAATATGGCATGATAGAAAAATAGAAAAATAAGGTCTTTAAAATTTGAGACAGGGTGTTACTCTATAATTCTCGTCTTAAGTTGTTTCCAGGATAGCTCAGATCAAAGTGGGAAGGTCCCTATATAGTTGAAGAAGCTTATGCATCAGGAGCAGTGAAGCTCCAGCAAAAAACACCCTCTCTTTCTTTGGTAGTGAATGAACAACGCTTGAAGCATTATCGGGCAAAAGAAGATATAAGTCAAGTCACCATACGTGTGATCACCCCAAAAGAGGTGATTAAGCAAAGATATACAAGGAATGGCAACTGCAAGAAGGATAAAATCGAGAAAAAATGAGCAACACCACGGTCAAGCTATCGACCATAAAAGAGCGCTTCATGGGAGGCAACCCACATGAAATAAAGGTTTGGATAAGTTTTGAGTTTTCAATTAAGTGTTAGTTAAGCTTGTGTTGAATAAGGAACACTAGAAGCTCTAGTGAAATAGAAGAAATTTGGTAGTTCTAAAATCCCGTTCAATGGATGTTAATGTTGGTCAAAAATTTAAGCTGTCATTTTTCTATCAAAACTTGGTATTTCATTAAGTTTCATCTTAATACAGAATCCTCGGAGAAACAAGTAATTTTTGGCGGACACGGTAGGTTTAACGACCAACTATACGGAAGGAATTAAATTTCCGGCCATATAGTTGCGGTCGTATAGTTATCTACTCCTCCAAATTTTTACTCCAGGGTACAGTAGGTTTAATTACCAACATACGGCGGGATTAAATTCTCGACCATATAGCTACGGTCGTATAGTTGGTATCACCATAGATAAAAAATCTATAGTCGGTTCATAACTATACGGCGGTACCTATGGGTCGCGCCCGTATAGTTGCTCGTTACGGACAACGGCTAGGGTTTTCGACCTCCCATTTTTAAGATGATTGCATCTAACTATTTTCATTAAATTTTTATAGAGCTATAGCCTCTAGTCTCAAAAAATCACCACCATCTCCATATAAGACCCTTCTAATAATATCCGTGCAACGAAGCCATGCAACCTTTCCATGTCAACAATATTTGAAGGAAGAAGGAAGAGAAGCCCGTGAAGAGGATCGAGGGAGTGGATCCAAAAGAAGGATCATCATCATCCATCTCGGAGATCAAGCCTCTCCCAAAATGAGAGGACATGTTCCATCAAAGGATGGATATGATAAGGAAGAGGATCAGAGAAACAACAAGGATGAGTATCTCCCTAATCCGTATCATCACAACATAGGATCTTTTTATAAACCTCCTCTCGGTCCATCACCTCTTCAGCCTAAGAAGGTGCAGCAAGATGAGATTCATGATATGATCTATCAATTGGAAAAAGCTTCAAAGGCATGTGTTGAAACTATTGGAGAAGGGATTGACTCCTACTGATGATGAGCAAAGACCTGAGCAAAAGGTCAATGACATCGACGGTAGAGTTGGTTTATTGATTAAAACTATTTTTGAGTTAACAGATGAGAAGAAATTCCTCTAGAAGAAAATACTGAAGCTTCAACTCGACATGGCCGAGCTTAGCATCCGCCTTGCAAGCATAGCTAAAGTTTGCAACACAGGAGAAGAAGGCAATACTTTTCCCACCAAAGAGGAGGAATAGGTACCAACAAGGAGTTATTTGATCCCGCCTAGCTTGATTCCAAGCTTGGGGAGATCTTTAAGACCTTGTAATCTATCTTATAAGATTTATGTTATTATTTTAGTCTTGCATTAGTTCAAGATTAGAAATAAAAATTGCATCATTATAATTCCCTTTAGGAATAGTCGATCCCTATTATGAAATTCTGAGTTTATTATCATATATGGAGCATTATTGAGTTTGTGCTTGTCTTATTGGATATATGAATGGCTTGAGTATAATTTACTCGCACTTGATGATAACAATAGGAGTATTCCAAACCATTGGTATTAACGGAACATATAAAGATAATTTAATTGATATGTTGTAAGTTCATAGTTTCATTTACAAAAGAAAAATAATCTAATCGGTCAAGTTGAGAAAGAAACCTTGAACATAGGAAAGTTAAAAAGTGCTATCAAATTATAGTGAGAACAAGTCGAGGTAGAGTCTTCAAGTCATAAAGATTCTTCATATACAATTGGAATTTGGTAATTGAGATTATTAAACTTTGAATTCCTACATAAAGTGGAATGTATGGCTAGATCCTTTGCACAACACTTAAACAAAAGTTTGAGCACACATATATTAAAAGAAAGAAGAAAAAGAAGAAGAAGAAAAAGAGCGAATGTGCAAAGAGCAAATAGGCATATACAACCATATTGTAGTAAGATAAAGAAATGTTTGATATTTTGAATTCCAAGTAAATATGTTAATCCTAAAATACTTGGGACTACCTCACTAACTCATTCGGTCAAACTAAACACAGTTACATCATGTTGAAAGTAATCTTTTGTGAACTATTAAAAGCTAAGGTGTGGAAGCCGGCTAATATTATTTGGATGGTTCGAGTAAGGTACTATTCCTAAACTTATTCATATGTATCGTATATGACAACCACATGCTGCAACTACCTCATTTATTTTATCGAATCAGGTTCATGAATATGAGGATCACATCTATTAAAGCTAAACTTGCTCGGGACGATCAAGAGTCTAAGCTTGGGGAAGTTGATGATGGCATATTTGGATCATGTTTTATATTATTATTTTGCATTGTAGTGGTAGGATCTTGGTATTTTACGGCATTCACGCGCACCTTTTTATGTATATTTTCACCAGGATCAGGACAGATGATGGATCCTATGGAAACAATTCTTGCACCAGTTATATTGGAGTGAAAAGGAGCCAAAAACAACGTAAATCGCTAAATTGGGAAATATCAATAATACTAGAAGAAAACCTAAAGCAATTGGAGGACACAGAAGGTTTAACGACTAACTATACGGCAGGAATACTTTTTCCGGCTGTATAGTTCCCGCCATATAGTTGGCGCCGCCACCACCTCCTCAAATAGTTTCACCCCGTGCAACTGGATCGGAGATACGACATACAGAACACCTAGAAATCGTCGAAAACCTCACCTACGAAAGGGATCTAGAGGGGGAACTTTCCCTAGGGATCCATCTTCACCCTAAGCAAATCTGGGAGGCCAAGGCATCGATCTCCATCTTCATCAACCGCTACACCATCATCATCTCCATCCATCCCATCTAGATCTTGTTGTAATTCTAGCACTAGTTGTGGATTTATACAAGAACTATTCATCTATAATTGTTTCCATTACCATTGCCATGATGTTGATTTCCTCCATGTCTGAGTAGATCATTAGTTCTTGGAGAGATGGAGAAACCCTAGTGTATGATTGAGATGAGATAGATATTATTATGTTATAGATCATTATGCGTATGTGTTAATTGTCTTCATCATGATGTTGAGAGTTGTGCACCTCTTTAATATTTGCCTCTTACGGGGACTTGATGAAGGGGATTACTTGTTGGTAGATGGAGGGATGATAACACTTATTGTGACTATAAATTCATTGTCATCCTTTACGTACTAACTTGGGGAAGAAAGGAGAACTCATTAAGCCATGTCCATGCCACGGGAGAAATCCCTTAATAGCGGGATAATACGATTGATGTCGTTTATCTTTCAGCTGTGGTTATGAAGGATGATGTGAGCAGTGGTTGCTGCCTATTCGTCCATATATGGAGCTCCTCCCACATACATACATGTCATGAGAATATTTGTCATAATAATCTTGATTACTCAGTCTAAATTGCTAGCGATGTATCCACCACTCCCTGAGAACGCCTTTTTCCCTATTGTAGTTTCAAGCTTTATTACATATGTGATTCCTACTTTCTGTATTCAGTTTTACTTTACTTTATTTAATTTCTTTGATCAACCAAAAACCCCAAAACAATTCCACTTTTCTTGCATCCTAGAATTATTCCTTAAGTACTTCGTTTAGTTTTAGTTAAAAGCATTTTAGTCTTTTGCCTACTGCTCCCTGTGGGATCAATACCTTTATTTCGAAACTAGCTACAAACTATATGTGCACTTGCAGTCATCAGGTAGTATCAAGGGTCACCATGCTTGCTTCTCAAGGAGAAGGGCGCTTAGGCTTGTACTTGTCCCGTTAGTCCCTCAAGGAGGTGGCCGTAGGCTCTGTATGTTCAATTCCGTCCCGTAAGTCCCTCGAGGAGGTGACCGTAGGACGCATACTTTCCCTGTATAGTCCCTCGAAGAGGCGACCGTAGGTTCCGCGCGGTGTATGCTCTCCCTTCGTGTGCCGTGTGAGGATTAGCAAGCACCAGGAACCGTGGATGAGGTGACTGATCGCTGGAGCTAGTACACAAGTTCAGAGCTCGACACTTTAGGCCCTGATGTTGAATGGGGGTGTCTCCTGTGATAGACACCATGCCTATCCCCCGCTCACACGGTGCACAAAGGGGGGAAAGTACCATAGAAGAATCGAAGATGCAAACATGGAAATCATCGGAGAAACACCAGAAAGCAAGAAATCGTTCTTGAGTTTTCGCATTGCTCGAGAGGGAGTTTAACTATGACCACTGCCGCCGTGAGCGAGACTCACGGGTAGAATTTGTAAAGGTGTTGGATATTCCATGCGTTGGGGATCGGGATGCCTTCCTCCGTCTCTAGTCGGACTCCACCTGGTCTCGTGATTTGTACGACCAGGAAGGGGACATCCCACATTGGCGAGAGCTTCTGTAGACCCTCACGACAGAGTATGCGCCGAAGGACGAGGTCCTTGACCTCCAGGGTGCATGCCCGCATGTTGTGACAATGGTACCGGCGCAGCGCCTGCTGGTACCTGGCCTCCCGTATGTTGACCTTGTGGCGAGCCACTTTAAGGAGGATGAGTTTGTCATGACGCAGTTCCTCTTGCGCTGCCTCGTTGAAGGCGAGCACCCACGGGGAGCCATGCTTGAGTTCCGCAGGGATGACCGCCTTAGTGCCATAGACAAGTGTCAGATCCCTGGCAACCGGGGAGCCGGGTCCCCGCGCTGAGCGGGCCCCGCACCACGGGAATCCCTGCTTCAAGAGGATAGGTGCCTCTAGAGCAGACTCGTCCGGGAGGACCTCACGAGATTCCCACCTCGCACGGGGATGGAGCTTCCAGGGAAAGTCTTCATGACTTTGCATGTTGTCTTCGAGCCTCGGATACCGTGGAGTATCTTTGTGGTAAGACAGTAATCCTGACAAGCGGCGTTCAAACTATGGTCCCGATAGGAATTGGCGCATCCCTGCAATGCTAGCTGCCTTGGTAAAGAAGACTCGGTCCACCACCCCTTTTGCAAGGAAAGGACGATCGGCCTCGTGGCGGGAGACGCCTTTGTTGTTGTTCTGGTGATGGAAGGTGCAAAACAGAGAGCGTCGGATAAAGACAAGCCACGTTGTGAAGGACGCTTTACAGGAAGACGGAGCGGAGCAGGGTGATCTAAACCAAGTCCACACAAAGTATTCTCCTAGACCAAGTCCTCTAGTGGCGGCCCTGTGGACGCCCTTCCCGCACAAAGGCTAGAGAAGAGGCCTGACGCCGCCCTATATAAAGAATCCTCCTCTTACCTTAGAAGGGTTCGAACCTTAGCGATCTAAACCATAGAGGTCTCATCTCCATTGTACCCTCGTGAAGCCAAGAGAGCAATACAACAAAGCAGGAGTAGGGGCTTTACCTACTCACGAGGGTCCCGAACCTAGGTAAAAAACACTATGTCAACTCTCTGTCGTGATCCTTGCTTCTCCGTCGTCACCGTTGTCGAGGCTCCTTGAGAACGCGTGTTCATCCCCCTCTCGAACCTAGGGATTTTTGGACCCTAGTTCCTTCACGGGACAAATCTCTGACATTTTGCGCACCAGGTAGGGGCTAAGGCGTGGTTTCAAGATCTTCATCAACCTCGGCCACATGTCGGCTCGCACCAAGACCCGCACCAAGCGCACGCTCTGCCGTGTGGCGACTAGGGCCCAGACCGAGCCAGCCCCGCATCTACCAATGGACCGAGGATAATGGAGGTTCCACCTACCTTCCGTCGCGTGCGTCCCCGTCCCCCTCGCACGGTGCCACCTCGCTCTCCCGCACCGTGTCCACGCGGGACAACCCTGAGCGCCTCACGCCCGAGCAGCCCGACGCATGGTGCAGGAACTCCTGGCCCCCTCGCGGGATGACCCGGGCAAGGAGAAGCGGTGGGACAGGATCAACGAGATCCTTCACATCGCTATACTCTCCTCCTGAAGAAGTGGGACCAGGGAGAAGACCCGACACCTGGGGCTGGGGGCTCGCTGCAGGCCCAGCACCACGACGACGCCCCCAAGTCTGGCCCGACGCCTCCACCAGCGAACAACAACTGCTAGATCGTCTCGCTCCCCATGGTCGTGTCCCCGTCGCATGGGCGTGAAGACCGAATTGCTGAGGAAATCACAGCTGCAGGCAGCGAAACCATGCGGCTTTTGCCAGCGGTAAGGTGGTGCAGGACAATGGCTACCTCGCCCTCACAAAGGCCCTTCGCCGTGTGGTCTGGCTGCACAAGTTCCACCCGGAGATTCCAGTACGCTACGACGGTACGACCAACCTGTGTGAGTTCCTATAGCTCTACACTACGGGCATCGATGCTACGGGGGGATATGACCGCATCATGGCGAACTGGATCCCCTTGTGCCTGAAGGACACAGCCAGCACTTGGCTAATGAACCTACCAAAGGATTCCATCGACTCGTGGGCCTAGCTCAGCTACCTCTTCATCGCCAACTTCAAGGGAAGCTATGAGCATCCTCTCATGTACTTCAACCTCCGCCAGGTGCGCCAGGAGCATGGAGAGACCTTCTTCAAGTTCCTGCAGAGGTTCATCCGAGTCCGCAACAAGATCCTTAAGATCACGGATTCCAATGTAATCACCGCCTTACCTGAGGGCGTCAAGGACGTCAAGGTGAGGGAGAATATCGGAATCACCTCTGCCGCCGAGCTCGTCCTCATGGCTGAGAAGTGCGCCAAGGCTGAGGCTAGGAGAATGCTTGGCCTCGCCGAGGCGAAGACCACCCCAAAGTCCTCGGGCTCGTCCAAGAGGAATGACAAGGACTCCAAGCGCAAAACCTCCATCATCCTCGCCGTCGAGCCAGACCGGAAGATCCCTCGTGAGTAGCATGGAAGGGGAGAAAGTGACAGCAATGTGTATTGCCACTTCCACAAGAGGAAAGGACACCCCATTGACGATTTCAACAAACTCCAGAAGCTCCGCGACATGCGCAACAGCCAGAGGAAGCGGAAACCTGGTGGAGAGCGCGGTAGGGCCAGGGTGGCCACCACGGGGGCGCGACGCCCAGCAGATGGGCCGGGAAGCCAACGACGTGCAGCACCCTCCACAGGCAGAGAAGGGTCATGCAGAGGACCCTGGGGGCTATCAAGTGCCGCAAGGAGTTGTCACTTGCGTCCTTGGTGGATCCTAGGCCCTGGTCTTCGGCCAGCACTTCAAGCTTCTCGCTCGCGAGGTTACCGTCGCCAGGCCTGGAGTCCCATTCTAGAAGCTCAAGTGGTCTTCGTTCCCCATCACCTTCGACGACCGTGACCACCCCATCTCCACTAGGCCCATGGGCACCCTTCCCATGATATGCACACCCACCATAAACAACATCGTGGTCACTAAAACCGTCATCGACGAGGGTGACGGACTGAGCGTGATCTCCACCAAGGTACCCTATGAGTGGCTGGTGCCGACCATGCCATTCTTCGGGGTGATGCATGGGACTGCTACCCCCATCGGGCAGTTGAGTCTCCCCATCACGTTCGGGACGCCAGAAAATTACCGCACCGAGCTCGTCGACTTCGATGTGGCCAGCATCAAGCTCCTGTACAACATCATCATTGGTTAACCAGTGCTAGCCAAGTTCATGGAGGCCACTCACCATGCTTACAACGTCCTCAAGATGCCCGGCGCCAACGACGGGGTCACTACGGTCTGCTGTGACAAAGTGGAGGCCCTGCGCTCCCTCGAGCACGCCTACAAAGCTGTAGTCGCCGCCTGCCCCGAGGACGTGGACACGCTGGATTACGTCGGGGGCTCCTCAAGGAGGAAGCATATTTCCGCCCAGGAAAGCGCCATGGACAAGAGGGCATCCGCGACATTGTTTCCACCTCGTGAGGGTCGGGCCCCGGTCGGTACTCTAGCCCTCCGCAGCGGCCAGGCCTCGCCAACGCCAACCCTCGTGAACACCATGGAGGCCCAGAAGACTGCCTTGACCTGGGGGCTCTCGACTTCTTGATGGATTGCACCCAGCGTGCGGACAACACCGGCAGCCCTCTAGAGGCCAGCTAGGCTACCATCCGAGCAGGAGCTCAAGGCGGCGGGAAGGCGTAGAAACCTCTCCAAGCAACACTCCTGACTCCACAACTTTTTGAAGGTGACCCTCAAAAAACCCTCATCCTTCGCAGCCTTATATTCAGTAAGACCTCGTGAGAGCCACGGCGGTACTGCAATAAGCTTGAACTTTCAGTGGCTTTTTTGGATCTTGTGTCTTGTGCACACCCTGTTGTTTGGTTTTTCCCTCGGAAAAGCTTCCTTTGAAAAACATACCAACCTGAGTTCCCTCACATACACCACGTAAGCGGGGGGCTAGGCACGGTCCTTAACTCTGGTCACTGCCCGGCATCACCAAAGCATAAAGCTTCGAGCTCTGAACTTACGGACCATTCCTTTGCTGGAAGTTACCTCACCCACGGTCTCTGGTGCTTGTGTCCCTCGCACAGTGCATGTATCGAGACACAGTGGTATGCGTGTTTTTCCTTACGGCCCTCTCCACGAATGATCTACGGGGGATCATTCCCCTCCGTTCGCTGTCCAGGATCTAAAGTGTGAGCTCTGAACTTACAGACTGGGTCCGGCTACGAGTTACCTCACCCACACTCATGGACCCCCAAAGAGAAAAACCTTCATTCAAAAAATGGCTCGCGAGGCCTGTTCCTCCGCTAGCTTGTTCAGGTCCTAGAGTGTGAGCTGTGAACTTACGGACTGGGTCCGGTGATGAGTTACCTCACCTACAGGTCCCGATGTTTGAGGAAACGGCTCACGAGGCATGTTCCTCCGCCAGCTTGTTCAGGCCCTAGAGTGTGAGCTCTGAACTTATGGACTAGGTACGGCGACGAGTTACCTCACCTACATGTCCTGATGTTTGAGAAAACGGGTCTCGAGGCCTGTTCCTCCGCCATCTTGTTCAGACCCTAAAGTGTGAGCTCTGAACTCATGGACTGGGTCCGACAACAAGTTACCTCGCCTATAGGTCCTGATGTTTGATAAAATGGATTGCGAGGCCTGTTCCTCCGCCAGCTTGTTCAAGCCCTAGAGTGTGAGCTTTGAACTAACGGACTAGGTACGACGATAAGTTACCTCACCTACAGGTCCTGATGTTTGAGAAAACGGTGTGCGAGGCCTGTTCCTCCCCAGCTTGTTCAGGTTGTAAAGCGTGAGCTCAGAACTCATGGACTGGGTTCGGCGACGAGTTACCTCACCTACATGTCCTGATGTTTGATAAAACGGCTCGCGAGGCCCTGTTCCTCTGCTAGCTTGCCCATGCCTAAACTGTGAGCTCTGAACTTACGGACTGGGTCCAGCTACATGTTACCTCACCCACGGTTCCTGATAGTTAAAGCCCCTTGTAAGGAATGGCTCGCGAGGCCCTGTTCCTCCCAGTTCTCCCAAAACCTAAGCGTTGAGCTCTAAACTTATGGCCTATCACTCTGTCGCAAGTTACCTCACCTAAGGTTCCTGGCTCTTCAAAAACAAAAATAAGCTTTCGTGCAGGCCACTAGACCCTTCCTGGGAGGCCAGCTGGACATAGCGCTCACCCTGCGGTTGTCTCCTCTAGAAGCTTACACGACGACCCTGGAGATACACTCACCGGCGGGTAGCATCACAGGCCCTCGATTGTGAGCTCTAAACTTACAGGCCTAGACGGCAATAAGTTACCTCACCTGTAGAGCCTAGCATTCAAAAGGCTCCACAAGAGCACCTTCTCAGGTCCCCAACATCAGGCACCCTCACGCAGTGGCCATCCCCTCGGGAGGCTCCCTTTTGGCGAGGCACGCGAGTCAAAGAACCTCTGCGTTGCGACCACTCCCCAGTTCGTGCTAGGCACCGGTTGTACAGCACCCCACCAGGAGGACAGCGAGCGGCTGGGCCACGCCAGTGAGCCCATGCCTGTAGGGACATGGCTAGGCTTGCTCCCTTTCCTTCGTGAAGTGCGCAGCACCTTTTCCCACACCCTTGGGATGCAAGGGCTCTCCCAAACCTTGCGAGGGCGTGTCCCTTCATAAGAACGCGAGGTAAACTAAATCACCCCACAGGAGTGTGCGCGGAAGTCCCTCTTCTAGCGAACTATTTAGTTCCGCTATAGTGGGAAGGCTACGGCAGAGTCGCTTGGTCCACCCAAGGTCTAAGGTCCTGATTCGTCCCTTCCGATATCTGGGAGAAACCCTCCTGAAGCAATAAAAGTATCTCGCAAGCTTGCACCCTCGGATTCCGCGGTGTAACCCATCGCTCCTTCTACTGAGTGGTGCCCCACCAGGAGCGCCTCATGAGCGGAACCTCCTGGGCACACGCCCGGGCCACTCAGCTCCACGGCGAAGACATTCGATGAATCCGGAGAGCCGGACCTGCAAATAGAAATAATGATCTGCTATCACTGGCCTTATCAAACAAACACCACGCCGCAAGCGAACAAAAGCTTCAGGCATCACGACAGGAACATGCGGAAGAAGAAACAACAGGCACAAAGGTCTGCCCCAGGTCTATGCCCCGGTCCTCAGTACAGTCTGGACATGGAGCGGAAAATCTAAAGCTCAATGGCCCCTGTGCTGGTTAATGGTTCATGACCCTGATGGCACTATGATGGTCACGATGGTAGCCCCCTTTGAGGAGGAATGCATACCTAGATGTACTAGTCATCTTCTTTGAGGACAAGAACAAAATCAACTGTCGGGTCGGGGTCCTCTCCGTCTCCGGGCCCGCGAGAGAGATGGACCCCCGCCTCAGTTTAATGGAAAGGGCGACCGTAGTTCGGGCAGGTTTTCCCACGCCCTGCGGAGCAGACGACGTCCGCCCTGGGAGTTGCAGAATGACTCCCACGGAACCGAGAGTCTCTCCCGTATGTTTGGGCCTAGTGGTGTTTTGCTTCAGAGGCCTCTCATCCCTCGGGCATTGTCGCCTTGCCTTTCTCCGCGGCCGAGAAGCGTCTAGGCGCCATGAAGAAGATGAGGCTCTAACACAAGATGCACAGGGGGAAAGCGGAGGAGGTGGTTTTTGGGGATATTCCCAAGAGGCAATAATAAAGTGGTTATTATCATATCTTTATGTTTATGATAAATGTTTACATCCCATGCTATAATTGTATTATCCATAAACATTAATACTTGTGTGATTTGTAAACATGTAAGAGTCCCTAGTAAAGCCTCTTGTTAAACTAGCTTGTTGATTAATATATGATCATGGTTTCCTAATCATGAACATTGGATGTTATTAATAACAAGTTCATATCATTAGGAGAATGATGTGATGGACATACTCCTATAAGCGTAGCATAAGACCAAGTCATTTCAATAGTTCTTTTGCTATAACCTTTCAGATACATAGTAACCTAAATCATTCGACCATTAGATCATGTTAATCACCATCACGGGATGGATGCTTTAATGACATCAAACACCACTTCATAACTGGTTGGTTATAAAGGTAGCGTTGAGTGTTCAGAAAGTATGTGTTGAGGTACATGGATCAAGAGTGGGATTTGTCCATCCATATGACGGATAGATATACTCTGGGCCCTCTCAGTGGAATGTCATCCAATTGGCTTGCAAGAATGTGACTAGTTCACAAGGGATCACATATCATAGGAACAAGTAAAGAGTACTTATCGGTAATGAGGTTGAACTAGGTATGCAGAGATACTGATAATCAAACCTCGGATAAGTAAAGTATCGCGAGACGAAGGGAAATTGGTATCATATGTAAATGGTTCATTCGATCACGAAGTAATCGTAGAAATATGTGGGAGCCATATGAATTTCCAGATTCCTCTATTGGTTATTGATCAGAGAAGAGTCTTGATCATGTCTGCATAATTCACGAACCATAGGGAGACACACTTAAGGATTCGATGTTGTTTAGTAGACATGGAATGTGAGTAAGAGATCGAATGTTGTTCGGAGTCTCGGATTGGATCCATTACATGACGAGGAGATCCGGAATGGTCTAGAGAATAAGATTCATATAAGGAAAGTCCAATTTCAGAGTTCGGGAATGGTTTCGGTGTTTTCACAAAATGTTCTAGAAGGGTCTAGAAGGTCCACCGATCTGGAGTGGGAAGGGTACATGGATGTGTCATGACAAAGCGGAATGGTTGCATCATGTCCTAGGTGAAAGGATCGCATGGGCACCTAGAGGGGGGTGAATAGGTGCTACTTCAAATTTTCTTCTTTTTCAGTTTAGGGTTTGACAAGAAAGGTAAATTCTCTAGATTATGCAACTAAGGTGAATTTACCTATATGTCACGCAAGCAACAACTAGCACAACACTAAGTAAGAACAAGTAAGTAAAGTGCAGTAAAGGATAGAAGTAACCAAAGTGGTGGACACGAAGACACAAGGATTTGTTTCCCGTAGTTCCTTCCATTTGAGGGGAAGTACGTATACGTTTGGAGAGGGGGTGGTATCAAACCACCTACGCCACGACAGACCTCCCTTGTTCTCCGATGAACCTCACCCCAAGGGGATCGATTCACCTTCCACTATATCGGCAACCTTCGAGGTGGAAGTCGGCACCTTTACAACAAGTTCAAGGCACACATCCACAACTTAATTGGAGGCTCCCGAATACAAGCAAGTTGTCAAACAATCAAAGACAAGCTTGTAAGAACCAAATCAAAGCTAGGGTTTCCAAAGAAACACTAGAGCATGGGGCCCTCAAGTTAATGAGGGGGAAATGAAGATCTCTCTTGGTGAAGCTATAGATCAATGCCTCCTCATTCGATTCTCCAAAGATCAATGACTTTGGATGGTTGGATGAAGAGATCTTTTAGATTTGGTGGCTCTAATGGAGTTTGTGTTCTTGAGCAGCTCGAGCAACTGGAGGAAGGGGATAAGGGTCCCTATTTATAAGCAGCCCCTTCCATGAACCGTTTTCTGAACGTTGGAGAAGAACCAGACCAGAGACTCCGGTATGTCCACCAGGGACTCCGGTCTACACCGGAGAATCCGGTCCATCTACGGTCCAGCCTCCAGACCAGTATGCAGTACGACCCAGGCCTTCTGAGAGCCAAGTGGGCCGGAGACTCCGGTCCTCCAGCTCCGAAGACTCCGGTCTGCACCCACATCGGAGATTCTAGTGAAGCCTCCGGACCTTGCTCCGCACCCCCATACAGAATGACCCAGCCATGTTCCGGAAGCCCCCACCGGGGACTTATCCAGAAACTTCGGTCCACACCAGGGACTCCGGTCCAGGAAGACCGGAGACTCCTGTCTGGTATTTCCAGAACTATGACAATCTTGCAGGAATCTTTCCAAAGTGTGAGGGTACTTTTCACTTATCATAATAGCAACCTGTGGACAGTGACAAACTGTAAAATGATCTACTTGTTGTTACAAACACCAAAAGTGATTATGACAATAAATGTCCTTTCAATCTCCCCCTTTTTGGTGTTCGATGACAACAAGTGATTTCGCATGGAATAAAATGTATGGGGCTCCCCCTGACTATGTACAATAAGGTAAACAAGTAAATCATGCAAGGTAGATAGTATCAATGATAACACACATAGATCTCACATGAGTTACAATAGTAAGTGCATAAGCACATAGTCACACACATACGGCAAATAACACACATGAAGTTCAAGGTTCAAATATGGCAAATGAAAGCAAAGCAAATAAGAGCGAATACAAAGCCCCCAAACCCATGCAAATCGATGAGAATGTCTTATTCCCCTTTGGCATCGAAACGCCGAAAAAGGGAGAAAACCTAAGCGAGCGCCCCAACAACTCAGTAGTCATCGTCA
The DNA here is from genome assembly GCA_916181665.1 of Avena sativa. Classification (NCBI taxonomy): domain Eukaryota; kingdom Viridiplantae; phylum Streptophyta; class Magnoliopsida; order Poales; family Poaceae; genus Avena; species Avena sativa. Next base: position 278,976,135 of record OV702283.1, on the reverse strand, counting down.
TCCTCGGCATCCTCATCCTCACCGTCCTCAACAAAGTCATCATCATCATCAGGGACTGCAGGCCCTTTGCCGT